>JARHVA010001860.1:77500-1290000 GCA_037957365.1 Torreya grandis
CTAGTGCATCTTGGTGTGTAATTGCTCCTCTTTTATAGCATGGTTTTCCACCACATTAATGTGGTGTTTGGGTGAGGCAACAAGATTCTGCAAATTAGTGTCAAAAATATTGAGGTCAATGAGGGAGGAGACCCTTCAAAACTTGATTAGTGTAGAATCTTCATTGAGTTTCCTAATAACTATAACTTGTTTCCCATAGTGGTAAAGGAAAGTGGTGGTTCACATAATGGACTCATTCCACCACTCAATCTAGTTGGTAATATAAGGAGGGAGAAGGGCCAAAATCCATATTTGGGAAATCATATGAATGGTGTCAATGTGGCTTAGAATATAAGTATTGAAGATGAAATGATTATGTGGTACATTGTATTATCCCATGACACATTCCACTCTTTAATATATAGGAGAATGATTGGAGAGAACTAAGTTAGAATGGATAGCGATAAGTTGTCCATTAATGTTGGATAAACTTTAAAAAAAAAATTATCTTAAAACATATAATAGTTGAGCCTTTTTAGCACATGGTGATCCCCATCATGGAAGTTAAACCATGTAAACCAAGATGTGTTATTGATTGATTTTTTAGAGGAGAGGATCGATAAGACCCCATTTATTCTTTAAATAATACCACACTTCATGTTCTCCGATGCACCACCACATAGACAAGGCACCAACTTTATCCTTTAAATTCTCAATCATATTTTTATAAAAGGAGTTCCAAAGTAAAGATCTATTAGGACCATAATTAGGTGCATAAATGTTGATAATGCCAAAATAATGGCCATTAATGTTTAAAAGTACCCAAACAGCATAGTGTGATGGATCCTCCCCCATGGCATAATTAAGGGGGAGGGTAATCAAGTGATAACACTATGATGTCACCACCATGTCTATCTTCATGTAGAGCATAAATATGGGTGGATTCATGCCACATATAATATATAGAATTTTGTAGAATAAAACCTACAACTTCTATGTTTTGTAGACAAACAAAATCTAGAGATCTTATTTATCGATAGGTGGAATGTACAAAGTATTTTATGGATGAATATATAAGACATCAAACATTCCATGATAAATATTTCATTTTGAAATATAATCCATGTGTAATTACCCCTATCCATCCTCAAAATTTGCTAACATAACAAAACTATGCACTAGTTTGGGATAGAAAATCCTCTTAACATAATGGAATGACATTTAGCCCCATGATCATCTTAGAGAGAGTCACCACCACTATTAGGTGGGATGCACACCACCTCGAGAATGAACCTATGGTAAAAATATATTAAGTTTTAAAAAATATAATAAAATAATGATAAATTTTATGTTATAACACAATCGAATATATAAAATGTGTACATACACTTACAATTAAACAAGTATATATTTTCACCTTGGTAATAAAACAATAAAATGTACTTACACACTTTGTAATATAAATTATTATTAAAGTCTATTTAAATAAATTAATTAATTTTATATTTTTAAAGTTTAGAGTGTTAGGAATCTTCCCATTCTGAACATGTATTAAATGGAGGTTAAGGAGTACTTAGCAAATCATTCTACCTAGGAGACTTCAGCCACTCAATCGATTTTACGCTCTCACTAAAAAGTCATTAAATAAGTATTTTTAGCTCATATAAAACCATAGAGAATATATTTATATCTATTTTCATTGTGAGTTAGTAAAAAATGTGATTTTGACTGTCATTCAACCTTTTAAATGTGTTTCAGATTTTTATTTAAACAATTACCTATTGTCAAGTCTTATAAAATTTCAAGTTTTGATGATTTTAAAATGGCCAAGAGTTACCATTCTAATGTTTATACATAAATTATTTCCTTTAACTATAAACAAATTTGATTAATTTTCAAAACCATTTTTACAAATGGATTTCTACTACCTTTCTAGCTCTTAAAATTCGATTAGGAATTGGTGTAAAATAAATACCTAAATTTTAAATTTTCCAAATCTAAGGCTTGGAAAAAAAATTATTATGTTGGGAAATATTAATGAAATAATTATATAAATTTATTTCAAAAATAAACTATCATTTTTTACCAATTCCAAAAGACATTTATGGAGGAAAATTTTTATTATTCTTCCTTGTTCTAAAATGTGTTTGGAATCAGTGAAAACTAATTACCCAATTTTTTTTTTTTTTTTAATCCAAAAGATGTACTGATTTTTTAATAATTTAAAACTATCATTTATGTAATCAAATAAATTTATTATTGAGTTTTACTATTTAAATGAGATAGATTTTAAAACTAGTTTTATGAATGATTTGTAATGTCCATTCCAGTCTATTAAATTCAATTTAGAATGCTAGGAAAATTCATTATATCCTTCCACATAAATAATGTTCCAATGCCAAAACCACATTTCATCTACCTTAAAAAATAGTTTCTTATGATTAGAAAAATTTATCACTTTATTCATGAATTTTTATGACAGTGTTTTTATCCCTGATTTATCAACTTGAAATTTAATGTGTTTCGCATAGTTTGGGAGTATCTATTGTTATTGTGATTTGTTTAATGTGTATTACCTTAAACAAATTACTCAGTGGCTATATTAAACTATTAATATCTTATGATATATATTTAAAATATTAATTCAAGTTTTGAACCTTAAACACATTTATTTATACAAGGCTTTAGTTTCTCTATGATTAGGTTTAGGTAAGGCATTTTATTAACAGTAGAATATGCTCTTAGTATAAATATTTCTTCACCCTACTTGGACCTTATAATTATAAATGAGCTATTTTTTTATGGTTATGTGTCTCTTTTAATTCTTGGTAGTATCTAATTATGTTTGGTCCAGTTAGTGGTTGCAGTGTTACCTAAAAGTGTAATTGCATTAAACTTAGTTATAAGAGTAAATAGAAAAGGTTGGATGTCTTCACACTTGAATTAGAAACTTTTTAAGTAATTGTCACAACTTATTATTTGAATCTTGTTTGATAAACATTATTATAAGTATTAAAATATTTTTGAGTGCTTATCATCTGATGTTTACATATAGATGTTGATTGATTTTATCCTATAGCGACATATTGTTATCCTATAGTGACAATTTATTATCTTGTAGTGACATATTATTATCCTGCAGAAACATATTTTTATCATCTAGTAACATACTTTAATCCTGTATCAACATACTTAGGTCTTGCATATTAATGATGCCATCAATATATATATATATATATATATATATATATATATATATATATATATATATATATATATATATATATATATATATACTATTGATGCCATGTTTTGGTGGTTGTAGGGCTCATAGGTATATGAGCTAGGCTGGTGGTGAATTTTGGTAGTTGGGATAATAATGGTGGAGGTAGTAAGCAACTAGATAATACCATCACTAGATAAGAAATATAACGGTAATGAGCTATCTAGTCTTTGAGTAGTTACAACATGTCTTATGTCTCTCTTTTTGTCTTATTTTATTTGTTTAATCTTGATTGATATTTTCATCTTTTTATTTCACTTGATAATGTTTGTGTTTGCTTTTAGTTTTTATTATTTTCTTTGTTTGGTTCTTATGTGTGTTGGCTTAGTGATAAGCTATCTTTTTGTCTCAGCTATCATTTTCTTTATTGTGGCCATTAAAAGGGATCAAATAATTTAATTATCATTTTGAACCTGTTAATTTGTTGCCCACCATGGATCATATTATAATTAAAATTATTTAATCTAAGTCTTCTTATCTTGATTTTATCACCAAGAGGCCTTGATAAGGTTAATGCTATGCATTATAATAGAGCAAAACTCCATGATGACCTTGATTTAATAAATCCATGGGCAAGAAGTAACCCATGCTTAATGTTATTTATGAAATAAAATTATGTTAGGTCATAATGACCATTAAAAGAGTTGTGAAATTTTGGCCATGTATTATAGTTAAAATATAATAATAATAATAATAATAATAATAATAATAATAATAATAATAATAATAATAATAATAAAGTATATCTATTTATAAATAAATAAAAGAAGGAAAAATAAAATCAATAAAAAGTTTAATCATTAAGGTAAATGATGGCTTTTAGGGGTTGAATCTTCACCCAAAAGAGTAATCGATTGTTTTAGTTGGGAAGAATATCATTTTGATACGTTGGCTTATGGAGAAAACTTTGGAGGAAAAATGGTAGCCATAGAAAATAATACAAGATTAGATTTTATTCTAGTAGGCTTTAATGGCTTGAGAAAATTTGTGTCTAGGTAGAAGAGAGATAAAAAGTGTAAGCCATGAAAAAAAAAGAGAAGAGAATAGAGTTGGCCATGGAAGAGATGGATGAAGCTAGGCAAGAGGTTTGTTTTTTTGAAGGGTAATCAAGGAGAAGTTTATTTTTCTTCTTCATAGGGCAGATATGTGCCAAGTAAGTGATGCATTATTATTTATTGCTGGAGTTTTTTCTTTTTATGATTGTATGGAGTTGGATTAATTTTTCATGCCTAGTTGTGAGTTAAGATTTTACTTGGTGTATAGGGTCTTAAAAAAAACACATTTTTTATTGAGATGCCTTTGGCGATAAAATATTAAAACCCTCATTGTTTATTCTATCTTACTCAAGGCTAGAAAAGATTGCCTTAAAATGGTGTGCTAGATTTTTATTTTCTGTATGGTTTTATATAATGACCAAATAGGTGTTTCTTTTCTATTGTATTTATTTTACAGCAGATGGATTTTTATTATTTTTATTTTTATTTGACCTTTCTAGTCTTTAATGACAACTTGTAAAAATATTGCACCATAACTAAGCTTTCATATTTTTATTTTGGCTTATTTTGCCTAGAATTTGATGGATTTAGAGGTATTGGTGTAAAAGAGTTGTTGCTTTTATTTTACCTCTTTCATTTTCCTTGATTGGGTCAAAATGTGAATGGGTTGTTTCTTTGTTTTTGGTAAAAGAAAAAAATTATAGATCTAGATGATTCACCTTATGTTAAATGGTTGATAGATCTGGTAGGCCCATTATACAAGTGTTACTTGTGAAATTTTGGTGTATTATTGTTGGCACTGTTGGTGCATAATGTTAAGGTTCATTTGTTTGATGATGTTGTGTGATTTTTGTAAATTACTCAATGATGACTAAAATATTTTGCTCACTTCTTTTCTAAATCTTGAATGCCTAACTCTATCACCCAACTGATGGTTGGGGTGGTGAGGGCCACCAATTGAAGGGCTCAAAGTATGGATTGGGGTGGTGTGTGGATCATTTGGTGGCTGATATTTCATTATGAAGTTGTATGATGTGTTTTAAACTGTTCTTATCTTATTTTAGGGATTAAATTCTTTGTTTTAGCATGTTTAAAAATTACTCTTTTTATGTATTATTTTTACAACAACTTTTTGCAATATAAAAGAGCATGTTGTATTTTTTGTATAAATCTAAATTTGATGTACTTATTGCTCATAAACTATAAAGTGATATTAAAAATGATTTATGAATTTTATTCTCCTTATTTTAACCTTCAAAATAGATATCTAAAGTATTTTTTATTGAGTATTAAGAGATAAAATCGAGTTCTAATATGATTGTATTTTGTTATTTAAAATAGAGATATCCTGCAGCAATTTAATACTCTTCCTACAGCATGATTTTTAGAGTTATTATTTTTTCTTTCTAATCCTGTAGCATCCACTTGGAATAAAAAAATTTATTAAATCTTGGTGTGGCTAAAGAAAAAAAATCTAGTGAGCTACAACTAAGTTAAAATAAACTTGAGCTGGTTATTAGTTGAATGCATGAATTTTTAGAGTGCTAAAAATTAATTTCTAAACTATGAAATCTGTTGATTCCATTATTTATGTCTATAGTAAGATTTTTTATTATTTTTATATGGATGTAACAAGTGATTATTTATGTTAACTATATTGTCTTTAATATTGGTAAGCGGCCCTACGAGATAGATATAACATAATATTATTGCATAAGTTCTTGAACATAAATTATGCATAATAAATATTTTTTAATTTTAAGAGGAATGTTGTTAATATAAAATCAAGTTTGAATCATTACACTAAAAGTATAAAGGAATATGTGATTGTGAATCGATGCATGCTTGAATCAAGTGACTGACATTCATAAAATTTAAAAAGAATTGGTTACATATTTAACTATTTCTTGTAAGTTATGATAAAGGCCCTGGTACTGCATCCATACATATTTATCATAAAAAGGATTTGTAAAGTTGATATTTCAAGCTCAATCAGTGCCACACATGTAGAATGTGCAAGCTGGATTCCTAAAATTGATTAAGACATGAGTATATGATGAAATATGTTTCAATGATCCTTTAATTATGAGATTTTTGTATAAATATTTGTATAGAATAGTACCATTGCATAGCTCTTATATGTATGAAGTTAAATGAGCAAGGACATACTTGAAATATTATACATTTATATAGAATGATGTGGCTATGCTTTGTCTTAGCTGATCCAATTATAGTTAAGACCTGTATTATGTGTAATGATTCTTTTGCATCATGAGTCTTGTATTTTGGATGCAACATTGCATGTTTTGATTTCTTGTATATTATAAATGGTGTATGATGGTAATTATACATGCATAACTTTAGTTATGGGTTGTGGGTGTATTATAAAAATATCAACCATGCATAGTGAACTATATTCATATCTTTGCTTGCACTCTAAATAAAGTGATGCTAGAAAGAAAATAATTTTTTTGGGGTCGTTTCACCTAGTATCAGAGCCTGTGCTTAGATTTTTTTATTGAGTTTTGATACATTTCACTTATTTTAACATGTGCTTAAAAATTTGGTTGAGCTTTTATATGATTATGCATAATCTTACAAAGGGATTGTGTTGTATAATTTACTTTGAGTAGATGTAAATACACATAGTGTAGATGTGCATATCCTTATGGAGGCTTATTTTCTTAACTTATATGTGTATGCCTTATGGTGATTTAATGCCACCTATATGTTTCTATTATCTTTCTAAAACTGAATTAAAACCTTGTATGCTAGTGTGTAAATAAATTAGGGTTGAATTTATAAGCATTGTATAGACTAAAACATATCTTATATGCTTGAGAAGGTCATGTGTGACCCTTATAAAGTCACTTAACCTCTTGGATTAGTTTATTAGTGCTCTATTTATGAAATCATAAATTGTTGAAATTTATTATATTATGGAATGCATGTGTGTGTGTGTGTGTATGTAGAAATCAGTAAAAATTTTGTAGGTAATCTTGCAATCCTGTGGGCTCTTAATGATTCCCTGACCAAAATATCTTGATCTCCATAGCTTTTTTTGAAGTCATCCTTTTCTAATTTTGAGTTGCATTGATATGGATCTCGATTGACTATCAATTGACCTCTATAGATGGGTCAATATGAATTAAGGTGATAAAAGACCATTTTTAGAATTTAGAACAATTATTTGATAATTATAAAAACTTTTCTTGAGACATTAAATCCTTGAAGGGTTAAGGAATGACTTATACCTAGGAGACTAGTTGAGGAAAGAAAGTACTTCATTTACTTGAGTAAATTATCTAGTTTTAAAATATTTGTTGGTCGGGGACTGGTTTGAAATTTTTGGATTGATAGACTTGAATGCTTGTGGATTACCATTACCATTCTATTTGATATGCATTCAACCAAATTAATAATAAGAGTTGAAAGAGAAGGAAATTGAAATGAATTTTTGATTATCATTACCACTTGGTGAGTTGTATGAATATTAACTCATTTTCTGGTGGTTTGTTAATTTGGAAATTACTCTCTTAAGTCTTATATTAGACTAAGTTATAGCTGGAGTTATTTTATAACATTTATGTAATTTTTAAAGTTGTCTTTACTCTCTTTTTAAGTGAAGTCTTGAGTGGAATTATTAGGCCTTATTTTTATTCTAAGGACCTACTTGGTAACTTGGTGAAGTTGGTCTATTTTGATTCTTGGCATGTTAATTATATTTGCCTTGAACTAATAAATTAATTTCTGAATCAAAGTTATCTTAAATTGATACCTTCATTGTTGAATATAATCTTTGTAGTTAAAAAAGAAATAAAATATGAATTAAGGTTTAATAGGTTAAGTGAGGTTGGAATGGTATCTCAACTCATTATTAGAACTTGTGTGGCATAAGTATAAGCTAAGTAAGCACTTTATTTCATGACTAATGCTTGTGAAGCATTGTTATGTCCAAGGTAGTGAATTTATGATCAAGATCAGAAAGGTTTTTTAATTGAATATTGATATTTAGTTGATATTATAAATGATAGGTTCCTTTGACCATTTTTAAAATTATAAAAATGTTGAGGATTGGTGCTCTCAGCATAATTAATAATTGTTATGGGTAGAATTTTTATAATATTCTATTCATATGAATTGAATAATTGGTATAATATATGCTCAAATGATGAATTATTTAGTTGATATAGCACTCTTATGATGAGTGGCATTTAGTTGAGTAAGACAACTTAACATGTATAAGATGTTCATGGTTGAGAAAGGTTGTTCCAAGGCAAATCTATCCTTGGAAGGTGGTGTAATTAAACACCAAATGTAGAAAATTGTTAATAGAACCTTATAAGGTAGTGTTAGAATTTTTAACAATGATTACAAAAGGAGAAATGTCTAGTGTCTGATGATGGTTTTTTTAGATGAGCCTTCATATGATAATTGAGGTGTGACATCCTTGGGAGGACTAAGGGTGTGACTCAAACCTGGAGGATAAAGTGACAGTGAATGTGTCTAACTTGCTTGGGCAAGTTAGAGAGTTTTGAGGATCTCTTATTATTTTTGGATTGTGTGATCCATCTAATTCATGAGGCACAAACCTTGTTGGTAAATTTTGAGACTCATGGATATAAAATTTGGGCCTTCTTGAAACACATTCTTCCTTGAAGAAAGGTGATGGTAAATTTGAGATCCTTAGGCTAATTATATGGTACTTATGATGGATATTTGGTGTCATTTAGAAGGCATATAAACATCGGGTGACCTAATGGGATTCATGGACCCTTATGCTTCACTTGTAAGTGTGCTTATATGTTGTGATGTGAAAATACCTTTGACATGAATTATCAAAATAGTTGAATAAACATGTGTATCTTACTCCATGTGGTTTTTTCATTCCATGTAAAATTATGTATGTTGTGCAAACCTCTATGTTATATGTGATTATGTTAGACCATGTAACTTTATAGTTTTTTTATGTTATCAAACATTATTTCATAAACATTTCATGTATATATCATAAAAAAAGTGTGACCTTGTGTTTTTAACTCTTTATATGAAGCAATATGATCATAAACTACTTTGTGATGTAACTTTTTTATTTCAAAAAGAACTTCTATTAATTAAATCTACTAGGGTATAGTGTTGTATTATGTGGTGTAATCTCACATTGTTGCTCTAATGATAAGCATTGATGCAAGTGTGAGGTTGAGGGTAACTAAGCATTATTTATACCTTGATTTAGACTGGATATGGGTTAGGAAGTAGAGTCTCTCATAGGTTAAAAATCCATTTTTTCCCTTTGTATGAGGTAGCCACCTGATTTATTCAGGTGTGTGTACCATGTATGCCACAAGTTTATTGTGAGATATTCATGCATAATAGTCACCTTGTGGATTAAGTGTTTCCTCACCAACCTTTTGAAAGTTGTTGTAAAAATAAGATATGTGTGAAATTTCTTGATGTAGCCTTTTGAAGCACTAATTGGTCCTATAATTTGGATTCTTATACATTACAACAAGGTTGTACTTGTTTTAATGTAGGCACATGTTAGATTATAAATGCAAACATGTTATATTATAAAATGGATATTTTTTTATGAGATAATATTCTTGAAAAGTTATTTTGACTTGTTTAAAGGTGTGATTAGCATGTATGCTTGTGCTCAAAAGGGGCAATGTAAAGTCTTGATCAGGCAATTTTGAAATTCTTGGGTACTACCAAGAAGTATTTATAAAATTATGGTGAGATTGAGATCCTTGTAACCATCATGTAAGCTCACAAAATTAAAGAAGAACATGGTGAAAACCTTGAGGGTTGCATTTGAGTGCATGGGATGGCCTCTCCAATATTCGATATGGTTGGTGTGGGACATTGAACTAACCCATGAACAACACAAATTTCGTCAAACATAGTAGCATGGTTGGTTAGTTTTTAATTTTATTCTAAGATGAATGATAAAAATTTATGCATAAAACATAATTGAAAGTGGTGGAAGGACCACAGAACAAATATGATTACTATGATGGTTTATATTTTATGATGAATATTACAAAGTTATACTTGGGGCATAACTATTTTTTGTGTAAAATGTCTCAGATTTAGCTATTTTATGCTAAATCAACTATTTTCATAAATTATAGGTTGATAATTAAGCAAAAATATTTAAGATATTCAATTTTGACTATGCAATTACCAGTTTTTTAGACATTATGTCCATTTTATGATGGAAATTCTAACATAAAACTGCTTTAGTTTCGAAATTATGATTTTAATTTTTGAAATCATGCTAAAATTTATTGAAAGAATATAGAAATTTAAGTATGTATGATTTCTCTAAAACATGACCTTTTCTCATATGAGGGTTAAAATTTCAAAAAAAATGTAGTATAATTGTTATTGGATGTTTTGATTTTATCCTTTCTCCATTGGTTATAGAAAATTCTGAATCTGTATTTAAATAAGCATGAACTAATGAATCTCTTATTTGAAGGATTCAAATTTTGCACTTAACTATTGTGCTTTTTGTAAGCCAGTATACTATTAAAATTAGTATATAGCTAATCAGAATATTAAAAAAGAATAGAGAGAATAACAAGTCCTAGTATAAGAGGACCTATTAAGAGAAATAAATGTTAGATGGAAAGACATGCAATTGTTTAAACAACATTATCCGTAGTTATTTTGATTGGTCACTAGGATGACTCCTCATTAAGGGGAGGAGGATATCACAACATATTATTTGACTCTTTTTTGATAGACATTATTATATATATTAGCATATTTTTGAGTGTTGATCATCTTATGCTTACATATAAATATTGATTGATTTTATCCTACAGTGACATTGTTATCCTATAATGACATATTGTTATCCTAAAGTGACATACTTTGATCCTATAGTAACATATTTGGATCTTAGATCAACATACTTGGATCTTGTATATTAATAATGCCATCAATATAGTTTTATATTGTGATGATTATAAAGTTTAAATTTACATGTATATATTTTTTTTATGTAGAGTAGATACTATTGATGCCATGTTTTGGTGGCTAAAAGGCTCACAGGTACATGAGCTAAACTAGCGATGGATTTTGATAGTTGTGGTAATAATGGTGGAGGCAATGAGTAGTTAGATAATACTAGCACTAGATAAGAAATATAATAGTAATGAGTCATCTAGTCCTTGAGTAGTTGTAGCATGCATTATGTCTCTCTTTTTATCTTTTTTTTTTTTTTTTAATCTTGATTGATATTTTCATCTTTTATTTCACTTGATTATGGTTATGTCTACTTTTAGTTTTTATTATTTTCTTTGTTTGGTGTCTTGTATGTGTTGGCTTAGTGATAAGCTATCTTTTTGTCTCAACTATCATTTTCTTTATTTTGGTCATGAAAGGGGCTTAAATAGTTTAATTATCATTTCAGCCCTGTTAACTTGTTGCTCACTATAGATCATATTATAATTAAAATTATTTAATTTAAGTCTTTTTGTCTTGGTTTTATCATCGAGAGGCCTTGGGAGGGTTAATGGCATGCATTATAATGGAGTAGGACTCCATGATGTTCTTGATTTAATAAATCTATGGGTAAGAAGTAACCCATGCTTAATGTTATTTATTAAATAAAATTGTGTTAGATCATGATGACCATTAAAAGAGTTATGAAATTTTGGCCATACATTATATCTAAAATAAAAAAATGAAAATAATAATAAAGTATATATATTTATAAATAAATAAATAAAAGAAGGAAAAGCAAAATAAATTAAAATTTTAATCATTAATGCAAATGATGGCTTTTATGAGTTGACTCTTCACCCAAAAGAGTAATCAATTGTTTTACTTGGAAAGAATGTCATTTTTCTATGTTAGCTTATGGAGAAAACTCTAGAGAGAAAAATGTGGCCATGGAGAATAATGCAGTGTTAGATTTAATTTTAGTAGGCTTTAATGGTTTTATAAAATTTGTGGGGGAAGAAGGGAGATAAAGAGAGCAAGCCATGGGGAAAAAAAGAAGAGAATGGAGCTAGCCATGGAAGAGATGGACGAAGCTAGGAAAGAGGTTTATTTATATGAAGAGTAATCAAAGAGAAGTTTGTTTTTATTCTTCATAAGGAAGATTTATGTCAAGTAAGTGATTCATTATTATTTATCACTGGAGTTTTATTTTTTTATGACTATATGGAGTTGGAGTGATTTTTCATGTCTAGCTATGAGTTAAAGTTTTACCTGGTGTACAAGGTTTTTAAAAAATTATCTTTATTATTGAAATACCTTTGGGGATAAAATATTAAAACCCTGATTTTTTATTCTATCTTACTCATGGCTAGAAAATATTGCCTTATAAATGACATGCTAGGTGTTTTATTTTTTGTGTGGTTTTATTTAATGGTCAAATGGGTGTTTTTTCTGTTGTATTTATTTTATAGTTGATGGGTTTTTATTATTTCTATTTTTATTTGACCCTATTGGTATTGAATGGTAACCTATAAAAATATGGTAACATAGTCAAGCTTGCATGTTTTTATTTTGGCTTATTTTGCCTAGATTTTGATGGATTTAGAGGTATTGGTACAAAAGAGTTGTTTCTCTTATTTTACCTCTTTCATTTTTCTTACATAGATCAAAACATGAATGGGTTATTGCTTTGTTTTTGTTAAAATAAAAAGAAAAATTACAGATATAGATGATTCACCTTATGTTGGATGCTTGATAGATCTGACAAACCCATTATACAAGTGTCACTTGTGAAATTTTCATATATTATTATTGGCACTATTGATGCATGATGTTAAGGTTCATCTATTTGATGATATTATGTGATTGTTATAAATTACTCAATGATGGCTAAAATGTTTTGCTCACACCTTTACCCAAAGCTTGAATACCTGACTCCACCACCCATCTGATGGTTGGGGTGGTGAGAGCCACTGATTAGAGGGCTCATAGGATGGGTTGGGGTGTTATGCAGATCATTTGGTGGCTACTATTTCATTATAGAGTTGTATGATGTGTTTAGAATTGTTCTTATTTTTTTCTAGTGATTAAATTCTTTGTTTCATTATGTTTAAAAATTAATCTTTTTATGTATTATTCCTACAATAATTTCTTGTAATGTAAAAGAGTATGTTGTATTTTTCGTATAAACTTGAATTTGATGTAGTTGTTCATAAACTGTAAAGTGATATTAAAAATGATTTATGGGTTTTATTCTCCTTAATTTAACCTTTAAAACACATATCTGAAGTATTTTTTATTGATTATTAAGAGAGAAAATTAAGTTCCAATATGATTGTATTTTGTTATTTAAAATAGATATATTCTACAGCAATTTAATGCTTTTTCTGTAACATGATTTTGAGAGTTATTATTTTTTCTTATTGACCTTGTAGCATCCACTTGGAATAAAAAATATTATTAAATCTTGGTATGGCTAAACAAAAAAAAAATCTAATAAGCTACAACCAAGTTAAAATAAACTTGAGTTGGTTATTAGTCAAATGTATGAATTTTTAGAGTGCTGAAAATCAATTTATGAGTTATGTAATCTGTTGATTCCATTATTTGTATGGTTGTAGTAAAAGTTTTTATTAGTTTTGTATGCCTATAACAAGTGATTATTGATGTTAACTACATTGCCTTTCTTGTTGGCAAGTGACCCTATGGGGTAGATATAACATAATATTATTTCATGAGTTCTTGAACATGAATTATGTATAATAAATAATTTTTAATTTTAAGAGGAATGTTTTTAATACAACAACAAGTTTGAATTATTCCACTATGCATATAAAATAATGTGTGATTTTGAGTCTATACATTCTTGAATCGAGTGATTGACATTCATAAAATTTTAAAAAAAATGGTTGCATATTTAATTATTTCTTGTAAGTTGTGATAAAGGACCTATTATTGCAGCCATGCATATTTATCTTAAGAAAGATTTGGAAAGTTAGGTATTGCAAGCTCAATCAGTGCCACACATGTAGAACATGTAATTTAGATTCCTTAAAATGATCAAGGCATGAGTTTATGATTAAACATAGTGCAATGATCCTTAAATTATGGGATTTTGGTATAAAGATCTGCATAGAATAGCACCATTGCATATCTCTTATATGTATGAAGTTAAATGAGAAAAGACATCTTTGGAAGCTTATACATTCCTATAGAATGATGTGGGCATGCTTTGTCTTGGCTGATCTAATTATGCTTAAGCCCTGTATTGTGTGCAATGATTCTTTTGCATCATGAGTCTTGCATTTTACATGCAACATATATGTTTTGATTTCTTGTATATTAGAAATGATGTATGATGGGAGTTGTACATTCATAACTTTGGTTGAGTTTTGGGTGCATTATATAAATCCCAACCACACATAGTGAACTATATTCATAAATCTACTTGCACTCTAAATAAAGTGATGCTCAAAATAAAAATAAAAAAATTAGGGTCATTTCAGTAATGTGTGAACTAAAATTATCCCTAATTCTATGAATGAAGGTCGTCATAGTAGATATGTCAATAGTTTTATAAGTGAGTGCAATAATTAGTAACTAACCCTTAGGGAACTTTCCTGATGTGGGCATTAATAATTAGGTTATAGAGTGTTATTTTTAGCATAAATGATAAATAGTAACCCATAGAATGATTATCCTTACCGTGAATTTGATGGTGTTCCTCCTTACATGTTTGTATCCTTTCTAGTTGGTAACTTTTTATTACACTTGCTTTTTAGTGGGTGTGTATCTAGATTTTTATTAGGTAGTGACCTATGTACTTCTATAATAAGTAGTTTCTATTCATCCATGTTGCCCTTGATTGTAAGTAGAAACACTCTCAAAGAGACATATCTTATCTAAGTAGTATAAGATAGTATTGTTGATACTCCTAATCTAGTTAAGTCTAAGGGAAGCGGGTTCCTTCATCATGACTTTTGATCCCTATTTGTGCTCTTGCATAATATTACCTTAGGATAAGTGTGTGTTCTTTAGGATGTCAAGGTGATTTTTTAATAAATGATTGTTGTGATTTTGTGCTTGGATCTTTAGTATTAACAATTAGAACTAATATAGGATCACTAAATTTACATTAGTTTTTTTCTTGTTGGCTTAGATCACCAATCTCTTTTAGTTATAAATTATTTTGGAATAAACTCTTCATCATATCAATGGGAACTATATCTGATCCTAATTTTGAGGATTGAATATGTAGGTTTCCCAAGATGTGGGGGCATTAATTTTTATCTCATTGGCTAGGTTAGGATTCACTTATCATCATACCTTGCATTAGTTTAAGACACTCTTTTTGAACTACTTAATTTTAATAGATCAATTTATGTTGTAATTTTGGTAACATTTTTATTAAATTGCTTATATCAATGGCATTAATATCAAGATGAATTTTGCAGTGCAAACTTCCTTTGTGTGTGTTCCTTAGGAGTGATGTATGTATTCTAATTTTATGATAAGTCTTGTTGTGGGTATGAAAAATAACTTAAATTAATTAAACCATTTGAATAATTTTGTGTCACACTTTTTTTGTAATGCTAAATTATTAAAAACAACACTTAAATATTTAGGCATTATTAAATTAAGTAACAAAAAAAATTACCATATTTTTTTTGGCTTTGAGTTGGGTTTTTCTAACAAAATTTCATTACATGACATATATAATGTGATTTATCATATTTTATAAATGGTACTTCATCAATATTATTTTATCTTAATCTATGTGCTATGTGCATGAATGGAAACTATATTAACAAAAATGGAAACTTTTACTGAATTATAACACTATGATTGAACCTTAGTTTGTAGGTGTAGTGTATAGTTATTTACAAATTAAAAAATGAAAAGAATGGTACTAAGTGTAATGTATCCTTTCAAATATTTAATTGGTCATATAACCATTGAGAGATATATGTGCCATTCATAATCATACACAATTTTATCCCTAAACTTGGCCATGAAATTTGAAACCTATATTTATTTAACAACTAACTTACACCTTTTAGACCCATTTCCATCTTTAAATATGCATTCCAAAGCTTGTATTTATCAAAAAAAAAAAAAGAATTCCATGTGACCTATCATCATGGGTACAATTTTTTAAAATATGACACTCCACCATAAGTGGTGTATGATCCATATAAACAAGTTCTTTTTATAAAAACAATGTCTATATGGTCTTTGAAAAAATTATGGGGATTTAACATGAATTTTTAAAAAAAAAAAAAAATAGGTATGCAAAGTAAAATGTACTAGATGAAAAATATCATAATTCATTGAAAATTCAAAATGCAATTTACAACAAGTGGTGTATATTTGATTGATTTTAACATAGAAAGGTTTGTACATCACATAATATATTTTGTTTATATTTATTTATGGATATTTATTTAAAAACTTTAAGTAAAATTTTTTTTAGGTCATATAAAAAAAATTGGATGTGGTTCATGATTTTGAGAAAAAAGCCTTTTTGCCACTACATCTCTTTAATTGGGTGAGACCCTTGTGTTCTCTTTCCAGAACTAATCAAATAAGTATCTTATAGAATCCTTCTATAACCTTGTATTTACATAGGATTATACTATAGAATTCCAAGAAGTCTCTCAACGACTCTCACTAGTGTTTTTATGGCTATTTTAAGTGCCCAACTTGTTTTTTTAATAGATTTTTTTTCTTGTTTGGTTAATTGATATACTTGTAATTATGTGTTGGTAGCATTACTATATTTTTTTATTTGAATCCATACCTATATTTATATGTTCTGTATATTTATCACAATCAAATTATTTTTACCATCAATACTATATGTTCTTAGTCATAGGATGTTCATAGTGTCTCTGAGGTGACACAATTTCATCATTTAAATAAAAAATTAGAATCTACTTATGTGTTTCCATTTTTCAAATTAAATATCTAAAATTTTATCATCTTTTATTCTACAATATAATTTATAAATTTTATTAGGCATTGGTACCAAAAAAATGGTTATCAATTTCAATTAAATATATGGGGTTTCTATGTAAAATCCTAGGAGTCATTATTTATGATAAAATTTGGTCATTAAGTGTTTAGATATAAGTTTATTCATTGTTAGGTTATTCATTATTGTTTTCAAGGGGTAAATCACCATTCATAATTTTAGCATCACCATAATTAAAAATTGGAATGACATTAGGTGTAAATACTTCAAAATTATAATGTGAAATTTTATTATAAACTATAATTTGGAATGCCATCAAACATTTCCCTTAGACTTGCAAGTGAACATTAATCATAATTATCCTTTTCATCATTCACTATTACATTTAGTGAAGTAATATGCATTTAAACATTAAATTAAATTGGGAACTTATGGTGTACCTTGACCTGTATAAGCTTTTTGCACTTGTTCCATTTATTTATCTCTCTTTGCTTGTAATTGCTTTAATATTTAGGAACTTAATTTATGTTTGTTTTTATAATGACTACCATCACCTATGATTTTTTATTAACGAATATTATATGATGAAATTGACAATTTTGATAGCTCCTAAACTAGATAATTATAATAAGACACATATGAGAATTACATCAACATTATAATGAGTACACCTGATAACATGTACGTGTTTTGTTAGAATGATGTAGAAAATTAAAAAACAAGGAAAATATTCATGACAAGATGGAAAATGTGACGTTGTTTTTTATCCCTATTTCACCAAATGCATTAATATTATAATGTGTACTCATTATAGCACATATGTATTCCTATGTGCATTAATAAAAAACTTATTTTTAGGTTAGTGCAAGTATGACTATTATGACAAAAATATATTGACGAGTCAATGCAATACAGGCTTCCATAATTATTACATATACCAAAATTGATCACATGTTGTCAAAAATGACAATTTTACACCAAAATGACAAATAATGGTCAAAGATGCTCGTATTTGTGTTAAAAAATGCTTGTTTACCCCAAATTAGAATAATTTGATCAAATAATAACATAGTTGCTTTAAAATATCATTATGACCAAAATTGTTCCAATTTGTTCAAATAGCAGTGCATTCAATAATTATATGGTCATAATTAGTTTCATAGGGTTTAATTAGCCCCAATTGTTTACCTAATTAAATTAATTAATTATTTTGGTTTAATCAAGGCCCAATTTAGACCTAATTCACATGATATGATCACAATTGGTTTGACAAGCTCAATTAGCCTAAATTTCATACCAAATTAAAATAATTTCTTGTTTGGTTCAATCATGGATGAAATTGAGGCTAATTAACCCCCCTTGATTCACATTATATGGTTGCAAGTGGCTTGGTAGAGCTTGATTGTAACTAATTTTATACACAATTGAGCCTATTAATTAATTAGTTCAATCAAGGACATGATTAGGAAAATTTGAGACCCAATTCCTATTATATGGTTGTAATTACTTTTGTTTGGCTAGATTGGCCCTAAACCTCACTTATATAATTAATTCATTGGATAAATTAGGTATGTCATTTGTATAATTGATATTCAATCTAAATTATGTGCTCACATATAGTTTTATGGGGATCAATTAGTTCAATCAAGGATGTGATTGTGCCAATCAAGCTAAAATCCACATTATATGGTTGCAGTGAGTTTCGTGAGGCTTAATTTTCCCTAGTTACATACCTAATTAGACTAGTTACTATATTTTTGCAATCATGGACCAAATTAGGGCTAAATTGAGCCCAATTAAAATTATATGTTTTAAATTAGTTTCATGGGGCTTGCCTAGACCCAATTGCATATCTATTTGAACCTAGTAATTTATTTGGTCAATCAATTACATAATTTTGACTAGTTGATCATTGATTCACATTATATGATTGAAATTAGTTTGATGGGAATTAATTATAACTAATTATGTACTTGATTAAATCAATTATGGGCCAAATAATAATATAGTGTCCCATTGGGAAAAAAACTTAAATAATATTTTAAAAATAAATCTTCAAAAATAAACCTTCAAAAATACTTAACAAATTTCAATTTTTCAAGGAAAAATTGATGCATTGTGTCTTAAACCACATATTTTTTATCAATATTAGCCACCCAAAATAAATTTATTCTCATGGAATATTGGAAGTGTATTTGATCTTTTTATGCCAAAAAGTAGTTTAAATTATTTTGGTTTCATCTTTAATCAATTGGTTCAATTATGGATGCAATTTGATCTAATTAATATCCAACTAATATTGTATAGTTACATATGATTTCAATAATATGGATTTTCTAAAATTTCATATATGTTTGAATTAATTACTTAATTGGTGTAATCATATACATGATTGGAATAAATTAAACCCCACTTCATATTATATAGTCACAATTAGTTTCATAAGGTTCAATTTGCCCCAATTGCATAATTGATAAATTAATTTACATAATCAATTCAATCAATTATGTAATTAGGGGCAATTAAACCCCAATTCACATTCTACAATCACAATTATCTTAATAGGGCTTAATTGGATCTAATTGTGTACCTAATTATACCAATTAATTTATTAGTTAAATCCATGATGTAACTATGTAAATTTGAGTTCCTATTCACGTTATATGGTCATAATTAGTTTCATGGTACAAACTTCCTACTAGAACTAGCTAGATTCTTGCACTGCTTCACACTAATAAGTGAAAGACTGAAAACTAATTTATATATATATGATATATATTATCACCAAAATTTATGATAACATTTATAGGATAGAATTCAATATAATAATGGTAATGACAAATCTAAGGTTTCCCAAGGAAAAAATTACATACCTATAATGACACCAAGTCACAAAGGATTACATATTATACATGTATCATTTTGTACACCAAGTGACACTATTGAATCATGAATTTATTAGAGACAAAATTGATCCATTTAATGGAATATGGTCATGGGTGAGGTGTATATATTCACATGAATAAAACACACTATTCACTCAACTTATCAAGCCTTGTTCGAGACAACCAACATAATGGATAGATGATAGATGGAACTAGGGATTGGATTGATTATTGGGTGGAATGATGTTTGTAATAATGGGTGTTAAAGGATGATAAATTAGTACTAAAGGAGTTATATATCATAACTCTTCTCATTGAGAACATCCAAATGGGCATAAACAAGACTTCAAGGTCCCTCGGTGTAAGTAATGATAAGGAGGCAAAACTCTTGATTAATATTGGGAATGTCAATGTGGGAATGGTTTGGATAAATGTCTCAATGGATATGGTCAAATATATTATGATTAATATTCAATATCAACATGAATGTGAATGATATATGATGATGTTAGTCCCAAGGACAAAATAAAAAATGGGTGAGGTTGACTAGGTGAGAATGACATTATATCGGTGTCCTCAATTTTGGTGAAGGATGATGATGGGTGGATCATGGATCTACTCATGATCCTATATCACATTGAGAGAGTATATAATGAGGTTTGGGATTGGTTTGTAATGTAAAACTTATCTTTTGAGCTCATTTCTAATGTCATATTAGATGTTGGTGTCTGGACATGGGGCTCTAACTCTAGGGAAAGTACCCACTCTATGGATATAAAGACACTTTAAGAGAGTCATCCAAGAGGCAAGGTGATGAAATGTATAAGTGTCATATATTATTTTTAAGGTATTATTAAATATGACTTTATATTATATAAGAATCATTTTTTAAGGAATGTTTGTGCTCATTTAGACAAGGCTTTGGTTTTTTTCTTTCTTTTTGAGGTTTTATCAATGTTTGATTTAAAGGAAAGATAACTACTTGTCTAATTCAAATTATTGAAAGTAAATGAAAATGAGTGGATAAAAATAAATTAAATGATGCTTATTTTTGGTATTTTTTAAATTGATTTTCCAGTGTGTGCAATGTTAAGAAAATAATATCAAACTTAATAATGCAAGTGTTGATTGTTATCTTTCCTAGATGAAAACTAAATGAAGTTATTTTATTTTTATAATTTTAATATTATAAATGAATGAAACTATTTTTAAATTTAAGTTTTTATAACATGAAATTGAGTACAAAACAATATTTAGATTTTAGGTATCAATACTACTAAGTATATAAGTATTTCTTTTCATATGCAAGCTAAAACTAGTTTCTAGTGTTTCCAATGAATGCATGCTAAGTTTAAATGATTTGAATTAGATGAAAGTGAATACTTGGTTTATTATCTTCTAATTTTATGATTTTTAAGAAAATTTTTATTTCACACACAAATAATTAAAATTAATGTTGAAATAACACCCCTTTGTTTGTCTAGGTTTTTATGTGCTTGTATGCTTGTTTGTTTGTGAAATATAAACTTTTTTTCAAAATGAGAATGGATTGTATCAAAGATAAAAAAATATTTTTTTGTTTCCCTAAAATTTACCTAATATCTGGATTCAAGGTTTAATGCTTTCAATAGGATATATGATGTGTATGAAAGCAAGTAAAGAAGCTACCTACTATTTTATTTGGTGTAAGAGAAGGATATAAAGAAATATTTTTTCAAGATATGTTTTATTTTTTAAATTAAATATAATTTAATAATTGGAAATAAATTAAACTCCTCTAATATACTAATTAAACAAATAAAACTATAACTAGAAACTCCCAACCTTATCATGGTGTAGACTAGCTGGAAGTAAGAGATGTATTTCTTATGACTTTATCCTCAACATGCTAGCTCATCTACTGAAATAATATTTTAGGAACTCTCTAATCAATTATATAATAAAAATAACAATGGTAAAATGAGAATGAATAAATAAAAAAACTCCACACAAGAGATCAATTGATTATGGTTGACTAGTACATTAACTATAATGAATTGGTTACTAATTCAATGACTTTAATTCTATAGAATTATGTATTCTAGCATGAAAATAATCAAGGATAGAGCTCAAATAAATGGCAAGAATGTTGTGGCTATAAAAATATTCAAAAACCAATATAATTTTTTAGATCTAAAATTCCTCTAAGACTGAGATAATTGTGGGAGAAGCATGGAGCTTGCAAGAGAAAGTTTAATTATTATTTAAATAAAAATTAAACTTAGTAAGGATAGGGAGTGATCAAAACAAGATTGGATTTTAATTTATTAGTCGTGAGGTGGACTCAAGGTGGAAAAAGGAAATAAAAGCAAAAAAAACATGAAATGTGTGAAAAACTCAAGTTTTAGAGGCTAAATTAACACATGGATAAACGGTGATAGAACCACTCCTATTTGTAGGGGTTGTTACATAATATTTGTCTTTCATGATAGAACCATCTTATTTATTTACAAAAACTATGCAAAGTATTACAAATCCACCCTATCAATGATGGTTCTTTTAGGGCAATTTGTGAAACTATTACAATGGTTCTATCATATTCATAGCATTTGTGTAATGGAGAAGGGTAGGCATGTCCTACTTAGAAAGGGTAAAACCAAGGCAATAAAATTAAAAAAAGACAAAAGTACAAAAATATATGTTAGGGAGGGACCAAAAGAGAGATAGATAGAGATTAGAGATTAAAATACTAGAGATAACCCATTTGAGCATAGTTTGGAGATTATTGCATCATCGTTAGACATCATATCATAAATATTGCACCATGAATTTTTTAGGTGCATACATATTTTACCATCAAGAGGATGTCTTTTCATTAATTAATTAGGGTTTCATCCTTATTAGTTGAGTGTGTAAGGGAAATAAAGGGTTAGAAATATTTACCTTAATGGCACAATGAAGCCAACTAAGATTTCATGAAACCTATAGATAAAAGATGGGAATAAAGTGAAATTTTAAAAAAAAGTGGAAAATACAATATGTAATCAAATCATGGATAAGGGTACTTATCATTTTTATGAGGAAGATCATACTACTTGAAGTACCCCATCAGGGGACTGAATCTAGTACTAAATTGTCACATACTATCAAAATTCTAAAAATATGTTATGAAATAAAAAATCATGAAAATGTTAGTTTTGAATTATGAATAACAAAATTAAGAAAAAAATGATTTATAGACATAAAAAATGAACTTTAATAAGAAAATTTTCCAAAAATAAAAAGTTTGAAAACCTAAATGGCTAGTTCGGGGGCTATTTATTCAAAAATTTGCTAAAAATGAAATCATTTATGCCAATTGATTTGTGAGAAATTAGAGATCTAGGTTGATGATGACATAATTGAGATAGGAAGTAGTCAATGGAAAAATCACAAAGCGAGGACAATCAATGTACCAAAGACATGTGGAGTATGGTAGGGATAGGTAAGTTCTATCTTTTATTCATCTTTTGCCCCAATTTTGAAATTTTAACTAAAATTTACTAAAAATCTAATGAAATTCAAAAAATAAAATTTTATAATGTTGTTTTGGGGGATAGAGATAGGAAATGTTGATTTTTTTCATTTTGGGTAAGTTATTAGGTGTTTTTGAGGGGGGTTTAATCCCTAGACATGGCCGATAGATGGAACCCCAATGTTAAGATGGAAATGCCAATTTGTATATCCTAATAGTTATATAAGCGCCAAGTAAATTTTTAAATCATTACATACTATATTCTAGGTGGTGATGCAACTACACTTAAGCAACAATTACATAACCATTACCTACATAAAATGGTAGTTCTATCAAATAGAAAGGAAAAACCCCCATAGGATTATTTGGAGCTTATGATAAGTGGAAAAGGGGATAACTTAGGGTATATTTATATCATAGGGTACCTATATTCGTTGGATAATATCTTAAGAGTAGGAGTGGCTCCCTCATGTCATGGCATTTCTAATAGCAGATGAGTTGATGGTTCTAGATCGAGCTAAGATTCTTTGAGTTACATAGGTAGGGATCATTCCCAATTTGAGAAATTTTTTGTGTGACTTTATCACCTACTTATATTATTACCAAAACACTTTTATGTTCCCTCAGGCCCCAATAAAGTGGAATATCCCTGTTATTAACATGTATATGATCACTGGTCTACCAATGATAAGTTATTTGGTGACCCTCTTGTAGGCCATGATTAGGTATAAGGAAGAGGGTTGGGATAATAATTTTGATTATGTTGATGCACCCAATGTAGGTGTGAAGTATAAAGTGAGACTTTATATGTCTGAGGGAAAGGAAATCCATAATCTACATAAAGTGATTATTGGTATCCTTATCTCTTGACTGGTGGGAGACAAGTGTACTAATAGACTACTTTATAGTTAGTCCCTAATCATTTACCAATTTGAGGACAGGGGAGATTAAGTCTACTAAGGCTAGAATATCTTGGATCTTAAAAATATTTTTACCACATAGACATATTGTGATCTCTTTTTATAAGTCACCCCACACTCCTCATGAGTTGGGTATATGAGCAGATGATCCCTTCCTAGAGGGAAATGGCTATTGGGGATATAGGGGCCATTAGGGCCTTGAGATGGATTGATGTGTCATCATTATAATCCTTTTCTTAACCATCAATACTTTGATAGTAATAAACTTGATAGCCATACCTTACCCAGGCATGGTTGGATAGTGGGATGGGGAGATTTTTGCCCTCAAATTTGCCTCTAGGACCACCCAAATATGAGATAGACTATTATAGGTTAAATTACACCAAATATATAAGGTACCTCAATAATTTTATATGACATATGTGGGAAACATCCCCATACTAATAATGGTGTATAAAGGCATGTGTGAGGCATAGGTAGGGTATTAGGGAAGCTAAAATGGCACCTAATTATATGATGGGTTCCCATCAATGAAATTGTTTAGATGAGGGTTACACAAGGAGGATGGGATCCAATAGGATAATAAAAGGCATCTCCCCCACCACCACCACTGTAGCAAGACCCTATTCATAAGATATTACACAATAGTTGAAAGGTGGATATGGTGAGGGTTAAAAGTACATTGAAATAGATGAGGACCTCGATGGTGATGAGGAGGATGATGTTGACTATAACTCTAACCTAGATTGGCATGAATATGACCCAAGTATGCTCTTAATTTATGTATTTTAGATTATTACTTAGTTGATTTACTGATATGATTTTTATATTACTAGATATGATATCAATATTTGTACTTTGTGATTATAGATACCTTTATTGGTTGGAAGACTATTATCAGGGACACCCTGGTCAATCTTTTCCTAACTAGGACTAATTAGAGAAGATATTAGCTATTGGTTTATCTTAGAGTAATTACTAGTACATGTAAGAATATTGATGTCTTTTCCTTAGTATATCATGTTTTCATGACTCTCACTAGTATGAGGGTGGAGAATGCTACCTTGGATGTGATGGAGACAATGATAGAGGCATAAGTGCATGCTCTTATCAATGCATTGACTAGGAGAGGGGTTCAAACATCTTTGAGCCACTAGAAAAGAGCGGACATAGCCTCATAGGGAGGCACTAGTAAGATATAGACTAGGAGTGATAACCCACATCACTACTAAGCACCATCACCCTCCAACAGGAGGAAGATAGGGTCTTAGGACCATTCATTTGTATACAAGATTTGTTTCATTATATGTATGTATGTACATATGTATGTATGCATATGTATATATTTTATTTTTGATAGTTTTTAGACACACTTTCCCTCTATAGAGGTGGACTATACTAGAGATTTATTTGTAGCAAAGGAATTAAAGATGGGGAATAGGATATTTAGGAGATGGTGAAAATGAAGACTATAAATCAAAACTTCACGTGAAAAAGGAAGGTGACCTAATCCTTACGAGAAAAGGGAAAATTTAAGTATTGTTAAAAACTCATAAAATAATAACTTTATTAGCTTCACCTAGAGATAACTAGCCCTCAAAAATTAGTAAATAGGATAAAGTTACCCTTTTCAACATAGGCATGTAGACAAGCTTTCCAAAAATACCTTTTCTTTAGACACTTTTAATTTAATAATTTTGATTTGTTTAGATTTTAATTTTTTTTGTTACCATTACACTTAGTCTCATGTGACTAGGAAGACACATGGGCTCATTGTTGAAGGCTAGATGTAGGTGATTAAGGGAATCTCTCCCCAATTCCAACCCCACACAACTAGTAATATGTGAGAGCTCAATGCTGAATATTAGTGAAGGGAAATAGATGTTGAATTTGACTTTTGTTTCACATAAGATTTTAATTTTCATAAAAGTGTATTTATTTTTGTCGCCCATCTTTTAAGGCCCTTATCCCTAAATATTGGCCCCATGAAACTACTAGGATTAAATATATCAACACCTAAGACCAAGATAGGTGATCAAGTTTACCAATCTTTTTTAGCATGGCATGCTAATGTTTTTTTCTTAGAGGGAACCATAGGAGACTTTGTCATGGACAAGCTTATAGACTAGGTTGTAGGCTAGTATTTTATGAGCTTTGTAAGAATATGTATGTAAATAAAGGCATAATTTTATCATAATAATTAAGGCAAGAACTAATGTAACCCTAATTTTTAGAATGTTTAAATAGTATAATAGGTTAATATTAAAATTTAAATGGGATGGTAAGCTACATTCTGTAAGTTTATGTTATACAAATAGACAACTAGATAATTACCAAACCTCAAATTTGATATGCAAGACAACATGTAAATAGTGGAAAATGCAATGCAATGAGGTAAAAGTGAAATGTGATGAGTATATGTAAAAATATTTAACATGCAATGATCCAAAACTTGAAAGCTTTGGTTGAAAGATAATTCAAGAAACAAGAACAAAATAATTCAAATAATGTTATCTCTAATAAGAGATGTTTTATTGATCAAATTTGCAGATCCAAACATATGCTTATCTCTGAGAAGAGATGTCTGATTTCCATTTTTTGGGTTACATCTTCATTTATACATGTTTTGAAGCTGTGGGGAGGATATGGAAGGTCACCAATCTCGAGGGATATGAATTGGTTTGACTTCCATGATTTACAACAATACAGAATTCAAGGAATTACTATTTTTAAAAACTTACTATTTTTAGATTGCACTACTAAAATTAAAATTTAGGATACTTCTATTGGGTTTTAGGGGGTCAAACTTCATTGAGCTGAGTTCTATGCCATCTTAATATGTTCCCCTCATTATTATCTTTCCAATGGTTCAAACAGTGAGTCAATTGGAGCTACGGTGCAAAAGTTATGGCTCCTAGAAGTTCTACCATCAATTGGGGTGGACCCATCAACCGAATTGTCATCTAAATTATTGTCTGGATCATTCCTCCCTCCTTGAGAAGCAATGGTCCTCATTACATCAAGATTTTTCATCAATTGTGGTAGTTTTAATTTGATTTGATTGTCATTGCATACTTGGAAGGGACTGTGATTTATGGAATTGTGCAGGGCCCGATTGTTCACCATTTCTATCTGACCATCAGTCTGTGGATGGAAGGTCATGAACTTCTTTAGCTTGGTATCTATTTTCTTCTATTGTTGTGTTGTTTTTGTATTCAGGGCTATAACATCAGCCCTTTTGGATTCTTGTGGCTCGACCACCATGAGAACAAATTTCTTGGCACTAATCAGAGAGACAAATGTAGAAGGTGGTACTTCTGGTACCCTATAGTTCTATGTTCCAAGAGTGAGAGTGATCCTTCTAGTTCTTGATTCATATATAACATGTCAATCATACATGAATGGCTAACCAAAGAGTACATCACAAACATCTATATATACCACATCACATAAGACCTCATCTTGGAAAGGTTGTATTGCATATGAGAGAAGACATTGGTGGGTGACATGGAGGTTTCTCCCTGGACTCAACCATCCAATACTGTATGGTTTTGGGTGAGGCTTCATGGACATATTTAGGCTTTTCACAACATTAGTAGAGATTAAATTATTTTGACTTCCACTATCAAGAATGAAATGTAGAGGCTTACCTTTCACCCATAACTTAGAGTGAAACAACCTTTCCTTGTCATCTAGCATCTTGCTGTGTGTCAAAGATGAAGCAACAATGGCTTCAGGATCAGCATCTATAATTTCTTCTTCAACCTCTTCAACTTCAAGGTCTGTATGAGGTAGAATAGAGGATTGTCACTCAGAAAGTAGTGATTTGATAGCTCAACATTCTTCTTTGGAGTGAGTTCCAAATTTGTGATATTCACACCACTTCCCAGTATTTCCTTCGTTTTGCTTCCAATTTTGGCCTCGTGTTTGACCTTCTTTGTCACTTTTCCATTTTGAAGACTGATTCTTTACATTCATTCTTCTGTGCTTCTACTCAAACTTTACTATGAACTTGTATGCCTCACTGATGGTTTCCAAATTGAAGAGTTCCATTTCTCCCCATATGTACCATTGTAGTCTGCCACGATATTTGAGAACCTTGTGTTTCTCACTTTCTTGGATGCCCAATCTTGTAGATAGAGAATGAAAAATGTCAGTGTAATCTTTAATAGATTGTTCCTTACCTTGGTGAAGTTGTTGCCACTCTATATACGAATCATCATATGCTCCAATGGGGTAGTATTCTTCCTTTATAGCATCTATGAAATCATCCCATGTAGGTTCTATCTCAAGGCCAATATCATCTACAATAAATCTCTTTTTGTACACTTCCCACCAATTTTTGATAGGCAATGATGCTTTCAGAAGAGCAAAAGTAATCTTCTCTTTATCGGTGAATTTATTTATAGAAAAATAAGATGACAATTGATCCAACCAATTTTCTACTGTATTAGCATTGATTTTGCCTTCAAATGTAGGGATATCAAAATTCACCTGAACCTTGAAGGGAGTTGGGGCACTAAAAGGATGTGTGGGTGTGGATGAGGAGCCAAAATTTCCCATCGAGATTTGTTGGAGAATTTGAGTGAATTATTGTAGCATCTGTGATTGTTGCTATAGGAGGGCTTCATTCACCATTTCCTTGAAAGGATCAAATGCCTCGATTTTGTCTACCATTTGAAGTCATTTGGAGTGAATAGGTGGATATTCTGCTAGTTCTATTTTCCACCCAAGCTTCCTATAATCTGACCTCGTCCTCAGGATCATACACTCTAAAGACAAACCGCTCTGATACCACTGATCCAAAACTCAAAAGATTTAGTTGAAAGATAATTCAAGAAACAAGAACAAAATAATTCAAATAATGTTATCTTTGATAAGAGATGTTTTATTGACCAAATTTGCAGATCCAAACATATGCTTATCTCTGAGAAGAGATGTCTCATTTCCATTTTTTAGGTTACATCTTCATTTATACATGTTTTGAAGGTGTGGGGAGGATATGTAAGGTCACCAATCTTGAGGGAGATGAATTGGTTTGACTTTCACGATTTACAACAATACAAAACTCAAGGAATTACTATTTTTAGACTGCACTACTGAAATTAAAATTTAGGACACTTCCATTGGGTTTTAAGGGGTCAAACTTCATCAAGCAAATCTCATGTCATATTACAATTTTCCTCTCATTATTTTCTTTCCAATGGTTCAAACGATGAGTCAATTGGAGCTACGTTGCAAAAGTTATGGCTCTCAGAAGTTCTGTCATCAATTGGGGTGGACCCATCACCCGAATTGTCATCTAAATTGTTGTTCAGATCATGTAAAGAGTTAATAGATTCACTGAAATCCTTGACCTCTAAATTACATAACCAGTAGGCTCCATTTTTAATATATTTAGTCACAAGGTAAAAACCTGACCAATTAGGTCCAAAATTCCAACCTTCTCATCTAATTTTATCTTTTTTCTATCAATTCTCAAGACAATGTCTCCTACATGTATAATACATTTGTGAACATACTTTTTAAGCTCACAGTATTGATGATAAGGCATGATTATATCTATTTTGTTTTACAGTGTGTGGATAAGGGAAGGCCAAAGCTTGTGAGCATTCAATGGGTTATTTATTACAATCTCCTTATTATATATAAGGTTTGTAATCATATTGGTGTAGCTCACAATAATTTTTATAATACATGGTTGACTTTATTTCTCCCATTGTGTCTTTTTCAAGGAAATTTTGTGAGAACTTAGTGAGTAATGCTCTATGGTCTTCTTCTCTTTCATGGGGGAGAGAAAAGCCAATAGTGATAATTTTTAGGGTGTTTATATGAACAATGTCAATTTCTATAGTTCATGTGGTTAATGCACAAATAATTCCCTCAAGCATTGGCATGGTCAGGGGAAGAAAAATGTTTTGGCTACTATCCTAAAGTCTAAACTATGATTTAAACTATTATTTGTGCATGTTTGATATGACATTGAGTGATTATGTTGAATATATGGATTATTAGGATCTTTTATCAGTTTGTTCTCATGTGCCAATATTTATATCATGCTAATGTGGTGGTATGAAACACTAGGGTTAAGAGCCTCTAAGCTAAGATGCATGTGAGTAGTATAAGTTCCAATCATATAATGATCAAATGGAAGTTTGATTGGTTCTTCCCTTTTTAGGATACTAATAATCTTAGTTTTAGACTTGTTTGAGATGGATGACACCATCATGAGAGTTTATTCACTTGCTTTTTATATTTTTTAATTCCCTTTTCTTCTATTTTTTCAGTTGGTTAGATCTTAATAACATCAAATTTAAGATAAATACCTTAGTTATCAAGGGTATTTGTCTTTAACTAAATCTACATGATTTTCCACACTATTGATGGCAAAATTATAATCAATTTTCATCTATAGTTTTTTGTGCATAGACATTTTAATGGCATCAAATGGCTTATGGTATTCTTGAGTGATGATGAATTTACCTAATTAGAGGAACCTAATTTGTTGTAACATGATAAAAAGGACTACCTTCATCCTATGGACCCAAAGTCTACCCAAGATCATGTTGTAATTTGTATCTCTATCAATCACATAAAATTATGTTAAGACAATCTCAGAGCCCAAAGTGACTAGAATAATAATGTCTATTATTGAGGTGGACTATAGGTTATCATAACCGCATAAAGTGTTCCTAGTAGTATAATAATTACTTTATCTATACCCAAGTTTCTAAAAAACTTAAAAGGGGATTATGTTTATATCCACCCCCATCATTAATAATTATTAATTTTACATAATTATTATAGACCCATATTTATAGATAGAAGGTTGGATGTCCCCTTTTAGCCATTTCTACATATATGGGTAGGCTCCATTATCTTTGCATAGTTCTTACATAAATGAGCTCATTCCTTGTTTGATTTACTATGTAGGGATCACACTTCTCACCCAATCTTGCACACTCATTGCCCAAAGTTTGTTCATATGTCTATGCACTACACTTATTATCACCCACAACTTTATGCACTTCATCACACTATTGCTACACTTACTTTTTAAACATGTGCACCATTACTACACTTGTTTTTAATCACATGTCTACACATTATGCTCATGCTCACTTATAGCTTTTTATTATTCTTTTACTTGTTCATCAAACACATGCATCACTCCCAATGCATCGACATATCATCTTTATTCAAATGTGTGGCTTGAAAAGTGTTGCTTCTTAGCCTAAAACCTATCACACATTTGGTTGGGTAGTTAACCACCACTTACCAGGTAGTTCAACTAACATCTAGTGAGGAAGATGAAGTGTCTTGTAACCATATTATTTATAATTACCTAAAATTTGTAACCACTTTTGTATATACATGCATAATTATGTATCATATACATCTAGCTAAAGGCAGATGCTCTAAATAGTCATAACATAGATAGCATGTTCCATGTATCTAATATGTAACACACGCACTGTAGCAATTTTTACCAATTTTCTCTATTATCTATTAATGAATATAAGTTTCATTTCCTTAAAGTAAGAATTCCACACCATTGAATATGTTTAGTTGTTTATTTGTAAAATAGTTTTGCCCATTCACTCTAGAAAACCAAATTTTGGTTGTCCCCCACATGCTTGGTCCTAGTCTTTATGATTCAAATCATTGGTATCAGATAAGAAAAAATTTATTCCTTTTTATGCATGTAAACACATAAGCACAACTCGAGAAAGAAGGTTTATCAAACAAATCTATTTCAAAATATCCAAATAACACATAGTAAAAGTAAGATGGATAACACCTAAAAATAACTTGAGGTAGCCCTAGTGGTATGTAACTCATCGTTGACACACTAGAGGCACAATTCACCAAACATTTTGGCCACTTCCATGATTTGATGGTACAACTCAATCTGATGCCTTTTACCACACCTCCATAATTCATTCAATAGTATTTTTAGCAACAAACCCCCTTCAAAGTTCAAGTTAATCTTGACATCCCTTTATTCAAAGACAAGATCAAATTCAAAATGTCGGATGCCTATATTTAACAACTCAAGGTATACTTTTTAGTCAATTCTTTCACTAATGTTGAGAAGATCACCTTCTTAGTATTGAAGATGTTTATATCAGTCATTCACTACTATGAGAGTTTCAATGCACATCATGCACAAGAGTGTGTTATAATTAAATCCTAGAATAATTTTGTTGACAAATAGAAGGAGGAATACTACCCTCTACACCACTTTCAACTTGAATACATCAAGTTCCAACAACTATGCCAATGCAAATACCAGTCCGTGGAGGACTACACCAACATTTTTCATGACTAATATGTACACTAACATGATATCATGAGTGAGAAACATAAAAATTTTAAGTACACATTAGTGGAATCTCAACTTATATATGTGTAAATATGGAGTTTTTGAATCTTGACACTTTGGGCAATCATATCATCACACTGGAAAAATTTAATCCAAGGTAAAGATGAAGTAATGGGTCACCTCTTCATCCAAGGTAAAACACAAGGCCAAAAATTTGCATAAATACGTATTGTAGCCTTCTGTGTAGAAGCAAAAACATACTACTCAACCCTTGAAGGCCCCAATGCCTTCTAATCCATATAAAGGCAGGAAGAAGTCTAGTGGTAAGTGATTCTATTGCCATTTCTCATCCAATCATGATGATTTTGAATGCAATGCACAATAATCCATGCTCACATAATATGTATTAGGACCCATATTTATGGATGACACTGATCTATACACCTCTTATATAACCACTAGCACCACTATGATCAACATTTCTAAATAGTGTGAATGTCTCTTTCATGCCAGGTTTTGGGTGAAGGGTTAGCCTTTCCACATCATCATTGATAGTGGTATCTATAAGAACATCATTGTGAAATATACAACTTAGTTTTTTGGTCTTACCACTATTGTACATCTAAATCCATACTCTTTAGGGTGCACCTAGTAGGGGACAAACATACAGGTCTAGTAGTAATACACTTTTTAGTACAAATTCAAGCTTATGGAGGACAATGTCAAATGTGAAATAACACCTCTAGAGGTCTAAGGCATCCTATTAGGGAGACCATACTTGTATGATTATGAAGCTAAATATTGAGATAAGCCATAGAAATAGACTATTCATGTGCAATATTACTTATACAACCTTTTTGAGTTAGTGCATATGACCAAAATCACCTTGGCCTCTACCAAACAATGTTGCAATATCATATCGCATGTGTATAATTTAATTTTACTCATGGTCCTCCTTGATAAAGTTGTGAATTTGAAACCAAATCACACCATGGTCATAAATAGAACTTACACATCATCACATCAACAATAAATTGATAAGCTACTAGATCAGAGTAGCAAAGTCTTTAAAGAACCTAAAGTCCTTATCACACACTATGTCATAAAGCACCACATTGATTTGGTCCATGTATCCCCTCTTCTAAGCATCCCCCTCTATCATAGATCAATTTGGGAGAATGATGAAGTCTAGTGCCAAATTCAAGAACTTTTTGATCAGGGTAAGATTAGGGCTAGCTCTTCACCTTATGGGATTTTGATAGTCCTTACACCTAAGAAGGATGGGTTGTGGTGAATCTACATAGAATATTCTATACTCAACAAAATCATGGTGAATATTCAATATCCACTACCATGCATTGATGACCTTATCGACCAATATGAGGTACACAATAATTCACCAAGATTGACTTGAAGTTAGGTTACCATTAGGTTTTATTCCATCCTAAAGACGTATAAAATACAACATTCAAAACTCAAGAAGGACTATATTAATGGTTCATCATGCCTTTTGGCTTCACCAATGTGCTATCCACTTTCATGAACTTGATGGATGATCTAATCAATCCTTTCCTAAAGTCCATAATCATTTACTTGGATTACATTCTCATCTTCATTAAGACTTGGGAGGAGCATATGGATCACATCTCACATGTCTTGTACACTTTGTGGTAACATAAATTATGAGATAGCTTAGCAAATAGTACATTTGGAACCACATAGATCTAATATCTAGGATACATCATTGATTGCACTGGCATCAAAGTAGATCTAAAGAAGATCAAAGTGATCCAATATTGGCCCACTCCATGCAATCTCATAGAGTTGAGTTTTCTTGGACTTGTTAAGTTATACCATAGGTTCATCTTTTATTTCTCACACATCTCATGGGATCTCAACCAGCTCACATGTACTAAATCCAAGTTTCATTGGACACATGTGAAACATCACACTTTGGATTCCCTCAAACAATGCCTTTGTGTAATTCCTATTCTCACAATACTTGACATTGTGTAGACCTTTGAAATTCACACTAATGTATTTGAATACACACTCAATATAGTGTTTATACAAAATGTACATCCAGTCACACACCACTTTCACATGTTTAGTAACATAGTGAAAGGGTGTTCCACCTATGAAAATGAATTGTATGCTATTGTACAAGCAACTAAGCAATGAAAACACTACATTCTTAGGAAGGAGACAATTGTTCAGCCAGATCATAAACCACTTTAGCTCTTATAGTCATAGAAGAAGCTATAAAATGCATTCCCTATGAAATGGTTGATTTACCTATAGTAGTTCCATCTCATGATCAATCACAATAAAAGTAAGGACAAAAAGGTTGTAGATTACCTTATCGATTTATCAATTCATGTAATCATCATAGTGTTAGATATGCATGACCATAATTTCACAAACTGGTTTCCTTTATACTCATTTGATTAGGACTTTATAGCAACTTACACCAACCTCACATAAGGTTCACAAGTTTAATAGATCTATCTGTCTAATCAACTTCTCTTCAAGATAGAATATCTTTGTGTTCCCTCAGGTACACCTCATTAATGAATCATCTAGGAGGTGCACTACACTAGGACCTCTAGACAATTAGGCATGAAAAAGACTCTATCTATATTATAATTACACTTCTACTATCCACACATGCACATAGAAATGGAGTGCCAAATCAAGTCTTTCATTTCTTGTTTCATCTCCAATCCCATGAATATGAATTTGGGACTTTACACACTTCTACCTATTCCATCCAGACCATGGGAATCTATCATCATGGTTTTCATGACTAGATTGCCTATAATGAGATGAAAACATGATGTTAAGCTCATTGTAGTGGATTAATTTTTCCAAGATGACCATCATGGTTTAATAAAAAAAGAATTGACATAATTGTCACTATATAGGCATTCTTCAACCATGTTTGGGTTCATTTTGGGTTACCCACATCCATCATCTATGACTATGATCCATGCTTTGTGAGTCATTTTTGGAAATCATTATGGGAATTGATGGGTACTCAATTGGATTGGTTGATGGATTTTCATCCTTAGATAGATGGAAAAACTAAAGTGGTCAATTGTACACTTTTTCATATTCTATGAATATATAGATGTACACATGCTCACACCTAAGATGACAATATCTTATACATTCAACACACCTAAAATAGGATTTTCATAGCTCTAATAGCCATATTCCATTTCATAAATTCTTTGGGTTTCAACCTTATACATCTCTTACTATGTACCATTAGAGTCACATGCACTAGAATGGGAAGTGGACAAGGCTAATAAGTTTTTATGCCACATTTAGTCTATTCACTAGTAGGCTCAATACTATTTTGAAATGAAGCTAAGTAAAAGTATGATGCGCATCATAAACCCCATACATTATAATTTGGTGATAAATTTTTATTACAACTTTAGGAGTACTTCAAAGGTTCACATTAAAAGATCAAACCTCTATGTTATGGTACTTACACCATTTTACATGTAGTTGGTGAGAACATCTTCATTCTTAATCTACCTTAGTACTTGGTCCTACACCCAATATTCAATGTGGAAATTATCAATCCTTACACTTTTCCACTTCTTAAGCCAATAATGACACAATTCCCTTCTACTTTGGATCCTAAGCACTTATATCTTATAGAGGAACAAATCATAAAAGTATTATAAATATGCACTCGCCATGGCACACATCAACTTTTCTAAGTGTTCAAGGTTGGGTAATATGTTGATCAAGCCAAGTCATTCACTTCACAACTTCATATGTAGTTTTTTCACCTACACACTAATGCAATTGAGACCATTGATCTTTAATAAAGGGTGAATGATCTGTGTGTAACACCCACATAGTTGAGTTCACTCTAATACACAACGTACATGTCTCTCACCCAATATTGTGCACTCCTTTCCTAAAGTTTTTTCATAGCTATGTGCATTAGACTCCTACTCACCCATAGCTTTATGCACTTCATGTGTTTTCTCACTAAACATGTGCACCATTATTACACTTGTGTTTTCTCACAGGTCTATACACTACACTCATGCTTGCTCATAACTTTTCACACTTATCACATTGTTCTTGATCTTGCTCACTGAACACATGCATCCATCCCAATGCATCCACATATCACCTTTATTCAAATGTGTTCCTTGTAAAGTGTCATTTATCATCCTAGTTCTAGTAGAATTTGGCAAATAAATTACTATATGACTAAAACTTTTAGTCAAAACAACTAAAAATGTCTAAATTAGACTATTTTTTTGTAAACTTAGCTATAAATGAGTAAATAAATGACTAATGTTGTCATCGACTAAAAATTATTTAGTCATACAAATAATAGTGACTAAATAGCTATGCAAACACAAATTAGATGAAATTTTAAAAAAAAAAAAAAAAAAAATTGGTGGGAGTGTATTGCATGCAATTCATTATTCATTGAATATTTCCTCATTTTGTTTGTTGGTAATTATCCTAGCACTGGAGCATTTTGGGTTATAGCAAGTACTTACACGGGTGATAAAGCTTGTTTGGAGAGGACCTAGAGACTTCTAAAAAGGTGGGCAAGGAACTTAGAGTTTTTTGTAAAGAATTTGAAGTCAATGAGGCCCTTTATAGTGAAGTTAGATTTGGGGATGCCCTCTACAACAAATTCAAAGGTAATTTGAAACCCTCATTACATTAAACACAAAATCTATAGTTTTCTGATTGGCAACTTACAGTAGTTACATAGGCAATTGAGTACCAAAACTATACAAGAAATTTAGGGTTTAGGGGACTATTTTTTCATTAGTTTCCTCTACACATTTTATAGCATATGGGAATTAAACTTGTAACTCATGTGAAACACCACCTTCTTCTAGTCATTGGAAGAATTCCATATCCTTAAAATGCATAGAAAAAATTGCAGAATTGGCACTAGCAATTTTATTTATGAATTAAACCCAATATCAATTTCTTAATGCCTCCATAAAAGCTAATTGAGCCAACTCTAGTTCATCATGCTCAACATGAATAATCCCAATGTTTTTTTACAATTCAATGGGTACATCTTCTCTGCTCTTCTTCAGGGGAGACTTTTTTATCTTAAGAGAATCTAAGGCTGCACTGGGGTCTAACGATATTAATAACTCACCCACCTTGATAAATGCATGGGCATCATGTGGATCTATGCAAGTTTCCTTTCTTAAAATTTTCAAATCCATCTCTACCTACCCTTGCTGAGCATATATATGGACTATAGCTTTTAATCTCTAACAATTCTCAAGGTGGACCTCTGAAACCCTTTCAAATTTTGATAGATAACTCTTAAGATCTCTAAGATTCAATTTAACCTATCCACAAAATCATGTGGCCTTTGGCTTTCCTTGATTGATGACATGTAGTAGCTGTCAGTGGTGTCATAATCACCTTTACTATGATTAGATCATGAAAGACTAAAATATGAATGAGATTTCATGAGAGGGTGTTCAGTTGAAACAAGAGCTATCTCAGTCAACTATTCCATAATAAAATGCTGCCCTATGAAGAAAAAATGGTTTCCTAAATGATTCGATGCCATTGCACAGTACGAATATAATTCAAAGGCTCTATTCATCTTTTCCATTCTTTCATGAACACTACCTTTTTCACTAAATTTGAGAATACTACAAGTAAAAAATGTACAAAACTGACTACAAAGATTTATGTAGAAGCATAACATCATTTCCTAATGCCTCCATAAAAGTTTGTTGAGCCAACTCTAGTTCATCATGCTCAAAATGAAGAACCCCAATGTTGTTAATAATTCAATGGGTACTTCTTCTCTGCTCTTCTTTAGAATAGACTTTGGCATCTTAAGAGAATCTAAGGTTACACTAGGGTCTGATGATATTAATACCTCACCCATCTTGATAAATGTATGGGCATCATGTAGATTTATGTGAGTTGCCTTTCTTAAAATTTCCAAATCCTTCTGTTGGTTCTCAAATTTTCAGTATGTAAAACCTTAAAAGGATCAACCCAATTTGGCCAACTGATAGAATCAGCCCAAGTGGTTAGGATTATTTACACTTTAGGCTCTACTTTGCTGAGGTGGTTGATACTGTATATTCACCAATGATTAACTACTCAAATTTTTTGGTGACTCCAGAGTAGATTAAGGGATTTATGTAATTTTATCAATTGAATCATCCAGTTCACCCTAGTCCAAACTAGCATATGATTTGAATTAGATTTTTTTTCCTACTCTACTATTACTCCTACTCCTACACAATAGAAAATTAAAATTAGAATTTTTGAATATGATACAAAGAAATTATTCTAGAAAAGAATTGATCAGTGCCTTTCTCAATAATTGGGTAGTGAAGTCTATTCACATAAATATTTGTGCTTTCTATCTAGACATAACTTGAATTACTTAGCATGGGATTGTCTATGACTGGCATAGACATGTGAGATTATTATTACCTAGATCTTATTAATTATAAAAATTTAATCCTCCAAGTTATAATGATCTATTCAATGAGATTTAATCCCTACTTGAGGAAACCCAATTAGATAAACCACCCAAAAACAACAAATGTGTTTTGAAGAACTAAACATATACTTGATATCTTAATTCAAATAACAAGGAAAAATAAAATTGGAGACAACAAGATAAATTATAACATGAATATTCAATAAGTAATTGAGAACTAGATATATGGCACCAGATAAATGTGGTTTACTTTTATTGATATATCTTTGAAGAGCAAGCCTTACAATGTCTTTTTCCAAAATCAAATTCTGAGAGAGCTTTCACAAGGTCTTGATTTCCTTCTTATATGGGTGAAGGAAGCTACAAGATTCAGACCTTTCACATTCCAAAAAATGACTTTTCATATATCCACCCCTTAATATGACCTATTACAACATATACTTTTTGACAAGTCTTAAAAAGACTTCCAAATATATTTTGAATACATATTAGAAAGCATAAAAATAAGAAAAAGAAAAAATAGGAGGATGCCCAAGATTTGTTGGTGCCATGTTGATGCTAGCTTGATGCTCATTACTCCTCTAAATACTTGGCCTACTTATTTTTCAATTATTAAATACTGATTCTCCCATTGGTACACTATGATATCTTAGGCCACTTATATTCTTGGATCTAGAGCAGGTTGGCCTAGTGATCTTTCCATCTTTTGTCCAACAGCACTTTGACATCAATGATGAATTTTGCATATCCAACATCCATAGAAATTACTCTATCCTAAATGACATTGAAATTGATAATATTTATGTTTTGATCTTTTTTTAAGAAATCAATGACTTGAGAAATTGTTTGACCATATTCACTTTTCCATGCATCAAAACCTTTGATCTTTTTATCCTCTATGAAAATGGAAGGAATAAACTAGTGTTTAAAGGTAGCAAAACAATCAATCTTTGCCTACATTTTCTAGCTCTCACCATTCACATACTAAAATTCATCCAATATCAGTTTCATTATCTTCTCTATTAGCTTGAGTGAGGTCAGAGCACCTAGATCTCTTTGTAGAACTTTGCACAAAGTTATAAATGTATGGTGTGTAGGTTGCCATTTCTTGTATATTGGATCCAAAATAGAAATATTAGCCTTCAAATGATCAATGGCCTGAGACAAGGAAGAATAGCATTCATGTGCATCTCCTAACTTGTCAATAACCAATTTTACTCTATATTCTAAAATCTTCTCAAACACCTCAAGGATTTTTAATTTGGCCTCATCCTTTGTCTTCTCATTTTGCTTTTTCAAATCTTCAATTTTTTTCTCCAACTTCAATTTCAATGCATTCAACTGATCAACTAGGATTGTATTATCACTAGTTATTTGTGGCATAAGAGCTTGGTATGGCACAATTACTTGGATTTGAGAATCAACACCCTTCAACTACTACTTTAGTTTTTCATTTTCCAAATATAACCTATTCACTTCATCATTCATCTCAATTTGAGTTTTTTCATAGTTGAACAATCTTTGCTCCATTTTCTTGATAGTAGCTTATGTGAACATTACACAGTGCACAGTAAGGGTAGAAGCTTCAAGCTCTAATGTATCCTAAAAATATTTCACCACAGCTATTCTCCTCAACTCCTAGACTACATTAAGCAATCTTGGCTTGTTGGTGTTCTTTTATGTGGCCCATATTGCTAAAGTCTTTGTCTTTGGGTTAAACCCATAACCACTAACACCATCCTCATAATCAAACTATAAACCATCATGGGGTCATCTTGATTTCTCACTTGGTCCAAAGAAAACATTTTATTCAATTTAAGGTTAGTTATGATCAACATATAACTCTTCAAAACCATTTGTCTAGCCTCATTAGGGCTAACATTTATTTCATCAATTTTAAAGTCCTTGAAAGTCTGTGTCACAATTTGATCATGTTGAGATTCATCAGCACCTATTTTGTTTATTTCCACCTTTTCTTCAAATTCTTCCATCTTCATTTTGAGCCAAAAATCTTTAAATTTTGGGGTATTGATGAAATCATCATCCTCGATGAACCTCATAGAAGCCACAACCCTTTCATCTTCTTGTAATTAAAGCTCACCTTGTGCCTATTCATTTAATATTGCTTTTGGTTTATGTGCTTATTTTTCTTAACCAACAAGGTATTGATCAACTTCCTCTTCCTCTCCCATATGCCTCAAAATATTGGCCACCTCCTCAAAGTCACCAAATTCTTCAGTCATTTCATATGGAACCAGTGGAGAAACATCATCAATGTTTTGCCTTTTGGTAGGTGGTGAATTAGGAATAGCTAGATATTGCACTAACATTGCATCTAGACCAAGTTCTTGAATCATAAACCCTATTGGCTTTTCGATAGGGAGGTTGGTAGCCTTTATAGGCTACTTCTTAGACTTGCCATATATTTTTTCAAAATTATCAATTATCAAATCTATTCTTTTCAAAGGATCCTTCTATTCAACAAAAAATCCTAAAAAATTAGGGTTTTATTTTCTTTTTTCATCCTCAATCTTATTCAAAATGTCCCATTTTCTTTTCCTATTATATACCTCTTCAAAAGTGACATAATTTTTATCACATCCTAATCAAAATTGATTTGATAGGATATCCCCATCCTAGTAAGGATGACTTGTCTAAAAAGTTCATGTGACCCTCTAGATCACAAACCCTTTCTATCCCTAATTTCAAAGAATATTTACCATAACTCCTCCAAGGTATCTGCACCAATGTACCATTCACCAAAAATAGTGGAATCTAGAAGAAATGTGCCCTTATTTTGTTTTTTCATCACATATTTATCCATCATATCATATTCCACATGAATTCAAGAAAAGCAATTCTGTTTGGCACAAATTTTGGCAACATATGGGTTGGCTGAGTACACCCATATACTTTGATTATAGTATGGTCAGGCAATAAATACCAATCAACAAAGTTATGTTTGTGACCCTATTCTAGCCTATGAGCAAGAGGCCTCAACATTTCTCTAACCTCTTTGGTCAATCTAGGAAAAAATCTACCAAGTGAATTCATTATTATGTTTGAGAAATTATCATGAAACACAACATAGTTATAGTTCTGATAATGAGTGTCCTATTTGTAACACTAGCACTGTATAGGAAATTTCTGTCTCTTTTGATCAATCATGCTAATTTCCATCTTGCTAGACCAATTCTTTCTATTATGATACAAGATTAAATGACACAACAAAGAATAATATTTGAACTCCATAGGTGTCTTGTTCTCCCTTATTTGCAAAAATCCATCATGTAATTTCTTCTCAATAAATGATGTAAAATCATACTCAACATTAACCTCTAGGTTTTGTATTCTCGTGGCCATCATCATCATGCCAACTAAAATTTTATCTTGGGCATCAAATCCTAGCACTTGACACAAAGAAAAATATGTCCTTTTCAAATACATAGCAAAGTCATCAACTGGAAAAGGCTCAACTATAGTTCTTGGGATTGAAATTCTTCTATTATTGGCCCCTTTCCTCATGTATATGGGTAAATCATCACTCCAATTTTTATTTCTCAAATTGGTATATTATTTTTCACTCTTTTTCAAGTCAAATTTTGTGAGGGATTACTTGTTGAACATGAAGCAATCAATGATTGCATTTCTTCTATCCACAACCACTAATGGTGACCCATTTGGCAACCTGACTATTTTGGTGGTTGGATGATAGTGTTGTGCCAATATCTTGATCAAATCCACATCTATGAATACATTTGAAACCACAAGATTAGCCAAATTCAAATTTTATGGGTTTGCAACCAATCCGTATCCATCTTGCTTTTCACAAAAATACCAAAAAAGGTTCCATCTTGAGATAGGGAATCTAGCATCTCAACACCCCTCTGCTACATCCTTGAATAGTTTTTTATACCCTTTGTCAACTAAATTTGTAAAAATGTCCAAAAATGACTATTTAAGGGAACATTTCTTGGGAATAGGGGGTGTAGTGCTCTTACTTGAAGATTCAAATTTCTTAGGTTCCATAGTTTGATGCTTTTATAAACTAGGGTTTTGATAGTCACTTGCTCTACCAAACTAGTTGAAAACAAAACACAAACTAAATACCAAATTTTATGAAGAGAGTGATGAATTAGATTTATCTGATCGAAATATGGTTTAAGTGCACACATAAATCTTGAATTTACCATCTACAATCACTATTAAATTTCCTTGAATGATGAAATACAAAGAAATTCCAAATTTTATTCTACTACAAAGCTAGTCATTTCACCATTACTCTGGTTCATGCCATGAAATTGACAAATCTTAGCATTCAAGTATTTCAAACATAGACCATTGATTTGATCTAATCCAATGGCTAGGTAGGCACTTCAATCATAGGCATCAATTATAACCACTATGGGGTGGTGATATAGTCATTTTAGCATTTAATACTTTACCACATCACCATAAGACCTATTTAGATCTACAATGGGACCATAGGAGCTTCTCAGTTATACCACATCTTTCACCACTTACCACCACCATTTAAACCTTGATACACATCATCTTGGGATGGTTAGATACATGTTACCCCTTATACCTCATACCGCATTACTGCCAACCTATGATCTAACCATCGTGGGACCCTAGGATCCTTTAGCATCCCTTCACTATTTACCATATCATCGTAAGCATTAGATTTGACTGTGGTGAGAGTGCGGGACATACTTTATATAACTTTTACCACTTATCGCTATCCTATAAGACCTTATCTAAAATATGAAAATAGATAGAAATAATATATATTTCATAGAGTGTTACATAAAATTTATGTAAAAAATTTGACCCTAGAAATGTGTAATTACAGTTGTGATCATTATTGCTCTAACATTTAGATTTGGTAGGAGATAGTTTCCATGATCATAAAAAATGCTACTAATAGGGTTCTCAAGTAGATAATTCATTCATTGTGATTCATATTTACCTTTTATAGTTAAATTTTTGACCTAAAGTGTCAAGGAAAATATATGAAAAATCTAGAGTGCAGACTCTAGAGATTTAATATCTCTAACTATGTATATTAGGTTTTAGGTGGCTAATGCCCATTGACTGACCCTTTAACACTGAGACACTATGTGATAGAATAATAAAATTGACAAGAATATTGAAATAACAAAATATGAGTCTCATATATTATGAATATGTTCAAAATTAAGTGTGTAATTGATCATGCTTATGTGTGAAATGGGTTACAACACTTATCTATTTATAAGTGACTTTGAATTCAAATTTGATAATTTTATTAGATGATAAATGATCATAAAATAAGGTCACGAAACATTATGAGATTATACGCTATTACACCAAAAACATAAAATAGCATAATAATTGTTATGAAACTTTAAAAAGGTGGTCTCCACATTTAAAAATCAACCACAATACTAATATCATTCAATTTAAAAAATTAAGTATACATATATAAATATAAATAAAACTTAGGGAACCATTTTAAAATACCCTAAACCGGCCCCACCCAATCCACCAATCCCCTAATTAAATATAATTTCCAAGTTCATTTCATAAAAGTCCAATCAAAGGCCATCCATCTAACTCATATAAAGTTATAGTAACATTAGGCCTCCTTACCATATATACATAATACTTGTTAAAATAATAGTCTGCCCTTACCGCCATACCACCAGTTATCTTCTTGTCCATCATGGGGCTATGGTGAACCTTTACTATTCACTCTTATTACATCACCATAGGTTAACATTTTATTTGTCATTAGGTCATGGTGAAATATTATATCCTACTCAAATTCTTTCCACCACCTTGCCAATTACTTTTGAGAGCTTTGTGGGACCACAATAACTAGTTTCTGTATACCGTAACACTACAAGTGAAGTTCCTATATGCTACAGGGAAGCGGTAACTATCTGTTCACTTCCTTTGGTTCTTGCACACTCCCCAAATCTATTTGAATGTACTGTGGGGCTATGGTAAGAGATAAAACACATCAATGTTCAAATACAAATGTCTTTTACATGGACATGATATGGGATGCTTATGAATGACTCCTCGAATAATTATAAAAGGAATATGGACTCTTAGGATGAATTTTATGAACTTTGGAAAAAAATACCTAAAAGAAATGTGGTCTCATGGTGATGGAATGCCATGAAAAATTCCATGACAAGCTAATTGTTATGGATTTTCATGGCATTCCATCACCATGAGACCACATTTCTTTGAGAAATTTTTTCAACAAGTTCACTAACTTGTCTATGCTATTGCTTACTATTATGCTTTGATAGATTTTCTCCAAGCATCCATAGTTTGTTTGAAATCACTCGTTTTAGGATTTTAGCCATAGCAACAAAGTAGTAAACTATTTGATAAAATTCTTTGGTAGACATGTATGAAAATTGTGGTAGCATAGACAAGGTAGTGAATTGTTTGAAAAAATGCCTCAAAGAAATGTGGTCTTGTGGAATGCCATGACAAGCAAATGCAATTGGCTACTACTCCTAGTTTTAGATTAAGGTAAAAACAGGTTTTGAAGGGACCCCGAAACCCTGCACAAGGAGAAAGATAAACCTTAAAGCACAACCAGGTTAACAAAAGAACCTGAAAACAGAAAAGAACCGAAACTAGGTTTTACAGGGACCTGATACCAACAGATAAGACAAAGAAAAAATAGTAGTCAAAACACTGATCTGAAAGTAAACCAAATGGAATAGCAAGCTGAACAAGCTTCCAGACCAGTAACCTGCAAACCAAAAAAAACCGGTTTACAGCCCCCAAAAAAACCAATCAGCAGATAGGAGCTTTGGATTAATCTTTTAAATTAAGATTTTTCTTTTTGCATGACCGAAGATTCATATCTAGAGGGGGGACCAAAGACTTAGACTTATTTCTTCTAACTGCTGTCCAACCATCCTCTACCTTAGCTGCCTCAGCAACCCATGCCTCAGAAGCCAAAGAACTTCGGACACCAGAAGGCATAAGCTCCTTGTGACAGTCAAACACAGTCTGGCTCTTAGAAAGATCTTCCAAAACAGGGGGAGAGACCACCACCTCCTCCTCAGGCTGCTACTCCTAGTTACTAGTTATACAATGTGAAGTAATTGCATAAATTCTTAGGTTAACTTTGTTAAAACTATATTATAATTTAAATTTTGTTATCTATCAACATCTAGTTATTAGTTATGCAATGTGAAGTAGCTTTGAGGTTGAAAGATGTGCAATGCAATGTAATCAAAAATTTGAATATAAACTACAAAAAACTATTTTCTAAAATTCATTAATTAAATTCTCTATTTTATTTTCTCTCTGCAACTCTATTGATATGAAAATGCCTTTCAAGTAAAAAAATAATTTATGTCTCTTAGTCTACAATTTTTTACATTTTTTTTAAAATTCGGTTTTCCCTAATATTTTCAAAAATCTTGAACTTTTGGTTTGCCATTTTTTCCCCAAAATTTTTTTTTTGCTATGTGTATAACATTATAGATGGATCAACATCGAAGGTTGACTATGGATCACTATGATGCATTTGATGAGAGAGTAGCTAATGAGAGGGACATGGACAAATATCCATATCTATGTAATGACTATCTTGGTAGAAAGGTGAGAAAAAGAAATCTGATTTATTGACATATGATAAGATATGGGCATAGTGATATAATCCCTTACGATTACTATTATTATGAAGAAATGATAGAATTTTAGAGTGTGAGAGATGAAGAGGCAACAAACATATATAAAGTGGCACCAAACATAGATGAAGAGGCATCAATGTTAGACGAAGGGTTTGAAGTTGATAGAATGTTAAATGAGAGTCTAAATGATGATTGGGCCAATTTGATGAAGGTTGATTTAAATCCTATGTATAATAATTTCAAGTTAAGTCATTTAACAAAAATCCTTCAAATTCTTAACTTTCAAGTGGTGTTTGGTTGGACAAATGAGAGTCTAGATCAATTATTGCCATAATTAAGTTTGTTGTTACCACCTGATTCCACATTTCCAACAAAATGAAGTCAATGTAAAAATAAAATCACTAATCTAGGCTTAGGTAATGAAAACATCCACATATGTGTGAATTTTTTTGTATTATTTCACAATAATCTTGCAAGTAAGAATGAATGTCTGAAATGTCATGAAGTGAGGTATGGGCAAGGGTGAAAATCAGTTGTGGTTCCTAAAAAGGTTCTTTTTCAATTTTTGATAATCCCATGATTACTCTAAATGTATAGGTGCAGAGACATTGTTGAAATTATGCAATGGTTTGTCCAAAATAAGAGCATTGATGGAAAATAACTACATGTGCCTAATTCTAAGACGTGGATGGAATTTGATAACAGATGGCCTTATTTTTCTCAAGATCCTCATAATATAAGGTTGGGTTTGACTCTAGATGGGGTGAACCCATTCTCAGATCAAATTAATAAATGGTCAACTTCGCTAGTGTTTTTAATGAATTGTAACTTGCCTCCATGGTTAGCAACTAAACCATTTTTATTAATGTTATCATTGATTATACCAGGAAAGAAAAGTGTGACTTTAGATACAATCGATGCTTATTTAGAGCCATTATATGATGAGCTAATGGAATTGTGGAAATGAATTAAATCAATTCAATATTTAAGGGGTGGTCATTCAATCAAATTCACTTTAAGATATTCCTTATTGTTTATGATTCATGATCTTCTTGTATATGGTACATTGTCTAGTCTCAGTGTTGATACCATGGATGTCCTGATTGTAACTTTAAGGATTTTGTGAGACACTCAAGAAGTTTTTGTAAGTGTATTTATTATGGACATTGGGCTTACCTTAAAATGGATCATCCATATCATCGACAAAAAACATGTTTCAATGGTCAAGAAGAGAATTGTGAAGCACCATTGCTAACAATGGGTGATTACATTGTTGAGAATGGATAAAAAATAATGTCATTTATTGAAAATGATGGGGTTGTTGGTAGTAGATATGATCCATGTATTGAAAGTGGTGTAAAATGGTTGTGCATATTCTATAAATTTCCATACTTTAAGGATATAGCCATTATGCATATTGTTAACTTTATGCATATTGAGAAAAATATAGCCTATGCTATTATAGAAACTCTTTTTGGTGATTTTGATACTATTTCATCACGTGAAGACTTTCAACAACTAAAGATTCATTGACATCTTTGGGTTGAAAAATGTGATGATGAAAAATATAGAAAACCTAGTGCTTCTTATGTTTGAATAAAAGAACAACGTGCACAATTCTTATAGTTGATGTCTCATACTCACTTTCCCACTAGATATGTAAGTAGTAGTATTAGAAGCCAAACTGACATTAATGGCTTAAGAGGCCTCAAAACCCATGACTATCATGTCATAATCGAGAATATTTTACCTATTATGGTAAATATATCAAGTTTTACAAAGGGGCCAAGATTGGCAATTATAAGGTTGGGCCTAATATTAAAGAGAATGAGTTCACATGTATTAGATCCTTTGAACTTTGATAGTTTGAGAGAGGAGGTTGTTGAAGTCCTTTGTCTATTGAAATGAGAATTTCCACCAACAATCTTTAACATTTCTATACATATTTTGATACATCTAGAATATGAAATAGAGCATTGTGTCCCAATAAGAACGAGATGGATGTATCCTATACAATGATATATGAAGGTTTTGAAAAAAAAAATGTTCCTACTAGGGCAAAATTGAAAGGCAACATTTTTAAGGGATATTCAATGCAAGAGACCATGGGAGAATATATGAAGGATTTTTAAAATGTCAATGTATGGGATGATGATGAATATGAGAGAGTTACAGGTCAAGTATTAGAAGGAAATTGATGTCACTTCAAGCTATCCCATCAAGAAAGAAGTGCAATACATGCCTATATTATTCAAAACACATATTTATTCGTAGTGGCATAGGTAAAAAAATTTACACAATAATTTATTTACTCAATTATATTTACACATTTATATTATTAATCTTACTATTTGTACATTAATATTCTATGTATAAAATATGAAGAAGAGAATCAAGCTTGGATGCAACATCGATCTCAAAAGTGTACTCATCATGATTTGATTAGAGGTTATTCTTTTCTAAAATTTACAAAATGGATTGTTAATGCAATCAGTGATGTAAAAAAGAAGGTTAAGATATAATAATGGAGGAAAGAGAGCTTTCACAATCTCCACATTTATGTACTATGTATTTTAGTGGAATGTGGGCCTATGGCAGTCATTTAAGAGTAGAAGAAAAAGACAAAGGAAAGACAAATTGTGATTGTGTTGTTAGTGTTGAATTTCTTCACAAAACTAAGAAGAAATTTTATGTTAGATTCATCCAAGAAATTATTCAAGTGGATTTTGGTGAAAATAGTCTTATATTACTAAAATTTAAGTGGATCTAACCATCTACAGTATAATTTGATGAGTATGGACTCGTACACGTAAATATAGGATAACTTTTATCAGAGATGGATGAGCTGTATTTTCCCCTCTTCAAATTAACCAATCATTTCTAATTGATTATGTAAGAAGCCTAGGATGGTCATATTTCATTCAAATAGAGTCTCATTCCAAATTAAAATTCATGGAAGTTATCAATATAATACCTAATGGGAAATATGTTAATTTACAAGAAACATTCAAAGAAGAGGATGAAGACGATGATGGAGTTTTTGAAGAAAGATTTTGATTACCAATGAAGAGATTAGGAGAGAGAATGTGCTTCATATCATAGATGAGGATGAGGAAGAAAATCAAAAATATGCAGACAAGAGTGATCAAGATTCATAAGCGTCAATATCCAATTGAGACAAGGGATAGACATATTGATAGTTTGATACCTATAATTGTAAACATCTTCTTGGTTTTTGACTACAAATTATTTTTAATCTATAAACTAAAATCTATTTTAAGTTTCCATTTTTACTTATGAACTCAATAAATTTTTACTGATTCAAGTTGTTTATTAATACATTATTGTTTATTTGGACTTTAGGAAATGAGGAAAATGACTTTAAGGTACAAATTATTTGATGATAGTGATCAAAATTCTGAAATTTCATCAACAGATTATGAGTGCTTTCATAGAGAAAAAGTCACCAAGAATAATTAATATTTATCACATCTTGGTTTGACAAATAGGCAAGTTGTAAATCCACTAAGTAGTATATTATTTGTTTAATAGTGCTTAATGAAATTTTATAGGCAAAAACTTTATGTATATAAGACAATACGATATTTTTTTTATAAGCAAGAAAAAGAGTGAAAAAAATGTAGAGAAAAAACAAAAAGAAAGAAAAGATACAATGCCACCATCTCATAGAAGCCAATGCATTTATGATTCAACAAATGCACTTGGTGAAACAATAGTTGTGATGATGTACAACCCGATATAGCATATGGTGATGTGCAGCCTAATATAGCACATGGTGATGTGCAACCTGATATAATACATGGTGATGTGAAATGTTGTGATGATTTATTAGCATAAAGTCTAAGAGAGATTATTGAAAAAAAATAGAGCAAAGTAATAACAGGTCTATAGATGATTTATTTAACATTAAAGGATGTGTTTGAAATGAAATTTATGGAGCCCAGTACTGATCTACCTACTCATGCCACACTTGATGTGGCCAAGGAGCATGAATTTTTGGTTAATGAAAGTCATGAAGAGAGACTACTTGTATTTGTTATGCCTCAGAGTGCACTTGTTACATCTAGAACTTTTAATGGAACTAGTGGATCAACTAAAAATATTAGTAGTGGTTTAATAGAAGATGTGTCTGCTTTTGTCAAAAGATAAAGATTGAGTCAAGATTTATATAAATCTATAGAGAGGAATGCAAAAGAAATAAAATTAGAAAGCAAGAATCCATTCTTGGTTGAGGTATCAAGATATGGTGAGCCCCTTGGGCCAAATGTTGTAAAGTGGGCCTCCGAGTTAGGTGTAAGATGTGGGGACCATTTGGATATTTGTAAATCAAGTTTTATAGAGCAAGATCCATGAACTATGGAAAATTTAATATAAAAAATGGAAAATTATTTTGAGACTACTGGTGGACAAATCTCTAGAAAATATTATAAGTAAAAGATGAGAATTTTGATGAACAATTTTGGATACAATTATAGAAAACAATCATGGAGGGAAAAGAGAGGTTAGACTCCACTATATCTCCCAAATAGTGGGAAGAATTGAATAAATTATGCAATCCAAATAATACTTGGAAAAGATTAATAGAGGTAAGAGAGCAAGAGATAATGTGAGGGCTGGATATACATTTGGCCAAGGCAGGTTGCAGGCCAAAATGGTCAAATTTGTAGTAAATGTATGGCTTTTTGGTTCAATTTACATTATGTTATTTATTTTGATTTTTTATTGAACTAACTATATGTTTAAATTGACATTTTATTTTAGGTGTAAAATAGTAATAAATAAGTAGGTGCAAAAGATATTGAAAATTATATGTCAATACTAGATCGACCTAGTAAATCTAAGAGTGGGATGAAGTGGAAATCTTGTTCATCCATAGAGATTTCACAACCATATGTTAAATTCCCAATAGGAGCCTCTCTAGATCATGTCAACTCAAATGAAGGGTACTAATAGGTAATGAGTTCCAAACTCAGTCTCACTCAGTAAGTTTCACAGTTGGTTGTCTCTATTAACCCTATAATTTCTGCATGGAATGAGCATAAATCCATGGATTCAGCTGAGGTAAGAGGCTCTATTGATCTCATTTCTTATTGTTTGGAAATTATGTATAAAAATTCCTCTTAGTATATAGATTATTGAAATCTGAGTGTAGGAGAATCCAACCTAGTTTCTTTATTATTGGAGTGATCTAGAAAATGTTCATTTAGACAAATTTATAGCTTGCATTCTTTACTTAACTATTGAATGCTTTGTATATTTTTATACATGATGGCTAAACCACATGTAGATAAATTTTATCAAAGTAGTAGGAAAACAAAAACAACTTCATGATGTCAACAAAGATGCTAATATTGATAGTGATCATGATGAATTGGATAAGAATATGCAACACAATCATCATATTTGTGTTGAATTAGTTGAGGTAATATAATAGTTGTTAGTTATCTATCCCAATGTTTTTTCATTCTTCATACTTAAAATGTTATTTTAACTTAATAGATTTTAATTTGATGTTAACTATTTCCACAATACTTGCTTCAATCTTGTTTTGGAGGGATTTGAGACTCATTTACTTGTCTTGAAACAATCTTCTTTTCCTTTCCTTCCAGAGTTCCCAGATTAGAATTGTGGGACTTATCAACCATAAATAATGATAAGTAAAATGTCTTTTGATATTGGGCCAGTATTAAAACAAAGTTATTATATCATTGGGAAGGGCACTCTTCCATCCTAGCTTCATGCATAACCACCTCTAGCATTCAAAAGAGAATTGACAGCCAAAATCTTCTCCCTTTAACTCACTTCAACTCTGCCATATCCTAAATTTCCATCAACACCTTATGAATCTCCTTTCTTCAAGTCATCATTTTCTTCCTAAAGAACCTAAAATCAGTTCAAATTTCCTCTGCAACTCTATATGTGACCGTTACCCTACTCTATTTTCACAATATAATGCATGTTTTATATCTCAATATAATGTGTATTTTTTTTTTGAAGACATTTATTGATAAACTCAAAGAAGGGGATAAAGTCCAAGTGTTGAATTTTTTTGATGGTGATGTTGTGGGCATTGGGTAGATTCACTCATTAGAATAAGCTATATTCCTTAATGTTGTAAATGTTGATTCATGAGAAATATTCATGGATTCATCATAGTCATGCTCTACATTTTTATCAAAATAATATTCATGCATTTTATGTGGTCTGTGAATAAAATTAAGGATCACTTACATACATCATGGGACATTTAAAAGTCTCATGGCCACATGAATCTAGGATTGTTGTTAGTGTTGTGATTTGAGGTGACCTAATTAGTTTCCAATGTAATTGGAGCTAATTCTCTTGTGCCTAATATTAAGGTACTCTTATTACTTTAATGGAGGTGATTTAAGAAATATGTAGCCTAATTAGAATTGCCTTTCTTGTACTTAATATTATGACTTGAATTTTTTCATACTCTTGTTAGCTATAAGTTAATGAAGAAGTTAATGGAGTCTTAATCAGTATGGTATGTGACAAATCTAAAATAGGAGTCTAAAAATTGACATCTCTACACATTTTTTAGATAGATATATTCAAAATATATGTACTAATACTACTTATGCATCCAATGGAAGCCAAAAATATACCCCTAACTACAAAATAACAAGTAAAACAGTGTAATGGGTGTCTGTAATCATCATTTGTAATCCATTTTAAAGGTTTTCTAAATTCTTCTTTCAAGAAGTGAGCATTTAAAATTACATCAATTATATGTTTTTGATATTATAAGTCTATAAAGAGGGGGCAGAGCCCAAGTATAAAAATCCCAAGGGCAGCAAAATAGGCCAAAGATCACTAACAACTAAAAAATAGTGGACAGATAAAAGCAAAATAATAAAAAATGAATAGATTAGGGATTAACCATAATAAAAACACTAATTTTTTATCAAATATTTTTGATCTTCTTTGATGAACTTGATAAGGTCCTTCATGCTAGCAATTTTTATTTTTATATCTTTATCTTCTTCTAGGATGTCTTCTAGAATCAATAGGGAAGAAGTAGCATGGTTAATAAATTTCAAGCACATAATGGTTATCACCTTCATTTTATTCTGAAGGGAGCACAAACCCTTCTTCACTTCCTTCAACTCCCTTTCAATCTAACTCTCCTCTTCACTGGTATCCACGAAATCCTCCTTTTTAGAATCATAAGTGGAGTCATTCATCTCCTCAAAATAATTAGTTCCTTTTTTCTTCAGTTACTGATCAGGATTGGGTGTATCTTTTAATTTACCTACTTCCTCCCCTAGATCTGAGGTAGAGGGATCATCCACAGTATTTACCAATGAAAATTTTCCCCCTACCAGTCTCTTAAATCTCTTAATATTAATCTTTCTTTCCATATAGATCTAAAATTTAAAATCAGACCCTTCCTTCATAGTCTCCTCACCTTGTGCCTAGGCCTCCAGGTGCTCTTTGTCATTAGACAAATTTTGAGGATCTACCCCCACCACTTTATTTTTATTACTCTTTCCCTGAGTGATCTTCTCATAATTGATCTAAATAATCAATTTCCTCTTTTTATTTCCAGAAAAGGAAGGGTTTTTTTAGCTCTCATAGCCTTTGACAGCCAGAGAGTGATAAGGGATGGGGGATTTAAAAGTCACAACTATCAAAGAGGGACAACTAGATCCCAACTGAAGAGGGGAAAAGATTTAAAACTTAGGGGATAGGTTTGAAGAGGGGGGAACAAGGTTCTTGGAAAAGGGTAGGGAACCATGGGGACCCAAGGAAACAAATCTAACTCTTAGGGGAATGTGATATTCATCAGGGTTACTGTCATGGGAAATATCTAACACCTAAACTTTTAAAGGCTTAAAGGGACACAACGTAAGGTGAAAGTGATAAAACCTGAAGATAAGACCTTATGGGAGTGGAATGGTAGAGGTAGATGGATTTTTTTCTATGGAATTTTTGACAAACTTAATAGATGTCTCTAGGGATGACAGATGGAAGAAGGGGAAGTTAACCAACACCTTGTGATGAAAGTGATTCAAAAAAGAAAAATGGTAATGATAAAAGAACTTAAAATGACCTTCAAGGGTAAAATATCTCATGATGGTGAAGCATACCTTATCCCAAGGGTTAAACAAGCTCTCTCTATCAAAGCCTCCCTATAACTTTATCGATGCTTCTCCCTTAATGAAGAATTTTTTTAACCCCTCTGGGTCTTGAACTTTGGTGAGTTTTTTCAATATTCTACCCTCACATCATAAACCTATGGCCTTAGCAATCGACTCCTCACTAACAACAAACTCTATACCTCCAACCTAAACTTTACAGTCACCATCCCAGCTCAAAGCAAATTGAATGGAGATGTTCTTAAATAAAATGAGAAATTCCACCTTCATAACATATACTCTAGATCATAGCATCTACTTTGGTTTCATCACATGATAATGGCTTAGTTCTGACTTTTTTACCTCTCATGACTGAAATCTTCATCAAATTATTACATGGTTAAAAAGGGACCTAGACCACAGTGAACCACCACCAAGGATTAATAAAAATTGAATCAAAAAATATGGAATCTTTTGAATCCCATACCCAATCTTTAGTAAAATATAGGATGATCCTATAATGACTGCACATGTGAAAGAGTTTGCCAAGATTTGTTGTACAAGAACATGCCTTAAAAGATTAAGGCTACCTTATGTGATATTGATTTTATTCAATGTGGAAATACTCATAAAAATGTGATCAAGACACAATGATGACCAGTGAAATTAGTGAATAAAAATGACTAAATATACTACCAAATTGATCAAAATGATGACTAAAATTAATGACTAAATACACTACCAATGGATAGAAATCAGTGAATAAAAATGACTAAATAAGTGACCAGTTAACAACAATCCATGACTAAATATATCAGTGAATAAAAAATAACTAAATAAGTGACTAGATTACAACAATCAATGACTAAATATACTACCAAATAGATCAATCAAAATAACCAATAAATTATTAAAAATGGTTTAGTCATCAATTTGGTCACGTTATCAATGACTGGCAATAAACTACTAATGGTCATGTGATCATGTTTGGTCATTTATATGTAGTTTTTAGTAGCTTTTTAATCATATGTTGTTGTTTTTGTACTATTCTAGTTACTATCAAACATTCAGGTGGGTAGTTAGCCACCATATATCAGGTATTTTTATCAATGTCCAATAAGGAAGATGAAGCTTCTTTTAAAATTCTTATTTGTAACAAACTAATAGTTGTAATTGCCTCTATACATACATGTATAACTATGTAACATACACATCCAACCAAAGGTCAAAGATTCACATAGTCATAACACAATTAGTATGCTCCACATATATACTCTGTACCACATGCACTGTAGCACATTGTACTAGTTTTCCCTATTCTCTATTAATGAATAGAAGTTTTATTTCTTACATTTAAGACTTCCACTCCATTGAATGTGGTTATTTTCCCATTTATAAACTATCTTTTCCCATTCACTCTGCACAACCAAAACTTGATTTCCCCTTACATACATAGTCTTAGGCCTTATGGTTTAGATCACTCCATAATTTAAAGAATTAGATAGTTTCTCTCAATTATTTTTCAACTAAGAACATATCTAGAATAATATGATTGATTTGATCTTGTGATGGAGGTGTGACACTGTATATATGTCCTAATCCTAAGGCATTAAGTAATATCAAATGATGGGCATGAGTGTTTTTAAAATGGTCTAAGAAAAAGATAAGGGAAATTGTCTTTATGAGATCAAATATTAAATCATAGTTCCCCATGAATTCGAGGTTGGGTCAATCTCTAAGACATTTTCATGTAAGGAGTTATGGGCTGATAATCTCTTGTGCAAGTAATAGTGTTTGCATCTTTATCAATCTCTAGTTCCACAATTCATATTATGTAGGTTTTCCTTGTGATCCTAATTGGGGATCCACATTAGGGTTGACTTTACCATAGGTAGAGGACTTGTCATCATGAGTAATAACCAATGTGCATTGGTTAGTATGGATACCCTAAGGCTATTTATGGATGGTACATTGTTGGTGGTCTGTAAAAGCGGTTTTGATAATTTCCCAAGTTAGTATCTTGAGGTGCTATGGAACCATTGGATTGGGTTTGATGGTTTACATTGGCATTCATTAAGAACATGTATACAAATGTTTGTCATTAGTTCTCAAGGATTATTTGAAGGAACTTGGTGTACTCCCTATAGGCACAAGTATGATGTCCAACAACTATATCAAAAAGAGAATAGACATTAGGATCATATTCTTGAGGCCTTTGATAGTGGCCTTGATGATTGAATCCATGCTAATTATTGTTATAATAGAACAATTGATTCTAATTAGGTTCAATTTTTTGAAACTGACCTTGGTTTTGGTTTATACATTGGGTGTTACAAGCAAGGTGACTAAATTCAACCACATGAATAGAGGGTGGAGGGTTTTGATCTCCCATACACATATTTTTATTGTTGGAATTATTATTATTATTATTGTTTATGGGTTGAGTTAGATTGTTGTTAATTGCATTCACCCTTTTGTTTTGGTTTGTGATGCCATATGTGGTGGCATTACACTTTCTATTTAGAACCTTGATTTTTTTAACTGATTTAGTTATATTTTTAATAGCTTGCATTTTTTGGGTTTGGGATAACTATATTTTCATTGGTCCCATAGGATCTATGACCACTATCAATGTTCACCTAGTCAATTCTGAGAGACTTTCAATTAATTCTTCATATGAATTACAAGTGTATTTTTTCATGTACTCTCTCATATCCTTATTTAGGGAGTCCATTAATAGATCACATATTTCTATTTGGTCCATGTGTGGCATGCTATAGATGATTATAAAACTTACCACCATATCATAATGAAATGGGTAACTAATTCATTGTGTCTCTTACTTGGTGTATAATAATTATTATATGCCAGTATTTAGGAGTTTGTTCATATCAAATTCTTTGAAAAACAAGGCCATTAGTTGAAGAATGAAGAGACCCCTTAGGGAGTCAATAATACTAATTGAGGGTGATTCCTTCAAGGTTTTTTGGAAAAAAAAATTGTAACCACCCCATCCCAAATCAAGTGCTCTCTAACAAAATTATCATATGCCTTGACATGCACATGAGGATCTCCTTCTCCCTTAAATTTAGGGAGTTTGATTAAGGTATGTGGTATAATAACTACTTGTATATTGTGATTGAGGGGTTGTTTCAAGTACTCGGTGTATGTTCTCATGGAATTTAATTATATAAAAGGCATGGTCAAATAAGATTGAAAAGGGATTTGGATATATTTAATTGTGTAACCACTAGGAGGGAAATAGTCCTTGGTAAGTTGGTGTGAAATAGGTCAAAAAATAGTTATCTAGCTATGTGGATTTAGAGAACATATGATAGTAAGGAGGAAGAGTGTTAAACAAATAAGAGTTAGGTATTTTTTGGGGTGGCATATATATGGGTGGCACATAACTCAGATTCATATAATGAGGTAAATGGTTGGTTTGTAAATGGGAAGTATACATGGGTGATACATAATTTAGAGGGATGTAGGGTGGTGTATTTTTTGCCACTGTATTATTAGTGGGAGTGTAGGTGTAGACATTTCCCCTAGTATTATGAGAAGGGATTTGTATGATGAAGGAATGTTATTAACAACATGATTTGGGATGTCATGATTAAGGATGTCCTCAGTATATTGGTTTGAGGTATAGTTGAAAAGAGGTAGGTTAAATGGATACAACAATGGTTGGTGAGTCATTATTGGAGTAGGAATAAGAGAGAAATGACCCTATCTAGGGGGATTGGTGTCCATCCCTTGATTTAAAGAGGAGTGGTTACTATATAAATCTAAAATATGACCCACCAAGGCTAAGATGAGTTCATTTATGAAAGAAGGAATGGTGGTTCTATTGACATCTTTGGTAGAAAATGTAGGAGGTATGATTTGATGAACACCAATAGGTTGAATCAGATTAAGGGTATCAAGAGGATCCATTGGGTGTTACTCATGTGGGTTGATGATTTTTTGGTTATTAGGAGGGTGAAAATTCATTTGTATTCTACTTATCCCATCTTTTAAATTGTATATTCTATTAATATATTGATCACATTTTTTTTAATTTTAATATTTGCACTTTGTAGGTTAACTATTGGTCTTGATACAACATGAGTGTTAGTTCCACTCCCACCAATGAAGGACATATTTTTAGAATCAAGGTGATTTCTATCAATTTATAAAAAATCTCATGAATTGTGGATCATTATTCCTGATCTAATTTGTGAGTTGAAATGATGTTTTTGATATTGGACCTCAATGCTTTGTGGAGCAATATTATTGTTCTAATTATTACAGGATTTTCCACTAGGGTGGAGATTCCTCCTAAAGGTTTCAAAGTTTATATTTCTCTCAAATATGTCCTGAATACATATCTAAGGAGTATATAATACTCTCAAAATATGAATGAAAAAAAATATGGAGGGAAGAGAGAAAATAGGGTTACATAAAAGTTTATGTATTACATTTCAAGTTCACTAATTTTTATGCACATAAATAGAATATGCTAAATTATGCACTCAAATTCTTGAGGCCTAGACAAGATAACCAATATAATTGGTGGAACTATGTGTTAGGTTAATTGTTACATGTAATGGGGTTTAGACTAATGGGTGTTGAAAGATGCTCAAGTGGGTATGAAAGGAGTTTTACATCATCACACTACTTATTGAGAGTATCCAACTAGGTAGAAACACAAGCCCAAGGTCCCTTTATTATAGGCACAATCACTAAGAGGGGGGAGAATTAGTGATTACAAATAATCTAACTTCAATTTCAATCTTTACAAACATTAACTAGTTACTACAAGTATTAATGAAGCATTCACAACATTCATAGTAATGAGCAAGATATACAATGCAAGATCAATCACATAACACATGACATATGTGGGAAACCCTCTTGGGGGAGAAAACCCACTATAACCTAAAATTTTAATACTATCCTATAATAAAAAGAACTAATTTAGACCAACTACAACTGATCAAGGAACTATAATCCCATAAGGTACTACAACACTTGTCTAGTTGAGTTGCAACAACAACTAGACTTTTAGTAAGTTTCACCTTGTAAGGAGGTAAAAACCCCTTTAGATGTTGATCTACCACAACAACACCTATTAACACATCCACCTATGAACTGATGTCTTCAACCCCTGATTATGGACCTCTGATTATCACTCTTTACCTTCACTCATACTCAATCTACAAGAGCACTATTATGCCAATAAAATTTTGACCTACAAGTCATACAAATAGTCCTCAATGTATTATACTCTTCAACTCATCCATATGGAACTCTACCCCTCCTTTAATTCATAATTCACACCCATAAGCCTCTCTCAAACCTCTCCCAAGTCTCTCACTCAATTCTTCGATAAAGTATAGAAACCAACATATTCAATTTCACTATTTATAGAGTAATCAAGATAATCACTATCTTGGTCAGCCATTAGGCATGCCTCAACCCTTAATTCTTCTCTCACATCAAGACACATCGTAAAAATAATCTTCATAGGTCATCCATAGCATCTATGGGTCACCCTTAAGTAACTACACCTTTTAATAAGTCCCTTTTAGCCCTTATAGGTCTCATGTGAACCCATTCACTCATTTATCACTTCATCAAATAAAACAAGGACACAAAACCACTACCAAAATCATGGAACCATTTCATATGGTCTATAAGTCCCCCTTAAGTTCCAACAACCAACATAGTACTCTTTTCCTTAAGCACAATTTGATCAAACAACATTATGTGCACACAATCACCATGAAAAAATACAAAATCAACTTCTAAACTATTTTTCATATTTCATACAAATGGTCAAACCTTCATAATGAACATATGTTATCCTCTTGGAGTTCACAACACTCCCCAATATCCAATTCATCAAGATATATCAAAACAAGCTCGAACAATTTTCTTGGGTCATTTGTAGAACATTCACAAACACATAGTCAAATTTGAACCTTAATATATTTGAATTTACACACTTTTATATCTTCAAATTAATATTTCCAAATTCACCTTTGAGTCTTCTATAACTTTACTTTTTACTGCATGGTCAAATTCATCTTAGATCAAAAGATATGGCTCAAAAACTATACATTGGTATTTCCTTTACAAAATCCAATATTCAAATTCAAACGGTCATCGCTTCAACCAATATTCTCGTATATCATGTCCTCACTACTTAGATAAATCATACACCATTGATCTTGTCCAAATTTTAATGCATAGAGTGTCAATGCCCAAATGTTAAAACTTGAACATGTTGACCTCATCTCATGCAATCTAGAAACTTTGACCTCATGCACTTTGTCAATCTCTTATATGTAGCTCAGTCTTTAACAATGATAAACAACTATCACTTTAACCTGTTGACTTTAATATTCACCATTGATCATGATGTATATGATCACCCACTCATCATTGATCTTTGGAAGAAGATCGATCTTTATCTTTGCACAAAATTAAAAATTGAACATATGGCATCATCTCATTACTTCCTAACTTATTGGAACAACCTGCTTCATTGATATTGCTTGAAATTTAACTTGTGAAAAAATGAATAAGTATGGGAACCTTGATTATCTTCTTGGAAGACCAAATTTGCACAGTCATATCTTTTACCTCATTCACTCACATGATTTCAATATGGACCATATGATCTCCTCAAATAGGAGGATCCAATCATGTGATCAACTTATCCTAGAACCTTCACATGTGTGAGATATAATGACATTAAAATTTTCACTTAGAGTTTTCTACCACATATCCAACTATGTCAAAAACTTGTCTGGAAGGCCAACTTTGAACATATATATCATTTTCCATGTTTCAGAGCTTGACCTAAAAATTATCACAAATAAACCAGGCATAAAACTAAACAAACCCATATGATCACCTTATCCTAAAATTCCTACATTTTCTAGATATTCCACCATCAAACTACTTAGTTCTTTCTTGCCTCATGCAAATTTGGCTAAGTATGAGAAAACACTATCAAAATGCCTAGGAACTCAACTTTGTACTTGCATATATTTTGATGTACTTAGGTGCATGACCTTAGATTTAGTATATAATAACTAGGCATAATACTAAACAAACCCATGTGACCATTTATTTTTGACTCATCTACATATGGCAATGGTGATGTCATCAAACTACCTACTCAAATTTTTTGCCACTAGACCCAAATTGTCTAGATGAAAACTATGGACAACCAAATTAATTCTAATTATGCACACAAGGAATCAAAGTATATAAAACATATTAGGAACCTATTTCACATCCTCAAATCACCATGCTTATCTCTTAACATCTCTAACCATGTCAAAATTGAAGATCAACCAATCATACTTCAAGTATACTAGAACAAGCACATTACACACTTTATCATTATCACATAGTCTATCAAGGCACTTCATCCACTCGTCAAGACACATCCATGACATCATCTTGACATCATTTACAACTCTCCAATAATCTCCCCCTTTGTCATTAATGTCAACAATCCATCATATAGCAATATACAACTCACCTTCCTTCTATCTTTTCAAGCATTCTCACAATAAGAACTTTCTCCCCCTTTAATAGATTGAAAAATTAGGCATAATCTAATCCTGAGGACATAAAAAAACCACCAAAAGGAGAGGACCACCTTATAAATATTATACAAACTCCCCCTTACCTTGAGCCTATTTTTTGAGCCTTTACAACTTCCTCTTGCTCCATGACAACACTCTCTTCAACCAAGCACTGCAATGAATGAAGAAAGAACATATAAAAACCACTAGAATCTTATGGAACTCACCAAGAAACATATGAGAAGGACTCCCCCTAATATCTCTAATCCATTTCACCTTTTAATCATCTTTAGATCTCCACACACCATGAAGAACCAACATACAAGTTTACTAGCCTTCTCTCTCAAGATACCACAAGGACCACCTACAAAACTTCATGCCACTCACAAAATAACAAACATGCTCTAAACCAACCTAATAACTCACCCTGGAAAACTCATGCCTTTCTCTTTTGGAAAATTTGATCAAAAATCATTCTTTTTCACACTAGTCCTGTCTAACCCCCTTGTAGCCCTACCTGGAACTTGAAGAGCCCCAAAAATTCTATAGACACAATTGTTGACAATTTTGACCCCACAAGTCAAATTTCCACCCTTATCATTCAAATATTTTTATGTCATTATAGTGGAAGGATCCAAGTAGGTTTTTGGGGTGTTCAGATCAATTGTAGGGATAGGTCTAGAAGAAGCCAACACGTATACATCTTCAACCTTCGGGCCAAGTCTTGGCATTCAAGTTTTTTTTGGCAAAATATTTCCAAAAAGAGATCATGGCAAAACAACAATGCCTATTTATTTTGGAAGGAATTTTTTCAGGTTTTTTCCTTTGCAAAATTATTTCAAACTTTTTATCTGAAGCATTTTTTTGAGATAACTTTTTTGAAGGGTTTTGTTTGCATCTCTGAAGGGTTCTATTTCATTTTCCCGAAGGACCATTTCCAAGTTTCAAGGGACAATTTGCAAAATTTCAAAGGTCTTTTTTTATTCAAAAAGATTCTTTTTCACAAAACTGAAGGTGCATTTATAAAAGTTCTAAAGGGTCATTTTCTTTGAAAAAGGACCATTCTCAAAATCCTGAAGGAACTAAATGAAGAGGACTTTCCAAAATCCTGAAAGAATTCCTTTAGACTTTTTGTCTAAAGGAAATAGACAGAAATAAAAGTTGAAGGAAATGAGTAAGAAAATTCCTAAGGCCAAGTAAAGGAAATTAAGGAAATAAATAAAAAGAAAAGCCAAAATAAATTTCATGGAAAAGACGCAAACAAATTCCATGGGAAGGAATTCATGCAGAAACAAAATGAAGAACTCAAAAAAAGAAGGCCAAGAAATAACAAGGATTTCAATCTAAATGCACCTCTCACTCATCAAGACCCTTTTCCATGCAAGAAAAGGATATTTATAGTTTATTGGTCAAAACTTCATTTAACTATTTGTTGAAGTCACACTTTTCCTTAGTTTTCATGCAATCCAAAGCTTTTAACGTTCCATCAGTTTAAGCAGAGTTCTAATTTTAGTTTTGGCATTGATTTTATGCAAAGGAAATTATTCTCTTTTTTTCATCAATTGAAGAGGAGTCTATATTTTAATATTGGTATACCATCATGCATGATGAGAGTTTTTGACTCAAACTTGAGCCCACCATCCTTTTTCTAATGCCAAAGATCTTTTCATGCAAGGCATAAGATGAAAGGAATATTATTTGAAGGCTATGTTATCTTTTGATAGCTATATTTAGACTTGATTGATGTGGTATTTGACCTCTTCTTCTATTTTTAGTGCCAACCTCTTGGCTTGTGTATGCTTTTCTATATAAGTTGGCTTTTCATCCTTGAATTATATCCCTCTTTTGGCAAGACCAAAAACTTTGCCAAAGATTGAGTTGTAATATTTTTTAGATTAATAGAAGGAATGTTTTAAATCTCTAGATATTGGTATAGTGTATTTATGTTAGTGATTTACACATGTGATATAATTTTTCTTCCTTGACAAGTCCTAATTCTTACCTAGTTACTAGCTGATTAGATTATGCAAGTCATGTTCTGTGTTTGATGTCTTTTGGTTGAAGTTACAGTGGATACAAGTGGGTTTTTAGTGCCTTAAATCAAGCCTATTCCATCACTTTGCTTAAACTTTAATCACTAGATAAAACCTTTTCATGAAATACTTATGCATATTGGTCCATTAGATTTGAAAGTTCAGCCTTTTCCTTATCTAGATCAATGTTTTTAGGAGCTTAGATTGAGTGGATCAACTCAAAATTCAAGTGTATCACCATCATTAGATAGGATTTTCCTTCAAGTTTTTTTTTCCCTTTTCCCTAGCAATTCATATCATAGAGTAGAGATCCTAATTGATACACCAAATGGAGATAGCCCTTATAATCTAGATATTCAATCCACTGATTAGGTTACCCATAGCCTAAGATTGTTTTTATGTTTTAACACACTATGAAGGCCTAAAACTACCTTCACAAGGGTGTAAGTCTAATTGACAATAGTTTTTGGCATGCTTGGTGGGACTCATTAGATCTGGTCTTGATGAAATTGTAGTTGCATCAGTGTTCTTCAAAAAGTATTTGGTGATTCCAACCTCAAGCAGTTGCCCCTAATAATCTAGTCATAGTTTCCATGTAAGTATATTTTTATTACATTATCATGAATGAGTTTTGATGGATATGTCTGAAGGTAATTCCCATGCTATGTTTCCTTATCATCTTAATGATGGATCATACCAACCTTTTCATGATACTTATGAGCATTTTTATGAGCCTAATCATCCTTATCAGGAGTATTATCAAAGTTATGTTGAGCCTTATCAAGTTTCTCATGATCCTTATTATCAAGATCATGACTCTTACCTTCTTTGTGAGCCATATCAGTATCAAGATCAATTTTCACCTTTCCCATATGGATATGATGTTGTATATGAGCAGCCTTGGCTCCAAGAAAGAATAGATGAAATAGAGCTCAGAACACTAGCATATTCAAGAAAAGTTTGTTCAAACTCTCAGTATGAAGAAGTGAATGGTCTATTCCAAAATGTTTCCAATGATCCAAAAGAGATAAATGAGCTATGTATTTTTTTATTAGAGAAGATGGAGACTTGGGAGAGGTGTAAAATTGAGTTGAGACACTTATCTACAAAGGTTTCTTGTATTCCTTATTCTCATGAAGTTCTTAACCATGCCTAGTGTGTGATGAGGGAGCTTCCTAGTTGAAGTCAAGAGACTATTCAAGAGTATATTTAAGAGCCTATTCAAGAGAATATTTATGAGAGTAAACCTTCTTATAGTCCCCTTTCCTCACCAATCATCCTTCAAGTTCAAGTTATCCATGAAGACAAGTAGGTTTTAGACTTTGATGAGGTAATGGCCAAGTGGAAGGAACAAAATGTAGAGGTCTTTAAGAGTTTATCTTTCCCTCCACTCCAAAACTCCCTAAATGATTCCATTTCCCTCCATATCCTAAAATTTGATCACGATGAACCTCTCATGATTCATTTTCCCTCTCAAACAAATGAATTTCATCACCCTCACACCATCTCCCTTCTTCAAGAGGAGTTTGTTCTTTGGAAGATTAAGAAAGGGGTACTAGCTATAAATCATGTTCTTACAAAGTGTGAAGAGGATGCTTAAAGTGTGCATGAGGAAGATTTTCTCATTGATACTTCACTTGAGATTGTAGTTGATAATGAGAAGGTTGATCTTGATGTGAAGGAACTCCAATAGGAGTTGGTACAAATTGAAGTCATAAATGAGTTATAGATATCTCCTATTGAGAAGGATCAAGATAACTTCAAGCTAATCTTATTAAAATTGATCAAAATTAGGAACAAAGAGATGATTAGTAGCTATATCGTGCATCTTTGCAAGAGATTGAAGAGCTTTATAGGGATATGTTACCTTTTGAAGAGAATGTTTATGATAAATTTGATCAATAATCACCTATTCAAGATCATAATATAGATTGGTTTGCCTATTCAAAGCTCTTTGAAGAGATGGATGAACTTGCAATAGTTGATAAGAAGGATGAGGTCACTTAAGGATAATTCATATATGAGATATCACTTGACAAGGTTGTAGATGACAAGAATTATGAAAAAGATCTAGAAGTACTAGATGATTTTCTCTTTGTTTGTGATTGGTTTGCTATTGATGACTCATTTGAGGAGATTATAAGACAATTGGTGAGTAGGAATAATGCATCATCAAAGGTTATGATTAATAAACATCCTGCCTTGCAACTTGTATCATCTCTTGAGATGAGTGACTTTATGAATTTCCCTTTTGATCTAGGTGGATCATGATTTTTCATGGTTAGTTAATTTTTTTCCCTCTGAGTGTTGTTCAAGCACATTAGTTTTATTCTGTTCAAATAAGTGCTTGTTTGCATATTTGCTTTTTAGTTAGTTTTTCCTACTTTGTGTGTTCCCATTCTTATTTTGGAGGGTGAAGGTTAACTCATGCCAAAAGAGAGACTTTGCAATCATGGATAAGATATGTCATTTCTTTGTGAATTCAAAACTCATGTAGATGTCTAGGTTCTCAAGCATAGCAGGCATGCTTCCTAATTGAGTTAACAAAATGTTGATAATTTTGACCCCACAGGTCAAATTGCTACCCTTATCTTTTGAAGCTTTTTATGTCATTGTAGTGGAAGGATCTAAGAAGCTTTTTGAGTTGGTCAAATTAATTCCAAGGATAGGTCCAAAAGAGGCCAACATATATACATATTCAACTTTTGGGTCAAGTGTTGGCATTCAAGTTTTCCTTTAGAAAAAGTTTTCCACAAAGAGCCCATAGCAAAAGAACAATGCCTATTTATTTTGAAAGGATTAATTTTAGATTTCACCCTTTGCCAAATTCTTTCAGAATTTTTGTCTAAAATATTTTTTTGAGATAACTTTTTTTAAGGGTTCTATTTCATTTTCCTGAAGGACCATTTCCAAGTTTTGAGGGACAATTTGTAAAAGTCTGAAGGTCTTTTTCTCCTTAGAAGGGTTCTTTTTCAAAAACTTTAAGGTGCATTTACAAAAGTTTTGAAGGGTCATTTTCTTCGTAAAAGGACCATTTTCAAAATCCTAAAGAAAGTGACTAAAGAGGAAGACTTTATAAAATCCTAAAAGAATTCCTTCAGAAATTTTGTTTGAAGGAAATGGATAGAAATAAAAGTCAAAGGAAATGAGCAAGAAAATTCCTAAGGCCAAGTAAAGGAAATGAAAGAAGTAAATAGAGATAAAATCCAAAAGAAATTCTATGGAAAATACATAAACAAATTTTAGGAGAAGGAATACATGTAGAAACAAAGCAAAGAACCTGAAAAGAGAAGGCCAAGAAATAATGAGTTCAATCTAAATCCACCTCTCACTCATCAAGATTCTTGTCCATGAAAGCAAAGGCTATTTATAGTTGATTGGTCAAAGCTTTAGTTGACTATTTGTTGAAGTCATGCTTCTCCTTGGTTTTCATGCAATCCAAAGCTTTCAACATTCTAGCAGTTTAAGTGGAGTTCTAATTTTAGTTTTGGCATTGATTTCATGCAAAATAAATTATTCTCTTATTTCTAGTAGTTCAAAAGGAGTCTATATTTGAATATTTGTGTAGCATCATGCATGATGAGAGTTTTTAACTCAAACTTGAGCCCACCATCCTTTTTTCAATGTCAAAGAGATTTTCATGGAAGGCATAAGACAAAAGGAATATTATTTGAAGGTCATGTTATCCTTTTATAGCTCAATTTAGACTTGGTTGATGTGGGATTTGACCTCCTCTTTTATTTTTAGTGCCAACCTCTTAGCTTGTGTATGCTTTTCTATATAATTTGGCTTTTCATCCTTGAATTGTATCCCTCTTTTGGCAAGACCAAAAATTATGCCAAAGATTGAGTTGTAACCTTTTTCAGATTAATAGGACTATTTTTAATCTCTAGATACTGGTATAGTGTATTTATGTTAGTGATTTGCACATGTGATAGAATTTTTCTTCCTTGACAAGCCCTGATTTTTACCTAATTACTAGTTGATTAGATTATGCAAGTCATATTCTATGTTTGATGTCTTTTGGCTAAAGTTATAGTGGATGCAAGTGGGTTGCTGGTGCCTTAAATTAGGCCTATTACATCACTTTCCCCAATCTTTAATCACTAGATAAAACCTTTTCATGAAATACTTATGCATATTGGTCAATTAGATTTGAAAGTTTAGCCCTTTCCTTATCTAGATCAGTGTTTTTAGGATCTCAGATTGAGTGGATCAACACAAAATTCAAATGTATCACCATCATTCGATAGGATTTTCTTTCAAGTTTCTTTTTAAATTTTCCTTAAAATTTTTTAGCATAGAGTAGAGACCCTAATTGATACACCAAAGGGAGACAACCCTTATAATCTATAGATTCAATCCACTGATTAGGTTACCCACATCCTAGGATTATTTCTATGTTTTAGTAGACTATGAAGGCCTAAAACTACCTTCACAAGGGTGTGAGTATGATTTAAAACAAACAATTTAGTACCTAAAACTTTATATCTAGAGCATTCTCATATGCCCCCTTAAACACACCAAATTTCACTAACTAGATCATCTTCTATAACATAATTCCTTCACAAACCTATTAGATAATTAGGCCTCCATCATGAAAAAAACATGAATAAGTTGAGAAACAAAAATATTCAAATATATATGAATATTTATTTGAACAACCATTTGGCCCATTCAACCTATTAAGAATCCTTAGACCTCAACTTATAAGGCAAACCACTTTTCTAGCATAGCCCAAAACTTTAGAATCTCAAAAACAACAAGATCAACAAACCTCCCCCTAGTCAACATACACCTCCAAAACTTCTTACACACCTGTAGACACCCATAACACACTTATGGACTAAGATTTAATCTTCCATACATTTGGGAACCCATACATCCTATAACCCATTTTAGGCCTACTTGCCCTTAAGTAAAAACTAAGAGAACCAAGAGCACTCAAAAATATTCAATTTGGCTTCAACATACCATCAAACCACAAAACACTTGGATCACATCAAAAATAAGTGCATGGACATTTATGGGCACCAAAAAATTCTTTGCATTACATCAAGCTCATTATGCCATCTATAAACACCCATTCTGATCTTGTATTATAGCTCCTTCATAAATTTTTGGTGCTCATGATCTTGTTGTTCCCCCTTAACCAAATACCTTCTAAGATCAACACAAGTATTTATTCAAATTGTAAATATAATCTTGAGCACAAAAAAATTCTTCTCCACAAGAAAATATGTCTCTTAAAAAGCATAGGCAGAGATGCCCTACTTCACAATGTCCTAGAACAATGTGAAATCAGGAGTTGCCCACAACTTCTCATATTCCTTATCTTCCTTGGTCATCTGATACATGTATTTCTTCTTCTTATTCATAGGCTTAAGAGAAGAAACATGCTCAACCACTACAGCATTCTCCTTTTCTTCTAGGATTGGATTGACAATACATGGAGATAACAAAGATTCATGACATATCTTTTCATCTAAAGAATCCACCTTGTAGTTTATAATCTCATCACTAGGTACATAAAATTGATGTTATTTGCATGATATATGCTTTAAAATAATAAAATGTTCTCTTAGATCCATACACACCTCATAACTATCCTCGACCAGTATCTTGGTCTTCTCTTTGAGTTAGATCTCTTCATTTTCAACATGAGCAGACAAAGAGAGCCCTTGGCACTCTTCAATTTCTAAAGCATTCTCCACCATAGAAAATATATTACTTAGACCTATAGACTCATCATGAATCATACTTGTCACCTTTGACTTCCATGTGTTAACATGCATTTTTTCTTGCACTCTAGGAGCTTGATTGTACGTATTTTGACTTGATGGCCTTTGTTTGTAGAATCTAGCAATGTGACCTCTCTGTTCACAATTTTAGCACACCATACTCCTTGATGGAAACATATTTTTTCTTACCATTTTTCAACAAAAACTTGAAATATGTCCTTTGTCATGAAAAATAAAACAACCTCCCCTTTTTTAAGAGGACTCACCTTGTCTAATCTTCTCTAGATAATGGTTTGTAAAGTATCCCACATTTATATATTTGAAGCACTTAATTTTGCTCACTCTTTTTGACTGATGACCCCCATCATATTCCCATGTAAAATCATTTCTAATAATTCTCTTGCACTCTCTAGCCCTATGACCAAATTTATTACATGTATAATAGTTACCATTATATCTTGCATACCTCATGGCATTTGGATATTTGATCTAATTTGTCTTCATTTTTCCAGAATCTTCATTCCTTGTCTAATATTTTGTATTCAAATTATGATTATCTTGATTCACATTAGTCTTCATCTTGTTTTGAGTGACATTCTTTTATTCTTCTTCATATCTAAGACTTATTCTATCACTAGCATGTTTTTGACCACTCATAATGTTATATAGATCACATGAGCTCTTTTCAAATCTCACAAATGACTTCACCTTACTAAATGTATTCTCTAACTTAGATTTCAAAGACTCTTTTTTAGAAACATACCTTAAACATTCTTCTTCTTTGGCTCTTAGACTTTCAAACATAGATTCCAAATTAGAATTAAGAAACCACCTTCATGCTCCCTAGAGTCTTTAACCAATCTCCCCTCAAACATATTGAATTTTTATTCATAGTCCTTGATTTTATATTTCATTTTCTTATTTTTCTTCTTCTCAATCTTTAGTTCTTCAAGAATATTCATCAATACAGCCTCATAGTCCACCTCATCTTTGTCATCGTCTGAATCACTCCAGCTAGACACCTTCTGATGTGAGCAACTTCCTTCCTCAACCATGAATAGGTATTAATTTTCAATAGGACCATCATATTAATGATCATATTTTGTTTCATTTTCTTCACTATCATATACTTCTTTGGTGTAGAGACTCTTCTTGTTTTTTAAGGACTTTTTCTTGTTGTTAAACTTTATGAATCATATTTTCTTGTATGTATTCTTGTCATCATCTTTGCCTTCACCATGTTCTTCATCATCTTTGTTCTCATGCTTATGAGGGTACTTAGGATCAAAATGTCCCATCTCTCCATAGTTGAAACATTTGAAGGGTAACTTTCCCTTATACTTGCCTGAGCTTGTGTTCAATTTCCTAGTAATCAAAGTAATTAGTTCATCCTCATAAATATCAGATATGTCATCCTCCTTGGATTTCTTACTTTGGAAATTCTTCTTAGGCTTCATATCTATCCTAAATGTTTCTTCCTTATTTGGTGGTATATCATCATTTACTCTCATCAAAATATGCAATAAGAGAGCCATGAAATTGATCCATCTTCAACTGAGTAAGATTATGACTTAATTTTATAGCAGATACTTTTGGATAAAACTTGAGAGATAGAGACCTTAATACCTTTTAGACTGTAGTAACCTCTTTAGGATTATCTCCAAGTCTTCTAATGATGTTCATTCTCATCAAATTTCTACAGAAAGGATGTCATATAATCTTCTTCCTTCATCTTGCGACTTTCAAATTGCCTTCTATGGTTTTATAACTTAGCAAGATTGACCTTTTAATCTCCTATAAAAATATTCTATATTTTATCCCATATCTCTTTGGTAGATTTATAATGGATTACCTTGGTTTATTCAGTATCTAAAAGACCACAAGTGATAACATTCATTGCCTTGGAATTGTTCTCAAATAACTTCTTATCTACAACACTAGATGGAAGAGTAATAGGAGCAACATAACCATCCATAATAGATTTCCATACATAAAACCCTAGGTACATAATGTATGTCCTCATCCTTACACTCCAAATATCATAATTAGATCAATTGAACATCAATGCTTGCTTAGTAGAGAAACCTCTTTGATGAATACCCATATTGTACCTTGGATCACCTTCGAGTTGTTAAGCCTTTACCAAAGGATCTACTCTAATACCAATGTTTAGAGGTGCAATCAATGAGAGGGGGGTTGAATCAATGATTCTAAACAATCCAACTTTAATTTAAAACTTTACAAACACTTAACTAGTTACCACAAGCATTTATGAAGCATATACAACATTCATAGCAATGAGCAAGAAAGACAATGCAAGTTCAATTAGATAACACATGACATATGTGGGAAACCCTCTTGGATAAACAACCCACTAAAACTTACAATTGTACTACTATCCTATAATATAAAGAACCAATTTAGACCAATTGTAATTAATCAAGTAAATATAATGCCTATTTAGTGAGACTATAATCCCACAAGGTGTTGTAACACCTATCTACCTGACTACAAAAATAACTAGACTTTTAGTAAGTTTCACCTTGAAAAGAGGTAGTAATGCCCTTAGATGCTGAGCTACCGCAATAACACCTATGAAGACATCCACTTATGAATTGGTGTATTCAACACCTGATGATGTACCTATGATTATCACTCTTCACCTTCGCTCACACTTAATCTGCAAGAGCACTATTCTATTAATAAAATTATGACCTACATGTCATACAAATAGTCCTCAATTTGTTCTACTCTTCAACTCATCCACAAGGCACTCTACCCCTCCTTCGCTTCATAATTAACACCCATAAGCCTCTCTCAAACCTCTCCCAAGTCTCTTACTTAAGTCTTCCATAAATTCTAGAAACCAACATATTTGGTTTCACTATTTATAAATAAATCATGATAATCACTACCTTGATTGGCCATTAGGCATGCCTTAATCCTTAATTCATATTTCACATCAAGACATGGCTCAAAAACAATATTCATAGGTTGACCATAGCATTTATGGGTCACCCTAAAGGAACTACACCTTTTAATAAGGCCCTTTTGGCCCTTATAGGTCTCATGTGAACCCATTCACTCCTTTAGTAGTTCATCAAACACAAACATAACACAAAACCACTACCAAAAACATGGACCCATTCCATATGATCTATAGGTCCCCCTTAAGTGCCAACAACCAAAATATTACTCTTTTGCTTAAGCATGATTTGCTCAAACAACATTCTATGCACATAGTCACCATGAATGAATACATAGTTGACTTCTAAACCATTTTTCATACTACATACAATGGTCAAACCTTTATAATTAACACAAATCATCCTCATGTATTATAAAACACTCCCCAATAGCCAATTCATCAATATATATTGAAATGATATCAAAACAAGCTCAAACAATCTTCTTGGGTCACTTGCAAAACATACATGAACACACATCCAACTTTAAACCTTAATATCTTTGACTTTACACACTTTTATATCTTCAAATTAATATTTATAGATGCACCTTGGAGTCCTTTATAACTTTGATTTTTACTACATGGTCAAATTCATCCTAGATAAAAAGATATGGCTCAAAAACTAGACACTGGTCTTTGCTTTACAAAATTAAAATATTCAAATGCAAATGGTCACAGTTAAACTTTGACCACTTTTCTCGCATCTCATGTCCTCACTTCTTAGATCAATCACACACCATTGATCTTGTGTGAACTTTAATTCATAGAGTGTCAATGCCCAAATATTAAAACTTGAACATGTTGAACTCATCTCATTCAATGTAGAAACTTTAACCTCATGTGCTCTATTGATCTCCTATAAGTATCTCAGTCTTTAACAATTCCAAACATCTATCACTTTGACCTCTTGAATTTAATACATATTATTTATCACTATCTATATGATCACCTATTCACCATTGATCTTTAAAAGAAGCTTGATCTTTATCTCTGCATAGCATTAAACATTGAACATATAGCACCATCTCAATACTTCCTAAATTCTTGGAACAACATGCTTCATTGATGTTGCTCAAACTTTAACTTGTGAAAAAATGACTAAGTATGGGAACCTTGCTTATCTGCCTGGAAGACCAGCTTGGTATGGTCATAACTTTTACCTTACTCACTCGCATCATTTAAAATTTGGACCATATGATCTCCTCATGTAGGAGAATCCAATCATATGAAAAACTACTTCTGGAACCCTCACACATGTGAGATATAATGACATTATAATTCTCACTTAGATTTTTTTCCACAGAGCCAACTATGTCAAAAATGTTTTTGGAAGGCCAACTTTGAACATGCATATCTTTTGTCACACTTTGATGTTTAACCTAAAAATTAGCATAAATAAACTAAGAAAAAATAAAAACCCATATGATCACCTTCTCCTAAAATTCCACACATGTGAGATATGCCACTATCAAACTTCGTACTTAGATCTTTCTTGCCTCATGCAAATTTGGCTAAGTATGGGAAAACACTGTCAAAATGCATGAGAGCCCAAATTTGAAATTGCATATATTTTATGCACTTAGGTTCATGACCTAATATTTATCACATAATAACTAATGATAATAATAAACAAACCCATGTGACCATTTCCTCCTAATTCATCCACCCATAGCAATGGTTATGTCATCAAACTACCTACTTAGATTTTTTGCCACTAGACCTAAAGTGTCTAGATAAAAACTATGGACAACTACATGAATTCAACTTATGTACACAAGCACTCAAAGCATAAAAAACATCTTAGGAACCTCTTGCACATCTTAAAATCACCATACTCATCCCTAAACATCTATAACCATGCCAAAATTGAAGATCAACCAATCATACTTCAAGCCTACTAGAACAAACACATTGCACACTTTGTCATTATCACATGGACCATTAAGACGGCTTCATGACATCACCATGACATTATTGAAAACTCTCCAACACCCTCAATTGTTATAGTGATAAGGAGGTGAAGCTCATGATCAATACTAGGAATATCAAAGTGGGAACGGTATGGCTAAATTACTCAGGAGATATGGTCAACTCTATTGGGCTAACTATTCCCTATTAATTTCATACATAAATGTGAATGATATACTATTTGGATATTCTTAAGGAGAAAATAAAAATGGGTGAGAGTGACTAGGTGATAATTACATTATAATGGTGGTCTCAATTTTGAGGAAGCACGATAATGGTGGATTAGGGATCTACTCCTCTTCTAGAGAATTGAGAGAGCCTACAATGAGGTTTGGGATCAATGTGGAATGGAAGACTTCTCTCTTGAGATCAATGCTAATGTCAAATTGGATGTTGATGTTAGGACATGGGGCTTTAACTCTGGGGAAAATACCTAATCTATGGAGATAAGGACACTTAAGGAGAGTCATCCAAAAATCAATGTGATGCAATGTATAACTATAAGAAATTATTTTTAAGGTGGTGTGTGGTACAACTTGTTGTTCTATAAGAATCAAGGTTTTATTAATTCTCCTACTTGTTTAGATAAGGTTTTGGTTATTTTGTTTATATTTTGAGGTTTTTGAAATGTTTGATTGAAAGGAAATCTAACTATCTGCTAAACCAAATGATTGAAAATAAAAAATAATGACTAGCTCAAAATAAATTAATAATGCTTCTTTTTGGTACTTTAAATTTTTTTTTCCAATGTATGCAATGCTAAGGAAATGAAATCTAGGTTAACAATACACGTGCTAATTTTTATCTTTCCTAGATGCAAACTAAATGAAGTTATTTTATTTTTATAATTTTTAGATTGTAAATGAATGAATCTATTATTAAATCTAAGATTTTTATAACATGCAAGTAAATGAAAAATCATATTTATATTATAGGGAGCAACACTACTACATATCTAAAGATTCATTTGCATATTTAAGTTAAACTAAGTTTCTAGTGTTTCCAATGAATGCAAACTAAGTTTAAATGATTTGTTTAAAATGGAGGTGAATATTTATGTTCTAATCTTATGATTTTATGAGTTCAAAACAACATTATCTATCTCATGCAAATAAATAAAATTTATGTTGAACTAACACCCTTTGTTTGCCTAGGTTTATGTGTGCCTGTATGTTTGTTTGTTTGTGAAATAGAATATTATTTCAAACTAAAAGTAGATTGTTTCAAAGCTAAAAATGACTTTTTTATTTCCCTAATATTTACCTAATATTTGAATTCAAGGTTTAATGCTTTCAAGAAGATCTATGATGTGTATGCAATTAAATAAACTAACTACTATTTTCTTTTTAGAGCTAGAGAAGGATAGAAAGAAATATTTATTTTATTATCTATTAGACATTTGAAATGAAATATAATATAATGAGTGGAAAAGAAGTAAACTATTTTAATTTACTAAATAAATAAAACTATATCTAAAAAATCCCAACTTGATCAAGGTGTAGACTAGATGGAAGCAAGAGATTTATTTGAATGTCACTTTATCCTCATCGTTCTAGCTCCTCCAGTAAAATAAAATTTCAAGAACTTTCTAACCAATAATGGCATAAAAATGAGAATAGAGAAGGACACTAGTCCAAATAATAGATCAGTTGACTATGGTTGATTGGTACACTATTATAATGAACTGGTTGCTAATTCAATGACTTCATTTCTATAGAATTATGTAATTTGACAAAAAAATAAACAAGGATGGAGCTGAAAACCAATTTCAATGTCCACTTAGTTGATTCTGAGAGCACTTTCAAGTAATTATTCGTATGACCAATAGGGGTATTTTTTCATGTTTTCTTTCATCTCCTTGTTTAAGGAGTGAAAGAATAGATCACATAGTTCTATTTGGTCCATGTAGTGGTACACTAGCAGATGAGTATAGAACTTACCACCATCTTGTAATGAAATGGGAAAATAATTTTTTGTACTCTTATTTGATGTTTAATAATTCTCTTATGTAATTATTTAGGATTTTATTCATATTGAATGATTTGACAAACAAGGCCATTAGTTGAATAATGAATAGACACCTTAGGGAGATGATAATACCAATTGAGGGTAATTCCTTCAATGGTTTTTGGAAAAAAAACTACAACCACCCCATCCCAAAGCATGTTATCTCAAACAACATTAGCATATGCCTTGTAATGCACATTAGGATCTCCTTTTCCCTTGAATTTAGGGAGGTTAAATAAGGGATGCAGTACAATTACTCATATATTATGATTGAGGGGTTGTTTCAAGTAATCAATGTATGTTCTCATGGCATTAAAGTATATTAAAGTCACAGTCAAAGAAGATTAAAGGGGGGATTTCGGTATGGTTTATTTATGTAACCATTAGGAGAAAAATAATTCTTGGTAAGGTGGAGTGAATAAGTTAGAAAGTAGTTATCTAGCTAAGTGGATTTAGACAACATATGATAGTAATGAGGAAGAGTGTTAGACAAAGAAGGGCTAGGTGTTTGTTGAGGAGGAGTATGTGTGGGTGGCATATAACTTAGATGTGTATAAGGAGGTAGATAGTTGGTTTTTGAATGGGGAGAATACATGGGTGATACATAAATCAAGGTATGCAGGGTGGTGGATTTTTATCCACCATGTTATTAACATGAGTGTAGGTGTATACATTTCCCCTAGGATTTCCATAAGGGAGCTGGTATGATGAAGGAATGTTATAAGCAACATGATTGGGGATGCCATGAGTAAGGATGTCCCTGAGATATTATTTTGAGGCATATTTGAAAAGAAGTGGGTTAAATGGATACAATAATGGTTAGTAAGTCATTATTGAAGTAGGAATAAGAGAGGAATGGCTAAGGTTAGGGAGATTGGTGGCCATTCCTTGATTAAGAGAGGCTTGATTACTATTTGAATATCAAATGTGACCCACCATGGTTGAGATGAGTTAATTAAAAGAATAAGGAATGGTGATTTTGGTGACCTCTTTAATAACAACCATAGGAGGTATGATTTGATGACCACTAATAGATCGAATCATGTTAAGGGTCATAAGAGGATCCATTGGGTGTTACTCATGTGATTTGATGATGTTTTGGTTACTGGGAGGAGGGAAAAAATTCACTCATAGTCTACTCATCCCATCTTCTAAATTACAAATTCTATTAATAAATTGATCACATTTTTTATACTTTCAACATCTAGGATTTGTAGGCTAACTAGTGATCTTGTTACAACGTGAGTGTTAGTTCCACTCCCATCAATGAAGGACATGGTTTTATAATTAAGGTGATCTATGGAAATTTCCAATGGATCTCATGACTTTTGGATCATTATCCCTAATCTAGTTTGTGACTTAAAATTATGGTTTTGATATTAGACCTACACACTTTATGGAGGAGTGTTGTTGTTCTAATTATTAAGGGAGGCTTTGCCACTAGGGTTATGATTCATCCTATAGGTTTTAAAGTCTATATTTCTCAAATATGTCCCAAATACATATTTAGGAAGTATATATACTCTCAAAATAGGAATGAAAAAATATGTGGAGGGAAGAGAGAAAAGAGGGATACATAAAAGGTTATGTATTGCACATCAGGATCACCAATTTTTATGCACGTGAATATCACATGCTAAATTATGCACTCAAATTCTTGAGTCCTAGATAAGACAACTAACATAATGGGTGGAACTAGGGGTTGCATTGATTGTTGAGTGGAATGGGGTTTGGAATGATGGGCGATGAAGGATGTTTGATTCAGTACCAAAAGAGTTATGTAATATCATGAAACTCATTGAGAGTATCCAACAAGGTATAAATACAATTCCAAAGTCCCTCGATGTTGGTAGTGACAAGGAGGTAAAGCTCTTTATCAATAAAAGGAATGTCAAAGTGGGAATGTTTTGCCTAAATGACTTAGGGGATATGGTTGACTCTATATTGCTAATTAGGCCTTGTTAATACCATACATAAATATGAATGATATATGATGAGGCTAATTCTAAGGATAAAATAAAAATGGGTTAGGGTGACTAGGTGAGAATGGTGTTGTATTGTGGCCTCAATTGTAGGAAAACATGATAATTGGTGGATCAGGTATCTAGTCCTCTTTTAAAGAATTGAGAGAGCCTAGAATGATATGTGGGATTGGTGTGCAATAGAAAACTTCTCTCTTGATCTTTATTCTAATATCAAATTGGATGTTGGTGCCAGGACATGGGGATATAACTCTAAGGAAAATACTTGCTCTATGGAGATAAGGACGCTCAAGGAGAGTCATCTAAAAATCAAGGTGATGTAATGTATAAGTGTAAGAGATTATTTTGAAGGTGGTATTGGTGGGTCTTATTTATATGTAATAAGAAAGGTCTTAGGAATTATCCTAATTGTTTGGACAAGGATTTGGTTAATTTGTTTGTATTTTAAGGTTTTGGCAATATTTGATTGAAAGGAAACATAACTACTTAATGAAGTAAAAGGATTGAAATTAAATAAAAATTACCAGCTCAAAATAAATGAAATAATGCTTCTTATTGGTATTTTTCAATTGCTTTTCCAATGTATGTAATGCTACGGAAACAAAATATAACTTAACAATGCAAGTGCTAATTTTTATCTTTCCTAGATGCAAACTAAAAGAAGTTATTTTATTTTGGAAATTTTTAGATTATAAATGAATAAATCTATTTTGAAATCTAAGGTTTTTATAACATGCAAGTAAATGCAAAATCATATTTATATTCTAGGCAGCAAAACTACTAAATATCTAAAGATTCCTTTGTATATGCAAGTTAAACTAAGTTTCTAGTGTTTCCAATGAATGCACACTAAGTTTAAATAATTTTCATTAAATGGAAGTGAATATTTAGGTTATAATATTATGATTTTAATGATTTTAAAACAACATTTTATATCTCATGCTAATAATTAAAATCAATGTTGAAATAACACCCCTTTGTTTGCCTAGGTTTATGTGTGCCTATATGTTTGTTTATTTGTGAAATACAAGCTTGTTTCAAACTGAAAATAGATTGTTTCAAAACTGAAAATGATTATTTTATTTCCCTAAAATATACCTAAATTATAAATGCATGGTTGAATTATTTCAAGAAGATCTATGATATGTACGCAAGTAAATAACTAGCTATTGTTTTCTTCTTAGTGAAATATAAGGATAGAAAGATCTATTTATTTTCCTATATATTGTACTTTTGAAATGAAATATAATATGATAAATGGAAAGGAATTAAACTACTCTAATCTATTTATTAAATAAATAAAACTATATCTAAAAACCCCCAACCTGATCAAGGTGTAGACTAACTAGAAGTAAGAGATGTATTTGATGTGACTTTATTCTCAACATGCTAGCTCCTCCACTAATTTTTTTTTAAGAACTTTCTAACCAATAATGGTATAAAAATAACAATAGAAAAAGTAAAATGAAGGACACAACTCCACATAAGAGAGCAGTTAATTGCGGTTGGCTAGTACACTAATTATAATGAACTGGTTGTTAATTCAATGACTTTCATTCTATAGAATGATGTAATTTGAAACAAAAATAAATAAGGATGGAGCTAAAAATTAATGACAAAAAATTTGTGGCTATAACAAGCACTGAACACCGATCTCCAAAACAAATTTTCATATCTAAAATTCCTCTAAAACTAAAATACTTATAGGGTAAGCATGAAACTTTCAAGGGGAGTTTAACTATTGTTTAACGAAAATTTAAACATAGAAAGGATGGGTTGTGATAAAAACAAGAGTGGGAGTGAATTGGGAAATCATGAGGCATACTCAAGGTGTAATAAGACAAGAAAAATAAAGAAAAACATGCAAATGTGTGAAAAAGTCAAGTTTTAAAGGATAAATTAACACATAGATAAGTGGTGATGGAACCTCCCCTATTTACAGGGGAAGGTTATGCAAATGACACCTTTCATGATAGAACTACCTTGTTAAGTTACACAATCACCACATATTATTATGAAACCTCATTTTTTATGATAGTTCTATTAGGATGCTTTATGAAACCACCATGGTGGTTCCATCATATTCAGGGTAGTTATGTAATGGACAAGGGTAGTTTTGTTACCAAAGAAGGTGGTTTCTCCCTACTTAGAAAGGGTATAAAATAAGGCAATAAAATGACAAAATTCTAACAAGAGAGGTTTAGGAGGGAACAAGAGAGAGATAAGGACTAAAGTTTCAAAGAGAACCCACTTCAGTAAAGTTTGGAGATCACTACATCGTCATTGAACATTGTTTAAAAAATATTGCATAGTGCAATTTTTGGGTGCATACAATGTTAGTGGAAAGATCAATCTAGAAAATACTTCAAGAGGTTCTTATCACTTCCATTGAAAATGATGAAATATATGGTTCTTATATTGACCCACATTTTAAAATGGAATAATGTTCCTACTTCTTTTGAATCTATGTTGAAGGAATAAGAAATGATTTCTAGTTACAATAACATGTGCAAAATCAAACCAAAATTATATAAATTTTATTGAAAAAAATAATATGAGTTATGAATTCATGGTATGATCATGTGTGCTTGGAATGATCCTAATTTTTTTAGTGAATACATCTCATCGCATATGGCACCATCATGATAGTGTGAGTCGATCGAAGAACCAAACCTTCCTAGATAAATTTAATAGAATGAAATAATAACAAATTATGCTCATCAATTTCATATGTTCCATGTATATATATGACATTAAATATTCCAAATTTACCCTTGATCTACATTCATGTATGTGATTACAATTACTCAAATCCAATCCAATCAAACTTTATCAAATAACACTATTACATATTGAAATCACAATGTGATCTATCAATACATCCATTTCATCACATCCATCAAGCCTTTATTTTCTCAAAGAATAAAATTTAATTTTTCTTCAAATTCTTGAAAGTTAAGCATACTAAAAGAAAGATTAAATAAATTGAAGTCAATGGGCAAACTGTGCAGGATGTTGCTAGTATAAAAGGAGCCTTTTTGAGTTCTATTCTAACCTTTTTTGTTCTGACGGGTCCAATGAATGTATTGAATAGAATAAAGCCTTATGTGAGGCATGCACTGCTAATAAGGTCTCATAGACTTAGGCCTCTTTCTTTAAGGCTATCATCTCACTCAATGAAGTAATAAATACTATTGATTCATTAAAAGAGGATAATGCACCTGGGCTAGATGGATTCCCTATAGAATTCTATAAAGTCAATAAGGAATGGATTGCCAAAGACTATTTGGAGATTTTCAATGAGGCCATTGCTTCTAGCACACTTGGCCCAAAAATTAATAGAAGGGTGATCAAGATTATCCTAAATGATGGTAACTTGTCATCAATTAAACATTAGAGACCAATTACCCTCTTTAACATCTCCTACAAGATTCTAGAAAAAATCCTTGCAAGAAAATTGTCTTCATTTTTTCCCTCTATTATCTTAGAGACTTAGACTGGCTTTGTTGAAGGGAGATATATTTTGGATAATCTAATCACCAACTAGGAAGGTATGTATTGGGAAATATATTTGAACCAAGATGTTAGAATGATATTTCTTGATTTTGAGAAGGCCTATGATAGAATTGAGTGGCCCTTCATTGAGAGAATGTTGTGTGCCTTTGGGTTTCAGGATAGATTCTATAGTATGGTAAATGTACTCTTTAAGGATGTTTTAATTATCATTTAATTTAATGGTGAGATAGCAAACTCCCTCACACTTCAACGTTCCATAAGGCAAGGATGTCCACTTACCCCATTGCTTTTTGTGTTGGCAGCAGATGCACTGCATTACCTTCTTAGGTTTTTAGACATTGGGCCTCTATTTAAAGGTGTCTTGCTCCCAAATAATGAATCTCTAATTTATGTCATGTTTGCTAATGATACATCATTGTTTTTTACCTTGGAGAAAAATAATTTGAATCAAGTGGCTAAGAGAATTGATATCTACTACTTTGCCTCTGGTTCTAAAGTTGTAATGCATAAATCACACATTTTGGGGTGTAATGATCAGTTGTCTGATTGGTTGGAAACATTTTTATGGAAATGAAAATGACCAAATGAGATGGTTAGATACCCAGGGATTACATTTTCCATAACCCCATCCTTCAAGAATATGTGGGAATGGGTCTATGATAAAATAAATAAGAAAATTGGCAAATGACAAGGCCACCTCCTATCTTTACCTAGTAGGATCCACATATACTAGAAAGCTCTTTCTTCATACAATATATATTATGCCTCCTACTAAATATTTGGCAAAACACAAGTCAATATGCTCCATAGAATTATAAGAGACTTCCTATGGTAGGATGGGAAAGGGGTAAATAAAAGGCATGCAGTCTCATGGCAATTCTGCTCAAAACCCAAAAGCATTGGTGGTCTAGGATTAAAGGACCTTTAGCTATAGGGAATAACATTGGTAGTTAATTGGATTGTCAAAGCCTCCATTAGGAATGAGCCCTATAAAATACTTGTTAGACATAATATCTTGAGAGGCTTTCCAAAAGGGAATCCGAATTGGAAAGGATTAAATATTGTTGATCTGCTCTTAGGTCCTTTCACAATCAAAGTTGTTGGTTCTCCTATTTTTGCATCCATTTGGTCTACCTAAGACTCAATCAAGCCTTTCATTGATGAAAAATAGATCTTTAATTGGTTTGGGACTTCATTTTAAGGTTATATATCTATATGGTGGGATTTGAGTGTCAACAGGACCCTTCTAGTACTCACTAGGGGATGCTTTACCTTGGACTGGTACACTAAAGGATTGAGGAGCTTTAAGGATCTCTATTCCCATGGGGGTTGGGCTTCATGGTCAAAGATTAAAGATAGATTTTAGTTCTTATATTCTTAGATAAGAACATTCACCTTGCTCCAAATAGCTGTCAAAGGGAAAAATAAAGTGGTGTTTATGGAAGATGAGGATGAGTTTTGGGATAGTATGAAGTGGAAAAAAGGCCTGCCTCTACTTGAGTATTTGAATCAAATTATCTACAAGGAACTTTCCTTTTCCAATGTCCCCTACCTCACCCTCAATCATATTTGGTCTATGATTGATCCTTTGCATGTTTGGTCCTTTAGGTTTACAATGAATTGGTCCTCTTGTCTTGAACCCAAAAAGTCTTGCTTTTGTTGGTTACTAGTGTATAAAAATTTCATTGTAGGTACAATTTTAAATAATTATGGGATTACTAATCCTCTTTGTTCCTTATGTAGTAAAATTGAATCTGTTGAGCATGTTTTCTATTCATATCTGTATGCTATTAAGTTTTGGAAAGATGTCTTAAGCCTTGGAATTATGTTTTTGGATCTGAGCTTGGATGGCTAAACATTTCTTTTGGCTATGCTTGTCCTAAGATTAAAGTCAATTTTTTTCCAAAAATTTTGGCTTGATTTTTATACTAAATTTTTTTGGTTTTTGTGGAAGCAAAGGAATCTAGAGGTGTTTCAAGGTAAGGCTAGAGTGCTTACTGACTTCACAATTGAAGTCATCCTTCATTTTTTTTTCCTTGCATATTTTTCTCTAGTTGAAAATTCCATAGGACCAACTTGAGAAGTTTCTAAGGATAGGTTTGCTCAAGATTACATCAAACTACTTGATAGATTCAAGAGGCTAACCTAGAATGAGCTTGCATCCAAATTGGGTTGTGTCTCACTAAACAACTGCTGAGGTCAAGATTTCTGAGTTTGAATGGGATTACATCAAAGATGCCTATTTTAACCAGCCATATAATCTAGTGAAGGAGTAGATCGCCCCATCTGAGTTTGACAATGATGGCATTGACGAATGGGTGGTTTCAAATGAGAGTGTTCTTCAGGATCTCCATAATGAGGAGCATGACATTTATATTATCAAGGAGGCTAAGGAAGCCTTCACTTTGGCTTGAATCTTTTTCAAAAACTAGGGATGAGAATGCATTGGTAGGTCCTTTTTATTGGGTTCTTTTTCTAGATGTGTCTACTCAAGGAGCATAGGAAGATGTTTAGAAACAGATTGATGATAACATAAACAACTTCTCTAGCAAACTAGAGAAACTGATCAAAGGTGGTAGCTCTACGAATGTTGAATATGTCCTTAATTATGTGAAGTAGAATAATATGAAAGGACTTTTGGATAAATTCAACCACTACCCTGTTAAGCTAAGTTATGGATATATCCGATTTGGAAGTGCTAGTGACAAAAGCTCTTAGGAATGGATGGATTCAAATAGATCAGATGGCAACTATGATGAAGAAGGTGATGCTTCAAGCAGGGTGCTAAACCCATATATGTGATCCTACCACATGTGGGGTGGCCTCTGTTTATTTTCTTGTGGTTGTTTCTCTTGGACTTTTGTTATTGTTGATGTTATTTCTTTGGCTACCTATTTGGTGCCATCTTGGTTGATAATGTTGGTGTTCTTTCTTCAACTGCCTGTTTAACATTATTTCTATTGATACTACTCCTTTCCTTTTTCTGGGCTACCTGGTTGGAGCCTCTTTTTATATTGAACCGTTGATTACTATGACTGTTAGTGGGGAATGTGCCACAACTACTTTTTATTTTGCTAGATATTATATATATTTTTAGCATCCTCAATACATATATTAATAATCATTCTTTAATATAAAATAAAATAAAATTTGATTTAAAAAATCTCAAATAATAATAAATCATATATAAATTCCAAAAATAACTGTCAAATAACACTTATCAATTTATATTTAATTTTTTTCCCACAATTAATGGCATTCACTTACATAAAAATGATAAAAGGTACCCAAATAAACCTTCCTTACCTAATTAAGGTATAATTCCATAAAATGGATCAAATAACATATTTGATAGCAAAAAATAACTTTACATATTTAATATATTAAATTTAATTAAAATCAAATCTATCAAGATGAAACAACAAATAAATATCATTTGTCCATTTTTCATTGAAAAATAAAAAGAAAAAAAACTTCATTTCTATTCTACACTTGGCCTTTCTTTGGTGAATTCAATCTAATTAGAGGTGGTTTAACAACAAATAACAATAATTTTGGATATTTGGTACGCATAAGAAGTTTCCCTATGAATATTTAGGGAAAAGTGGTTTAATTTTATGGAAACTAAAATATATACATATACGTGTTTAGGAATGTTAAATTTGAAACCCATGCCTTTTGGTTTCAAAATGGTTCAGAGTTCCAATAAAAAAAATACATATACAAAATTTTATGTTTTATATTTAAAATGAAAAAATCCACTAAATGTGATCAACATTATAAATTTCATCCAATAATTTAATAATAATATGATTAAAATGTCAAGCCAACTCTTTCTTTTTTTTTTCAATAATTTAATTAGGTCAAAGTTTTCATTTTTATTCATTTTTAAATATACATTTATATGTTGTTATATATAATTTTATTTATATATCTTTTAATTTATTTATTTATATAATTTTTCAAAAATTATATAATAATAAATTAGGTTTAATTATATACAATGAAAAATTACTCTTGTCTTCTTATTTTTTTCAAGTAATTGGGGGTGACATGTTTGATTATCCATTATTTGTTAGTTTTATTAGAATATATTTACTTATTAAATTATTTTATAAATAATATATATTAATTTATTTATTTTTTAATAAGATTATAAATTAAATGATATTATCTAATTTTTCAATAAAGGCTTTTGAAAAATATTAAATATTTCTACATGAAAGAGGTACATGATTAAATATTTATTATGTTTCATTAAAAATATAACAACACATCTTCTAATTTCAAGACTTATTTATACTTTATTTTTGAATTAAAAAACTAGATTTGAAATGTTACATGTCATGTTCTTATAACATTTTAAAATTTTAAATTTATGCATTTCAAATCATCTGTGTTAGTTTGAAAGTTTTCAAGTTATTTGAAAAAATACACGCACTTAAACCCCTCTTTTGATCTCTACTTCCATGTAATTACCTAATGCCATTTTTTAGAAAGAGAAGTAAGAGAATAATAGAACCAACATTAAAAGCAATTGGAACTAGAAAATTGTTACATTTAAAAAAATTTGAGAAATGATTACATGGGAAAGCATAACATATTACTTATAAGTTTTGCATAATATTATTTAGAACATGAATTTATTTAGGGTGTATTAAAGGAAGTCTCTAAATTTTTAAGAGAGCAATAATTAAAATGAACACTTATGTATCCATTATCTACCTTATAACTTGCATATTTAATTTTAATGCTATCTTGAGTTCTTTAATCAAAATCTATTTATTACTTAAAACTTCTTTTAATACATTCATTAATTCAATGATGTCATTAGAATTTTCTATGACATATTTTATAAAATGTGTAAAATTACCATTTTTATCTTGTGCATTCAAGAAAGCTTTGTGATCACGATCAATTTCACATATATGTACATTGTCAATTTTAAATCTACTCATTTCATTATTATTTAAAGACACATCATTCCTATTATTTTCAATAGAGAGCACAATTTTTGAAGAAATATTATATATCTTTTAAGAGTTTATTTTTTTTTTCTAAGCTAAATCTAGAATTAATCAAATGAATTTTAATAAAATAAATAACACTCTTCCTAATTAGATCTATTATCAATTTTGGTGCTATCAATTTCTTGATTCCTATAGAATATATGGGAAGGAAGGTAGCTACAGATCTTGACGTTTCAGAGTCATGGGATGTCAGTGCCTTTATTAGTGTTCTCACAATGGTTTCTGTCATTTCAATACGATGAAAATTAAAGTCAGGAGAAGATTTTGGCTTATTAAAACTATCCTGCAACTATAATGGCCGGGCTGTTATATATTTTTCCTTCATATTTCACATAGAAGACACAAGCGGAAAACAAATTCTAGTTCTGGTCAATCTCATGAGCAGTTGATATCTTTTTTGACTTTCTACAACACAAAAAAAGGTGTCAATGTGATACCAGCCAATAGTACATTGTTGACTCTCTCTTATCAACTTTTAAGGACTTTTAACAGAAAAAAGATATGTACCCTACGAAGATCCCACTGTTTGCCCTCAAAAAGGATGGTTGTCTGCATTAATGGCCCAGGGGATGCGAGTGCAGTCCACTATAATATTATTAATCACTCTTTCAGTTGAGCTATCACTACGTTCATCTATCATCAATTTAAGATTGAAAAAATACTTTGCCAGTTTAAAATTAGAGAAAACGGTTCTTTTAATATTATTCTTTTAGATCCATGTGGATCAAATTGTTTTAGATGAACATTTTGCATCATACTAGATCCTTATTCATTTGAATGAATAATGAAGTGAATTTAATGTTAAGAAAAAAGAAAAGAATCTCTGCCAACCAAAAACATCGCCCATACCAATTTGATATCAAAAAAGTGTTTTCAATGTGTCAAGAGTAATTATAAGGTAACCAAAAAATTTTATAATCAAACTCCCAAAACTGACATCAGTGATTCTTATTCCATTAAAAAAATTTCATTTATAGTTGATGTGTATGGGTATGGTGTATGGTACGAAAGTATAGGATGTATTCATCATTATATCATTGTATATCATGTTAGAGTAAGATCAATATTGAATGTTAACATCACCTTATTAGATGTCAATTAAAAATATATCAAAACGAATTTAATAAATTATGTTTAAAAGTTTGATAATTTATGAAAATTTCCTTCCAACAAACCATTGGGATTGGTGTCATGACTCACAACATCCATTGAAGACCAAGACTTGAAGAACATAAAAAAAAGAAAACCTAGAATGTTTTTTGAATCAAAGTCCATATAAGATAAATACTTCAAATAGGAAAAGGAGAATAAATTGTGTGATGCTTCACAATTAAATGAGCACTATGTTATTCATATTCAGTTACATATACATCATACGGTCACAATACATCTGTCCATTTCTCATCATCCCACAACACATCAATTTCTAGTTTTACCTTCTAACAATTTTGTCACTCTTTGATGATTTTATTATTATGTTTTATGAATTTGCTATACTTTTGGATGATTTTGCCAAAAAAATTAACGATTTCACCACAGTGTTTTATGAATTCGTTACATTTTTAGACATTTTTGCAACACTTTTCAAAGTTTTCACTAAAGTTTTTGATGAGTTCGCTAAGACATTGGATGAATTCATTAAACTTAATCCTTGACTTAATTTTCAACAATTTCACTATTTACCTCAATGAATTTGCCACCATCAATGTTGAATTAACTATTATGTAAATATCGAATTCATTTTCTTTCACTTTAATTGAAATTAAATGCTAATCAAACCAAAATAAATAACTCAAAATTGTTACTTATTGCATCATCACTCCTTTTTGGCCTCTAATGAACTTGTACATGCTCATAGTGATGCCTATCCACTAGAATGTAGTTTATTTTCCTCTCCAACCCTGAAGAAAAATTAGTCAAATCTAATCTAAGAATCAAATAAAAAGAAATGAATTTCAAACACCCCTACATATATATTTAACCTCATCATTCAAATATTTTCCCTCCCATATCTTTAAAATTCACCTTTCATAACCAAACTTATCAATATTTCATACCAACAATTGATCGAAGTGCTATATATCTTCATCATTGATTGCAACTATCAACCTTGTAAACTTTTATCCAAATAAGAAAATCAATATATTTTTTACAATCAATAACTTATCATCATCAGTATATATCATTCCCACATCTATTCATGTGACCCCTGAGTCTTGAGTACTATCCAAGTGTGTAGTCAACAAACGATAAATATTATTTTTCCAACTCACTCTTTAGCAATTATCCACTAGGGCCAAATCATTTTACATGTCTTAAATCTTCCAAGTGTTTTAATGATTCTGGTACTTTAATTTATTGATAGTGTTAATTATACACACTTCATCATTTTCCCTTCAATCATTTCAAGTATTCATTTTATTTCCTGCATGAAAACTTGAGGGAGAATTATCACATTCATTTTCAATTACCTAGGGTAACTTTTTTCTCCACAATCATCAGCACTCTATTTTGTGTACTATTATTTGAAATGTATTGTTTCGCAGCACCATTTCATAGGGGACAAATGTCGACACCTAAATTTCACTATCTAGTGTCAAAATTCACTTTGACACACTAACCCATCACCATCTGCAATTCAAATTCAAATCAACATTGCTTCCCTCTAAAATTCAAATAATTGATTAATTCTTAATTAATTAATTATAATCATGCACATCATTTTCTTCAAAATACTAATTAAAAATTCAAATTTTTCACTTCACCCAGGCATCCTCCATGTATGTCTTAACCATGTATTGATGTATGCATCTAAACTCTCAACTTCCTCAACTACCTTATGATTCATCATAGAATATTTCTACCTCCTAGATGATTCAACCAACTAGCTTGACATTTTCTTGTTGACTCACTCGACCAACTCTCCTTTTTTCTCAATCCATAGAATTGGTCATCATCTTCATGGATGAGGACTAATTTCTCACCATTGATTATTTGAATAATTTTAAATATTTAAATAATCCTTAACCATCTGATTAATCTCTTGTAAGCCTATAAATTATTGTGCAATCCATCACTTTCAATCATCGACCTTCAAGCTAACAAAGTGCTATCAAATTTCCATTGAGAATTAAAGTGAATCAAAGTCATCCAAATCATTTGCATCTCAAAACACTTCCCAAATCTCTTTCCTTGGAAAGGAGTTGAGCTTCCACATATAGAATTCATGATCAAATCCTTATTTTATCACAATGGATAAGGTGACAAATATTTCATGTTTATAAGTATTATTTAGTTATTAATTTATTTCATTTGTTGATTTATCTTTGAATTTAAGTTTAGTTTAGATTAAATTTCATTATTAGATTTCTTAGCTAGCTTGCATTCCAAACATTCCACTTATACATTTTGGCATGTCCGGAGGGACCTTGTACCTCATATTTCACATCATACATGTCTTTAGGGAGTTATTTTAATCATTTTTATTGTTGTTCTTTCGCATATATGTTTAGCATTTGTCTTGGAGTTTTATGTTTGTTGTTATAGGTCAATATTCTAAGTTTTTAAACTTCTTGTTTATGAACCTATAAAAAAATTCATTCTACATAATAACAAATTCATTGTAACAAATAGCAAATATGTTCTTGTATTGTTTTTACTCACTTTTTTGTAGTTTTTTAGTTTTCTAACAGTTTTTGTATGTGTTTAGTCTATATAACACCTTTATATTTTAGTTATGATTTATGTTCTATTTTTTGTTTTTTGTTTAAGTCTTTCTTGCAAAATAATGAAATCATTTTTAAATTTAGCAAATTCATCAAAAACATCGATGAAATTATCCTAAAATTTAGCTGATTCATCAAAAAAAATTGTGAAATCATCAAAAAAATTAGTGATTTTGTCAAAAACATTAGTGAAATCATTACATATATCAGGGAAATCATTCTAAATAATAAAATAATATTGTAATTGTTTATTTTCATTTTTTCCATTTTATTTTTCTAAGTTTTCTAATTACTAACGTATTTGTTATTTTTTCTAACTGTGTAACATTGAAATCATTTCAGAATGTTAGTGTTTTTATTTCTTTTTTAGTTATCTTTTGTATATTGCCTTAATATTTTATCCTTACAAAGACTTTTAAAAGTTTTATTGCATGTCGTTAGTCTAAGACAAACCAAAGAAAGCTAGCCAAATCAAATTTTTTTTAGTTTTCTTGTTTTATTTCAAGATTTATAACTTTTTTCATTTCAATATTCTTATTTTAGTTGTAACTTAGATCACATTTTAATTTTTGGATTTAATTGATCTTTAATTTCTAAGCATTTATTTGTGTGGCACTTGTTGTGCATGCTCTTTTTTACGATGTTATATTAGTGATGATATTTTAAAAATTAGAAATAACATTTGTAAACTTTGTTACCCAAGATTCACTTACATGTATGCTCTTCTCTTGGTGTCAAATTAGATATGATACCTTAAAATCAAAGGCAAGTGTTAGTCTTCTTTATTTTTTGTTTATTAGGAACTCTATTGACCATAGATTTCACACTACGTAGTAGATGAACCCTGTATATTGGTGATATATAAAAATTGAGTTAGAGCTATCATTTTTAGAGAAGCAATGTTGTGTTTTAATCACACTATGAAATGGGTTTCATCCTTTAAAACTCAATCCTTAAACAACATGGCTCAAAGTTTGATTTTTATGATGTCAACACACTTAAATATTATGGTTGTGTTGGCCATATTAGGACTGGACCCATTTGTGAGCATCCATTAAATTATATTTTTCCATAGTTTCAAGCCTCAACATACTAAAAGGTATATACAGGACTCCCTTAGATAATTTTGTTCAAACCTTAAGCCTAGGAAAGTCATTTCTACTATCTAAATTATAGTACATCAGTTAACAATTAGTGTTAATAAATTACTTTCCATGCACCCTTAAAATTGAGCTTAGTGATCTATTAGAATGACAACATCCTCCATGGTTAGTGCCTTAAATTATTAGGCCACAACTAATGCAATGGACAAGCAAGTGACACAAAAATCCTGAGTTATTTAAGTCCTTTAGCCTAGTTTTTATCCCTTTTATGCAATGCATGTTTGTTTAGAGTAGGACTTTCTTATTTAATCCCTTGTGAAAAACCATGTGACAAAATCCTTTGATTTAAAAAAATATATATTTTGATTACTAAAACCAATAAATCAAGTATAATTAAAATCTTCAAAAATCAAAAAATTAGTCCTAAAGTCAAAACTCAAAATACCTTGTTATCAATCAAATTTTAGTCACTTTGGCATTTCAATTTCTTAAAATCAAGTATCTATCTTCTTGCATTTTTACTCAAATCCTTTCTCTTAGTAATGTTTCCTATCACAAGACACATGTCTATGTTGAGTAATCCTAGGATGAAAGAAGATCCTTTTAGCAATGACCCCTTTAATTTTAGTACTCAATAAAATCAAGGAAACCATGTCAAAATACACAAAATCCATGAAAACAAATAATAAGGACCTAATCAAGATGAAGGTATACCTAATTCCATCTTACCTCCTTCCCCATTAAATCAATACATCTTGTCTAATAAGAATTAAGTTTTACTCCAAGCCTTGAGCCTAGGGGTAGAACTTTCACCTGATTTTGATTTTCAAAACCTACACCATTTAATTGATAGAATATATCCTTCATCACATACATAATATCAATCTACAACATAATTACATTGAGAAGCTAGCAAGGTTTTTATTTATTCATCCAATTCCACTCTCAAGTCTCCCAAGATAAATGGAAATCCATATTCAATGAGGAATCATCACAAGTAAGTCATGGGTTTTCTATGGAGGCCCATATCCATCAAATAAACCAAGAGATTGAGAACATCCAAGATAATAAGATAAACATTCCTTTGGTTGACCAAAGTTCCAATCCAAATCTAAGATTTAGTGTCAGCCTAAATTCACCCTCATTTATCAGTCTAAATTGGAGCTTGAATAATCATTCCAACTCACCTATCAATAATCAAGCCAATCTAAATATGAGCTTGAATAATAAGAAATAATCAAGCCAATCTAAATTGGAGATAGTCAAGATTGATACATCATTAACTCAAGAATAATAAGAAATATTCACCATTTTACTTATAGAATTCTCTAATTTGTTTGCATGGTCTTATTTAGACATGCCTGGGCTTGATCCTTCACCTTTTGTGCATCATCTTGTGGTTCATCCAAATGGTAAACCTATAAACCAAAAACTCAAAAAAATACATCCCAAAGTAAAAATGTTAGTGAAGGAGGAACTAAAAAATAAATTATATAGTGGATTCACACATCCCATAGATTACTCAGATTGGATATCTAATGTTAATCCACAGTCAAATAAACTAGCTAGAATCAAAGTGTGTATAGACTTCTTGGATATAAACAAGGCATATCTTAAAGATGACTTTCCATTTCCAAATATAAACATGATTATAGAATCCATTTTTGGTCATGAGATGTTGTCTTTAATGGATGATTTTTCACATTATAACCAAATCAAGATACCTCCTAAGGACCAACATAAGACATAATTTATAATGCCTTGGGGCACTTTTTGCTATCATGTGATACCCTTTGACCTCAAAAGTTATAGAGCCATATACAAGAGATAAATGTTATATTCCATGATATGCTTCATGGCATCATGGAAGACTATGTTGATGAGATCCTTGCTAGAAAAAATATAGATCAAAAAATCTTGAGGTCCTTCACAACTGTTTTGGTAGAATGAGAAAGTACAATCTCTATTTAAATATAAATAAGTGTGTTTTTAGGGATACATCAAGAAAGTTAATGGGATTTATTTATTCACATCGTGGTATATAGTTTGATCCTTCCAAAGTTTCAACTATCATGAATATTCCTCCACCTAAAAATCTCAAACAACTTTGTAGTCTACAAATTAAAATTAAGGAAATCTAAAGGTTCATATCACAACTTGTATATATCTATCATCCATTCACATTTTTGCTTAATAAATACACTTCATTATTTATAATGAAGAGTGTAATAAGCAATTTGAGAATCTAAAATGGTATCTTTCCAATCTACTAGTCATGATGCCACCTAATTCAGTAAATTTTTTATTTTTGTATATATCTACTACATAGTATGCATTAGGGTATTTTTGGGTCAACACGATGAACATGGATTAAAATTATTAGTTTATTACCTAAGCAAAATCTCGGTGTCATATGAGCTTAATTACTCTCCCATGGAAAATCATGTCTCGTGATTTTTTTTGCTTCCAAAAAACTTTTCCATTACATTCTCAATAATCAAACAAAACTCATTGGCCAAATTGACCTTCTTAAATATATTTTGTCCAAAATATATTTGATAAGTAGAATGGATAAGTGGGTCATAATTATTAGTGAGTTTAATCTTGAGTATGTAAAGCAAAAATCAGTCAAAGGATAGGTACTGAAAAATACAAGAGCAAAGGGTCCTTTAGAATATCACACACCTCTCATCATAGATTTCTTGGATGAGAAAATAATGTCAATCGATGAATCCCTAATTTTTGAGTTATATTTTGATGACTCCTTTACTAATCATGGTTTTGGGGCATGTATCTTATTAGTTACTCCTAATGGGGACTTAATTACAAAATCATTCTGGATTGAATTTCCTTATACAAACAACATAGTATAAATTAAACCCTTATAACTAGTCTCAAATTTATAATATAATGGGGTATCAAAAATCTTATTGTATTTGGTGAATCAAAACTTATTATAAATCAATTAATCGATGAATTCCAAGATAGATATGAAAAACTAATTCCATACAAGAGGATGGTGGATAGCCTCAACTTGTGATTTATATAAATAATTTAAACAAGTTTGAAGGCGTTGGAAGAAAAATGACTGAGAAGGGGGGGGTGAATCAGTCTTCAAAAAAATTATTATCAATTTCACTTAGCAATCATGAACCATTCAAACAAGCATATATATTTAGAAAGCATAAACACCTATCCATATAAGCATGAAACAAAATAACACATCACATATGTGGGAAAACCTCAAGGGGAAGAAAACCCACTAATATTTTTAAATGGAATACAATCCTATAATAAAAAAACAAAATTTATTGAAGCACCAAATTCATATGGAACACCAACCCCAACTAGTTAAGCATTAACTCGGCTAGGCTTTAGCAAGCACCAACTTAAAAGGAGGCACCAACTCCCTAGATGACTCAGCACCAACTCAGCCACTCAAAACCTTTTATCACCTTCAAAACACCTTTATATTCATAAAATATATGATTATCACCTTATTCAGCTCTTCTCTCTTTTTTATCCCTCTAAAATTGTCTTCTAAGCTTCTTCACTCAACTAGTCCTCTTCTTGGCTTGATTAGGTCATATGACCTTGATTTTTATACACATAACCTCTATAAAATATTCATCATATATAATTTACACTCCCATTATGGTATAAAATACCTAATTATACTCACAAATATATTATTTTATTCCCTTTCAAACACGCACACACACACACAAAAAAATAGGCCCAAAATTGCCATGTATATATACAAGTCTCTTGATCATATACCTCTTGGTCATCCAAATACATTTTCACACTTGGATTATATTTTAAAATATGTCTTATAATAATTTTAATACAATAAAAAATAATTACAATAGGTCATACACAACTTGAAATACCAAAACCTCTTTTAGGCCTTAAGGAGACCTCATTCAATTAAGCCTTCATTAGCAGATGTTACCCTTTAATCTCCTTAGAAAAATTTCAAAATCCACACATGGTAGTAACATGTAATATCCAAAAAAATATACCAATAATAATCTCATCATATTTCCATCACACTTTTTATTTCAAACCACTACTTGGAGCACACCATTAGTACTATTCGCATTAGGCCTTCATACACACAGAAAGGTCTGTTATGAACAATTGAAGATCACATGTTATTTATCACCAAAAAATGAATATTAAACATATAAATATATTCCAAAATAACTGAAAAACTAAAAAACTTAATTAAAATAATTATACTTCATTACATAGGGCAAAAGGACTCAAAACCTTCTCTGCAAATAGCCCACTTAGAATTACCATAACACCCCAAAAAACCCAATCATAAACAACTTGATCTTCAAAATCTGAAAGAACACTTTCCATGAATAATTATACTTTAAAAATATATTTTTACACATATATACCATTATAAAATATATAATTCACAATTTATAATGTCAAATATTGGTCTTGCATACCAATCTTTTGACCTCAATACACATAGTCAAATAGAGCCAGACAAGCCATTTTGGCTTCAACATTTCAATCTCTTATCCTAAATTATAAGATTTAAAAATGAATTATAATTAATTTAAATTAAAAATAATTAAAAAAATATGAATTATATATATCAAATCATGGCATAGAGCCTTAAACTCATCACTACAACTTGCTTACCCAAAATTGTCAGTTTACCTTCAAGCACAGTCATGGTGACAATGAACTTCAACACCTGTGTAGATATATTTGATGAATTTTTATGAATTTATATGATATTAATATATAACTATACCAATATTATTTATAAATATAATATGGTCAAATGGAAATATTGGTCTTGTAGACCAATCTCATTACCTTCTGTCTAACTATTTCTTCTAAACCAAATAGGTCAACTTGTGAACAACTTTTTCACTATAACTATTTAACTCAAAAAAATATACAAAAAATTATCATGTATTAAAATTAATTAATAACATATTCATACACTTTTTTTCATCACTATTCCAAGATAACACATTCCTAAACCTCTTCTCACTACTACCGAGTTTTTCACTATTTCCACCATTAGGCCTATTAGCATCTCGCTATTTTGGATGACTAGTTTAGCATACATGAGGGATATAACCTATCCATAAACCTATGTTTACATTAAATACAAGTACCAACATTATCCACCCATTTATTTTAATACTTTTACTTGGTCAACTCTAACTGCTACATCTAATCTCTAAGAAACTAGCACTTTCTTATAGGGTCTACTTACACCCCTGACAACTCAATCATACCTGGAGGTGCCTGGGAGATTTTAATACAATATCCATTAGTTTTTATATTAATTTTAAACCATTATAATCTATTCTTAACAATATATTTCACATCATGTCCTTGTTAGGTTTTTGGAGAGGTTTAACACAGGTTTTGGTGTTAACGATTGTTCATAAAGAATTACCCCCCAATTCCAAATCCTATGCATGTAGTTATTACATATGACCCTTCCTCATATATCATTAACATATTATATTCACATCCATAATTTACACATGGAAATGAACACCTAAAATTCCTTCTTGGGTTTGCATGCCTTCATTTTGTGTACTTGAGAGACCTCAAAACCCACTTTACATGCTTTTTATTGCAAACCATGACTTAAAATTTTGTGAACATGATTGAAAAAACATATAATACATCTAAAAACACTCATATATCAATAATTTACTTATAAATATAGCTCCATACCCCATTAGGCCACACTCTCTCTCTCTCTCTCTTTGTTCACTTAGACCTTGATCTACAAATCACATTAGGCCTTAAAACTGACCTTCATGTCTCTTTTCATGTGTTATCCACCTAAATCACATACTCAAACAACCTCATATATCCTCTTATGCATTTGTGCATCCATCTCACCAACCCACCATGCTCAAACCTTCTCACTAGGACTTTACATGCCATGACTGGTGCCATGACTAGGCTTCTCAAGTACTTGAAACTTGAAAAATAACCTTGAAACACTCCTTGATTCTTATACACCTTGATCACATTCCTTAAATTATCCTCAAAACATTTCATACCTATGCACATAACTATTCATGTGTATCATGTACATGCTCATGATATGACTATATTTGTTATGACTAGGCTTCTCAAGACACCTTGTAGTCAAGGACTAGTACTCAAACATGGTTACCTTAATGATGTTATCAAACAATAACATTCATTAGATAACATTATCACACCATTTCAACAACCTTGACAAAAAACAATATAATAATCATTAGGTTGCCTTCAAATTCTCTCTCAATAGAAGAGACATTAGGTTGCCTTCAAATTCTATCATGTCACATGGCTTCCTCATCACATCAAGAACACAATATCATGCCTAAAAAGACCACTCACCATGAATCTTCACCAAATTCTCCTTGATATCAATGACATAAACCTTGACATCAATCAAATAATCCTTGACATTAATCATAACACTTCTCAATAGAAGGGATAATAGCAAAGTAGCTGATGTAATGGCAATAATTGGTTCATTACATGATCTTCAAACTGAGCACAATAATTTTCTTAGGGAATATTTAATGACACTAGTTCATGATACTCCAAATTCTAAAATGGTTTGTGAAGTGTTGGTCCATATTATTCTTTGCATAATTAGATCTATGAATATTATCATAACAACACCATTCCATCCAACTTAAATAATAACCAATGAAAACCTTTTATCCAATGTACATCATGCTATATTATCCTTGGTCAAACCCTATATCAAATAAGTTATGATGGAACCTTGTTAAGGTGTTTAAATTTTTAAGAGTCCACCTTATCCATTAGATAAGTTCATGAGGGAATTTTTAGTGCTCATTCTAGTGTTATAGTCCTTTATAAGAAACTCTAGCATGTGGGTTACTAGTGGCCTTCAATATAATCTAGTTCTTGTGCATATCTTAATAAGTTTGTGCCTTTACAAAAACATGATGATCTTATAAATATTCTTTTGCAAGCCTTACAACCCATTGCTACACCTTGGCCATTTTCCACATGGGGGTTAGACCTCATTGGTAAAATCAATCTTAATTATTTGGATGGCCACAAACATATTATTACAGCTACCGAATACTTTACCAAATATGTTGAATCCATGCCCTTAACGTATGTCATTAACAAATAGATTTCCAATTTTATCTTAAACCACATTATTTTCCACTTTGGAATCCCATCTTCTATCATATCTGATATCAAAATATCATTCAAAAACAAGGATATCAAATCCCTTTATAATACTTATCATATCCAACACAAGTGGTCTTGTCCTTACTACTCGCAAGATAATGGCGAAGATGAGGCAACAAATAAGAACATCCTAAAAAATGTTAAAAGAGTTGTCAATTCATTCATCCGTTACTAGCACACACAACTTTATCCCACCTTATGGGCATACCACATACCCATGTGGATAACCCCATACTCCTTTATATATGGTAGTGCTTCACTATTACCCATTGAAATTAAGATCTTGTCCTTATGCATATACTTGAAAAATCTAGTTGATGATGAATCTTATCATATTTCATGCCAAAATTGTCTTAGTCTCCTATATGATAACACCTTAATGCCCTAAACCACTTGCAACTCTACCAATATGACCATTTTCATATCTATAATAAGAGAACTAAATCTAGGGAATTCAAAATAAGTGTTCTTGTTTATAAATGAAATCAATGAAACACTAATGTAAAATGATAAAAGAAAGGGAAATAAATTTGAACCAAATTGGTTGGGTCCATACATAATCATTTCAAAATTTGGTTCTAGAGCTTACAAATTGGATACAAAAGATGAAGAGAAAATTTATGAGCCCATGAACATCATAAACCTTAAATGTTTCTATTCTTAATCCATTCTAATGTTTTTTTACATACCTTAATTGTCAAAAAAAAACATCAAAAAAAGAGAAAAATTATATGTCCAAAAGTGAAAATGAGTTTACTGGAAGTTTGGGCAAGTACAATGGTGAAAATTAGTTTATATGACCATATGTAATCTATTTTATATGTACACCCTATTTGGGGGCATCCCATTACATTAATCACTTGTATGTTTCCCTTTAGTCACTTATTCTACAATCTACCCATGATATATTAGCTTAAAGTTTGAACCTTGCACTTGTGAAAACATGTCCTTGCTCATGCTTAGATAAATATGTCATGTATGACCCTTGTTATCACTTATGTAATCATATATAAACATAATCTTATATATACATCCCAAAACACAAACACTTAACTATAAAAAAATTACCATACATCTATATTTCAAAAACATCATTATTCAATCGCTCATTTTCTTGGGAGATAAATCACTTATCTACTAATCATAACTTTAAACTACATCATCACTTTTTCATCCATTCCCATATTGTGATAACTAAATATGGCCTGATATCCCCAATTGGACTTTGTCTATGTTGGATTGTGTATGTAATGCTTAGGGACATGGGTCCTCTAGGGTCATCTCGATCACCACCCCCATCATCTCAATCATGCATCATTTCCACATCACCATTAAAAATAATATGGTTTTATTTTCTTATGAATTCCTCTTTAGACATTAATGTTTTCATGGATGTCGATGACCAAAGATTCAATTCTAGCCTAGGATGTACACAAAGTCATTTGCTTAGTTTGTCTATCAGTTGCCTCCTTGTATCTTTTCATTATCATTTGTTTTATGCATTCCATAATTTACATGCTTAGTCATTTACTCATATTTTTTGTGTGTTAATTTTTCTTATTTGTCATCTCTACATATTTTATTATTATTAAAAATGTTTTTCTTTTATTTGTTATTGTTTCTTGAGTCAGGATCATTATGTGTATTATAAATGGTGTGATTATGATTTTTAATATCATGATGCACTAAGTATTTCACAGATTAATCTTTCAATCCTTACATATATAACACAATAGTCATCATGGTTAATCCATACCATTGGTTCATATTGTCCTACACTATATTAAATAAAGGTTTCTCAAATCTTACTCATATATTTATGTTGGAATTATTGATGTAATTCTAAGCAAAACACATCCACTATTAGGAATGGGAAAAACATTCCATGAAGCTAAGATATAAAGGGTTCACAATAAGAACATTGCAAGTAACTGCAAAACAAATAAAATTCAAAACAAATTAGATAAAATGATTATTTAAAATGAGATAATGAAATGTTATTACAAAGGTAAGCACTTTATAGGCAAGGTGAAATAATAATCTGGATAATCTAACCAATGTGGGATAAATCCTCATATAGGATAAACCCACTATAAGACAATATAGTTAGTTAATACACTAGAAAATATGATTAAACAAATAAAATACATACTCTAACAACCTCCTCAAGTGAAGCTAGGGGATAATTAAATCTAAAAATAAATAGTGGCATATCCATAGAATGAGTCCCAGCCATAAGGTACTCATGTACAATATGTATCCATGAAATGAAGATTGAAGATGGCCTCATGAAAACCCTCCAAGTACAACTTCTAAAACCCCAAGTATGTCATACAACTCAAGCAAATGAGGTGATGCAAGTTACTATAACCAAGTATGTCATGAAGATTTCTATAACCTACTATTGAGACAGAATATACTACAAGTTAAGAATGTCATCCTGAATGTGTTGATGAATGAAGTGAAAATGTACCTCAATGTGTTTGGTCCACTGATGCTCAATGGGGTTATGAGATATATGAATTACACTCTGGTTGTTAAACCAAATTATAGTGGGTGAATCCTGTGTGAATCCAAACTTTGTCAACAACTGATGAAGCCAAATAACATGTTGACTTGTTATAACCGCTACCCTATACTCAACTTCTATAGATAAAAGTGTAATAGCTTGCTACTTCTTGTACAACCAAATAATAGGTGAAAAACCAAGACAAAATATGTATCCAAAAGTTAAATTCATGTCATTAGGAGGACCTTCCCAGTTTAAATCACTATATCTAATAAATTGAGTAAATTTCTTGGTGTAGTGTAATCTAAAATGAATAGTGCCTCATAGATATCTCAAAATCCTCTTGACAGCCTACCAATGAATGTCATGAGCGTGATGTAAAAACATAGATACAAGCCTAACTAAAAATTAAATGTCAAGGTGAGTATGGGTCAAATACATAAGACTTCTTACCATCTACCTATATAATGTAGGATCATAAAGTGGAGTAGTACAAGAGGCAATGAAAGTTACTCTAGACTAAAAAAGGAAAAAGACTTGGCTTGTAATCATCATGTCAAAATGCTAAAAAAGATCAAGGGTATACTTATGCTAACTCAAATATATCCCTATATCTGACTATGAAATATGTAAACCAAAGAAGTTAAAAAGACCAAGATCTATCGTGTCAAACTATGTTAAATGTTGCTACTAAATAGTCTAAATCTAATATGAGGAGTTGCCTATGAGAAGTAGATCATCAACATATAAGACCATAATGGCAATGTCCTCTCCAATATGATGAATATACACTATGGAATTAGAGTGGTAGTGAATAAAGTCAATATATATAATATATTCATCTATCTTCTCATTCCAATCATAAAGGGCCTATTTGAGAACATAAAGAGACCTCCTAAGTTGACAAACAAGAGAAGAATCATGAACAAACCTAGCAAGTTATTCCATATAGATCTCCTCATGAAATTTTCCATGCAAGAAATAACTCTTAACATCCATTTGATTTATTGTTTGACCCTATGATGCATCAAGAGAAAGTACAAGGTGAATAAAATCCATCTTGGAAATGAGTGCAAAAGTCTCAGAATAGTCAATACATTTGACTTGTGAGAATCCCTTTACAATAAGACATACCTTATACATATTAATGGAACCATCAACTACATACTTGGTGTGGTAAATCAATTTTCACTTGACAAACTTTATTCCCTTAGGAAGAGTGACCAATTCCAAATGTGATTCTTCATCAATGAATAATACTCATTTATCATCACATCATCCCACTCTTATATCCCATGAACCTATGGAAAAAAAAAATTGGATCCCAAGAGAATACTTGACACAAAAGTCTAGTACCCATAGAATGTGCACAATGATTTTAAGTAGGTCAAAGATACTATATGGATGATGTTTCCCTATCAACTATAGTACAAACCCACCTAGGTATAATGTCAACATCAATATGAAAAATAACATCATCTTATATAACCTCCTCAAGAATATCCTCAACTAGATCCTCAAAGAATGAATCCTTAAGAGGAGGTGAATCATAAAAATAATAAGAAGAATTAATGGAATAATATGAAGTGTCATGATATTATAAACTCTCATCAAAGTGTACATGTGTTCAAAAATTAACATCATGAGTATCAGGGTCTAAAAGATAATAAGCTCTCATGTCCTCATAATACCCTACAAATACCAAAGGTTTGCTCTTCTTATCTAATGCTTTCCTTTTCTTCTTTGGTATAAATTCCTAATAAAGGCTCCCAAAGACTCAAAAAAATGAGACATCAGGCTTGGTTCTAGACCAAGCCTCCTCTGAAGTCATGCTCAAGTGCTCAATGTGATGTGTGGTTATGAATGTAATTCACATAATTAACTACCTCTACCCAATAGATAGGAGGTAAATCCTATGAATACATCATGTAGTTATCCATCTCCTTCAAAGTCCATTTCTTCCTCTCTACTAAGCCATTTTGTTATGAAGTATGTGCAACATAATGTTGGTGAATAATATCATGGGCTACTAAAACTTTTGTGAACTCTCAACTGAAATACTCTCACCCATTATCTGTTGAAAGCTTATTGATGTAACCTGATGACTATTTCTCAACCAAACCCTTAAATATTTTTAAGTGAGAAAAGACATCACTCTTATACTTTAGGAAATAAACCTAATTATGCCTTGAAAAATTTCCAATGAAGGTAAGTGCATACTTAGCTCCATTGAAATAAGGAGTAGGAAAGACCATCAAGTCATGATGCACAAGCTCTAGCAGTGAAGAAACTATCGTGGATATGCCGTTAGTAAATGGATCCTAATGTTGTTTCCCCAATGTACAACTAAGGAAAACTCCATCAAGACATGAAACTATAAAAATACCCTCTACCATATTTTTAGTGCTCAAGTCCTTTAAATATATGTAGTTTAGGTGTCCAAATCTCTCATGCCAAAGCTGACTCTCAGAATCTACATGAAAAACTAAACCCTTCCCTAAAAGAGGAGTATCATCAAAACCCTCAAATAGTAAAGTAAAGAACTATGATCAGTAAGACCTTGTGTAATGAGTGTGTGTGGCTCTAATAAAGCTTAAACTTTAGCACCATGTGGTGTGAAAGTCATTATCTTACCCTAACCATAATGAAAAATCTAATACACTAAAAGTAGACTGGTGGTGATGTCTAAAACATATAATGCATCATTGATGTGGCCACCATCTAGATGTATGTCACCCTTCCCCTTAATAGAAATTAAGGAAGAATCTCCAACCTCAATGTTGGTAGTGGAACTCAAACTAAGAGATACAAAGGACTCCTTGGTAGAAGTCATATGGTGTGAAGTGCTAGAATCTAGAACCCAACTATCTAAAATAGGTAACTGTGATCTCCCAATAGCATTAAGTTCTTTCCCATGCTTATGATATGGTGAAAGAGTGGAGATATAGATATTGTGTTTCCTAATGGCATCTTATAAGGCTTGTATTCTCTTAAAACACCTAGACTTGTTATGATCAGTCCCCCCATATTAGGATAAAGATAGGTTATACTTATTATTATATTTAGAATATCATTTGAGTTTATATGAAAAATTGTTGGTGGTCTTAGGTGCATTTTGAGGTGGAGTGTTCTTCTTTTTAACTTTATATTTTCCCTTAGACTTAGGATGTTAGGCCACTAATGCTTTTTAAGAGGTGGAGGACTCAAGGTGAGACTATTTGTATTTATCCCTAGTGAATCTCTCATTAAACAACTCAAGATTTGACATTTTGAATGTTACCTAAGGCATCCATACTAGAGAAAAAGGTAGATGCAAAGATTTGGAACGGACCACTCAACTTAGACAAGATTAAGTACACACATTCTTCATCCTTCTTATCTTATCCACTCCCCTTCAATTGTGTCAATAAATGCTTGAATTTAGTGAGATAATTTACAATAGAAGAAAAGTCCTCTAGATTAGCTCCACTTCAAGCTACATTGTTCTCAAGTGGTCTACCTTCCCAAACAACCCTTTTAACTTAGTCTACATTTTAAATGGAGAATCACACCCATAAAAATGAAATAAGATACTATCACTTATATAAATCCGAGTCAATCCCATACATTCTTCAAACTTACACTGATGCTAAAAATTTTCAAATTCTCTTGTAAACTATGATTGTGTTTCATTTATTAAGGACCATAATCCTTTATGCTTAATGATTGTCTATATTCTAGGTCTCCATTTGTGGTAATTGTGTATAATGAAAGACTCATAATTAGAAATTCCATATTTAGATGCCATGCCAACTAATCACTAAGATCATAAAGAAAGTAAAAGTTGCACAAAAATTGGTACCATGACAATCCCCTAAAATATTATATTATAGGACCCCCCCACCAAATTTTGGCACTTTATAAAATATTTTTTTTACAATTTTATGACACCAATGGATAGAGAATCAAAAAACATGCATTTTCAAAAAAAACTAAACTCAAATTTGAGTTATGGTTCAAAAGTTATAAGCATTTTAATTTCTCATTAAAATGGGTCAAAACAATTGAAAAAAACACTACAAAATAAATGACATAGGCATGCAAATACTCTTTGAAACCATAATTTTGCCACAAACTTAAAATATTCAACCAACGAGAAAAATAGTCTTTCTAGTTACCTCAGTATGCATGTAAGTGTTTTGACTTCCTCTTTTGTTAAAGAAATATAGTTGATAAAGCAAAAATAATGAATTTATAGTTGTGTAAAGAGGAGAAAATGAATAGTTACTTATGTTTTTAGTTTCATATCTCTCAAAAATAGATCCAATGCAGTAGAGAATAGATCTTATGTAGCATTTAGATCTGAAATGATAAAAAAAACAATGCCTTGCAATCAATTTCAACACCTCAGTCTTGGAAAATGATGTAACAGTGAATCAATGCTTTTTATCTTGGTTTGCTACTATAGAAAAAGATATGATACCATGTTAGGAATGGTAAAAACATTCCATGAACCCAAGAACTGAAGGGTTCACAATAATAACATCACAATTAGTTGAAAAATAAATGAAATGCAAAACAAAGAAAATCAAATGATTATTCAAAATGAGATAATGATATGCTAATACAAAGGTAATAACTTGCTTATATAGGCAAGGCTAAATACTAATCTAGTTAATCTAACCAATGTGGGATAAATCCTCATATAGAACAAACGCACTACAAGATAAAATAGTTAGCTAATACACTAGCAAACATGAGTAAACACATGAAGTACATACTCTAACATCCACATAGGAGGCTATCTAAACCATTCATATGTACATTATTCCATTTCATTTTATACCATAACAAAAATTGAAAGGATTAACTTGTGATATAACATATCAAAAGTAGGAGGAATTATTGTTATACCAGATCCCATCTATCCATCTAATCTTCTACCATACATATCAAATTAAACACATCCATATAGTTATAACATATCCATTTTCAAACCATAACACTAGTCTAAGTCCAAAAAAATAATCATTTGTATATAGATATTGAATGTATCAAAATACATCAATACAATGATACCTCTCAAAAATATGGATACATTGATATATCATATACATCATATCATGTCATGTATCTCCCTAGCCCTCAGATGGGGCATATGTAGCTAGGCTCAAATCATATCGTGTGGTGTATTCCTTAGAGGATCCAGAACAATTTGTGATCCCTATCACATAGATCTCTCAGACTCCACTAGCTAGAATGACCTCCCTAATTTTAAACTCCTTATTGATTACTCTTTAAGGAAGGTGCTCATTGAGATTTTGGTACTACCTCCTCATATAAACTCCTATAATAATTAGCCTAATCCATATCCCTCATGTCCTTATCTAAGGATTAAATTTATCAAATTCCTATCAATAAATCCCTAGCCTCTGACAACTCAATCTATAAAATATACCTCTCTATTTTATCTATGTATCAAACCTATCATCTATCATTCATGTCATTGCATACTATGTGAGTAGTCTTCCCTCTATACCACACCCCTCAAATTTCATCATGTCAATATCCAATTTTAACCCATCTACCTCTCTCTATAGTTATGTTATCTTTATTGATCTCATCTCCACTTGTCTATCCCTACCACCTTTATCTCACTATAATCTTGTTATCTCAATGTCATAAGCTCTGATCTCCTCATGTAACCTATCAATCAATTCCTGGTCTTCTATTGACCTCACTATCCTTGATGTTCCTAATCCATCCCATATATTTGTTTGTGGATATAGTATAAGCCTCATCTCTATGTCCCTTCTACCTCTATCTCCCTCTCCATCATTTTTTATCACAACTAAAGGAATCTCTCCTCCTTTATCTCCCCTAGCTTCTCACATCTCTACATCTTACATCTAATCTCCTACAGCCTATGTGGCCTCTATACCATGCCTTTTCACCCCATATATATCTTCTCCTTTATCACCCTATGATATATTAGCTCTCTTAATCCTTGTGAATAGGCCTTTGTTTTGAGGATGTAGTCTAAATGTAACATATAATCTTTGTGTCTATGTCCTTGGTTGCACTTGTATCTCTATAAGCCTCACTAGTCTCAAATGGTCTCACCATGTTGTGCAATCATCTTTAGTACCCACATCCACCACATCCATCCTAGCATAAAATTTAAATGTTTGTACATGTTCCTAACTCTAAGCTACAACCATAGAATCAATACTTTCCCCTTACTAGGCTCTCTCACACACTACTTATGAAAATATGTAAGGACTTTTTAGGATACCTTATCTAATTTCAATATGTCTCATCACCCTATCAAGTATGTATCATTGAATATTTTACTTGTGGTACCCAATAATTTGACACTGAGTTATCATGTAACCCAAGTGTCTTGCATCCTCTCTCCAGTGTGGATAAACTTGTCTATATGGCCTCCACATCATGTGATCATCTCCTAGCTCATCAATAACCCTCTTATAATAATCCACAACACAAAAATGTGTTTGTTATGACCCTAAATATACATTCCATTCATATGCAAATGCCTCATCTGTAATCCTCCTCTTCATCTGGCCTATAGGGTGCTCAATCACCAAGTGTTCCCATGCCCACACCTATAGTAGTCTCAATGAGCCTATATAAGCACCTATTATATACACCACATGGTGTAAATTCCTATATAAATGTGTCTATATGCATGGTCCCCATGAAAACTATACAACACTCTCTAGTATATCTCCAATCACATCTAACAAGCCCACTAAAAATAGCCTCCCTCTCTTGTTGGGTAGCACAATGCAACTAACAACAACCATTAGTAACTATCAATGCATATATATCTAGATCCATGTATACATCAATATATATCCCACCCCTCGCCATTATAATCAAATACTCCCTAAACACCATGTACAATGTAATACATGTGCACCCTCACTCTAGTAAACTTGTGTCCCCTATATTATAATCCTCATGATCCTCCATAAATCCTCCAAAGTAACAATGATCTCACCTATTAGGAGGTGAAATTTGTTGGTATCACTATGCCAATGTTCCACTAGTGCATTCAAATAATCCCTATCCACCTGCAACTTAGGTATTACCACTATATAAGCCAAGCTAGTCACCTCCAATACCTCTACCTCCTAATTAATAAACCTCACCATTAACTCTGGAGCATCTTTCTCATGTATGTAAAATTGGTAATCCATCTTGAACATAATTAAATGAGAAATATGTTAGTCCTATTCAAATACATATACATCATACGATCACACATCTGTCCATTTCTCATTATCTCATAACACATCAATTTATAGTTTAACCTTTATAATAATTTTTCAATTCTCTTTGACAATTTTGCCACTATGTTTTATAAATTCACTAGGGTTTTAGATGAATTATATATTTTTGGATTATTTTGTTGAAATTATCAATGATTTCACCATAACATTTTATTAATTTTCTACATTTATAGACATTTTTGCCACATTTTTCAATGATTTTGCTAAATTTTTTGATGAATTCACTGTGACATTGGATGAATTCCATGAACCTAAATTTTGACTATTTCATCATTTAATCCACTAAATTTTCCACCATCAATGACACATTCACTATTAGGTAAACAACAAATTCATTTTATTTCACTTTACTTGGCATTAAATGTTAATCAAACTAAAATTAAAAAAACTTGAAATTATTACTTATCGCATCATTACTCCCCTCTGGTATCTAGTGAACTCGTACATGCTCACTGCAATACATATCCATTAGATTCTAGTCAATTTCTCTCTCTAGCCCTAGATCAAAATCACATCCAATATAGAAGTCAAACACAATGAAATGAATTTGAACAAATGATTTTCAAACACCCCCTAAGCCTATTTATATTCAACCCATCAGCCAAATATTTTCTCTCCCATATCATTAATTTCACTTTTCATAAAATTTCTCCAAATTTCCTACTAACAATTGATCAAAGTGTTATATATCTTCATCTTTCCTTTCAAATATTGTTAGGATCTAACAAGAACAATTGATTACTCTTGTAAGCAACTAAACATGGAATTAAACCAGAATTATAAGTAACTAGAATCAGAAATCAGCAAAGAACATGAGATACAAGAAATAATGAAAACTTATATTAAACTCTTCCAGAAGGAAATACAATGAAGAAATCTCTCTTTCTTCCACACCTCTCAGATGTACAGATCTCTTTCCCTCAAGAGTTCTCTCTATCAATTAGAGACACAATTCAGCTACTTGAATTGTCTATCTTACATATATGTTCTACACCCTACAAGCTATGAAGATCTATCCCTATTATATAATACTAGGAATCATGAGCTATACATTTTCCACTGTTAGATATACCTCCTAATAAAAGGTTTAAATTAGTCTTGCCAAAAATAGAAATGTGAACTTACAACTAACAGTTAATCTAATCATGCAAACAATCTGTTCTACCATGAAAATAGACTTTTGGAATGCACAGGTGACTGACATCGGTCCCTATCTGCCTGCACATGACCGATGTCAGCCGATATATAACTGATGTTGGTAGCCTCTAGTTGATCCCTGACTGACGTCGGTGACTGTATAAATATAACAACCTTGCAATTTGTTCATTGGTGAAGCTTTTAGCTCCACACCTCAACAATTTCCCACTTAGAGATAAACAGCTGCACCTGTACTTGTACAGCAAAATCTTCTAGCTTCTCCATCTTCAAGCTCAATCTTGAAGACCAACAAAATTTGAATGAAGATTCAACTTCTCCTTTGTTACCAACTTTGTTAACATATCATCAGGGTTCTTATCTATATGGATCTTCTCCAGCTTCAACTCACCATCCTCCAATACCTGTCTAATGAAGTGGTACCTAAGCTGTATATGTTTGGTTCTTCAATGAAAGGCTGAATTCTTTGCCAAATGAATTGCACTTTGACTATCACTGTATAATCTACAACTCTCTTGCTCCTTTCCCAACTCTTCCATGAACCGTGTCATCCATATCATCTCCTTGCTAGCCTCTGTGACTGCAATGTATTTTGCCTCTGTAGTAGACAAGGCAACAACCTTATGCAACTTTGACATCTAGCTAACTGTCATTCCACCAACAGTGAAAACATAACTTGTGGTGATTCTCCTTCCATCCAAGTCACCTGCCATATCCGCATCTACATACCCATGTGGAGAAGTGTTTGACCCTCCATAGCCTAAATGCTTACTGCTGGTCCCTCTCTGATATTCGAGAATCCACTAAACTGCTTTTCAGTGTTCCTTTCCTGGATTGGCCATAAACCTACTGACAACTCCCACTATTTGGGCAATATCAGGTCTAGTACATACCATTGCATACATTAAGCTCCAAACTACGGAAGCATATGGAACTCTACTCATGTACTCTACCTCATCATGTGAATTAGGACACTGTTCTTTGCTCAACTTGAAGTGTCTAGCCATAGGTGTACTTACCAATTTTTCATCCTGCATATTAAACCTCTCCAACACCTTGTTCACATAATCCTATTGAGACAAAATCAAACTGTGATTTTTCCTATTTCTCTTGATACTCATGCCAAGGATTTCTTTGTTGCACCCAAATCCTTCATGGCAAATGTGTGAGCTAATTTTACCTTAAGCTCAAAAATATCCTACATGTGTGAACCTGCAACCAGCATATCATCTACATACAGCAACAAGATAATATATCTACCATTATCCAATCTCTTAAAATAAACACAATGGTCAGATTGACATCTACTAAAACCATGCTCAGTCATAAACCTGTCAAACCTCAAATACCATTGTCTAGGAGCTTGCTTAAGACCAATAAGCTTTTCTTCAACCTGCACACAAGCTTCTCCTTACCTTTGACCTCAAAACCTTCCAGCTGATCCATATATATTTCTTCATCCAAATATCCATGAAGAAACATTGTCTTAACATCAAGCTGCTCAAGATGCAAATCCTCAATAGCAACTAAAGACAATACAGTCTGAATAGAAGTCATCTTTACTACAGGAGAAAAAATTTCACCAAAATCAATACCTAGTTTCTGTGCAAATCCCTTTACTACCAACCTGGCCTTATGTCTCATCTGTCCATTATCACCTTCCTTTAACCTGTAAACCCATTTGTTTTTCAGTGATCTCTTTTTAGCTAGTAACTCAACCAAATCCTACGTTTGGTTCTCTTTCAAGGAATCAATTTCCTCTTTCATGCCAAGCTCCCACTATTTTTAGGTTTCTACCTACATTACCTCATCAAAACTCTCTAGTTCTCCACCATCAGTGAGCAATAAGTAGAATAATGAAGGGGAATAATGAATTAGAGGTTTACTTACCCTTTCTGACCTCCTTATGGGCATATGAGACTCATTCACTGCTTGTTGTCCACCCAAATTCTCTATCAATGACCGATCCCTGTCATCTCTAGGTCTATACCTGACCGACATTGGTTCCACCTAACCGACATCGATTCCTATGTGACTGACATCAGTTACTATCTGACCGACGTTGGTTCCTTTATGACTGACATCGATTCCTTCCTAACCGACATTAGTGTTTGTGTTTTCTTGTCTGTGATTATTCTTTCTCGCGAGCTCATTTTGGATCCTCGCCTCATCCAAATCAACATTGCTCTGCTCAAAATTATTTAGCTTCTTGAGCTGATCACTATACATCACCTTTTCATTGAAAACAACATCACGGCTTCTAATAAATTTTTTATTTCCTAGATTCCACAATCAGAATCCAAAATCTTCAGAGCCATAACCAATAAAAGTGCACCTCATAGATTTAGCATCTAGCTTCTTTCTATTTTCTTTATCAACATGCACAAAAGCTTTAGATCCAAAAACTCTGAGAAATGAAAGATCTACCTTTTTACCTATCCAAGCCTCTTCTGGAATTCTACCATCCAGAGTAGTAAAGGGTCCTCTGTTAATCAAGTAAACTGTAGTATCTACAACTTCTGCCCAAAAATGTAAGGGCAAACTAGCATGGAACCTCATACTTCGTGCATGCTCCATTATTATTCTATTCATCCTTTCAGAAACTCCATTTTGCTAAGGTGTCCTTGGAACCTCCTTTTCCTGCATATTCCATTCATAGAACAATACCTGTTGAATTTATAGCTGTAGTACTCACCACCATTATCAGATCTAAGACACTTCAATCTCAAACCTATTTCATTCTCAACCAAAGCTTTCTATTTCATAAACATGTCAAAAACATCAGATTTCTTCTTTATGCAATAGACCCATACCTTTCTTGTAGCATCATCAATGAAAGTAACATAATACTGTGATCCTCCAATAGAAGCTACCTGATCTGGTCCCCACACGTCTATGTGAACAAGCTCTAACTTGTGTTTCTTCTTTATTGACCCAGTTTTGAGAAATCTCACTCTCTTCTATTTTCCAAAAATACAATGCTCACAAAAATCTAGATCTATGCTTTTCAAATTTGAAAGCTTACCGTTTGACTTAAGAACTTTCATTCCCTTCTCACTCATGTGGCCAAGCCTATGGTGCCATAACTTTGCATCCACATCTGAAGTAGATAATACAGAAGGATAATAATCACTAATACAATTACATAAATAGAGAGTACCTACTCTCTTACCTCTGGCTAATACAAATACACCCTTGAAAACCTTCCAAGATTCAGTTGTGAGAGTTATTGTGCAACCCTCATCCCCCAACTTTCCTAAAAAAATTAGATTCCTCTTCAGGATGGGTACATGCATGACATCCTTCAACACCCATGTGTTGCCATTCTGCAATTTCATCTACACTTTTCCTTTGCCAACAATTTTACAAGGCTCATCATCCCCTAAATAAACTATTCCAAAATCTCCCTGGACATAGTCATTGAAATATTCTCTATTTGGGGTAGCATGGAAAGAGGCACCAGAATCTAAAACCCAAGATTCTATTTTATTATCCAAATAAAATATAAGATCATCTTGTGCAGCAATACCTGCAACTTTTGCTTCTTCTTTACCTTCATGCTGATTTTCTTCTTTAACCGGCAACCAGCAATCTTTCTTTGCATGCCCTATCTTTCCACAATTCCAGCAGGTTATTTTTCTTCCATTTCTAGATTTGGATCTACCTCTCATCTTTGACTTAGAAATTGATCTCCCTTTCTTACGCTTCTCTTTTTGCCTTCCCCTGCTTTCAATACTTAAAGCATTACCTGATGTTTTCTCTGTGCTTTTCCTCTGAATTTCGTCATTCAAGATTACACTAACAACATCATCTACTTTCAAGATATTTGTAGCAGATGCAGTATTACTAACTACCATTACCAAGCTATGCCAACTTTTAGGTAAAGAGCATAAAACTAAGAGAGCCTTAATTTCATCATCAAAAACTATTTTGACTAAATTTAACTGATTTACTATTGCATGGAAATCATTAAGATGAGTAGATACAGATCCACCTTCCTGCATTTGCAAATTAAATATTTGCTTCATAAGATATACCTTATTTGAAGCTGAAGGCTTTTCATATAAATTTGCTAAAGTATCTATTAACTCTACCGTTGTCTTTGCCTGTGATAAATTGGAAATCACAGAAGATGCCAGACTCAATCTTATAGATCCAAGAGCCTTTCTATCAAGAACATTACATTCTTCATCTTCCATATCTGTGGGCTTGCTATCAACCCCACCCAATGGTAAGTACAAATATTTCTGATATAGATAATCTTCTATCTGCATCCTCCATAATTGATAATTCTTGCCGTTAAACTTCTTCATTCTTAGTTTACTTTCTTCTGCCATTGCTATACTCCCACTCAAACAGAAACCCCTGTGAGTGCCTTGTAATCAACACACTAAACAAATCTGAAAACACCTATTAGTGAACCCAAGCTCTGATACCACTTATCAGGATCTAACAAGAACAAATGATTACTCTTGTAAGCAATTAAACATGGAATTAAACCAGAATTATAACTAGAATCAGAAATTAGCAAAGAACATGAGATACAAGAAACAATGAAAATTTGTATTAAACTCTTCTAGAAGGAAATACAATGAATAAATCTCTCTTTCTTCCACACCTCTCAGATGTACAGATCTCTTTCCCTCAAGAGTTCTCTCTATCAATTAGAGACACAATTCAGCTACTTGAATTGTCTATCTTACATATCTGTTCTACACCCTACAAGCTATGAAGATCTATCCCTATTATATAATACTAGGAATCATGAGCTATGCATTCTCCACTTTTAGATATACCTCCTAATCAAAGGTTCAAATTAGTCTTGCCAAAAATAGAAATGCAAACTTACAACTAACAGTTAATCTAATCATGCAAACAATCTGTTCTGCCATGAAAATAGACTTCTAGAATGCACAGGTGACTGACGTCGGTCCCTATCTGCCTGCACATGACCGACATCAGCTGATATATAACTGACATTGGCAGCCTCCAGTCGAACCCTGACCAATGTCGGTGACTATGTAAATACAGCAACCTTGCAATTTGCTCATTGGTGAAGCTTTTAACTCCACACCTCAACAAATATCAATCTTTTAAACTTTAATCCAAATGAGAAAGTTAGTATTTTTTGTTTTATGACCCACAACTTACCATCATCAAGATATATCATTCCCCATCCTACTCATGTAACCCCTTAATCTTGAGCATCATCCAGGAATGTAGTCTATGAATGGGAACTATTATTTTTCTAAATTGCTCTCTAACAATTATCTACTAGGGGAAAATCATTTTATACATTTTTAAAATATTTCAATGCTTTATTAATTATGTTAATTCAATTTATTGATTCTATTAATTCAATTTATTGTTTGTATTAATTATACCTACTTCATCATTTTCCCTTCAATCATTTTGACAATTCATCTAGTTTTCCACATGAATACTCAAAGGGTCATCGTGTTCATTTTCAATTGCCTAGGGAAATTTTATTTTCCACAATCATCAACACTCTACTTTGTCTACTATTCTTTGAAATGGAATTTCTCTGTAATGCCATTTTAAAGAGGGAAAAATGTAAACACCTAAATTTCACCATTTTGTTTCAAAATACACTTTGACACACTAATCCATGACCATCCTCAATTCGAATTAAAATTAGCATCATTTCCATCCAAAATTCAAATAATTGATTAATTAATTATAATCATGCACACAATTTTCATCAAAATACTAATTTAAAATCTAGATTTTCCACCTCACCTAGACATCCTCAGCGACTTTATGATTCATCTTAGAACATTTAAAACTCTTAGATGACTCAACCACCTAACTTTACATGTTTTTGATGACGCACTCCACCAACTCTCCTTTCTTCTTAATCCATGGAAGTGGTCAGCCTCCTCATAGATGAGGACTAATTCCTCACCATTTATTATTTGAATAATTTGAAATATTAATCTTTAATTGTATGATTAACCTCCTGTAAACCTATAAATTTTCGTGCAATCCATCACTTTCAATCATCCACCTTCAAGTTAATGAAGTGTTTTTAAATTTACATTGAGAATAAAAGTGAATTAAAACATTAAAATCATTTGCATCCCAAAGCACTTCCCAATTCTTTTTACCTCAAAAAGGAGTTGAACATCCACATCTAGCATTCAAGATCAAATCCTTATTTTATCAGAATGGAGAATGTGACAAATACTTTACATTTCTAAGTAATATTTATTTATTACTTTATTTCATTTTGTGCTCTCTCTTTGAAGCTAAGTTTATATTATATTTCATTATTGGATTTCCTAACTAGTTTGCATTCTACACTTTCCACTTATACATTATATCTATGTATAAATACAATATATACTCCAATAGCCATCCTAATGCAAATATAATTGAGTAGTGTCTTTAATTATTTATATTTTGAAAAGGACCTTAAAAAATCCAAACCTTGGAAACATCATATTATATTTTTTAATATATTTAGGAATACCACATAAATATATAATTGTTTTTCCCTTGACCAATTAAATTTATAAATTTATATCTTGTATATATGATAAAAAAAACCACATAAAGTATATCTTGTATATATAGTTCCATCATCTTATATAAAAAAATTTAATCATATTGACATTGTAATTTTTCATATTCTTATTCAATTACAGCATAGATGAACCTAAATGTAACTATTAATATGTTTCCATGTGTAATTCTAGTAAATACTAATGATACCATTTTAGTATTTATGTGATAATAGGAAACCTAAATGAATATAATTGTAACTATTCATATGATAATATTTTTCTTCAATTGTAACAAATATGAACCTAAAAACAATTATTCATATGCTTCATACTATATTTAAAAATGCAACTCTATTAAACCCCAATGAAACCCTTCTTGTATATATGCATGAGTAGTAAACCCAAAACACCCTGATTGCTATTGTTCATATGATCACATTGTTATTTATCTACAATATAAATGAACCCAAATGTAATTGTTCATATCTTTCATATTATATTTACAAATAAACTCTATAAAACCCAAATTAAACTCTACCAAACCCAAATGAAACTCTTGTTGTATATATACAGCAATATTAAACCCAAATGAACCCAATTGCAATTGTTAATATGATCATGTTATTTTTCATTTGAAATACAAATTAATCCAAATGTAATTATTCATATAATTCTTATTACATTTTCATATGTGACGTGTATTAAACCCTAGTGAGCTTAATTGCAATTGTTCATACTAAAATGTATGCAATTGATGCAAATCCAAAAGAAGCCAGTTATAACTATTTATATGAGCACATGATTATTCATTTATAATAATAGAAAACTGAAATTTATTTTTAACTATCATATATATCTATGATCTAACATGTTTAATAGTTACAAAACCAAGTGCAAATATCATTTATATTATGGTTTTCCACATTTTATATTCATGACCTACCCTAATTTACCTATTATTTTATAAATTTACCCAATTTTTTTATGTTAAAAATAAAAATTACATTATTTATTATTATTTTAAGTGTAATATCTTATAATATACTCATAATTGGACAAGGTATTGGAATGTATGATAAGGGAAAATAAATATAACAACACAACCAACATTTCAATTCAAGAGATGTTTAAGAAGAAAATATGATCAAGGATAGATTTTCAATGCAATGATATCAAATGCAAAGTTAAAATGGAAGAATTAGTGGATGTGATACCCTTGAAACATCTTGATGAATTTATGTATGGATAAAAAATTAATCAAGATGTGATCTAACAACATCCAAAACACAAAATAGTTTTTCATCATTTTAGACCTCTAGTGTAGTTTTTTGAAGGACAAGCATTTGAGCAAACCAATGATAAAAAGAGGATAATTAAATGTTAATATTATCTCATAAGGTCTTGGATAGGCTTAATTACACAACGCGCACACACACACACACACACACACACACACACACACACACACACACACACACACACACACACACACACACACACACACACACACACACACACACACACACACACACACACACACACACACACACACACACACACACACACACACACACACACACACACACACACACACACGCGCGCGCGCGCGCGCGCGCGCGCGCACACACGCACACGCATGCACACACGCACGCACGCACACACACACGCACACACACACACATGCATGCACGCACGCACACACATGCACACACGCGCGTGCACATGCATGCACGCGCGTGCACACACACACACACACACAAACACACACACAAACACACACACAAACACACACACACACACACACACACACACACACACACACACACACACACACACACACACACACACACACACACACACACACACACACACACACACACACACACATCTCTCTATCATGTGAAATAAAATTTTAGACAAAAGTGAATATACATGTATGAAAGATGGTATAAAGTCAACGAGTCTAACCTAGAGGCCATACCACCATGAATACTAAATTGTGAACTAATGAAACATCAACATCAAATATGGGAACCTAAAAATACATATGATAAAATATGTTTATCGGTATTTTGGCATCCAATTTGAATTCAAATCCTCAAACTAATAATTTGGCCAAAACATGCCAACAGATAATTAATATGGTAGGTAAATTGTCTAATGGGAAGAAGATTTTTGAATTGGGACTAAAGGTCTATAAAAGGGAACTAGATGGATCACTCAAGATGAATTAATATGATTGATGAATAAGGATACTTGTCTTAAATTCTCAAGTGAGGATACTTAGAAGATGAGAGGGAAAAGGGCCAAATTATTGTAAACCTAAAATTATTGTGAAAAATTCCATTATAATTGGGTTGTAGCTTTAGTTGAAAGGAAACATAATATACTCTATTTTTATCAATAAATTGAATATACTTAATTTCTTGTAACTTTGTGTGTGTGTGTGTGTGTGTGTGTGTGTGTGTGTGTGTGTGTGTGTGTGTGTGTGTGTGTGTGTGTGTGTGTGTGTGTGTGTGTGTGTGTGTGTGTGTGTAATATATTATTCATAGTTTCATGGATTAACTTCTCTTCATTGAGAACCTGACCCACAATTACATTCATTTGGAATCAGAGTGGGTTTTTAAACTTACTAAGTGTGAATAATATTACCTACATAGGATTGTAATTAGAATATGAAAGAGTTAAAATTAGAATATGATGTTAATGAGAGGAGTTGTAACTATAATAATAGTAGGTAAACTAGATGAAATCTTGGACATATTGTGTGTTGTGTAGACACACATAGATGTTATCGAGGAGGAACCATGACAAGGATTCATCCTAAGGAATGATGAGAGTGATGATGAAGGATAAGGACAATGTGGAAAAGAAGAATAAGGCACTAAAGGTGGAAAAGATTCCAAGGATAAAATTAATCTTGAAATAAAATCTCTTGAGAGAAATATCACACATTGGTAAGGGCAAAAATATAACCTTACCTTATTTTGTGATAAGTTTAAATCTAAAAAAATTTGTCAATTGGATTAATAAAATGGAAGGATTATTTTAGTATGAGGATATTGAAGATAATTTTACATCAACACTATTAAAACAAAGTTTAAAGGACATGTATCTCTAAGGTGGAAGGATGTTCAAAATGAATGATGTAAAAGAGGAAAAGCTAAGATAACGAGCTAGGATAGAATTGTTGTCAAAATGAAAGGAAAATTATTTCCTAGAGATTACTATATGAAGCTATTAAAAAGAATCCATAACCTTAAACAAAATAATATTTCATTTGAATATTATACTAAGGAATTATATAAGATTATCATTAGGTTTGGTCCTAAAATAATGGATAAGTAAAAGGTCACATGATACCTAAACAGATTACACTTTGAAATATAGGAGGAGATAAGCATGACATGAATACATATGATTGAGAAATATTATTAGTTATCACTTAAATAAAAAAATAACTATCATAGAGACAACATAATAGAACTTGAGGCAAAGGAATATTCTCATGAGGAGGAATAGGAAACAATGGAAGAAACTAGTCAAGGTAGGGTGTTGAAGTCATAACACAAAAGAATGTGTATAATCAAGATCAAAGTGGAGTGTTATAGTTTAAGAAGGGGAGTGCATGAAAATTTGTATTTTACCATTCTCAAATAAGAGGCATATTTGGTAGATGAAGGGGAAAATTATTCCTAGTAATATGTTTCTAGAGTGGAAAACTAGGGCATCAAGCTTAGGAATGCTTACAAGTACATAAGGAAGGTAACCAAAGGATAGACACAATAAAAAACATAGTGAATTGAGGTGAGGAATATATTAGGTCCATGGATCATTCAAAGGTACCATAACATGGAGAAGCATTGATTATTAAGAGATTATTGTTGAAGTTACTAAGGGAAGATAAGTGACACAAATTAAGTATTTTCAGGACCATATGCAAGTTGGGTGGAAAATGTTGATAAATGATAGTAGATAGTGGTAGCACTGATAATTTAGTTTCCACTACAATAACTAAGAAGTTTTAGATAACTAATGGAGCACACCTAAATGTTGGATACCCAACCAAAAGCTCTGATACCACCTTTGTTGGGAATTATGGAAGCACACAATTGATTACCAAGTACAAGCAACTTACATGCAGAATTAAACTAGAATCACAAGTAACTAGAATTCAAAAATAACACAGAATATGAGAGACAATACACAACTTGTATTAAAACTCTTCCAGAAGGAAATACAACAAAGAAGATTTCCATAGTTCTTATTCCTTACACACCTCTAGGGCTCCCACACCTCTAGGGCATAAACAGTAGATCTTCCCTCAAAGCTCTCTCTCTTACAATCCCAACACACAACTCAAACACAGAGTTGGTGTTCACCTCCAACCAGCTAGTATCCACTACTGCCAGTACCCAAGTGCTCCATGCACTCCACAAGTACACAAACATACTTCAAGTAGATCTCCCCTGAACTGCAACAACCTGCAACCCAAATGATCTTACTTATGGAAGGAACTACCTCACCTTCCTCTTTGCTCTCTTTCTGAGTACACACTATACTCCAAGTAGATCCTACCTAATCCTGCTCTCTGTTGTGTTACTGTCTTCCCTAATCTTGCACACTTATAAATCAATCTGGTTCTGCACACCTATAAACTTGGATCATGCACACACATACACCTATAGATCAATGATCTTACTTACCCATGTAGATCTCTGAAAGTAGCCATGCACACCTACTGACCAAGATCCTACACACCTAAAGAACCCTTCTGATTCTCCAAAACTAGCACCCACACTTGGCACTGCTGTGGAACTAGGAGGAACACCCTTGCTCACCTCACACACAGAAGGAGCTAACTTTGCTTAACTCAAACTAGAACACTTTATAATACAACCTATGAGTCTCTTAAATAGATCTCATGCAAACAATAATTAGACACCTAATTACAATATTAGATCCATAGCTTCTAGTCTAAAATTGGCTCTTGACATGCAAACACTTGGTTCGTTAACTAACTGCCCATAAAACTTGTAGTTTTGAACCGCACAAGAGACCGACATCGGTCCTTATCTGCTTGGAGGTGACTGATGCCAGCTAACTTCTGACTGACGTCAGTTGCTCTTCTATCTGATCCTATTGACATCGGTTGGCCTGATTGATGCTGGTGTCTGTAACACTCCAGCAACCACTAGCAACATCCTTCCCTGTTTGCATCGATGAATCTTTTAGCTCCACAACCTAACAATCTCCCACTTGGAGATAAATAGTTGCATTTTACCTATACCTATACCCCATCTAATCTATTTCCTGGCTTGTATCCCTCTTCAAGCTCAATCTTGAAGACCAACCACCACACAACCTGTGATGTTACACCTATCATCCAAGTAACCTGCCACATCCGAACCTACAAACCCATGTAGTGAAGACCTTGACCCTGCATAGCATGAATCCCTGTTGCTGGTCCCTCTCAAATACTTGAGAACTCAATTCCTCGAATTGGCTCCTAATTCTCTGATAGCACCCACTGCTTGGGCAAACTCAGGTCTATACTAGAGCTCATGTGATTTCAGACACTGAACTATCCAGCCCTTAGTGTGCTCCAATTCTGTATCCTGCGTATTGAACCTCGCTAACACTTGATTCACATCAGCTCCCACTAGAGACAAAATCAACCTATGATCTTCCATGTCTCCCATGCCAAAAAATTTTGCTACTCCAAATTCCTCATGACATGCCACTAAACTAACCTTACATTTAGCTCAGCAAAACCCTGTATGTTTGAACCTGCACCAAGCTCATCCTCCACATACAGTAATAGGATAATGTTGTGACCATCATCCACCTGGTAAGACAAACACAATGGTTCTACTAACATTGACTAAAGCCCTACTTTGTCATCCACCTGGTACCCCCTGTCAGCACTGTACCACTGTCCTGTAGCTTCCTCAAGACCATATGACCTGGCCTTCCGTCTCATGTGTCCATTCACTCTATTCTTCAACTAAGGAATCCATTCATCTCTGTGCTTTCATACCAGCTGGCAACCCTACCAAATCTCCCATTTAGTTCAGCATCATATTCCTGCCAAGCTCCCATTGTTTCCTAGATCCTTCCTACTCTATAGTGAGAAATGAGTATAAAGAAGAGGAACAATGAATTTGAGGCTTACTTACCACCTTCAGTCCTCCATATAGGCATTTGAGACTCCTTGACAGCATGTTATCCACCCAAAATCTATTACAGTGACCGACCTCAATCACCACATAATCTACATCCAACCGATGTCAGTTCCATGTGCCTGTCCTGACTACCAACCCTACCGACATTAGTGTCTCCTATTGCCAACATTAGTCCTCCTGACCGACATTAATCTTACCTATTTCCGATGTCAGTCCTTCTGATCGACATCGGTCTTACCCTCCCCGACATCACCAGCTTTGGTCTGCACATGACCGACATCGACACCTATCTGTTCGATGCCGATTCCCCCTGACTGACACCGGTACCTGTGTTTTCCTGTGAGTGATGATTTTTACTCGCGAGCTCCTTTGAATCAAAACCCATGTCTAAACTGCCCTGCTCAGAAGTATCTAGCCCCATCCACTGGTCTATGTCCGCCATCTCCTCCATAAATATTAAGGCTTTCTAGTTCTTAAGCCTGTCAAACACATCTAACTTCCTCTTAAGAACATGCATCTCCTTCTTGCTCATGTGACCAAGCTTACAAAGCCACGTCTCTGCAATAGAAGAAGAATCAGTAATATAAGTAAGTAGATAAAGAGTACCTATTTTATTACCACCAGCTAATTCAAGTGCATCCACTGTGAGAGTTATTGTGCATCTCTCATCACCCAACTTTCTTGAAGAAATTAGCCACATCTCCAAGCCTAGGACCTGCATGACCTCCTTCAACACCCATGTGTTGGCCGCCTGCAATTTCAGCTTCACTTCCCCTTTGCCAATTCTTTGACAAGGCTCACCAGCTCCTCTCCTTGGGGCTGCATGGAAAGAGGCAACATAATCTATTAACCAAGATTCAACTTTATCCAAGAAACATCCCAGAGCATCCTGTGTAACAACACCTGCAACATCTGCTTCTTCAGTTCCTTCATGCTGATCTTCCACAAACCAACAATTTTCTTTTCCCTGCTCTTTCTTTCCATAGGACCATAATTGACCATCTATGCTTTTCAATTCCTCCATTCTTAGCTTACTTTCTTTTGCCATTTCTTTGCTCCCACTCAATTAGAAACCCCTGAGAGTGACCTGTAACCAAACACAAAACCTGCTCCCTGCAACCTTAGCTCTGATACCACTTGTTGGATACCCAACCAAAAGCTCTGATACTACCTTTGTTGGGAATTATGGAAGCACATAATTGATTACCAAATACAAGCAACTTACATGCGAAATTAAACCAGAATCATGAGTAACTAAAAGTCAAAAATAACACAAAATATGAGAGACAATACACAACTTGTATTAAAACTCTTCCAGAAGGAAATACAATAAATAAGATTGCCACAGTTCTTCTTCCTTACACACCTCTAGGGCTTCCACACCTCTAGGGCATAAATAGTAGATCTTTCCTCAAAGCTCTCTCTCTTATGGTCCCAACACACAACTCAAACACAAAGTTGGTGTTCACCTCCAACTAGCTAGTATCCACTACTACCAGTACCCAAGTGCTCCACGCACTCCACAAGTACACAAACATACTTTAAGTAGATCTCTCCTAAACTGCAACAACCTGTAAACCAAATGATCTTACTTATGGAAGGAATTGCCTTGCCTTCCTCTTTGCTCTCTTTCTGAGTACACGCTGTACTCCAAGTAGATCCTGCCTGATCCTGCTCTCTATTGTGTTGCTATCCTCCATGATCTTGCACACCTGCAAATCAATCTAGTTCTACACACCTGCAAACCTAGATCATGCACACACATACACCTACAAATCAATGATCTTACTTACCCATGTAGATCTCCAAAAGTAGCCATGCACACCTGTTGACCAAGATCTTACACACCTGAAGAACCCTTCTGATTCTCCAAAACTAGCACCCACACTTGGCACTGCTGTGGAACTAGGAGGAACACCCTTGCTCACCTCACACACAAAAGGAGCTAACTTTTCTCAACTCAAACTAGAACACTTTACAATATAGCCTATGAGTCTCTTAAATAGATCTCATGCAAACAATAATTAGACACCTAATTACAATAATTAGATCCACAGCTTCCAGTCTAAAATTGGCTCTTGACATGCAAACACTTGGTTCATTAACTAACTACCCATAAAACTTGTAGTTTTGAACCACACAGGTGACCGACATCGGTCCCTGTCTGCCTAGAGGTGACCGATGCCGGCTGACTTCTGACTGACGTCAGTTGCTCTTCTGTCTGATCCTGCTAACGTTGGTTGGCCTGACCGATGCCAGTGTCTGTAACACTCCAGCAACCACTAGCAACCTCCTTCCTTGTTTACATCAGTGAAGCTTTTAGCTCCACAACCTAACACTAAACCCATACAATTTTTCATGGTTATAGAAGAGTCAACAAGTGCTTGTCAATGAGCAATGTCTAGTGAGATTCTAGATAGGCACATACTAGGACAAAGTATGGTGTGATTTGATGTCGATGGATGTGTTTTATGTGATTTTGGGGAGGCCTTTTCAGTTTTTATTTAAGGAAGTAAATTATTGGTGATAAAATAATTTTCACTTTGAAAAGGAGGGCGATAAGTATGTTATGAGCCCCCTAAAGGATAACGAATAAAAATGGTGAAATATTGTCTACATAAGAGTGTTGATATTTTATAGGAAAGAGTTCATGAGATAAGAGAAATAAGAGATATGTTATGTTATCATACCCAATATGGCATGATATTTTGGAACATAATCTAAAGAGAAGATAGATGAGACACTTTTATGTGAAGTGAGAGAGTTATTAAATGAGTTCACCAATATTATCTTAAGTAATTTTATTGAAAATTTACCTCATGTAAGGACCATTATCCATCATATGGACCTAATTATAGGAGTGAGTTTACCAAATAAGACCACACATATGATGACACCAATGGATAATGATGAAGTGCAAAGACATGTGCATTAATTATTGAAGGAAAATTAAGGGAAATATTGAGCTCGTGCGTAGTGCCTATAGTGATGGCACCAAATAAGGATGGAGAATGGTGTATGTACATAGAATTGAGATCCATAATAAAAAGAATTACTGATTTCCATTTCCATGTATGGATGATATGATGGACTATTTTATTGGTTTAAAGTAATTTAGTAAGTTTGACTTGAAGAGCAAATATCACCATATTAGAATTCATAAGGGAGATGAATAGAATATGGAGTTCAAGATAAATTAAGGGTTGTATGAAAGTTTTTTTTATGACATTTAGACTTATTAACATTACTAATAATCTTATGAGGTTTATGAATGAATTTTTGAATCCATTCTTATAGAAATGTGTCATAATGTACTTAGATAATATTATGATATTTAGCAAGACAAAAGAGGATTATGTGGCACATTTGAGAAATTTGTTGCAAATATTACACAAGGAGAAGATATTGATTAATGTCAATAAGTGTAGCATCATGAAGTAAGATATGGCATACTTTGTATTTTTCATCTCTAAGGAAGGATTAAATATAGACCCTAAGATGGTGTGAGCAATAATAGAGTGGCCATTTCCAAGGAATCCCTTTGAGGCACAAATCTTTCATGGTTTAACTAAATTTTGTAATAATTTAATTAGGAATTTCAATGGGATATGTACTAAAATAACATAAATGTTGTGAGGATATCATAAGGAATTTTTCTATACAAAACCATCAAAATGTAGTTTCTAAAAACTAAAGAAGATGGTGATGGTATAGTCGATGTTAGCATTGTCTGGTTTTAAAAAAGTATTCTAAGTATATTATGATGCAAGTGGAGAAATATTGAGCCAATAATGAAGGCCCATATGTTATTTTAGTGATAAAATAAATGATGTGAAGCATATGTATTCATTTTATAACCAACAGTTATAGGCCATTGTGTAAGTACTCAAGAAATGGAGGCACTACTTATTATTGAAAGAGTTTGTGTTGTATATGGATCATGAAGTGCTAAAATTCATTATTGTTTAAGTAAATTTAAATCAAAGACATATTAAGTGGATGGAATACTTGAAAATTTAAACATTCATGTTGAATCATATAAGTATAAAATCAAACAAAGTTACATACATGCTAAAAAAGAGAGAGTTAATGCAAAATAAGATGAGAATTAAAGTATTATGTTTTGATTCAATAAAGGGGCTATATGTAGATGATGAATATTTTTAATAAGCATGGAGTGTCTTCAAAGATATAATGAGTATGGGTCTGACACCATGGTTGGATTATGTACTTCATGATGGAATTATTTTCAAATGGGCATAGTTATGCATAACTAAAGGATAAATGCATGGAAATATAATAAAATGAAAACATGGTGGAGGACCAGTAGGACATTTTGGTGCAAACAAGATTTTGGTGTTATTTATTTATGGATATTATTAGATGAAGATTAGCACAAATGTGTGAAATTATTACAAAGATTTTGAGTTTACCAATGAGAAAAGGGGAGGAGCAAAATAAGGGTTTGTATTAATTGTTAACCATTTTAAAGAGACCATGGGAAGATATCAACATGGAATTCATGCTTGGGTTACCCAGAAAACAAAGAGATAATGACTCTATTTTATATATATATAAATTTTCTAAGATGTCACACTTAATTGGGTGTATAAAACCAATGATGTAACAAGCATCGCCAACTTGTTCTTTAAAGATGTTGTAATTTTGCATGGTTATGACATAATATAGTGTTAGATAGAGTCACTAAGTTTTTAGGAAACTTTTGGTGAACATTATGTAATAAGTTGTGGACAAGGCTGAAATATAGTTCCATATACCATCCAAAAATTTATGGATAAAATAGATTAGTAAACTGAAGCCTTGGGAGCTTGTTGATATGCTTAGTTAGAGATAAATCGATGCAATGGGACATGACGTTAGCACAAGTCAAATTTGTGTGCAATAATTATATTATTCAAAACATGGGGAAAATTTATCCAAGTCACTTAAATTTTATCCTTAAAGGAGTGTCCAAATAAATAAATATATATGAGGTGCATGGAAGGAGTGAAAAATCATAAGGTTATGTTGAATATGTGTAAGAATTGCATGAGAAAGTGAATATAAATTTGAGAAAAGTAGCCTAAGTTACAAACATCACACACACAAAAGGTGCAAGAGAAAGGAATTAAAAGTAGGAGGTTTAGTAATAACACATTTATACAAGGAGATATATCCATGATGCATGTAAAAAAACTAAATATAAAAAAGATAGGACCATGTAGAGTGTTACATGTTTTTATCAAACATGTATGAGATTGAGTTTATTATAATAAATGGATATCTCACCTATCATTAATGTGGATAAATTGTGTAATTTTCATAAGGCATAAGGATAAGGAGAAGAGTATGAAGAGAAGGCACAAGTTATGGAATGAAGGGTGTAATTCCAAAAAAAGGAGAGGGAAGAAATAAAAGTTATTATAGACTATAATGTAGTGAAATGGATGCATGGAAAATAATATAATAAGTATTTGGGGAAATGATATAATTATGCAATATAATATGCATCATGTTTGGATCTCACTGAGATTGGTCGATATGGGTGTAATCTCAATAAATTCAAATTTTGAGTTGGGAATCACATATTAATTATATGGGGTTTTTTATGCAAGATCATCTAGGGTGTGAAAAATATTGCATCTTTTTGGAGTTGTGGTGTATTTTTTCTAAGGATAAGTTTTAATTGTGCCCAATATAAAAGGAAGATAATAAACATTGAGAATTAGCTCACAATGTCTTGGATAGGGTCACACGTGTATCTCTCTAGTGCCCAGAAGAAACTTTTAGATATAAACACATAGATAGGTATATAAGCTACTAAAAAGTAAACAAGTCTGACCTAGAGACCACATCACCATGACCACCAAATTCTAAATTAAAAATTGTCATAAGCTAACATGATAACCTTAAAATAAATGTGAGAAAATAATTTAGTTTTTATTTGGGTGGCCAATTTGAATTCAAATCCTCAAACCACCAACTTTTCCAAGACACATCAATAAGAAATTAATATAATATTTAAATTAAAGGGTGGGAAGCATATTTTTGAATTAGGACCAAATGTTTATAAAAGGGGACTAGATGGATCACTCAAGAGGAAAGGAGATGAGTGGTGAAGAAGGAGACTCTGTCAAAAAAATTAGGTGAGAATGTTTATAAGATGAGAATAGAAATGGTCTTATTAATGTATGCCCGAGGTTATTGTGATAACTCCATTATAAATGAGTTGTATATTTAGTTGAAAGGAAACTAAATGTAATCTATTTTGGGTATTAAATTGAATATACTTAAGTTCTTTTAAGTGTGTGTGTGTGTGTGTGTGTGTGTGTGTGTGTGTGTGTGTGTGTGTGTGTGTGTGTGTGTGTGTGTGTGTGTGTGTGTGTGTGTGTGTGTGAGAGAGAGAGAGAGAGAGAGTGAGTGAGTGAGTGAGTGAGTGAGTGAGTGAGTGAGTGAGTGAGTGAGTGAGTGAGTGAGTGAGTGAGTGAGTGAGTGAGTGAGTGAGTGAGTGAGTGAGTGAGTGAGTGAGGACTCTTGGTTGCATGGATTGGGTTATCTTCATTAGGAACCTAACCCATAACTGCATTAATATTCCTTATTCAAATTTATATGTAAGAAGAGGACACAACCAATGGGGAAGTGAAAAAGACTCATGGTTGCCAAATATAATGAAACTTAAGGCTTTTTTAAAGTTAATATCATGCATTGTTGTCATCAAAAACATATAATTATAAAGTTAATAAATTTATTTTTCTACAATTTATTAGTTTTCATATGGTCCTCAAGATATGATAAATGCACCTCATACACAACAAATAACAAGGGAGTATTGTCAAAAAACCAGCTTCTTATTACACTTTATTGTGAAAGTGTATGATTCTAAATCTAAATGTGCATTCATAGCTTACATAATTTATCAACATAATGATGTAAAATAAGTTCCTTGTAATGGAATACATGACCCCTCAAAATATTGTATGGTTATGCATACCCATCAAATCTTTAGTAATATAATTTCAAGGATAGATTCAAGTTTAGTAATAGGTGTGTTTGTGACTATGATATGTGATGTGAACTAATTGACTAATATTTTTGGTGACTTATTGATAAAGAGATATAACATCCCACTAATAAAATATGTTGCAAACATATGTATCAAGTTGAGAAAGATGAAGGTCCAAAAACATGATAACAATCCTAACATTAAAATGTTGTACAAAGAGGAGAAAGAGATTTATTTTTTATTACTCAAATATATGGAACTTTTGGGGACACACATTTCATAATTGATATTCAAAATAAATGGATGTTAGAAATCATTGTTAAACTTTCACATTTTATTGTCATTGGCATGGTTTCAATTTTTAACACCAATGAGTATGGGGTGAGATTAAGTTTAGTTTATAGTTTTGTATTACATTTTAGTTGCATATATTTTCTTTTACCTTATAAAGTTATAAGTATGGTGTATTTAAGGTTTAGTTGAGCATTGTCATCACATTTTTTGTTAAGTCTGAATATACATTTTTTTATTTACATTAATAATAGATTCATTTTATTTTTATTTTTATTTTTAGTGAAATATATATATATATAAACAAAATAAATGTACAAATAATTCATAAAAAAATAAGTGGTATGGAAGCATGCCTCAATGTCAAATAAGGCATAGCCTAGGAACTGGAAACAACAATATAAACAATAACTAGGCCTTGCCTAGGAACAAGTCATAATGACATCATAAAAGAAAATATTAAGCTGCCAGAGCAAGGTCGAAAGGTAGAGGATCTATATCATCAAGACCCCAACCTAAGCTTGGTAAGTAATTCCCATCTGGGATTGGTTCCTACCCAAAAGCTTGAGTAGTGTCCTTGTCATCTTCATCTTCTTGTGTCCAAATAGGAAAAATGGCTAGAAAGAGCTTGGGAAACTTGTCTAACACATCTGACTGACCTCTAGGTGGTGCCCCCCAAGCATCTGGACGTAGAGGAGGAGGAGGAAGGGGATCCCAACCATCCTTCCCAACAAGGGAAGGAAGCAGAGGTTTCCACCCTCCCTTTTACACAAGAGGGTTCATACACTAACACAGGGTGCCACTATAAGAGCAACACTAATATTGGCTATGACAATGTCCACCTCGAGGTGGTAATGTAATTCTATCATCCAATCTATGTTCCCAGGGTAGATATGGTGAGACCCTTATCATGGCACATGGAACATATCCCCAATGGGTGAGAAGGTCCTAGAGATGATGAATCTCCATGGAAACTTTGTTTGCTTGAACTTATATCTATAAAAGAACATTGGAAATGATAGAAGACTTGTTCAAAGTAGAAACATTAAAACCTGAAGAAGCATTATTAAACACAACATTATTTCTTCCTTTCCATAAGTAAAAGAGAATTTCCACTCTAAAAGTATGCCAAACTTTGGTATATTTAAAAGGCAAGGTGGGTTTAGCTCCTAGGAGGATATGTTTATAATGAAATAATTCAGGATGGAAAGGCATGAAGAGGTTGTGAACCTAATTCTAGACCCTTTGAGCTTCAAAGCAATACCAGAAAAGATGTAGGAGCATTTCCAATTGGCCATAGAAGGGCCAAGTTAGAAGGGAAACTCCTAAGTGAACAAACCTTATTCCAATTGGTAAGACCTTATATAAAATACACCAAGCTCATAAGCAAACCCCATAGGTAATGTGAAAATGGAGGCACTAAGTACAAGAATGTAGACCCCAACAGGAGTTAAGCTTGTCCACCATAGGCATGTGGGGAGTAATCCATCCATACCCAAGCTAAGGGGTGTAATTATGGAAAGGATTTTTAACATACCGCTTCCAGTCCTTCCACCAAGAATGAGTGGAGTGAACAAAAATTTTGTAAAGCATGGAGTGTGGCATAGTGTTAAGGATTTATTATAAGGATTCTTAATCAAAACTGGCTAACTATAATTTGGTTTTCACCTCTTCCCAGGAAATATAGGAGCATAATTAATTGTAAAAAATATCTTGGATAGTATTAATGCCTCTAAGAAACAACTTGAGAGCATTGATCCAAGGGACCTTGGCCAAAGGAACTTCATTGAAATTGATAATAGGTAGCCACCATACCAAGTAGGAGTTAAGAGACAACCCATTTTGGAACCATGAACCATTCCATAGAATCCATGGTTTGATCCTTTCCCATGACGTATATATGTTTTTTTGCCATAAAAGACCCTATAATTTTAATAGGGGGATTTGATGATGATCAAATTAGAAAAGCCAAGCCCTTTCGAGGATTTATTTCCCTTATGCAAGCTTGAAGATATGTAGTGTTATAACAACTTCCAAGATTCCTTGCCTTCAATGGCCTACACAATCTATTTGACACATAAGGTAGTTCTTTGATGAGCCACATCAATGAGCCCCATAACTCTAGCATCTTACATGAGGTAGTAATATTCCCAAGACACCCTATGAAATCCATGTCTATGAGAATAATTGGCCCAAATAAAATCTTTGAATAGTTTCTTAAGTTTATTGTAAGAATTATTTCAAGGCACCCAACATGAAGAGTATTGAACATGGGTGTTCTTAAGCACTTTCAATTAGATTTGAAACTTATCTGCTAATGATAAGGGCTTGCTCACCTAGTACTCCAATTTTTTAACTACTTTATCAATAACGTATTGCCACAATAGGGGTGGAGGGGCATCAAAATCAAAGGGTATGCCAATAAACTTGAGTATTTCATCATGTTGGATCCATGCCCAACCATATTTCGTAGCCCACATTGGTGGGGGGAGGTATGATTGTATGTATAAATGACTTTTTTGCCATTGGATGCTAGAACTAGAGGCAAGGTAGAAGGTGTTGAGACGTTGCAAAGCATTGTCCACATTATCCTCATCTTCATGAGAGTAAATAAATATTCGTCCATAAAGTGGCCATTCAAAAATTTCAAATATTCATGCAAGTTTTCTTTGTCTGGAGGGAGATAAATTCCCTTAACAAGGCCCCTAATTTGGGTATTATTAAGAAGATATCCAAAACCCTTAGCTACAAACACATACAAGGAGGGTTCCAAAGGGCATCTTTGGTAATTGGATCAAAACAAACCAAATTTCTCAAAAGTGACTCTATTAATAGAGATGATGGTTGAGACATCTAAAAATAGCATTTGGATAGTTTGAATGAAATTCGGATCAAAGAGCCTAGATCGCTAAGAATGGCCAAGATAAACGGCCACTCAATTTGGTCATAAGCTTTTTCAAAGTCAATTTTTATAAACATATTTTTTTGTTTAGACCTTCTATCCCAGTCCATACCTTCCCAAACCATAATGATGTTATCTAATATATATCTACTTCTGATGAATCTAGTTTGCTTAGGCAAATGATGTGTGGCAATAGATTGCATAACTAGAATGTCAAAGCCTTGGAAATGTTCTTGTAGGAAACATTCAATATGGTGATTGATCACCAATTATAGATCAATTTGAGATCCCCCTATTTAGGTATGGATTTAATGTTTCCTTTATTTATATTTGCTCTTAGAGGTTGAGAGCAAAAGGCCTCTTGATAAACATGATGCAAATTATTACCCACAAGATCCTAAAGGATTTTATAGAATTCATAAGGGAAACCATTAATGCTTGGAGATTTTTAATTTTCCATTTGAGACACTAACTCATAAAAATCATCCATAGTGAGGAGCCTATCACAAGCCACTCGATGGGCGTGAGAGAGTTTTCAAGGCACCACCATCAGACATTGCTAGAGGGAAATATCATGCTCTATAGAGGAAACTTGGGCTCTAAATACTTGTTGATAGTGGAGGATAAAAGCTTGCATAATTTATGGTGTTTCTAATAGTCTCTTCCTAGCATCATAAATAACCTGGATTTATTTCTTCAAGTTTTAAGCTTCAAGAATTTGAAAAAAATCTTTGGAATATTTATCCCATATCTTGAGCTAGTGGAACCTGGCTTTGACTTGGGATCCCTAGGCATTGTAGTTATTTACTATTTAGATACAATATCATAAGGAAGAGACTCTAGCCTATAAGATCTCATTGAAGGGATCTTTTTCTAGTGCAAAATCTACATGGTTAAGCTCTAATGAAGTAGCAAAGTAAAAGTGTCCTTGAATTTTATCAATTTGAAGGCCATAGATTGTTAGAAAGTGAGAGTTTTTTTTGATGGCATCATCCCACCAAAGAATCCAACTAGATTCTTTGTATGGATGGGGATACAAATTCCAAATGCTACGAATATGTGCCACAGTGAGCCCATGCTTGAGCAGAGAAGTGTTTAGAAATAATTATGTTTTGTGGGCTTTGGGTTTCATGAATTGCCATGCCACTCAAAACCAAATGGGTGAGTGGTCGAAAAGCCCAAAGTATGGTAACACATGTGCTAGACAATAAAAATAGTTATCTAATGAAAAGTATGGTTGGGTGGACATCATTGCTTATCTAGGCACTTTAAAATTTGAGTAGGGCGCTCTATGATATTTCTCTAGGTATATTGTACTCTATCTATTTGCCAGCAAATTAAATTAGGGTCTTAAAAGCCCCATTTAGTGAACATGTAATACCATGCCTCACTTTTGCTAACTACCCAATGCATTGGTGGGTGGCCCACTTTGTATTCAGGAAATACCACTATATTAGAGTCACCACATATGACCGAATGAGCATAAAGGATATCATTTGTAATCCATTGCCATAAATGGGTATGCTAAATGGTATCATTTGAGGCATAAATATTAATAAATCCAAAATAATGTCTTTCAATGCTAAAAAGGGTTCACACTAATTGGTTGGTGGGGTCCATGCCAAATTACACTAAGTGTAGCCACCACCTTGGATAAATAAATGTGATCACCCCTCCATTTACTTCTTCATGGTTGCTATTCAAGATAATACTATCGTGCCAGAAGGAATTATTAATTATTGTCAATAAAAAATCTGCCACCTTAACTTTTTGCAGACAAAGAATGTCCATCTTAGGAAATTTCCTTCTAAAATCATGCAATACAAACTTATGTTTGGGGTTTGTAAGACCTATAACATTCCATGTAAATTAATTCAGATATCAAGCGTGTCAAGAGACATATCCTCAGAGCCTATGCCTTCTAAGGCATCATACCAGTTCTATAAAAAAATGCCCATTGTTGGCATTTAAAAAATCATCAAATTACTTCCTCATAGTAGGATCAACCTAATACTCTCCTTCCTCTATCTCATCACACTTCCTAAGAGGGTTATAAGACCATTTGGGTGCAACCTACCAAGTAGGAAGTGGAAGTCTAGTTGGTTATGAGTCTGAAAATCTAGAAGAACTAGGTAGAGAAGACTTGAGACCCTGGGATAAAACATTGGTAGCAAGAGGGGTGTTGAATACTTTGGGTTTTTCTAACATTTTTGGGGATTCATCCTGAGAGAGATCTTTCTCAATAGGAGCTTATTCTTGTGGGCCATTGCTTGTTGATGGATTACCTCTTTTAGGGGTTGCACTTGAGCTCATGGCTTTGGTATGAATGTTCTTATTTCCTACTATAGTCCATCTATCCTCATCTAGTTTTTTTCTAGCTAATAGATAGGTCTTAGGGGGAGAGGATGAGTGGTTAGATGCATTGTTATATGCTAACTAAAGGGGTAGTCCCAAATCTTATGCTACGTGGCTTGGAAGTGAAAATAGGTGTTGGATAGGTTGATATATAGGGCTCATTAGAAGTGTCTCACATCTCAAACTTGAATTTCCACAAACTCATTAAGGTCTCAAGAAATGTCTACTTCTACACAAACCCACTTCTACAGTCTAGTAGAGTATAACCTATTTTTCTTATGGTAGATAACCCAACATATGGAGGAAGCTATCTCATGAATAAAATGCCAACATGGGAGTGGAAGGCATAGAAATTTAACCTAAATAGGGACTTTGAGAATAGATTACTTTGAGATAACAAAATATCATGTCCAAGGGGAGAGAACCATGAGCGAGTTCCTAACATACCAAGTGGTAGACCTATGGAGGATACCTCTTACATGGGAAGGTTCAGGAAAATGGAACAAAAAAACCCTTGGTCATATTCTAGATGCTCGCTAACTTAAAGCCATGAGCTACCCAGTGGGTTTGCACCCAAGACCTAAGCATACTTTTAGATGGAATTCTACCCACAAAGTATCCTATTAGATAGAATTATTCTAGCCATTGACATGTAGAGTTAAATTATATAATAGGTAAAATAACATTAGGTTCTAAAGAGTTACCTCATAGTAGACCTTTGTGAAAAACTTCTTCAAGCACTTGTAGGGGGACATTGCTTGATGCTCCATCATTCTTGTCCATAGTTGAAATAGCTAGGAGAGAATGAGAAGTCATTAAATAGGATGACCTCACCTAAAGGTAATAAACCCTAAATTCAATAAATTCAAGTCATGTAGGTAACCTAAGGGCCATGGTATGACATAAGCTAGAGTGATAGAAAATCAAGGGCTAACTCAATGGCATGTATGAATGAAACCCTAGTAAAGCAAAAAAACTTACAAAATTACTTCCCCCAACCATTCATTTTATTTTCATGAAATGTAGCATCAATTTTATATACTACTTGTGTTTGATGAGAAATAAAGTGGTGTGATCATGGTATGGGTGATTGCACCAAATAATAGGACATTTGATATCAAAAAATGGTTGCAAGAAATATATTATCAAGGCGTTCAACATCAGCCAGTCTGAAAGTTGGAAACATTCATGACTTCTGATGTTGTTTTTGAACTTGAAGTAATACAATATTAAATTTATGATTTATTATTTCTTGTTTGTTAGTTTCAAAAATTGGATGTTAGATCAATAAAATTGAATGATTTGGCTTATCTAATAATTTTTTCAAGATCTAAAAACTTATTTTAATATGTCATGTTCATAGATCATGGTTGAAACATGTGATTCAATATGTTGTAAAAAAGGAATTGGTATGAAAATGTTCTCTAATATTGGAGAGATAATCCATGTTATTTATGACCATGAACGAGTCATGAGTACCCTTTCATACTTTAATAGAAATTTTGATGATGAACATGATTTCTTGGAGTACTTCATGACTTATTAGATCAATAATAAGATATATTCTAGTGTATTGTTTCCTTATGCATTGTAATTATTTCTTTATTTAAAAAACATTTAAATCTTTTTTTTAATAGCTTCAAATAGATGTTTGGTGATTTTTTTATGTTAGTGACTTTGAAAAATTCACTTTATTGGAAGATATGTGTGCCAAAATATTCTATGATTTCCCTCATTTTAATCAAGATTACAATCCATCCATTAAATCAAACCATTACGTTATAACATTTAACTTTTTGGTTGACCATATCAAGTTATGTGGGTTAAGGATGTATTGGTCGATGTTTGTTTTCCTGAAGTGGATTGAGCCATATTATCAGAATCATAATTATTTGAATCAAATAGGATTATATAATAGTTATTCAAGAATGATTAATTGTAATATAAGTCATTGGAAAATTCCAAATATAATCTAGATGGGCATTGATCACATCATGAGAGCATTGCAAATGTTTATTGGGTGAGAATCCCAACAAGAAATAAGATCATATATCTCATGAAAACATTTGACCTAGTATTGTACATGTGTGATTGTATGCTTTCTCTAAGATGAAATCAATGCAAGCATGTGTTGAAATTAACTTATTTGATTTTCCAGGGGTCTAAGGAACTGACACTAATGAATAAATCAATGAGAAAATGTTTGATGAGATAAATTCTTCTATTGAATTAAAAGATCCAAAAGTTAACATTGTAAACTTAGATAATGAAATAAAATGTCAAACTATTATTTTTGAGGGAATCAATGAGAGTTTAGATTACTCTACATGGAAAAATGGTGTTCGTGATACACTTTATTATATGAAACAAGTTTTAAAAATAAATTTTTAGTCTCTGGGTAGTGGATTAAAATTGTATTTCTTGTTGCAAAATTAAGTGATGAGGTTAAAGATGGAAACTTAGTGGACTATTATTTCATTGAAAATGCAATGTGCAATAACAGTTCGCTAAAATGGATCCCAAGTTATCTCAATGTATTTTCAAGGGACAAGCATAAAAATAAATCCACATTTGAAAAAAATTATAATCAAATAGTATGTAACAACCTCCCCTATATTTTAGATAATCTATAAAACATGGTTTTAGGGTTAAGAAATGAATGTCTTCACTATAAAAAATCATTAGAATAAATTATTTCCATCAAACAATCACCTGATGCTTCACACATGATTAATCATGTGAATCCAATAGAATTTGTTCAAGATTAGTCACCCTCAACATAGATTCGCATTTTATATTTATCGTGGAAGATATAACATAGGTGTTTTACTTAGTTAATAATTTTGGAGAAATATATTGAATGGATATGATGTAAATGAGTTTGTCATATTATGTAGTCGATGTTATTTTATTATGAAGAAACACTTTGAAATGATACTTTATAAACACTAATTCTATGTTAATTTATAAGCACTAGTTCTATGTTGTATTTGATTATTGATGTTTTTTAATAGCTCAATTTGGGTTCATTTCTCTTTGGTATAGTTGTATATATGAGAAGCATCTAAGTAGTTTCATTTGAAATCAATTTGGTTTAATATAGTTACACATATACATTACTTATAACATTCTAATTATTACATGTAACATTGTAATTTAATTAGGTTTTCTCAATTATTAATTTTGGAATAATATAATGAATGGATATGATGTAAAGGTGTTGGGGTAGAAGTATAAGCATATCACAATGTGTCAATTGACAATGAAGATAAAAATTAATTATTTACATTTGTCGAAGGACTTGGAGTGGCCCAAAAAAGTTTTCCATTTGTAATAGGTTTATTGTAACAATTTATCTTGGGGATATTGAGTTTCCCAACATCAGTAGTGTGGTTTAACAATTTTAGGAAGTTCATCTTTGATAAATTTGGAATGCAACAAAAATTGAACTTTGTGACTATTTTAATCACAATGGAAAATCATATTGATAAACAATTTTTCATATTTTATATTCAATTAATTTTTCCTATGAAAAACACTTTGAGATTATACTTTCTATGAATTATTTCTATGTTACCTTTTAAGCATTTTTTATATGTTGTAACAATTTCATTTGGATTCATTTTAGTTTTCTAAAATTGAATAATTTTTAATGGATTTGATGGAAATAGCATAAATGAAGTGAGGAGGAATGATGAAGGATGAAGGATGTGTGTTTGAGTGGAATGTGGCATAAATTTAGGTCATTCATTATTCTCATATTTTAGGGATGCCTTCAAACTAGTCTTCATCCCTCTCAAATTTTGCTCTAGTCTCAGAAGTTGAGCACATTTAGGAAGATGCACATGATATGGTAAGAGGATTGTTACAATGTATATAAGTGGTTATGGGGTTTCCATTCCTACTTTAATTTTATTTGTGAATGTTTAATATTAAGTTTTTTCAAATTAATTTTATATTTTTCAAGCTTGAAGGAGAGCATCTAATGAATTAGGGTCATTCAAATCATGTCTCATTCTTCATGAAAAGCTTACAAAGCTAGAGATGGACATGACATGGTATTTATAACTCTACCCTCATCCCCATTCATGTCATGGATTTTATTATGAAAAATATAGGCCATGCCTATTATCACATCTACCTATTGCATGAAACACCTCACCATTACTTAAATATGTAATCGATAATGAGTTGTGGCTTGTGCCATGGTATTACTCAACTCTCACAATAAAACCTTAGTCATGGCCTTATAACACATCCATATATGTCATTTATACCCACATATATTAACAACACACTAACTCTCCATTTTCCCATTCCTTATTTAGGATATACCAATATAGGATGTTAATGGTGTCAGGAATCTAGAACCACAAACAGCTCTGATACCAATTGATAGGACCTAGGAAGCACAATTGATTACCATGTACAAGCAATTAAATGCAAAATTTAACTAGAAGCAATAAGTAACTAGAAATCAGAAATAACACAGAATATGAGAGACAATACCCAATTGTATTAATACTCTTCCAAAAGGAAATACAACAAAGAAGATGTCACAGTCTTCTTCCTTACACTCCTCTAGGGCTCCCACACCTCTAGGGCATAAATAGTAAATCTCTTCAAGAGCTCACTCTCTCAATTACGGTCCCAACAACAACTCAAACACAAAGTTGTTGTTCACCTCAACCAGTTAGTATCACTACTGCCAGTACCACTAAGTATACACACATACTCAATCGAGTACACAATGCACTCCAAGTAGATATCCCATGAACTTGCAACAACCTACAAATCAAACCGATCTTACTTACACATGTAGATCTCACTTGATCTTGTTATACCACAGATCAACCTAGCCTTGCACACCTGCCGACTGAGATCTTACACACATGAAGAACCCTTCTAATTCTCCAAACCAGCACCCCTATGGATCTTATACCAGATCTTGCTCTCCCGTAGATCTACCTGATCATACACACTTGGCACTGTGGCACTATGAGGAGCCAAGCTTGCTCTCTCTATCTATCACTCGGGGAATCCCTGTTTTGATCCCTCACACTTTACAATACAGCCCATGAGTCTCTTAAATAGATCTCATGCAAAAAATAATTAGACATCCAATTACAATAATTAGATCCGTAGCTCAAGACTAAAATTAGCCTTTTAACATGCAAACAACCGGTTCATTAACAAACTGTTCATGAACTAGCAGTTTTGGAACTGAACAGGTGATCGACGTCGAACCCTGTCTGGCTGGAGATGATCGACGTTGGTCCTTGTCTGGCTGGAGATGACCAACATTGGCTGATACCTGACTGATGTTAGTTGCTCTACTCACTGGATATGATCGATGTCGGTTGATCAGACTGACATCATTTGCTCTGCAACTTAGCAACCTCTCAGCAACCTCCTCCATGTTTGCATCAGTGAAGCTTTTAGCTCCACAACCTAACAAATGGTGGCTAGAGAGTGCCACCACTTTATGGAAGTGGTGAAGGTTCTTGGAAGTGGCATAAATTTCCATGCAATTATTTTTTAGTAGAGTTTATTTTCAAGATGATAAGTGGTGGAGTGAAGGAATATTTTAATTAGTTTTTCAATAGAGAGAACTGATTCCAACTTGGTTGGAAACAAGAAGAATCAATATAGTATAAACTAAATATGTTTTGATCCTAGCAACTACAAAGGTCAAGACATAACCAAAAAAATTATTGTTATTAATGAATCAAAGTAAATTTTTTTTATATTATATATATTCATAATTACATAATTCACATGATATGGCATGTTTTAGTATGAATTTTCCTTTTATAATTTAATGCAATTTTGTTTTACAACTAATGAAATGAATAATTTGTTGGGAATATGACCAACCCGGAAGCACACAATTGATTACCAAATTCAAGCAACTTAATATGCGAAAATAACCAGAATCAACAAGTAACTAGAATTTAGAATAACACAAAATATGAGAGACAATACACAACTTGTATTAATAACTCTTATAGAAAAGAATACAATAAAGAAGATGCCACTTCTTCTCCACCACCTCTTCAGAGGTTTCCCACACCTCAAGTGAACAGTAATTCTTTCCTCAAAGCTCTCTCTACTAGGTCCCAACACCCAACTCAAACACAGAGTTAGTGTTCACCTTACACCTGTGCTCCACGCACTCCACAAGTGCTCCACGCACTCCACAAGTACTCAAAGTACTTCAAGTAGATCTCCCATGAACCTGAAACAACCTGCAATTCAACAGACCATACTTATGGAAGGAATTGCCTTGCCTTCCTCTTAGCTCTCCATGTACTTCACGTACATACCGATGAGTACACACCGTACTCCAAGTAGATCCTACCTAATCCTGCTCCCTATTGTGTTGAAGTCCTATCTGATCTCCAACCTACAGATCAATAATGGTTCTGCACCCCTGTGAACCTTGACCTTGCACACACACACACACACACACACACACACACACACCTGTAGATCAACGATCTTACTTACCATGTAGATCTCCTATAAGCCATGCTCACTTGATGACCAAGATCATACATCCATGAAGAATCCAGTTGACTCTCCAATCCAGCACCAACACACCTGGTACTATTGTGGAACTAGGAGGAACACCCTTGCTCACCTCACACACAGAAGGAGCTAGCTTTTCTCAACTCAAACTAGAACACTTTTACAATACAACCATGAGTCTATTATATAGAACTCATCCAAACAATAATTAGACATCTAATTACAATAATTAGATCCACAGCTATGAGTCTAAAATTAGCACTCATCATGCAAACACTTGGTTCATCAACCAACTGCCCATAATTAACTCACAGTTGAACCACACAGGTGACCGACGTCGGTCCCTGTCTGCCTGGAGGTGACCGACATCGACCGATCCCTGACCGATGTCGATTGCTTCTCTTTGCTATCCTGTCGACATCGGCTGATCAGACTGACCCTAGCTTCTCTGCAACTCAGCAACCCTCAACAACCTCCTCTCCAGTTTGCATCAGTGAAGCTTTTAGCTCCACAACCTAACAATCTCCCACTTGGAGATAAACAGCTACACTGTACCTGTACTTGTACCCGTCTAATCTGTTTCCTAGTTTGTATCCCTCTTCAAGCTCAATCTTGAAGACAACCCACCACACATCTCGTGGTGTACCTCCTGTCATCCGAGTAACCTGCCACATCCAAACCTACAAACACATGTAGTGAAGTCCTGACCCTGCATGTATACCTGCTGCTGGTCCCTCTCAAATCCCTGAGAACCCACTTCCTCGAATTGGCTCCTAACTCTCTGACAGCTCCCACTGTATGGGAAAACCCAGGTCTATACCAGACCTCATGTGATTTCAGACATTGTACCTGTCCAGCCCTTAGTGTGCTCTGGCTCTCCATCCTGAACCTCACCAACACCTAATTCACATCAGCTCCCACTGGAGACAAAATCTACCTGTGATCTCCATGTCTCCCATGTCAAAGAATTCCACTACTCCAAACTCCTCATGACATGCCACTGAACTAATCTTACCCTTAGCCCAGCAAAACCCTGTATGTATACCCCTGCTAGCTAGCATACTATCCACATACAGCAACAGAATGATGTTGCAATCATCATCCTACTGGTAAGTCAAACCAAAGTAGTTACCCTGACATTGACTGAAGCCATGCTTCGTCCTCCACCTGTCAAAACTTGTACCACTGTCCTGCAGCTTCCTCAAGACCATATGCCTGGTATTCCGTCTCATGTATCCATTCTCTCTATTCTTCAACTAAGGAATCCATTCGTCTTTGTGCTTTCGCACCGACTGGCAACCCTACCAAAACTCCCATTTGGTTCTGCATCATATCCCTGCCATGCTCCCACCTGTTTCCTGGATCCTTCCTGCTCTACAATCAGTAACGAGTATAAAGAAGAGGAACAACGAATTTGAGGGCCTACTTACGTCTTCAGTCCTTCGTATGGGTGTTTGAGACTCCTTGACAGCATGCTGTCCACCCAAAATCTGTTACAGTGACCGACCTCGGTCACTCCACAGTCTGCATCTGACCGACATCAATTTCCATGCGTCTGTCCCTGACTACCAACCTGCCGATGTCGGTGTCCTCCTGTTGCCGACGTCGGTCCTCATGACCGACATCGATCTTCCATACTATCGACGTCAGTTTTCCTATCGATGCCGGTACCTGTGTTTCCTGTGAGTGATGAATTTTTACCCGCGAGCTCCTTTGAATCAAAACCCATGTCCAAACTGCTCTGCTCAGAAGTATCCAGCACCATCTACTAGTTTCTGTCTGCCATCTCCTCCAAGAACACCAAGGCTTTCCAGTTCTTAAGCCTGTCAAATATATCTGTCTTCTGCTTAAGAGCATGTATCTCCTTCCTGCTCATGTGACCAAGCCTACGAAGCCACGTCTCTACAATAGAAGAAGAATCAGTAATATAAACAAGTAGATAAAGAGTACCTATTTTCTTACCACCAGCTAATTCAAGTGTATCCACTGTGAGAGTTCTTGTGCATCTCTCATCACCCAATCTTTCTGAATAAATTAGCCATATCTCTAAACCTGGGACCTGCATGACCTTCATCAACACCTATGTGTTGGCTGCCTGCAATTTCAGCTTCACTTCCCCTTTGCCAATTCTTTGGCAAGGCTCACTAGCTCCTCTACCTGGGGCTGCATGGAAAGAGGCAACCGAATCTTTTATCCAAGATTCAACTTTATCCAAGAAACCTGCAAACACATCCTGTGCAACAACACCTGCTACATCTATATCTTCAGTTTCTTTATGCTGATCTGCTACCAACCAACAATCTTCTTTTACCTGCTCTTTCTTTCCATGGGACCTTAAGTAACCATCTGTGCTTTTCAACTCCTCCATTCTTGGCTTACTTTCATCTGCCATTGCTCTACTCCCACTCAATCAGAAACCCCTGAGAGTGACCTGTAACCAAACACAAAACCTGCTTCCTACAACCTTAGCTCTGATACCACTTGTTGGGAATATGACCAACCCAGAAGCACACAATTGATTACCAAATTCAAGCAACTTAATATGCGGAAATAACCAGAATCAACAAGTAACTAGAATTCAGAATAACACAGAATATGAGAGACAATACACAACTTGTATTAATAACTCTTACAGAAAAGAATACAATAAAGAAGATGCCACTTCTTCTCCACCACCTCTTCAGAGGTTTCCCACACCTCAAGTGAATAGTAATTCTTTTCTCAAAGCTCTCTCTACTAGGTCCCAACACCCAACTCAAACACAGAGTTGGTGTTCACCTTACACCTGTGCTCCACGCACTCCACAAGTGCTCCACGCATTCCACAAGTACTCAAAGTACTTCAAGTAGATCTCCCATGAACCTGCAACAACCTGCAATTCAACAGACCATACTTATGGAAGGAACTGCCTTGCCTTCCTCTTAGCTCTCCATGTACTCCACGTACATACCGATGAGTACACACCATACTCCAAGTAGATCCTGCCTGATCCTGCTCCCTGTTGTGTTGCTGTCCTATCTGATCTCCAACCTACAAATCAATAATGGTTCTACACCCCTGTGAACCTTGACCTTGCACACACACACACACACACCTGCAGATCAACGATCTTACTTACCATGTAGATCTCCTATAAGCCATGCTCACCTGATGACCAAGATCATACATCCATGAAGAATCCAGCTGACTCTCTAATCCAGCACCAACACACCTGGTACTGCTGTGGAACTAGGAGGAACACCCTTGCTCACCTCACACACAGAAGGAGCTAGCTTTTCTCAACTCAAACTAGAACACTTTTACAATACAACCGTGAGTCTATTATATAGAACTCATCCAAACAATAATTAGACATTTAATTACAATATTAGATCCACAGATATGAGTCTAAAATTAGCACTCATCATGCAAACACTTGGTTCGTCAACCAACTGCCCGTAATTAACTCACAGTCAAACCACACAGGCGACCGACGTGTGTCCCTGTCTGCCTGGAGGTGACCGACGTCGGCCGATCCCTGACCGACGTCGGTTGCTTCTCTTTGCTATCCTGCCGATGTCAACTGATCAGACCGACCCCAGCTTCTCTGCAACTCAGCAACCCTCAGCAACCTCCTCTCCAGTTTGCATCAGTGAAGCTTTTAGCTCCACAACCTAACACAATTATGGAATACATTTTTTTTTTGTTTTTTTTTTTGTTTTGGTTTTTTTTTAACCTTTGAATTGTATGGGAATGCATTCATAATTACATAATGCACCTATTATTTCATGTTATAATATTTAGTTCTATAAATCTTAAATATTCATCTATATCTTAATTCATTGACACTTTTTATTTTAAATTTTATTAAATTAATAATTATCTAATTATTCATGGCTCACTTAATTTTAATAAAGCTTTATATTTTCATTTTATTTATGAATTTTTTAGATGTCCATTTTTCCTATGACTTTATGAGTAGGTTAATTCTCTTTATATTGATAAGACGTCACATCAATTTGTCTTCAATTTATAAAAAATCCCTCATTCTCTAGGCTTATTGAAAAGAGAAACACACAAATATTTATTTTTTATTTATTTATTAAATCTAACTTAAATACCATGACCAAAAGGATATATATTATGTTAAATTCACCCAATAATAGTGTAATACTTATTTATTTAGGTATATCATCATTGCATGCAATATTTTACTCAATTTTAATAATTTTTTATCTCTTGAAAAATTAAACACGAGGATCTACTATAAAAACCTCAATATTTTTACTACTTGTGATCATTATATTTAATGCAAGATGATAATATTATAATTAAAAAATTGATTGTATTCTTCCTCTCTAAAAACAAATGTCATTTATGTTACCTTTGTGGGGTTAAGATTTGTTGACTTCTATAAATATTTATTGAATGTTTATGATTATTAATATAATAACATTATAGATTTTTTAAACTAATATATCATAAAAATAACCATTTATATATACAATTTTTCATATAATAAATTTCTAGAAAGAGTTTGTATCAATGTTGTGATTTTATTTTCTCTACACTCTTATTATTGTTTACATTTTCTCTGGTTATTACACATTCGATTGAGATCACATTCACATAACAACAGAGAGAATTCATACCAAATATTCTCACCTTAAGTAAAGATCGCATTCACATAGCAATCAAGGGAATTCACATTCTTGAAGTGTGTGTTTGGAGTTTATGTTTTTTTCCTTGACTTAGATTATACCATTTATTGTTGTTCTTAATTTCCTTTCATGTCATTAGTTTTTCCATTTTTGGTTGTGTTTTCATGTCTCTAATCATTAATGGATATTTTTTTTTATAACTCAATTCTATTTTATGCAATGGTTTTTCATTTCATTTTTAGACATATATTTGGCATGGTATTTTTATTTTATTTTTTTATTTTAGGAATGATTTTATAGCTTGTATTTACCTTTATTTTTCTTTTGTGGTCAATGCATCATTTTTTAGTAAAAATATGAATATTTGTGGATTTTTTTAGATTACTTGTACATAAATGGTAATTTAGCAAGTGTTAGTTTCCAATTTATTTTAATGATAATCGATATTACTGTAAAAAAATAAGGATCAACTCAATTTAAAATACATATGTTGTGGCCCTGAAACTTATTATTATCAAAATATTTCAAATATTTTTTAGTATTTATAATCAATAAAGTTTAAAATATTATTTATAAGAGAAGCATTAGAGACTTTTGTTAAATAAAAATATCTTATGATGTGTGATAAATATTAGTAGGTTTTTGAAATATTTGTCAAATAATGTTATTATAATTTTTATTATTATAATTATGAGAAAACATAGTTTTTTAATTTTTGGCAAACAATAAAACATAATATTAATATATTGAAAACAATGTAGAACGTTCAGGGACCAAAGATGAGTCACTAGGAAAAAGCAAATCGGATATTGAGATACATTTGAGGTATTGAGGAAGATGAAATATAATAAAATAAGAATGATGGGTTCTTCCTAATAGGTAACATAATATAAGATCATGCAAGTTCAATTGATGATAAGAAATTCACAAAAAGATTTTTATTTTATTTTTGGGATCTAGTTATATCTCATGAGGAATAAATAATTAAAAAATTATTTCTTGATCTTTCACTAAAGTGGAATATCATGTGGTAGGAGGAGATGTCTAATAAACAATTTGGCTATGGCACATATTGGCAAGATTGGCAATACCACAAATACAACCTATAATTATATACTATGATAATCAGGGTATTCTAATTAATCCTATGCTAACAACATGTCCCTATACTTATTTTTGTCACCTACCAAACATATAATCAAATTCAAAAGGCTCATATCCACCCCCTTGGTTTGCACATTTGTCTATAGATGGTATGTGGAATTGAAACTTAGCCTTGTTCACAAATTATTCACAAATTTACTTTATAATTGGCCTATTTTTTTTAATCCTTATCTAAAACAATGCTCCATAATAATACAAGTAGTATCACCATCTCTATGAATAAATACATGTCAATGCTCACTGCATCACTCGTATTCTTATATGTAATAAAATGCACCATCTTTGAGAATATGTCCACCACAACAAAGATGGAATTTTTTCCTTAATTGGTTCTCAACAAGACTATAAAAAAATATGTCATTATTTCATCTAATTATTTATTTTTAATTGGTAGTGTTTTATATAACCATGTGTTCCAGATCCATTTACCATATAGCAAACTATGAATATGTGCACATATTTATGCATATCTACACCCATTTTTGTCTAGTATTAACCTTCTGTCAACTATGGCAATGTTTTTTCACTCCCAATATGTCATGTTAATCCTCTAATATGATATTCACTTATAAATTTTTCATCCATTGATCCAAGGTACACATAATTGTTCTCCCTTGAAAAACATTATTTCTTGTATGTGGGAGTCCAACCACAATTTTTGGTTGAAACTTGTCAGTTTCATGCATGCCTTTAATGTATCACAAAAAAATTCATACTCATCATAAAATTCCTTCATTTAATTAAATCCTAGGATTTCCATTTACATCTTCTCATCACTAGTTATCTTGTACTCGATGCATCCAAAACTTTATTTGACTTCCCGTTCCTATGCTTCAAGACACACATGTAGCTCTATATAAATTTAAACCATTTCATATGTTGTTGATTTTACATCCCCTAGCTATTAATTAACTATATAATATAATGCTCAATATACATCATAAACTAGTTTAGAAATAATTAGTGCCTCCATTTATTTAGCGCTTGTGCAATAGTGTAAAATTCCTCATTGTAACCCCAGTATTTATGTTTTACTTCATTAAAATTATCATTAAATTACATGATATATATTAATTATTGGCTCAATACTATCATTATTGTTTCACCAACTACATCATAACCTATTTAAAACACCTTGTTGATATTTATTATTGTTAGTATTGGCTACTCAATTACTCTCTTTTTGAATTATTAGAAACTTCTTTCAAAATCCTTTATCGATTCAGTCACATGAAATCTATTTGTAACACTTGTGTTATCATTTCACAAACCCTATTGAAGTTTCTAATAAATTTACTATATAAAATTTCTAGGTTATGAAAAAATATCACCTCAAATGTGATTGTCGGTGACAACAATTCTACTATTGCATGCACCTTTTTGGGGTCCATCTTAAGTCCCACTTTGGATATCACAAAACCAAATTATGCTAATTATATATTCATAAAACTACATTTTTCACATTTATTAACAACATCTCTTTTCCCAACATCTACAACGCATTCCATATATGTGGTAGGTGTTCATATCTCATCTTGCTGAACACAAAGGTATCATCCAGGTATACAATGACATGCTTTCCCAGAAATGGATTACAAAATTTGTTCATTAACCTCATTAATTTACTTAGTACATTTTTAAAACCAAAAAACATTACTAGCCATTCATAAAATATCTCCTTTGTCTTGAAATGGCATTCAATATGTTGCCTTTTTTAGAAAACTAGCTCTTAGAATCAAGTCCATAAGATGACTTACATTGCACACCTATGGTAGTCTTTTTGATAGGTTTCTTGAAAAAATGGTAATGATATTATCTAACATCTCCATAAATTTACATGGAATCGGTTCATCATTTTATTTATTTATGTCTTTGCCCTATTATTGTGCCAATTTTATCATAATTTCAAAATAGATCTCATTTTACATCATTTTTTAGAGTTCCTTGATAGATATCATCAACACTCTTAGGTAAACACTTCTATTTTATTTCTCTTCTTCTATTTTTAATACAATAAGAGTGAAAAATCCCCATTCTTCTCCAAGAGATATGTGTTCACCTTTATATCTTATTGTTAAGGCCTACCCAATAACATATGGTATACATCCATTTGTCATCACATTGCACCATAACTCATATCAGTATGCACCCATGTTGAACATCACAAGGTATTGCTTATCCATAAGAACCTAGTGACCCTTTTCTAATACCAATTTATGCAATCGAGGTCAAGATTACAATGAAGGATTTCCTTAACCATGTATTCAAGTGATGATTCTAATCCTTGATCCTTTTATGTGTTCCTTACATAGGTTCAACAAAAATAAAAACTATTTGTATTAAGAACGAATAATAATTATACAAGTTATCCTAAGAAAAATATATAAGTTTCACATATTTCAAATATTTACATAAAACACTCAATAATAAAAGACTTAATCCCTCTCTTTTTCTTAGTCTCTCTCTCAATTCACAAACTTGAAATGTTTCCATTTAGGAATTGTAGGCCCACTCTCTTTTATTTTCTTGTTAACTTTTACTTGATGTCATTAAACTAGATTTTAAGTAGGATTTGACATAGGTTTACATAACATTAGTCATTAACCTAGGTAACTTCACAGGATTTATTCTATATCTACCTTAGGTATTCAAAGAGTAAACAATATGTAGATTAGTCCCTTTTTAGTCCAAATGAGAAAACATAGAGCATAAAATTCACTAAGACTAAACACTCTTACCTAAGAACTAGGGAGAGCATAACACAATAAGCAATATCATAAAATATAGATGAAGATAATATAAATTTCTTACCTTCTTTGTCAAATTTGATGCATACTTTTTTGGCATAAGGATGTTTGTGCTCAACATATGGAGCTAAAAACTTCAACTATTGCAAACATGGAGGAGGTTGCTAAGTTTTAGGGAGACCGGCGTCGACAGAGTATAGTGCAAAAGGCAACCGACATCGGTAGGTGTGAACTGAAGAAAACTGGCATCAGCAGGAGGTCGATCGACGTCGGTCACCTTCAGGTAGATAGGGACTGACATCAGTCACCTGTGGCGGTTCTAGAACTGTTCGTTGCACGGACAGTTAGTTCGTTGAACCGAGTGTTTACATGTTAAGGGCTAATTATAGTCTTGATTTGCGAGTCTAATTATTGTAAATTAAAAGTCTAAGTTATTGTTTAAGTCTGGGATCTATTTATAGACCCATTGGCATGTATTGTAATTAAGGCAAGAAAAGGATTTCTTCCAGTTGTAGGATCTTAGTCAGGAGGTGTGTAAGGCCACATTTGAAGATCTACATGGTAAGTAAGATCAATTTGAGATCTACTTGAAGTACTTTGAGTACTTGTGTACTGGCAGGGTTATTACTGACTGGTTGGAGGTGAACACCAATTCTGTGTGTGAGTTGTGTGTTGAGATGGTTTTTTGGTAGGAGAGTGAACTCTTGAAGAAAATTACTAAACACTTGAGGTGTGGGAAGCTTCTGAGAGGTGTGGAGAAGAAGTGGCATCTTCTTTATTGTATTTTCTTTCTGGATGAGTATTAATACAATATAGTGTGTTGTCTCTCATATTATGTGATATTTGTGAATTCTAGTTACTTGTACTTCTGGTTAATTCTGCATGTTTAATTGCTTGTATGTGGTAATCATATTGTGCTCTTTCTGAGGAGAAAGATCTTAACAAGTGGGATCAAAATAGGTGTGTTGTTCGTGATTCCCCAACAACTGGTATTAGAGCTTTTGGTTGGGATATTAACAGGTTAGATTAGATCTGGTTAGTGTGTGTTGATTACAGGTTACTCATAGGGGTTTTTATTTGAGTGGGAGTAGAGCAATGGCAGAAAAAATTAAGCTACGAATGGAGAAGTTTAATGGCAAGAACTATCAATTATGGAGGATGTAGATTGAAGATTATCTGTATCAAAAAGATTTGTACTTACCATTGGGTGGGGCTGATTGCAAGCCCTGGGATATGAAGGATGAAGAATGGGAGGTTCTTGATCGGAAGGCTCTGGGATCTATAAGGTTGAGTCTTGCATCGTCTGTGATTTCTAACTTATCACATGCTAAGACAATGGTAGAGTTGATGGAATCTTTGGCAAATTTATATGAAAAACCCTCAGCTTCAAATAAGGTATTTCTTATGAAGCAATTATTTAATTTGCAAATGTTGGAAGGTGGATCTGTTCATAGTCATCTTAGTGATTTCCATGGTTTGGTAAACTAGTTAAATTTAGTCAATATTGTTTTTGATGATGAAATTAAGGCTCTCTTAATCTTATGTTTATTACCTGAAAGTTGGGAGAGTTTGGTAATGGCAGTTAGCAATACTGGGTCTGCTTCAAAAATATTAAAAGTCGATGATGTTGTGAGTGTAATCTTGAATGAAGAAATTTGTAGGAAAAGCACAAGTGAATCATCAGGGAATGCTTTGAGTGTGGAAAGCAAGGGAAGGCAAAGAGAGAAGATAGAGCATGGGAGATCAAGGTCCAAGATAGGCAGGAGATCCAAGTCTAGGTATGGCTGAATAACCTACTGGAAATGTGGAAAGCAAGGACATCTAAAAAGAGATTGTTGGTTGGGTGAAGATCAGCATGAAGGACATGAAGAAGAAGTAGAAGTTACAGAGTTCATTGCACAAGATGCTCTGGTATGTTCTTTGGATAAAGTAGAATCTTGGGTTTTAGATTTTGGTGCCTCTTTCTATGCATCCCCAAATAGGGAATTTTTTCATGAGTATGTCCAGGGAGACTTTGGAGAAATTAATTTAGGAGATGGTAAGCCTTGTCAAATGGTTGGCAAAGGGAAAGTGAAGCTGAAATTGCAGACAGGTAACACATGGGTGTTGAAGGAGGTCATGCATGTCCCAGTTCTGGAGCAGAATTTGATTTTTGTAAGAAGTTTGGGTGATGAGGGTTACACAGTAACTCTCACAGCAGACTCTTGGAAGATTACCAAGGGTGCACTTATTGTAGTAAGAGGTAAGAAAATAGGTACACTTTATCTATCTACTGGTATTACTAATTCTCTTTCTGGGTTATCTACTTCAACTGTAGATTCGAAGATGTGGCTTAATAGGCTTGGTCACATGAATAAGAAGGAGATGCATGTTCTTGAGTCAAAGGGTATGCTTTCGAATTTGAAAAGCATAAATCAAGATTTCAGTATGCAGAAGAAGAAGGTAACATTTCTTGAGGAATCTGATGTTCGTGATAAGAATAAGAAAGTCTTGGTTTTCAAGGAGAAGGTGACAGACAGAGATCAGTATAAGGGGCTAAGAAATTCTGAGTAGAGCAAGGGTGATTTGGACAGGGTTTTGATCCAAAAAGAGCTCACGGTTAGAAGTCATTTCTCACAAGAAAAACACAGAGACCAACGTCGGCATCCATACAGGGACCGATGTCAAATATGTGCAGCCCAACATCAGTGACTCAAGGATAGATAAACATCAGCATCGGTCAGGGGGAACCGACGTCGGTGATGAGATAGTTGCATGGAACTGATGTCAGTCAGGTGCAGACTGAGATGTGATCAGCATCAGTCACTGAGACCGATTTTGGGTGAATAGCAAGCTGTCAAGGAGTCTCAAGTGCCCATATGGAGGACTTAAAGGGTGTGTAAGCCTTAAATTTCTCATTTCCCTTCTTTACACTACTTGTTGCTCACTGATGGTAAAGAACCAAGAAGTTGTTAAAGAAGCAGAGCGGGTAGATCTAGGAAATAGTGGGAGCTTGGCATGGATGAAGGATGTGATTCCTTGACAGAGAACCAAACAGGGGTTTTAGATGGAGTTGCTAGCTAGAAGAAAGCACTGAGAGATGAATGGATGTTCAGGATAAAGAAGAGCGGGAATGGACATGTGAGATAGAAGGCCAGGGTATATGGTCTTGAGTAAGCTTCAGGACAATGGAGGTTTGATCATTGTGTTTCTCTTTACCAGGTTGGATAATATTAGCTACATTATCTTGTTACTATATGATGTGCTTGTTGCAGGTTTACATAAACATGGAGTTACTGAACTAAAGGTAAAGCTAGTTCAGAGGTGTGTCATGAAGAATCTGGGAGTAGCAAGATTCTTTGGCATGAGTGTGTTCTAGGGACATGGAAGGTCATAGGTTGACTTTGTTTCAAGATGATTGTGTGAGACCGGTTAGCACACCGATGGTTGGACAGTTCACAGAATAGGGTCTTGATTCACATAATGAGGTTAAGTGCATGGTATGTACTAAGCCTGAGTTTTTCCAAGCAGTGGGAGTTGTCACAAGTTTGGAGCCAATCCAGAAAAGAAGCACTGGAGGGGCAGTTCAGTGGAGTTTTAGGTATCTGAGAGGGACCAGCAGCAGGTCGACATGCTATGCAGGGTCAAGTTCTTTTCTACATGGTTTATAGATGTGGATGTGGCAGGTGATTTGGATGACAGGAGGTGCACCATAGGATTTGTGGTGGTTGGTCTTTAAGATTGATCTTGAAGAGGGATACAAAGCTAAGGGAACAAACTAGATGATGTATAGGTACAGGTATAGTTACAGCTATTTATCTCCAAGTGGGAGATTGTTAGGTTATGGAGCTAAAAGCTTCAACTGTTACAAACATGGAGGAGGTTGCTGAGTTCCAGGGAGACCGACATCGGCAAAGTATAGTGCAGAAGGCAACCGACATCGGCAGGTGTGAACTGAAGACAATCACCATCGATAGGAGGTCAGCTGACGTCAGTCACCTCCAGGCAGATAGGGACCAACGTTGGTCACTTTTAGCGGTTTCAAAACTGTTCGTTGCACAGACAGTTAGTTCATTGAATCGAGTGTTTGCATGTCAAGGGCTAATTATAGTCTTGAGTTGTGAGTCTAATTATTATAAATTAGAAGTTTAAGTTATTTTTTAAGTCTGGGATCTATTTATAGACCCATTGGCATGTATTGTAATTAAGGCAAGAAAAGGATTTCTTCCAGTTGTAGGATCTTCATCAGCAGGTGTGCAAGGCCACATTTGAAGATCTACATGGTAAGTAAGATCAATTTGAGATCTACTTGAAGTACTTTGAGTACTTGTGTATTGGCAGAGTTATTATTGACTGGTTGGAGGTGAACACCAATTCTATGTGTGAGTTGTGTGTTGGGACTATTTTTGGTAGGAGAGTGAACTCTTGAAGAAAATTACTAAACACTTGAGGTGTGGGAAGCTTCAAAGAGGTGTGGAGAAGAAGTGGCATCTTCTTTATTGTATTTTCTTTTTGGATGAGTATTAATACAAGATAGTGTGTTGTCTCTCATATTCTGTGTTATTTGTGAATTTTAGTTACTTGTACTTCTAGTTAATTCTGCATATTTAATTACTTGTATGTGGTAATCGTATTGTGTTCTTTCAGAGGAGCAAGATCCTAACAAGTGGGATCAGAACAGGTGTGTTGTTCATGATTCCCCAACAACTGGTATTAGAGCTTTTGGTTGAGATACTAATAGGTTGGATTAGATCTGGTTAGTGTGTGTTGATTAGAGGTTACTCACAGGGGTTTCTGTTTGAGTGGGAGTAGAGCAATGGCAGAAAAAATTAAGCTATGAATGGAGAAGTTTAATGGCAAGAACTATCAATTAAAGAGGATGCAGATTGAAAATTATCTATATCAGAAAGATTTGTACTTACCGTTGGGTGGGGCTGATTGCAAGCCCTGGGATATGAAGGATGAAGAATGGGAGGTTCTTGATCGGAAGGCTCTGGGATCTATAAGGTTGAGTCTTGCATCGTCTGTGATTTTCAACTTATCACATGCTAAGACAACGATAGAGTTGATGGAATCTTTGGCAAATTTATATGAAAAACCCTCAGCTTCAAATAAGGTATTTCTTATGAAGCAATTATTTAATTTGCAAATGTTGGAAGGTGGATCTGTTCATAGTCATCTTAGTGATTTTCATGGTTTGATAAACTAGTTAAATTTATTCAATATTGTTTTTGATGATGATATTAAGGCTCTCTTAATCTTATGTTTATTACCTGAAAGTTGGGAGAGTTTGGTAATGGCTATTTATCTCCAAGTGGGAGATTGTTAGGTTGTGGACCTAAAAGCTTCAACTATTGCAAACATAGAGGAGGTTGCTGAGTTCTAGGGAGACCAGCGTCGATAGAGTATAATACAGAAGGCAATCAACATCGACAGGTCTAAACTGAAGACAACTTGCATCGACAGGAGGTCAGTTGACGTTGGTCACCTCCAGGCAGATAGGGACCAACGTCGGTCACCTGTGGTGGTTTCAGAACTGTTCGTTGCAAGAACAGTTAGTTTGTTGAACCGAGTGTTTGCATGTTAAGGGCTAATTATGGTCTTGAGTTGCGAGTCTAATTATTGTAAATTAGAAGTCTAAGTTATTTTTTAAGTCTGGGATCTATTTATAGACCCATTGGCATGTATTGTAATTAAGGCAAGAAAAGGATTTCTTCCAGCTGTAGGATCTTGGTCAACAAGTGTGCAAGGCCACATTTAAAGATTTACATGGTAAGTAAGATCAATTTGAGATCTACTTGAAGTAATTTGAGTACATGTGTACTGGTAGGGTTATTACTGACTGGTTGGAGGTGAACACTAATTCTGTGTGTGAGTTGTGTGTTGGGATGGTTTTTGGTAGGAGAGTGAACTCTTGAAGAAAATTACTGAACACTTGAGGTGTGGGAAGCTTCAAAGAGGTGTGGAGAAGAAGTGGCATCTTTTTTATTATATTTTCTTTCTGGATGAATATTAATACAAGATAGTGTGTTGTCTCTCATATTTTGTGTTATTTGTGAATTCTAGTTACTTGTACTTCTGGTTAATTATGCATGTTTAATTGCTTGTATGTGGTAATCATATTGTGCTCTTTTTGAGGAGCAAGATCTTAATAAGTGGGATCAGAATAGGTGTGTTGTTCCTGATTCCCCAACAACTGGTATCAGAGCTTTTGGTTGGGATACTAACAGGTTGGATTAGATCTGGTTAGTGTGTGTTGATTAGAGGTTACTCACAGGGGTTTCTATTTGAGTGGGAGTAGAGCAATGACAGAAAAAAGTACGCTACGAATGGAGAAGTTTAATGGCAAGAACTATCAATTATGGATGATGTATATTGAAGATTATCTGTATCAGAAAGATTTGTACTTACCATTGGGTGGGGTTGATTGCAAGCCCCGAGATATGAAGGATGAAGAATGGGAGGTTCTTGATCAGAAGGCTCTAGGATCTATAAGGTTGAGTCTTGCATCGTCTATGATTTCTAACTTATCACATGCTAAGATAATGATAGAGTTGATGGAATCTTTGGCAAATTTATATGAAAAACCCTCAGCTTCGAATAAGGTATTTCTTATGAAGCAATTATTTAATTTGCAAATGTTGGAAGGTAGATCTGTTCATAGTCATCTTAGTGATTTCCATGGATTGGTAAACCAATTAAATTCAGTCAATATTATTTTTGATGATGAAATTAAGGCTCTCTTAATCTTATGTTCATTACCTGAAAGTTGGGAGAGTTTGGTAACGGCAGTTAGCAATACTGCGTCTGCTTCAAAAATCTTTAAAGTGGATGATGTTGTGAGTGTAATCTTGAATGAATAAATTCGCAAGAAAAGCACAGGTGAATCATCAGGGAATGCTTTGAGTGTGGAAAGTAGGGGAAGGCAAAGAGAGAAGATAGAGCATGGGAGATCAAGGTCCAAGATAGGCAGGAAATTCAAGTCCAGGTATGGCAGAATAACCTGCTAGAAATGTGGAAAGCAAGGGCATCTAAAAAGAGATTGTTGGTTGGGTGAAGATCAACATGAAGGACATGAAGAAGAAACAGATGTTGCAGAGTTCATTGCACAGGATGCTCTAGTATGTTCCTTGGATAAAGTAGAATCTTGGGTTTTAGATTTTGGTGCGTCTTTCTATGCATCCCCAAATAGGGAATTTTTTCATGAGTATGTCCATGGAGACTTTAGAGAAATTAATTTAGAGGATGGTAAGCCTTGTCAAATGGTTGGAAAAGGGAAAGTGAAGCTGAAATTGCAGACAGGTAACACATGGGTGTTGAAGGAGGTCATGCATGTCCCAGTTCTGGAGTAGAATTTGATTTTTGTAAGAAGTCTGGGTGATGAGGGTTGCACAGTAACTCTCATAGCGGAATCTTGGAAGGTTACCAAGGGTGCACTTTTTGTAGCAAGAGGTAAGAAAGTAGGTACACTTTATCTATCTACTTGTATTACTGATTCTCTTTCTGGGTTATCTACTTCAGCTATAGATTCGAAGATGTGGCTTAATAGGCTTGGTCACATGAATAAGAAGGAGATGCATGTTCTTGATTCAAAGGGTATGCTTTCAAATTTGAAAAGCATGAATCAAGATTTTTGTATGCAGAAGAAGAAGGTAATGTTTCTTGAGGAATCTGATGTTTGTGACAAGAACAAGAAAGTCTTGGTTTTCAAGGAGAAGGTGATGGACAGAGATCAGCAAAAGGGGCTGAAGAATTCTAAGTAGAGCAAGGCGTGATTTGGACAAGGGTTTGATCCAAAAGGAGCTCATGGGTAAAATTCATTTCTGACAAGAAAAACATAGAGACTGACGTCAGTTAGAAAATTGATGTCATGTCTAGACAGGGACCGATGTTGGCTATGTGCAGCCTGATGTTAGTGACTTAGGGACAGATAAACACCGGCATTGGTCAGGGGGAACTAACATCGATGATGAGGTAGTCACATGGAACTGACGTGGGTTGGGTGCAGACTGATATGTGACCATCATCAATCACTGAGACAGATTTTGGGTGGACAGCAAGCTGTCAAGGAGTCTCAAGCACCCATATGGAGGACTTAAAGGGTAAGTAAGCCTCAAATTCATCATTTCCCTTTCTTTACACTACTTGTTACTCACTGATGGTAAAGAACCATGAAGTTGTTAAAGAAGTAGAATAGGTAGATCCAAGAAACAGTGGGAGCTTGGCATGGATGAAGGATGTGATTCCTTAGAGGATAACCAAATGGGAGTTTTATGGTGGAGTTGCCACTAGAAGTAAGCACTGAGAGACGAATGGATTTTTAGGATAAAGAAGAGCGGAAATGAACATGTGAGATGGAAGGCCAAGGTATATGGTCTTGAATAAGATGCAAGACAATGAATGTTTGATCATTGTGTTTTTCTTTACCAGGTTGGATAATATTAGCTATATTATCCTATTACTGTATGATGTGCTTGTTGCAGGGTTACATATATAGGGAGTTGCTGAACTAAAGGTAAATCTAGTTCAGAAGTATGTCATGAGGAATTTGGGAGCGATAAGATTCTTTGGCATGAGTGTGCTCTAGGGACATGGAAGGTCACAGGTTGACTTTGTTTTAGGATGATTGTGTGAGACCGGTTAGCATGCCGATGGTTGGACAGTTCATAGAACAGTGTCTTGATTCACATAATGAGGTTAAGTGCATGGTATGTACTAAACCTAAGTTTTCCCAAGTAGTGGGAGTTGTCATAAGTTTGGAGCCAATCTAGGAAAGAAGCATTGGAGGGCAGTTTAGTGGATTCTTAGAGGGACCAACAGCAGGTTGACATGCTATACAGGGTCAAGTTATTTTCTACATGGGTTTGTAGATACAGATGTGGCAGGTGATTTGGATGACAGGAGTTGCATCACAGGGTGTGTGGTGGTTGGTCTTCAAGAGTGATCTTGAAGAGGGATACAAAGCTAAGGGAAAAAACTAGATGATGTACAGGTATAGGTACAATTGCAGCTATTTATCTCCAAGTGGGAGATTGTTAGGTTATGGAGCTAAAAGCTTCAACTATGCAGACATGGAGAGGTTGATGAGTTCTAGAAGTACCAGCATTGGTAGTGTAACTGACGTCGATCACATATAATGCAGAAGGCAACCAGCATCGGTAGGGAGTTGGCTGATGTCGGTCAGCACCAGTCAGATAGGGACTAATGTCGGTCACCTGTGGCAGTTCTAGAACTATTCATTGCATGGATAGTTAATTCGTTGAACTAAGTGTTTGCATGTAAAGGCTATTTCGAGTCTTGAGCTACGTGTCTATTATTAGTAAACTAAGAGTCTAAGTTATTGTTTAAGTCTGGGATCTATTTATAGACCCATTGGCATGTATTGTAATTATGAGCTAAAAAGGAAGGCAAGGAAGATCCTTCCATTATAAGATCATTGAGTTACAGGTGTTTGAATCTCATAGGAGATCTACATGTGTAAGTATGGTCTGTTGAATTACAGGTTTCAGGTTCATGGGAGATCTACTTGAAGTGCTTTGAGTACTTGGTGTACTGGCAGGGTTATTACTGATTGGTTGGAGAGGTGAACACCAATTATGTGTTTGAGTTGTGTGTTGGGACCATTTTTGGTAGGAGAGTGAACTCTTAATTGAGAATTAATGGGAGCCCTTGAGGTGTGGGAAGCCTCTGAGAGGTGGAAGAAGAAGTGGCATCTTCTTTATTGTATTTTCTTTCTGAATGAGTATTGAATACAAGATAGTGTATTGTCTCTCATTTTCTATGTTATTTGTGAATTCTAGTTACTTGTACTTTTGGTTAATTTTGCATGTTTAATTGCTTGTATTTGGTAATCATATTGTGCTCTTTTTGAGGATCAAGATCCTAACAACTGGGATCAGAATAGGTGTGTTGTTCCTAATTCCCCAACAATTGGTATCAGAGCTTTTGGTTAGGATACTAATAGGTTGGATTAGATCTAGTTAGTGTGTGTTGATTAGAGGTTACTCACAGGGGTTTTTGTTTGAGTGGGAGTAGAGCAATGGCAGAAGAAAGTAAGATACGAATGAAGAAGTTTAATGGCAAGAACTATCAATTATGGAGGATGCAAATTGAAGATTATCTGTATCAGAAAGATTTGTACTTACCATTGGGTGGGGTTGATTGCAAGCCTCGAGATATGAAGGATGAAGAATGGGAGGTTCTTGATCGGAAGGCTCTGGGATCTATAAGGTTGAGTCTTGCATCGTCTGTGATTTCCAACTTATCACACGCTAAGACAACGGTAGAGTTGATGGAATCTTTGGAAAATTTATATGAAAAACCCTCGGCTTTGAATAAGGTATTTCTTATGAAGCAATTATTTAATTTGCAAATGTTGGAAGGTGGATCTGTTTATAGTCATCTTAGTGATTTCCATGGTTTTGTAAACTAGTTAAATTCAATCAATATTGTTTGTGATGATGAAATTAAGGCTCTCTTAATCTTATGTTCATTACCTGAAAGTTGGGAGAATTTGGTAATGGCAGTTAGCAATACTGTGTCTGCTTCAAAAATCTTAAAAGTCGATGATGTTGTGAGTGTAATCTTGAATGAATAAATTCACAGGAAAAGCACAGGTGAATCATCAGGGAATGCTTTGAGTGTGGAATGTAGGGGAAGGCAAAGAGAGAAGATAGAGCATGGGAGATCAAGGTCCAAGATAGGCAGGAGATCCAAGTCCAGGTATGGCAGAATAACCTGCTAGAAATGTGGAAAGTAAGGGCATCTAAAAAGAGATTGTTGGTTGGGTGAAGATCAGCATGAAGGACATGAAGAAGAAGTAGATGTTGTAGAGTTCATTGCATAGGATGCTCTGGTATGTTCCTTGGATAAAGTAGAATCTTGGGTTTTAGATTCTAGTGCATCTTTCCATGCATCCCCAAATAGGGAATTTTTTCATGAGTATGTCCAGGGAGACTTTGGAGAAATTAATTTAGGGGATGGTAAGCCTTGTCAAATGGTTGGCAAAGGGAAAGTGAAGCTGAAATTGCAGACAGGTAACACATGGGTGTTGAAGGAGGTCATGCATGTCCCAGTTTTGGAGTAGAATTTGATTTTTGTAAGAAGTTTGGGTGATGAGGGTTGCATAGTAACTCTCACAGTGGAATCTTGGAAGGTTACTAGGGGTGTACTTGTTGTAGCAAGAGGTAAGAAAGTAGGTACGCTTTATCTATCTACTTGTATTACTGATTCTCTTTCTGGGTTATCTACTTCAGTTGTAGATTCGAAGATGTGGCTTAATAGGCTTGGTCACATGAATAAGAAGGAGATGCATATTCTTGAGTCAAAGGGTATGCTTTTAAATTTCAAAAGCATGAATCGAGATTTTTGTATGCAGAAGAAAAAGGTAACGTTTCTTGAGGAATCCGATGTTCGTGACAAGAACAAGAAAGTCTTGGTTTTCAAAGAGAAGGTGAGGAACAGAGATCAGTGCAAGCGGCTGAAGAATTCTGAGTAGAGCAAGGGTGATTTGGACAGGGTTTTGATCCAAAAGGAGCTCGTGGGTAGAAGTCATTTCTCACAAGAAAAACACAGAGACCGACGTCGGTTAGAAAACTGATGTCGACATCCATATAGGGACCAATGTCAGCTATGTGTAGCCCGACATCGATGACTTAGGGACAGATAAACACCAGTGTCAGTCAGGTGGAACCAACATCGGCAATGAGGCAGTCACATGGAACTGACGTCAATTGGGTGCAGATTGAGATGTGACCAGCATCGGTCACTGAGACAGATTTTGGATGGACAGCAAGTTGTCAAGGAGTCTCAAGCACCCATATGGAGGACTTAAAGGGTATGTAAGCCTCAAATTCATCATTTCCCTTCTTTACACTACTTGTTGCTCACTGATGGTAAAGAAACAGGTCTTAATAGATGCCTAGAAAAATGGTCTAGTTTATTAGATGTTATGTTGGTTATCATCTGATTATGTTGTATGAATCATATGGATGCTTATTCAGAGATTATCATTTGTATAAACACATAATAAATATTTGTTTCTCTTTTTTATTACTCATGGAATCAGGTATGTGTTTGGGTTACTAATTTGTTTTTGATATATCAAAGAGATGTTTCCATTGTTAAAAGACTTTATGAGCATGGTTTTGCTTTATATTGTGATATTAAGTATGATAGTTAGTAAGAAATAAAATGGAAATATATACCCTAAGCATGGAAAACTTAATTGAAATTTAATAAAAAACAACCTAGGAATAAGATATGAATAATCAAATTTGAAGTGTAAATGTAACATAAAAATCAAGTGTAAGAATAAATACAAAAATTCACAACCGAATTGCATGATATGGATAATTAATACTTAAGTGTAAACAAGATTTAATAATCTTACGACAATTGAGAAGTAAATAACAAAACAAATAAATGAAAATATAAAAATAAACAAACAAACAAAACACCAATAAAAATAAAAATAAAACAAACAAAGTGAACAAAACAATAAAAAACAACTAAATGATCCAAAGCAAAGAAAATTGTAGTAAACAAACTATGTTAAACACACAAAAATAAAAAAACAAAGATAAACAAAAAAAAAATCACAAACAATGGTCAAACACAATATTAGTGCAAACAAAAAACAAATGGTTTGTGTGTGTCCAATAGAGGTGTTACTCTTGGAGACAGGGTGACCCCTAAGCTAGGTAGCAACAACATAGGTAAAACAACATAGGAACAAAATAATAATGGTTGCCCTTATGATATAGGGAGATAATGAGACAAACAAGATGAAAAATAAAACAAACAAAATGAGGGGGATAGAATAAAAGGAATGGGTAACCGAGCTGACTCGATATGCCTTAGGAAAGTAGATGTTGCTTACATATTTCCATGGACACAAGATCCAATATGAACTTCAATTCAAATGTAGTTCTCCTATGATATGGGATAGAATAAAATAGATGATAAGAAAACATGATTAACTTGTAGAATAAAATTGGATTGGTCTCATAAAATAGCGAGTGCGTGAGAAATGAAGAGATGACATTCCATAAGCTTGAAAATGTCAACACAAACAAATTGTGCAAGCATGAGAGTATGCTTTAGGTTGAAACCACACTAAAATTTAAGAGATGAGTATTCATAAATAAATTGAATTGGTATTTCATAGTGTTTACTACATCTAAGGCTTGGAAAAAGAAGTTTATCACAAAATGGTGAGAGCATTGATATGGAAATTACTCACAAAATGGAGAGAGCATAAATAAATCCAAGTGGTCATTAGTATATCCACATTGAATATATAATGTTCACAAAATGTACTCGAAAAATGGTGAGAGCATACAAATCGAGGCTAATAAGGATAAGGAAACTAAATGAAAAGTGGTTATTTGTGAAATAGTTAGGAGTTCCAAGATCCTTAAGGCAAATACGTGTTTAAAAAAGAAAGGAAAGGGTAGTCTATATAACCTAATATACCCCATGTATCCAAGTGATACCTACATAGTACATGCAGACCTCAAGCTGATATAATTCTCCCAAAAGAGGGAGGAAAAAGACCAAGGTGGTCTAGATATGAAATTGAATAGATAAAATGGCCCATCCCAAAAAAAATTGCAAGCTTTATATCTACATGGAAACTCTAAGCCAATTTTCATGATTTTTTTATTTTTAGAATTTTCTAGATCATTTACAAATGTTTAGGGGTTTTAAAATGATTACAAATGTTATTGGAATTTACTAGGCATCTCAACTCAAAGAATTATGAGACACTGAATAATCTAACTTGTAAAATGGCAAGACTGTGGCTTAGCCTTCTTGTAAAAAATAAGAGTGTGGCATAGGGATAATTTTAATGACCTTAATGTGAATTAAGTGCTACCTACATAGTCTTATAAGACCTCAAGTCACTATAGTTCCACCTACATAAAATGCATCCAATGAATTACTAGAAAGTTCTAGGTTAAAGGCAAAATGGCAAAGTAAATGATAACAATAATGGCAAGGTGATGTGGAAATGCATGGTAAAGGTGGTATCCCTAATTTTCCCATAGGTAGTTATAATTAAGAAATAATGGCAAAGAGTCAATAATACTAATTTGATCATAGGTAGTTATAATTAGTAGCACGACGTGGGACACTGATTTTCCTAAAAGTGGTTATAATCATTGCCACAATTCAAATGTAACAATAAATGAAGGATACAATTTTTAGGACCACTATCATAGTAATTTTATATGATGTCATTCAAACATGTAATTTTAAAATGACTGCTAAAATTGAATCTATCATTAACCACTAAACATACCTAAAGTACAAATGAATCAAAACCAAGGTCAAATGTGATAGGTGGGGGTACGTAAAAATAATTGATTAGCGAAGGATTAAGGGTATGGGTGAACAAAAAGGTGTATATTACAAAGAATAGTTATAATGTGGCATAATTTAGATGATCCTTATAGAAAACAATCTAAATCCCTCAAGCATAGAAACATTTGAGGTGCATTATGCTCATTGGTTCATCAAGTTCATCTCCCTCTAGTGTAGTGAATTTGTATGCTTGAGAACCATATTTGGCAACAACTACATGGAGTTGTAACCAATTTGGATCAAACTTTCCCTTTTTCTTGGACGCAATGTTGACATTCTTCTAATTCTCTTTTACTACTAGGTCACCAAGCTCAAATTCATGATTCTTAATAAAACTATTATATTAGCCTTGTAGCTTATTCTAATAAGCCTAAATATTATTCAGGGTGGCCAAATGTTTACCCTCAAGTAGTGCTAGCTCCTGCAAGTGAGACACTATAGTCTTCATCATCAATGATGTGTTACAACAAAATTTAGAGAGAAGGCAACTCAACCTCAATGGGAGGAATAACTTTAGTTCCATAAACAAGTGAATAGGGTGTAGATCATGTTAGAGTACAAAATGTGGTATGGTATGCCCAAAGGGTGTTAAATAGATGCAAGTTCCAATTATGACCAATGTAATTGATAATCTTCTTTAGAATATTACTAATAGTTTTATTAGAAGCCTCAAATTTTTATTGTGCTTCTCTTATATCTTCTTACATCTCTAGTAAAAATTTTGAATAAAATTTCCTTATATGTCAAAAGATATAGAGAAATTATTATAAACCCTAAAATGACAATAACTCCCTCAAAACTAATCAAAAAAATCTTGATTTTTTTACTGTGACTTACTCAAAATATTCTCCATATCTATTAAAAACATTGTGGAAAACTTCACAACCAATCAAAAGATATTGATGATTCAAAAAAAACTAGGTTTTTGCTCCACACAAATTGCCCAAATCGAAGCTCTGATACCACTTGATATGATCTTGATATGATTCAAATATTAAATATATGTATAAATACCCTTAAGGTAGGACAAAACCATATAATACTCCTTTAGGAAGGAATAAATCCACAATGTCTCTTCAAGGGGACAACCTCCAATATCCTCTTACAATAGAAGACTCAATGCTTACTTTATATTTTTACCATGATTATCATCTCCTTTATATATACATCTATCTAACCAATGGATGGGTAACCTCCTAATCCCAATGTAGGCTGACAATTACCCAATGTACTAATTCCACAAGTTACTCCATTATCCTAATATATTGTACCCATATAGCTAACTAAGGTGATGTGTGCCACATGTTGGCATCTCCATCAACCCATATACTTTATTATAGCATATCCCTAGGTACATAGCATGGTTAAGGATGAAATATAGTTCCATATACCATCCAAAAATTAATTGACAAAATATATTAGTAAACTGAAGCCTTGGGATCTTGTTGATATGCTTAGTTGGAGATAAATCGATGTAATGGGACATGATGTTAGCACAAGTCAAATTTGTGTACAATAACTCTATTAATCAAAACATGGGACAATTTTATCTAGGTCATTTGTGAGTTATCCCTAGAGGAGTGTCCAAATTAATAAATATAGATGAGGTGCATGGAAGGAGTGAAAAATCATAAGGTTATGTTGAATATATGCAAGAACTCCATGAGAAAGTGAAGCAAAAAATTGAGAAAGTAGCCTAAGTTAAAAACATCACATCCACAAAAGGTGCAAGAGAAAAAATTAAAAGTATGAGATTTAGTAACACATTTATACAATGATATATATCCATGAGGCATGTAAAAAAACTAATTCTAAAAAAGATAGGACCATGTAGAGTGTTACATGTTTATATCAAACATTTATGAGATTGAGTTTATTATAAGAAATGGATATCTCACCCATCATTAATGTCGAGAAATTGCATAATTTTCATAAGGCATAAGGAGAAGGAGAAGAGTACTAAGAGAAGGCACAAGTTATGGAATGGAGGGTGTAATTCCAAAAAAAGGAGAGGGAAAAAATAAAAGTTATTTTAGACTATAAGGTAGTGCAATGGATGCATGGAAAATAATATAATAAGTATTTGGGGAAATGATAGAATTGTGCAATATAATATGCATCATGGTTGGATCTCACTGAGATTGGTCGATATGGGTATGATGTCAAAAAATTCAAATTTTGAGTTGGGGATCACATATTAACTATCTGGGGGTTTTGATGCAAGATCATCTAGGGTGTGAAAAATATTGCATCTTTTTGGAGATATAGTGTATTTTTTTCTAAGGATAAGTGTTCAACTATGCCCAAGATAAAAGGAAGATAATAACATTAAACATTAGCTCACAAGGTCTTCGATAGGGTCACGTGTGTATCTCTCTATTGCCCAAAAGAAACTTTTAGACATAAACACAGATAGGTATATAAGCTAATACAAAGTAAACAAGTCTAACCTAGAGACCACATCACCATGACCACCAAATTTTAAATTAATAAATTTTCATAATCAAACATGATAACCTTAAAATAAATGTGAGCAAATAATTTAGCTTGTATTTGGGTGGCCAATTTGAATTCAAATCCTCAAACCACCAACTTTGTCAAGACACATCAATAGGAAATTATTATGGTATTTAAATTAAAGGGTGGGAAGCATATTTTTGAATTAGGACCAAATGTTTATAAAAGGGGACTAGATTGATCACTCAAGAGGAAAGCAGATGAGTGGTGAAGGAAACTCTATTAAAAAATTTAGGTGAGGATGTTTATAAGATGAGAAGAAAAATGGTGTTATTAATGTATGCTTGAGGTTGTTATGATAACTTCATTGTAAATGAGTTGTAGATTTAGTTGAAAGGAAACTAAATATAATATATTTTGAGTATTAAATTGAATATACTTTAGTGTGTTTGTTTGTTTGTTTTTTTTTTTTTTTTTTTTTTTTTTTTTTGTGTGTGTGTGTGTGTGTGTGTGTGTGTGTGTGTGTGTGTGTGTGTGTGTGTGTGTGTGTGTGTGTGTGTGTGTGTGTGTGTGTGTGTGTGTGTGTGTGTGTGTGTGTGTGTGTGTCTGTATGTGTGTGTGTGTGAGAGAGAGAGAGAGAGTGAGTGAGTGAGTGTGTGTGTGAGTGAGTGAGTGAGTGACTGACTGACTGACTGAGTGAGAGAGAGAGAGAGAGAGAGAGAGAGAGAGGATTCTTGGTTGCATGGATTGGATTATCTTCATTGGTAACCTAACCCATAACTACATTAATATTCCTTATTCAAATTTGTATGTAAGAAGAGGACACAACCAATGGGGAAGTGAAAAAGACTTATGGTTGTCAAATATAATGAAACTTAAGGCTTTTTTAAAGTTAATATCATGCATTGTTGTCATCAAAAACTATAAGTATAAACTTAATGAATTTATTTTTCTATAATTTATTAGTGTTCATATGGTCCTCAAGATATGATAAATGCACCTCATACACAACAAATAACGAGGGAGTATTGGCAAAATACCAGTTTCTTATTACACTTTATTATGAAAGTGTATGATTTTAAATCTGAATGTGCATTCATAGATTACATAATTTATCAACATAATGATGTAAAATAAGTTCTTTGTAATGGAATACATGAGCCCTCCAAATATTGTATGGTTATGCATACCCATTAAATCTTTAGTAATATAATTTCAAGGATAGATTCAAGTTTAGTAATAGGTGTGCTTGTGAATATGATATGTGATGTGAACTAATTGACTAATATTTTTGGTGACTTACTGATAAAGAGATATAACATGCCACTAATAAAATATGTTGCAAACATATATATCAAATTGAGAAAGATGAAGGTCCAAAAACATGATAACAATCCTAACATTAAAATGTTGTACAAAGAGGAGAAAGAGAGTTGTTTTTTGTTACTCAAATACATGGAACTGTAGGGGACACCCATTTCATAATTGATATTCAAAATAAATGGATGTTATAAATTGTGGTTAAACATTCACATTTTATTATCATTAGCATGGTTTCAAATTTCAATACAATTGAGTACGGGTCAAGATTAAGTTTAGTTTATAGTTTTGTATTACATTTTAGTTGCATATATTTTCTTTTAATTTATAAAGTTATAAATATGGTGTATTTAAGGTTTAGTTGAGCATTGTCATTACATTTTTAATTTTTAAGAAGTTTGAATATACATTTTTTTATTTGCATTAATAATAGATTCATTTTTTTTTTTTTTTTTTATTTGGTGAAATGTGTGTGTGTGTGTGTGTGTGTGTGTGTGTGTGTGTGTGTGTGTGTGTGTGTGTGTGTGTGTGTGTGTGTGTGTGTGTGTGTGTGTGTGTGTGTGTGTGTGTGTGTGTGTGTGTTAATAAAATAAATGTACAAATAATTCACAAAAAATAGGCAGTATGGAAGCACACCTCAATGTCAAACTAGGCATAGCCTAGGAATCGGAAACAATAATATAAAAAATAACTAGGCCTTACCTAGGAACAAGTCATAATAACATCATAAAATAAAATATTAAGCTTCTAGAGCAAGGATAAAAGTTAGAGGATCCATATCATCAGGACCCCAACCTAAGCTTGGTAAGTCATTCCCATTTGGGATTGGTTTCTAGCCAAAAGCTTGAGCAGTGTCCTTGTCATCTTCATCTTCTTGTGTTCAAGTGGGCAAATTGGCTAGAGAGAGCTTGGGAAACTTGTCCAACACATCTGATCGACCTCTAGGTGGTGCCCCCCAAGAATCTGGATGTAGAGGAAGAGGAAGAGGAGGAGCATCCCAACCATACTTCCCAACAAGGGAAGGAAGTAGAGCTTGCCACCCTCCCTTATACACAAGAGGGGTCATACACTGATACGAGGTGTCACTATGAGATCAGCACTAATATTGGATATGATGGTGTCCACCTCAAGGTGGTAATGTAATTCTATCATCTAGTCTATTTTCCCAGGGAAGAGATTGTGAAACCCTTATCATGGCACATGGAACATCTCCCTAATGGGTGAGAAGGTCTTGGAGATGACCAATCTCCATGGAAACTTTATTTTCTTGAACTTGTATCTATAAAATAACATTATAAATGATACAGAACTTGTTCAAAGCAAAAACATTACAATCTGAAGAAGCATTATAAAAACAACATTATTTCTTCCTTTCCATAGCTAAACGAGAATCTCCACTCTAAAATTATGCTAGACTTAGGTATATTTAAAATTCAAGGTAGGTTTATCTCCTAAGAGGATATGTTGCTAATAAAATAATTTGGGATGGAAAGGCCTAAAGAGGTTATGAATCCAAGTCTAGACCCTTTGAGCTTCAGAGCAATACTAGAAAAGATGTATGAGCATTTCTAGGTGGCCATCAAAGGGTCAAGTTAGAATGGAAACTCCTAAGAGAACAAGCCTTCTTCTAATTTGTAAGCCCTTATATAAAATACACCAAGCAAATTGAGCTAGCTTATGATCCATGCACACCCCCTAGGTAATGGGAAAATGGAGGCACTAAGTACTAACAGATGAATGTAGACCCTAATAGGAGTTAAGCTTGTCCACTATAGGCATGTGGGGAGTAATCCATCCATACCCAAGCCAAGGGGTGTAATTATGGAAAGGATTTTTAAGATACCACTTCCAGTCCTTCCACTAAGGATGAGTGGAGTGACCAAAAATTTTGTGAATCATGGAGTATGGCATAGTGTTAAGGATTTCTTGGAAGGATTCTTGATCAAAATTGGCTAATTGGAATTTGGTTTTCACCTCTTCTCAGGAAATCTAGGAGTAGAATCACTTGTCAAAAATATCTTAGATAGTATGAATTCTTATAAGAAACAACTTGAGAGCATTGATCCAAGGGACCTTGGCTAGAGGAACTTTATTGAAATTGATAATAGGTAACCACCATAGCAAGTAAGAGTTAAGAGACAACCCATTTCAGAACCCTAAATCATTCTAGAGAATCCATAGTTTGATCCTTATGCCTTCCAGATGTTTTTTACCATAAAGGACCCTATAATTTTAACAAGGGATTTGATGATGAGTAGATTATAATAGCCCATCCCTTTCTAGGATTTCTTTCCCTTAGGCAAGCTTGAAGATATACAATGTTAGATTAACACCTTCCAAGCTTCCTTGCCTTCAATTGCCTACACAATCTATTTGACACATAAGTCAGTTCCTTAATGAGCCACATCAATGAGCCCCATACCTCTAGCATCTCACATGAAGTATTAATATTCCCAAGACACCCCATGGAATCCATGTCCATGAGAATAATTGGCCTAAACAAAATCTCTAAGTATTTTCCCAAGTTTTTGGTAAGAATTCTTTGAAGGCACCTAGTGTGAAGAGTAGTAAACATGGGTGGTCTCAAGCACTTTTGATCAAATTTTAAACTTACCTTCTAATGATAAGGGCTTACTCACCTAATACTCCAATTTTTTAACTACTGTGTCAACAACATATTGCCACAAAAGGGGTGGATGGGCGTCAAAACAAAAGGGTATGCCAAGAAACTTGAATATTTCATCATGTTGGATCCATGCCTAACCATATTTAGTATCCCACATCGGTGGGGGGAGGTATGATTGTATGTAGCAATGATTTTTTTGCCATTGGATGCTAGAACCAAAGGCAAGGTAGAAGGTGTTGAGACATTACAAGGCATTGTCCACATTATCCTCATCTTTATGAGAGTAAAGAAAGATTCATCCACAAAGTTGCCATTCAAAAATTTCAAATCTTCATGTAAAATTTATTTATCTAGAGGGAGATAAATTCCCTTAACAAGGCCCCTAGCTTAGGTATTGTTAAGAAGATATCCAAAACCCTCAACTGCAAGCACATACAAGGAGGGTTTCAAAGGGAATCTTTGGTGAATGGATAAAGACAAACCAAATTTCTCAAAATTAACTCCATTAAGGGAGATGAAAGTTGAGGCATTTGAAAATAGCATTTGGATAGTTTTAATGAAATTGGGATCGAAGATCCCAGGTCTCTAAGTATGGCCAATATAAACGACCACTCAATTTGGTCATAAGCTTTTTCAAAGGCCATGTCAATGAACATAGCTTGTTTTTTATACCTTTTATCCCCATCCATACATTCCCAGACCATAAGTGTATATATATATATATATATATATATATATATATATATATATATATATATACACTTATGATGAATCCATTTTGCTCAGGAAAATGATGTGTGGCAAAAAATTGCATAACTAGAATGCCAAAGCCTTGGCAATGATCTTGTAGGAAACATTCAATAGGGTGATTGATCACCAATTATAGATCAATTCAGGATCTCCTTGTTTAGGTATGAATCTAATGTTTCATTTATTTATATTTGATCCTAGAGACTAAGACTGAAAGGCCTCTTGATAAACATGATGCAAATCATTACCCACAAGATCCCAAAGGATTTTATAGAATTCATAAGGGAAACCATTAATTCTTGGAGCTTTGTAATTTTCCATGTGAGACTCTGACTCATAAAAATCGTCCACAGGAAGGAGCCTATCACAATCCACTTAATGGGCATGAGAGAGTTTGCAAGGCACCACCACAAGAGACTACTAAAGGGAAATATCAAGCTCTATAGAGGAAACTTGGGCTCTAAATACTTATTGATAGTAGAAGATAAAATCTTGCATAATTTGTGGTGTTTCTAATAGTCCCTTTCTAGCATCATAGATAACTTGGATTTGTTTCTTCAAGTTTTAGGCTCAAAGCATTTGAAAAAAATCTTTGGAATCTTTATCCCCCATCTTGAGCTAGTGGAGCCTAGCTATGACTTGGGCTCCCTAGGCATTATAGTTATTTACTATCTAGATACAATGTCATAAAGAAGAGACTTTGACCTATTATATCTCATTGAAGGGATATTTTTCCAATGCAAAATCTACATGGTTAAGCTCTGAGGAAGTAGCAGAGTAAGAGTGTCTTCAAATTTTATCAATTTCAAGGCCATAGATTCTCATAAAGTGAGAGGTTTTTCTGATGGCATCATCCCACCAAATGATCCAACCAGATTCTTGGGATGGATGGGGATACAAAGTCCAAATGATATGAATATGTGCCACAGTGAGCCCATGCTTGAGCAGAGAAATGTTTAGAAATAATTATGTTTTGTGGGCTTTGGGTTTCATGAACTGACATGTCACTCAAAACCAAATGGGGGAGTGCTTGAAAATCCCAAAATATGGTAACACCTATACTGGAGTAAAAATCTAGTTATCAAATGAAAAGTATGGTTGGGTGGACATCATTGCTTATCTAGGCACTTCAAAATTTGAGTAGGGCCCTCTATGAGATTTCTCTAGGTATACTTTACTCTATCTATTGTCCAAAAAATTAAATTAGGGTCATAAAAGCCCCATTTAGTGAACATATAATACCACACTTCACTTTTGCTAACTACCCAATGCATTGGTGGGTGGCCGACTTTGTATTCAAGAGATACCACAATATTAAAGTCACCGCATATGACCCAATGATCATCAAGGATATCATCCATAATCCATTGCCATAAATGGGTACACTAAATGGTGTCATTTGAGGCATAAATATTAATAAATCCAAAATAATGGCTTTCAATGCTAAAAAGGGTCCACAATAATTGGTTGGTGGGGTCCATGCTAGATTACACTAAGTGTAGCCACCACCTTAGATAAATAAACATGATAACCTCTCCACATCCTACTTCATGATTGTTATGCAAGATAATACTATTGTGCTAGATGGAATTACTAACTGTCATCAATAAAAAATCTGCCACCTTAACTTATTGTAGACTAAGAATGTCCATCTTAGGAAACTTCATTCTGAAATCATGCACAACAAACTTATGTTTTGGGTTTGTAAGAAATCTAACATTCCATGAAAATAAATTTAGATATGAAGGGTGTCAAGAGACATATCCTCAGAGCCTAGGCCTTCTAAGGCATTGTACTAGTTCTGTAAAAAAATGCCCATTATTGTCATTTAAAAAATCATCAAATTGCTTCCTCATAGTAGGAACAACCTGATACTCTCCATCCTCTGTCTCATCACACCTCCTAAGAGGGTTACAAGACCATTTGGGTACATCCTATCAAGTAGGAAGTGGAAGTCTAGCTAGTTGTGAGTCTAAAAATCTAGAAGAACTAGGTAGAGAAGACTTGAGACCCTGGGATAAAACATTGGTAGCAAGAGGGGTGTTGAATACTTTGGGTTTTTCTAACACTTTTGGGGATTCATCCTAGGAGGGCTCTTTCTCAATAGGAGCCTATTATTGTGGGCCATTACTTGTTGATGGATTACCTCATTTAGGGGTTGCACTTGAGCTCGTGGTTTTGGTACAACTATTCTTATTTCCTACCATAGTCCATCCATCCTCATCTAGATTTTTGCTAGCTTTTGGATAGGTATTAGGGGGAGAGGATGAGTGGTTAGATGCATTATTATAGGCTAACTAAAGTGGTAGTCCCAAATTTTATGGTATATTGCTTCGAAGCAAAAATAGGTGTTGGATAGGTTGATATATAGGACTCGTTGGGAGTGTCTCACATCCCCAACTTGAATTTCCAAAAACTCATTAAGGTCTTAAGAAAGGTCTACTTCTACACAAACCCACTTCTATGGTCTAGCAGAGTATAACCTATTTTTCTCATGGTAGATAACCCATCCTGTGGAGGAAGCTAACTGGTGAATAAAATGCCAACAGGGGAGTGAAAAGCCTAAAAATTTAACCTAAATAGGGAATTTGAGAATAGAGTACTCTGAGATAATAAAATATCATTTCCAAGGGGAGAGAACCATGAGTGAGTTCCTGACATACCAAGTGGTAGGCCTATGGAGGATAACTCCTACATGGGAAGGGTCAGCAAAATGAAACAAAAAAACCCTTGGTCATATTATGGATGCTCTCCATCTTAATGTCATGAGCTGCCCAATGGGTTTGCACCCAAAAACTAAGCATACTTTTAGATGTAATTATACCCACAAAATATCCTACTACATAGAATTATTCTAGCCATTGTAGAGTTGAATTCTAGATTAGGCAAAATAACATCAGGTTTCGAAGAGTTACCTCATAGTAAACCTTTGAGACAAACTTATTCAGGCACTTATAGGCGGACATTGTTTGACATTCCATCATTCTTGTCCATAGTTGAAATGGCTAGGAGAGAATGAGGAGAAGTCATTAAATAGGATGACTTCCCCTAAAGGAAAGAAACCCTAAAAGGCAATAAATGCAAGTCATGTAGGTAACCTAAGGGCCATGGTATGACATAGGATAGAGTGATATAAAATCAAGGGTTGACTCAATGGCATGCATGAAAAAAACCCTAGAAAATAAAAAAAACTTACAAAATTACTTCCTCCAACCATTCATTTTATTTGCATGAAATGTAGCATCAATTTTATACACTACTTGTGTTTGATGAGAAATAAAGTGGTGTGATCATGGTATGGGTAATTGTAAAAAATAATAAGGCATTTGATATCAAAAAATGGTTGTAAGAAATATATGATTAAGGCACTCAACATCATCCAGTCTGGAAGTTAGAAACATTCATGACTTATGATGTTGTTTTTGAACTTGAAGCAATACAATACTAAATTTATGATTTATTATTTCTTGTTTGTTAGTTTCAAAAATTGGATGTTAGATCAATAAATTTGAATGATTTGGCTTATCTAATAATTTTTTCAAGAGCTAAAAACTTATTTGAATATGTCATGTTCATAGAGAATGGTTGAAACATGTGATTCAATATGTTGTAATTAAGGAATTGGTATGAAAATGTTCTCTAAGATTGGAGAGATAATCCATGTTATTTTTTACCATGAACGAGTCGTGAGTACCCTTTCTTAATTTTATAGAAATTTTCATGATGAACATGATTTCTTGGAGTAATTCATGACTTATTAGATCAATAATGAGATATATTATAGTGTATTGTTTCTTTATGCATTATAGTTAATTCTTTAATTTTTTTAAAAATATATATTTTTTTTTGTAGCTTCAAATAGATTTTTGGTGATTGTTTTATGTTAGTGAATTTGAAAAATTCACTTTATTAGAAGATATGTGTGCCAAAATATTCTATGATTTCCCTCATTTTAATCAAGATAACAATCCGTCCATTAAATCAAACCATTACGTTATAACATTTCACTTTTTGGTTGACCATATCAAGTTATGTGGGTTAAGGATGTATTGGCCAATGTTTATTTTCCTGAAGTGGATTGATCCATATTATCATAATCATAATAATTTGAATCAAATATGATTATATAATAATTATTTAAGAATGATTAATTGTACTATAAGTCATTGGAAAATTCCAAATATAATCTAGATGGGCATTGCTCACATCATGAGAGCATTGCAAATGCTTATTGGCTAAGAATCCCAACAAGAAATAAGATCATATATCTCTATTAAGTTGTGGAGCTAAAAGCTTCACTGATGCAAATGGTGGAGGTTGCTCAGTGTTAAAGTAACTGACATCGGTCTGATCAATCGATGTCAGTCATACTCAATTACACAATAACCGACATCGGTTAGGGGTCAGCCAGCATCAGTCAGACAGGAACCGATGTCGGCAACCTCTGTGTGTGTGCATTTGCATGCATTTCTAGAACTAGTCTAATTTTAGACGGACAGTCAGTTTGCATGTAAAGACTAATTTTAGTCTTGAGTCTACGTTTCTAATTATTGTTTGGTTTGGGAACTATTTAATAGACCCATGGGGCTGTATTGTAATCAAGGGACTAAGGATTAGATCCTCAACTTGAAGGCAAGAACAACAATTGGGTTGGTTGTCTCAAGGTGTGTAAGATCAGTTGATTTGTAGGTTATGCAAGATCAAAGAGATCTACATGGTAAGTAAGATCAATTAGATCTGCAAGGGTGCAAGATCAAGGAGATCTACTTGGAGTACTTTGAGTACTTGGTGGACTGGAAGTAGGCAACAACGGTTGAGTTGATTGTCACTTACTGGTGGAGGGAACAACTCTGTGTTTGAGTTGGTTTGTAATTGAGAGAGAGAACTCTTGAGGGAGAATTACTATATGCCCAAGAGGTGTGGGAAGAGTGTGATTTCTTTATTGTATTTCCTTTTGGAAGAGTGTTAATACAATATTGTATTTTCTCTCATATTATGTGTTGTTTCTAAATTCTAGTTACATATTACTTCTGGTTTAATTATGTGTTTAGTTGCTTATACAAAGGTAATCAATTATGCTCTCAAGGAGTAGGATCCTATCAAGTGGTATCAGAGCTAGGTTCACTAACAAGTGGTATCAGAGCTTTGTGTTTTAGATCCTGACAAGTGGTATCAAAGCTTGGTTCACTAACACCTTGGTTTCAGAGTGTGTTAAGTGTTTGTTGATTACAGGTCACTCACAGGGGTTTCTGTTTGAGTGGGAGTAAAGTAATGGCAGAAGAAAGTACACTAAGAATGGAGAAATTTAATGGCAAGAATTATCAATTATGGAATTGTGGAAAGAAAGAGCACGTAAAGAAAGATTGTTGGTTGGTAGAAGATCAGCATGAAGGAAATAAAGAAGCAGATGATGCAGGTATTGTTGCACGAGATGCTCTTATATGTTCCTTAGATAAAGTGGAATCTTGGGTTTTAGATTTTGGTGCCTCTTTCCATGCAACTCCAAATAGAGTATTTTTTCATGAGTATGTCAATGGAGACTTTGGAAAGATTTATTTAGGGGTTGGTGAGCCTTGTCAAATTGTTGGCAAAGGGGAAGTGCGGCTGAAATTGCAGACGGGCAACACATGGGTGTTGAAGGATGTCATGCATGTCCCAGTTCAGAAGAGGAGTCTAATTTCTATAGGAAAGTTGGGTGATGAGGGTTGCACAGTAACTCTCACAGCGGAATCTTGGAAATTTTCCAAGGGTGCACTTGAATTAGCATGTGGTAAGAAAGTAGGTACTCTTTATCTATCTACTTGTATTAGTGATTCTCTTTCTATTTTATCTACTTCAGATGTAGATGCAAAGATGTGGCTCTATAGGCTTGGTCACATGAGAGAGAAGGGAATGGATGTTCTTAAGTCAAATGGTAAGAGTTTAGATTTCAAAAGCATAGATCAAGATTTATGTAAGCAATAGAAGAAAGTGAGGTTTCTTGAAACTGATGCTACAAGAAAGGATTGGGTTTATTGCATAAAGAGGAAATCTGATGTTTTTGACAAAGTTAAGAACTGGAAAGCCTTGGTTTTCAAGGAGAAGATGATGGATAGAGATCAGCTCAAGAGGCTGAATAATTTTGAGCAGGGCAGTGTTGATTTGGACAAGGTTATGATCTAAAATGAGCTTACAGATTAAAATCATCACTCACAGCAAAACATAGTTACCAACGTCAATCAGGTGAGAACAGACGTCGATCAGGTAGGTACCGATATCGGTCATGTGCAGACTAAATTTGGTGATGTCAGGTAGGTGGACACCAACATCAATCAGGGAATCGACGTCGGTGATTAAGAGGAATCGACATCAGTCGGGTGCAGACTGAGGTCAGCTAGAGGTGACCAAGATCGATCACTATTAGAATAGATTTTGGGTGGACAGTAAGCTATCAAGGAGTCTCAAATGCCCATGTGGAGAACTAAAAGGGTAAGTAAGCCTCAAATTCATTATTCCCCTTCTTTATACTACTTGTTGCTCACTTATGGTGGAAAACTAGGAAGTTTTGAAGAGGCAATGCAGGTAGAATCTAGGAAACAGTGGGAGCATGGCATGAATGAGGAAATTGATTCCTTGGGAGAGAACCAAATGGGAGATTTGGTAGAGTTTCTAGTTGGGATGAAAGCACTAAAAGATGAATGGATTTATAGGTTAAATAAAGGAGAGAATGGACAGGTGAGATAGAAAGCCAGGTTATATGGTCTTGAGCAAGCTACAGGACAATGGTGTTTAAGGTTTGATAGGTGTATGACAAAGCATGGCTTTAGTCAATGTCAATGTGACCATTGTGTTTATTTTACCAAGTTGGATAATATTAGCTACATTATCTTGTTACTGTATGTAGTGTATATGCTTGTTTCAGGGTCACACATGCAGGGATTTGTTGAGCTAAAGGTAAAAGTAGCTCAGAGGTGTGCCAGGAAGGATTTAGGAGGAGCAAATAAAATCCTTGGCATGAATATTTCTAGAGATAGGGAAAGTCACAAGTTGATTTTGTCTCCAGAGGATTATGTGAATAAGGTAGTGGAGAGGTTCAATATGCAGGATGCAGAACTGGTTAGCACACCTATGGTTGGATAATTCACATAATAGTGTCCTGAATCACATAATGAGGTTAAGTACATGAGTACTAGACCTGATATTACCCAAGCAGTGGGAGCTATTAGTGAGTTAATGGCCAATCTAAGAAAGGAGCACTGGAAAGTAGTTTAGTGGATTCTTAGGTATCTGAGAGGGACCAGCAACAGGTATTCATGCTATGCAGGGTTAAGCACTTCTCTACATGGGTATGTAGATTTGGATATGGTAGGTGACTTGGATGATAGGAGAAGCACCATAGGATATGTGTTCACTATTGGTGGTACGGCGGTTAGCTGGATTTCAGAGATGCAAAAGGTTGTTGCAGTCACAAAGGCTAGCAAGGATAAGAACCCTACAGAAATGTTAACAAAGCCAAGAACAAAGGAGAAGTTGAATCTTCATTCAACTTCTATTGGTCTTCAAGATTGAACTTGAAGAGGGATACAAGCCAAGAAACAAAATTAGAAGATGTATAAGTATAGGTACAGGTGCAGCTATTTATCTCCAAGTGGGAGATTGTTAAGTTGTGGAGCTAAAAGCTTCACTGATGCAAATGGTGGAGGTTGTTGAGTGTTAAAGTAACTAACGTCAGTCTGATGAACTGATGTCAGTCATATTCAGTTATATAGTAACCAACATTAGTTAGGGGTCAGATGGCATCAGTCAGACAGGAACCGACGTCGGCAACCTCTGTGTGTGTGTGCGTTTGCATGCATTTATAGAACTGGTCTAATTTTAGACAGACAGTCAGTTTGCATGTAAAGACTAATTTTAGTCTTGAGTCTACATTTCTAATTATTTTTTGGTTTGGGATCTATTTAATAGACCCATGGGGCTGTATTGTAATCAAGGGACTAAGGATTAGATCCTCAACTTGAAGGCAAGAACAACAATTGGGTTGGTTGTCTCAAGATGTGTAAGATCAGTTGATTTTTAGGTTGTGTAAGATCAGGGAGATCTACATGGTAAGTAAGATCAGTTAGATCTGCAAGGGTGCAAGATCAAGGAGATCTACTTGGAGTACTTTGAGTACTTGGTGGACTAGAAGTAGGCAACAATAGTTGAGTTGATTGTCACTTACTGGTGGAGGGAACAACTCTGTGTTTGAGTTTGTTTGTAATTGAGAGAGAGAACTCTTGAGGGAGAATTACTATACACCCAAGAGGTGTGGGAAGAGTGTGATTTCTTCATTGTATTTCCTTCTGGAAGAGTGTTAATACAAGATTGTATTGTCTCTCATATTTTGTGTTGTTTTTGAATTCTAGTTACATATTACTTCTGGTTTAATTCCGTGTTTAGTTGCTTATACAAAGGTAATCAATTGTGTTGTCAAGGAGTAGGATCCTATCAATCTCATGAAAACATTTGACCTAGTATTGTACATGTGTGATCGTATGCTTTCTCTAAGATGAAATCAATTTAAGTATGTATTGAAATTAACTTATTTGATTTTTCAAGTGTTTAAGGAATTGACACTAATGAATTAATCAATGAGGAAATATCTTATGAGGTAAATGCTTCTATTGAATTAAAAGATCCAGAAGTTAACATATTAAACTTAGATAATGAAATAAAATGTCAAACTATTATTTTTGATGGAATCAATGAGAGTTTAGATTACACTAAATGGAAAAATGGTGTTCATGATACACTTTATTATATGAAACAAGTTTTAAAAATCAATTTCTAATCTCTAGGTAGTGGATTAAAATTGGATTTCTTGATTGCAAAATTAAGTGATGAGGTTAAAGATGGAAACTTTGTGGACTATTATTTCATTAAAAATGCAATGTGCAATAACAGTTCGCTAAAATGGATCGCAAGTTTTCTCAATGTATTTTCAATGGAGAAGCATAAAAATAAATCCAAATTTCAAAAAAATCATCATCAAATAGTATGTAACAACCTCCCCTCTATTTTAGATAATCTATAAAACATGATTTTAGGCTTAATAAAGGAGTGTCTTCACTATAAAAAATCATTAGAATAAATTATTTCCATCAAACAATCACTTGATGCTTCACACATGATTAATCATGTGAATCCAATAGAATTTGTTCAGGATTAGTCACCCTCAACGTATATTCTCATTTTATATTTGTCATGGAAGATATAACATAGGTGGTTTATTTAGTTAATAATTTTGGAGAAATATATTGAATGGATATGATGTGAATGAGTTTGTCATATTATGTAGTATATTTTTTTATATTGTGAAGAAACACTTTGAAATGATACTTTATAAACACACCTTTTATGTTATTTTCTAAGCAATAGTTCTATGTTGTATTTGATTATTGATGTTTTTTTAAAGCTCAATTTGGGTTCATTTCTATATGGTATAGTTGTATATATGATAAGCATCTAAGTAGTTTCCTTTGAAATCAATTTGGTTTAATATAGTTACACATATACATTATTTATAACATTCTATATATTGCATGTAACATTGTAATTTACTTGGGTTTTCTCAATTACTAATTTTGGAATAATATAATGAATGGATATGATGTATAGGTGTTGGGGTAGAAGTATAAGCATGTCACAATGTGTTAATTGACAATGAAGACAAAAACTAATTGTTTACATTTGTCAATGGACTTGGAGTGGCCCAAAATAGTTTTCCATTTGTAATAGGTCTATTGTAACAATTTATCTTTGGGAGATTGAGTTTTCCAACATCAGTAGTGTGGTTCAACAACTTCAAGAAGTTCATCTTTGATAAATTGGAAATGCAACAAAAATTAAACTTTGTGACTATTTTAATCACAATGGAAAATCATATTGATAAATGATTTTTTCATCTTTTATACTCAATTAATTTTTCCTATGAAAAACACTTTGAGATTATGTTTTCCATGCATTATTTCTATGTTACTGTTTAAGCATTTTTTATATGTTATAACAATTGCATTTGGATTCATTTTAGTTTTCTGAAATTGAATAATTTTTAATGGCTTTGATGGAAATAGCATAAATGAAGTGAGGAGGAATAATGGAGGATGAAGGATGTGTGTTTGAGTGGAATGTGGCATAAAATTAGGTCAGTCATTATTCTCATATTTTATGGATGCCCTCAAACTAGTCTTCATCCCTCTCAAATTTTTCTCTAGTCTCAGAAGTTAAGCACATTTAGGAGGATGCATATGATATGGTAAGAGGATTGTTATAATGTGTATAAGTGGTTATGAGGTTTCCATTCCTACTTTAATTTTATTTGTGAATGTTTAATATTAAGTTTTTTTCAGACTGATTTTAGATTTTTCAAGCTTGGAGGAGAGCATCTAATGAATTAGAGTCATTCAAATCATGCCTCATCCTTCATGAAAAGCTTACAAAGTTAAAGATGGCCATGACATGGTATTTATAACTCTAACCTCATCCCCATTCATGTCATGTATTTTCTTATGAAAAATATGGGCCATGTCTATTATCACATCTACCTATTGCATGAAACACCTCACCATTACTTAAATATGTAATAAACAATGGGTTGTGGCTTGTGTCATGGTGCTACTCAACTCTCACAATAAAACATTAGCCATGGCCTTATCACCCATCCATATATGTCATTTATACCCACATATATTAACAACACACTAACTCTCCATTTTCCCATTCCTTATTTAGGATATACCAATATAGGATGTTGATGGTGGCTAGAGAGTGCCACCACTCTATGGAAGTGGTGAAGGTTATTGGGAGTGGCATAAATTTCCATGCAGTTATTTTTTAGTAGAGTTTATTTTAAAGATGATAAGTGGTGGAGTGAAGGAATATTTTATTTGGTTTTTCAATAGGGAGAACTGATTCCAACTTGGTTGGAAACAAGAAGAATAAATATAGTATAAACTAAATATGTTTTGATCCTAGCAACTGCAAAGGTCAAGACATAACCAAAAAAATTATTGTTATTAATGTATCAAAATTAAAATATTTTTTTATATTACAAATATTCATAATTACATAATTCACGTGTTTTAGTATGAATTTTCCTTTTACGATTTAATGCAATTTTGTTTTACAACTAATGAAATGAATAATTATCGATTACGTTTTTCTTTTCTTTTTTGACTTTTTTTTTAAATTTTGAATTGTATAAGAATGCATTCATAATTACATAATGCACCTAGTATTTCATGTTATAATATTCTATAAATCTTAAATATTCATCCCATATCTTAATTTATTGAAACTTTTTATTTTAAATTTTATTAAATTAATAATTATCCAATTATTCATATCTCACTTGATTTTAATAATGCTTTATATTTTTATTTTATTAATGAATTTTTTAGATGTCCATTTTTCCTATGACTTTATGAGTAGGTTAATTCTCTTTATATTGATAAGACATCACTTCAATTTGTTTTCAATTTATAAAAAATCCCTCATTCTTTAGGATTATTGAGAACAGAAATACACAAATATTTATTTTTTATTTATTTATATAATCTAACTTAAATCCCATGACCAAAAGGATATATCTTCTGTTAAATTCACCCAATAATAGTGTAATATTTTTTTATTTAGGTATATCATCATTGGATGCAATATTTTACTCAATTTTAACAAGTTTTTATCTCTTGAAAAATTGAACATGAGGATCTATTTTTAAAACCTCAATAGTTTTACTACTTGTGATCATTATATTTAATGCAAGATGATAATATTATAATTAAAAAATTGATTGTATTCTTCCTCTCTAAAAACAAATGTCATTTATGTTACCTTTGTGGGGTTAAGATTTGTTGACTTCTATAAATATTTACTGAACGTTTATAATTATTAATAAAATAACATTATAAATTTTTTAAACTAATATATCATAAAAATAACCATTTATATATACAATTTGTCATATAATAAATTTCTAGAAAGAGTTTGTATCAATGTTGTGATTTTATGTTCTCTACACTTTTGTTATTGTTTACATTTTCTTTAGCTATTACACATTCGATTGAGATCACATTCACATAGCAATAGAGGGAATTCATCCCGAAAATTCTCACCTTAAATAAAGATCACATTCACATAGCAATCGAGGGAAATCACATTACTGAAGTGTGTGTTTGGAGTTTATGTTTATTTCCCTAACTTGGATTATACCATTTATTGGTGTTCTTAATTTCCTTTCATGTCATTAGTTTTTCCATTTTTGGTTGTGTTTTCATGTCTCTAATCATTAGTGGATATTTGTTTTTATAGCTCAATTCTATCTTTAAGCAATGGTTTTTCATTTCATTTTTAGACATATATCTGGCATGGTATTTTTATTAATTTTTTTAATTTTAGGAATGATTTTATAGCTTGTATTTACCTTTTTTTTTTTTTTGGGGGTCAATGCATCATTTTTTAGTAAAAATATGAATATTTGTGGATTTTTTTAGATTACTTGTACATAAATGGTAATTTGGCAGATGTTAGTTTCAAATTTCTTTTAATGATAATCGATATTACTGTACAAAACTAAGGATCAACTCAATGTAAAATACATATGTTGTGGCCCTGGAACTTATTATTATAAAATTATTTCAAATATTTTTTAGTATTTTTAATCAATAAAGTTTTATATATTATTTATAAGAGAAGCATTAAAGACTTTTGTTAAATAAAAATATCTTATGATGTGTAAGAAATATGAGAAATATTAGTAGGTTTTTGAAATATTTGTCAAATAATGTTATTATAATTTTTTTTATTATAATTATGAGAAAACATAGTTTTTTAATTTTTGGTAAACAATAAAACATAATATTAATATATTGAAAACAATGTAGAACATTCAGGTACCAAAGATGAGTCACTAGGAAAACGCAAATTGGATATTGAGATACATTTGAGGTATTGAGGAAGATGAAATATAATAAAATAAGATTGATGGGTTCTTCCTAATAGGTAACATAATATAAGATCATGCAAGTTCAATTGATGATAAGAAATTCACAAAAAGATTTTTATTTTATTTTTGGGATCTAGTTATATCTTATGAGGAATAAATAATTAAAACATTATTTCTTGATCTTCCACTAAAGTGGAATATCATGTGGTAGGAGGAGATGTCTAATAAACAATTTGGCTATGGCACATATTGGCAAGACTGGCAATATCACAAATACAACCTACAATTATATACTATGATAATCAGGGTGTTCAAAAACTTATTTTCAATCCTATGTTTCATGCGCACCTAAAGCACATCAAGGTTCAAGTTTATTTTAGACATTCAACAACATAATATTTAGCTCTAGTTTTTCCTCACTCAAGATCAATGTGCAGCTCACCAAATCTCTTGCACGTGATAATTTTGAGGCATTTATAAATTATCTCTATTATATTCTATGACTATGATGAATTAATAATGAGAATGTTAGAATAAATAATTTATATAATATTTAGATTTAATAAATTAGGTGGTGGTGTTATTTTAATACAAAACTTGTTTAATTTATAATATATATTGTTAAGTATTCTTAGTTATCTTAAGCATTTGTAACATAGAATACAAGATATGTAGTTGGTATAGTATATTGTTTAAAATTAAAATACTAAAATATAGGGACCAATATTAGTTCTTATGTTACACAAATAATAATGTAAGCACTAAATTATAAAATTTATAAATGAAGGCCTGATTTTGATAAAAATAACTGAGATTTTTGGACCCTCTTCAAAGTATTATTTAACATAGATAATTCTCAGTCACTCAGTAGGAAGTGGTTGGATATGTCTAACATAAAATACCAACCCATTTTAGTGTGATTATGGTTTGAAATAAAGAAACATGGATCAATGCATAAGATCGAAGGAAGTGTTTATAAGTGAAAGCACAATGATAAGAGGTATTATAGACTTATATAGTCTATAAGGATACTTCTGGTAGAGATATGACAATATTGGTCACCTCAAGGGTCTCATTGTTATTGATAGCATCTAGGTAAGAGTTGAGTTACAATTTTTTAATCTAAGTAGATAGATAAAATACAATATTTTTAGAATCTAGAACAATTTTATGGGTGACATAATATGACAATAATCTAAGTACATTCCTCCTTTATTACTTACTCAATTCAAATATAGTAAGTGAAATATTGAATATTTCTATTACCAATTAAAATTAGTTTATTATTTCTATATTTTTCACAAATTTTATTTTCTTATTTTTAAATTATTTAGATCAAATTAATCCAAAATAAATAGAATAATAGTAATGGGATTTGAAAGATCAAAAATGAAGATCAAGCAAAATACATATAAGGAATAAAATGGATAAACTTTTTTATGGTTCTTGAAATATGTTTTTATAAGGAAGTGAGTTCATAGAAAAAATGGTTTGATTCAATTCATTTGAGAAACTAGAGATTTAGAGGTAGTCAATACATAGGATTTTTGGGAGATTGTGATTCTAAAGAGAGAGTTGTGAGATTGAGCAATGTAAATGAATAAACTAATATTATAACACTACTTGTGTTTATGATATGAATATGATTTTAGGAATTTTTTATGTGTGTATTGGATTTTCCTCACTGAAATAATAAAAATAAGGTGCATTTTATTTTGTTCTACACATGGATTGTGTTTATATCTATTTTGAAATATGAAGCACTAGGATGCATGATCTAAGGTGGTTGTTAATTTTAACCCCTAACTTAGACAACATCACAAATTCATGGTGTGTCCTCCACTCAAGATAATTTTTTAATTAAAAGTTTTGACGGTTCATAAGTGAATTTAGCGATGGGTCCTTGCTAACCACTAGTGCCTTTATACCATATAGAAAGATGAGGTCATGATAATGGTCCCTAATGAAGATATGAATTAATCACACATAACTTATATTTAACACAACATATCTACATTAATATATCTTTTTGTTCACTAACTTTAAGCATTACATGATATTATAAGCTTCACAACTATACATTAAGCTTTAGGCTTAACTTAATCTAGTCCTCTGACATGGATATATCTCATTCTCTATATTTATTACTATGGAATACTTAGAATAACATGCACACAAGACTATGGGCCTTCAAATTTAATGTGAAGATATCTTTCTTTTCCTTCTTTGGAATCTACATTTTCCAATTTGGTAATTATGCTCTTATTTTTTATCTGGTTGGCCATCATGGAAATCTTACAAAGATACCACATTAAATATGTGTAGTATGTCCAAATATTATATAAATTATATCCCATAATATTTTGATAATATTTTACACAAAAACTTACATGTCCATATTTTCTTCATCTTCATTTTTTTATATGTTCCTCACAAAAAGTGTTTCTTGCACAAATGTCCCAACACTAGATCTCCTACCTAAATTTGTTTTTTCCCTTAAAATTTACATGCATATTATATTCAATAGTGTTATGATATTACCTTCCTATGCATATAACACATATAATTCACATAATGCTATGTCTTTTCACTCTTTTCATATTCCTTGTTGATATTCCTCAACTCCGCAACCCCCCCTTGGATTATTTCTAGTAACTATTTGGAAAGGTGTATTTTCAATAATTTTATCCAATGAAATATTGTATTCTAATTAATCCTATGCTAACACCATGTCCCTATACTTATTTTTGTCACCTATCAAACATATAATCAAATTCAAAAGGCTCATATCCACCCCCTTGGTTTGCACATTTGTCTATAGATGGTATGTGGAATTGAAACTTAGCCTTGTTCACAAATTATTCACAAATTTATTTTATAATTGGCCTATTTTTTTTAATCCTTATCTAAAACAATGTTCCATATTAATACCAGTAGTATCACCATCTCTATGAATAAATACATGTCAATGCTCACTACATCACTCGTATTCTTATATGCAATAAAATGCACCATCTTTGAGAATATGTCCACCACAACAAAGATGAATTTTTTTCCTTAATTGGTTCTCAATAAGACTATAAAAAATATGTGCTTATTTCATGTCATTATTTATTTTTAATTGGTAGTGTTTTATATAACCATGTGTTTCGGATCCATTTACCATATAGCAAATTATGAATATGTGCACATATTTATGCATATCTACACCCATTTTTGTCTAGTATTAACCTTATGTCAGCTATGGCAATGTTTTTTCACTCCCAATATGTCATGTTAATCCTCTAATATGATATTCACTTATAAATTTCTCATCCATTGATCCAAGGTACACATAATTATTCTCCCTTGAAAAACATTATTTCTTGTATGTGGGAGTCCAACCACAGTTTTTGGTTGAAACTTGTCAGTTTCATGCATGCCTTTAATGCATCACAAAAAATTTCATCCTCATCATAAAATTCCTTCATTTAATTAATCCTAGGACTTCCATTTACATCTCCTCATCACTAGTTCTCTTGTACTCGATGCATCCAAAACTTTATTTGACTTCTTGTTCCTATGCTTCAACACACACATGTAGCTCTATATAAATTTAACCCATTTCATATTTTGTTGATTTTACATCCCCTAGCTATTAATTAACTATATAATCTAATGCTCAATATACATCATAAACTAGTTTAGAAATAATTACTGCCTCCATTTATTTAGCGCTTGTGCAATAGTGTAAAATTCCTCATCATAACCCCAGTATTTATGTTTTACTTCATTAAAATTATCATTAAATTACATGATAGATATTAATTATTGGCTCAATACTATCATAATTGTTTGACTAATTACATCATAACCTATTTAAAACACCATTTTGATATTTATTATTGTTAGTATTGGCTACTTAATTACTCTCTTTTTGAATTATTAGAAACTTCTTTCAGAATCCTTTATCGATTCAGTGACATGAAATCTATTTGTAACACTTGTGTTATCATTTCACAAACCCTATTGAAGTTTCTAATAAATTTACCATATAATCTTTCTAAGTTGTGAAAAAATTTCACCTCAAATGTGATTGTCGATGACAACCATTCTACTATTGCATGCACCTTTTTGGGGTCCATCTTAAGTCCCACTTTGGATATCACAAAACCAAATTATGCTAATTATATATTCATAAAACTACATTTTTCACATTTATTAACAACATCTATTTTCCCAACATCTACAACGCATTCCATATATGTGGCAGGTGTTCATCTCTCATCTTGTTGAACACAAAGGTATCATCCAAGTATACAATGACATACTTTCCCAGAAATGGATTACAAAATTTGTTCATTAAACTCATTAATTTACTTAGTACATTTTTAAAACCAAAAAACATTACTATCCATTCATAAAATATCTCCTTTGTCTTGAAGTGTCATTCAATATGTTGCCTTTTTTAGAAAACTAGCTCTTAGAATCAAGTCCATATGATGACTTACATTGCACACCTATGGTAGTATTTTTGATAGGTTTCTTGAAAAATGGTAATGAGATTATCTAACATCTCCATAAATTTACATGGAATCGGTTCATCATTTTGTTTATTTATGCCTTTGCCCTATTATTGTGCCAATTTTATCATAATTTCAAAATAGATCTCATTTTACATCATTTTTTAGAGTTCCTTGATAGATATCATCAACACTCTTAGGTAAACACTTCTATTTTATTTCTCTTCTTCTATTTTTAATACAATAAGAGTGAAAATTTTCCCATTCTTCTCCAAGAGATATGTGTTCACCTTTATATCTTATTTTTATGGCCTACCCAATAACATATGGCATACATCCATTTTTCATCACATTGCACCATAACTCGTATCAGTATGCACCGATGTTGAACATCAAAAGGTATTGCTTATCCATAAGAACCTAGTGACCCTTTTCTAATACCAATTTATGCAATCGAGGTCAAGATTACAATGAAGGGTTTCTTTAACCATGTATTCAAGTGATGATTTTAATCATTGATCCTTCTATGTGTTCCTTACATAGGTTCAACAAAAATAAAAACTATTTGTATTAAGAAAGAATAATAATTATACAAGTTATCCTAAGAAAAATCTATAAGTTTCACATATTTCAAATATTTACATAAAACACTCAATAATAAAAGACTCAATCCCTCTCTTTTTCTTAGTCTCTCTCTCTATTCACAAACTTGAAATGTTTCCCTTTAAGAAATGTAGGCCCGCTCTCTTTTGTTTTCTTGTTAACTTTTACTTCATGTCATTAAACTAGATTTGAAGTAGGATTTGACATAGGTTTACATAACATTAGTCATTAACCTAGTTAACTTCATAGGATTTATTCTATGTGTACCTTAGGTATTCAAAGAGTAAATAATATGTAGATTAGTCCCTTGTTGGTCCAAATGAGAAAACATCAAGCATAAAAATTCACTAAGACTAAACACTCTTGCCTAAGAACTAGGGGGAGCATAACACAATAAGCAATATCATAAAATAGAGATGAAGACAATATAAATTTCTTACCTTCTTTGTCAAATTTGATGCTTACTTTTTGGCATAAGGATGTTTGTGCTCAACATATGAGAATTGTAGTCTTTTATCAATGTTCTTCCATGGTAGTAGCATCTCTTTAATAGTCTCTTGTGGCTTGGTGGGAAGCTTGGCATAAATTTAGCATTATAATATTACTCTCAAAAGCTTTCAGAAGGTATTCCATCAAAACAACCTTACACACAAAATCTTATTTATTAATGGTATGGGCACTTATATTTATATCTCAAAGAACTAACTCTAACACTAGAAGGTTAGGTTAAATTCTAACATAGGTTGAGTCAAAATTAACCTAGGTTAAGTCAATCTAACTCTAGGTGGGGTTAAGGCACTCAAAATCTTGACACCTCAATTTTAGATATTTTTTACGCATGACAACTCACTTTAGATATTTGTGAGGTGTGAGTCATATTTTTGAATGTTTATGAGATAACAAATCACTTTATTAGCTCATTTGACATTTTAAATTCATATTTGGATAAAAATTCTTTTGTTAGTAATTGATATTCACTATTTTGATTTGGAATTTTTACTTAGACAAGTTAATTAGGATTTGCAATAAAATTAGTCTTGATTATTGATTTTTGTATTCTAAACATTGTTTTAAATGTTATTAATTAATAGCTAGATGGGCCAAAAGTGTCAAATTACTAGGTCATAATTTGACCAAGGTTAGAATTGAACTAGTTTAGTGATGCATACAAGTTAATACACCAAATAAAATAGCCTCATCAAGTTTTTGGGTAATTAAATCTTTTACACAGACTAATTTGTTGAAAGGTAGTTATAATTAGTAATGAAATAGGAAAGATTAATTTACCCAAAAGTGGTTATAATTATGAACAAAAAGGGAAAAATATTAATTTTTCCAAAGGCGATTATAATCAAGAATGGATAATGGGAAACATTGATTTTTCCAAAGGTGGTTATAATCATGAATATAATTATTTGCACCATAAGGGCAGGTGGAGTGGTTAAAAATAATGATTTACCCATAGGCAGTTATAACCATTAAATTGGTTGAAAACTGAATTTGCTACAATAAGGCAAATTATCAAGGGTAGCTTATGCAAAAAATATGTAAAATAGATCTACAATGAGATGGAAAATGATAATTCCACATTTATAGCTTAAATTTGAGTTTGAAGATGCACATTCGAACAAACAAGGGATATAAGTTGGAAAAAATTAGGTTTTAAATAAGTCTTAATGGATGCCTAGAAAAATGGTCTAGTTTATTAGATGTTATGTTGGTTATCATTTGATTATGTTGTATGAATCATATGGATGCTTATTCAGAGATTCTCATCTGTATAAACACATAATAAATATTTATTTCTCTTTTTTATTACTCATGGAATCAGGTATGTGTTTGGGTTACTAATTGGTTTTTGATATATCATAGAGATGTTTCCATTGTTAGAAGACTTTATGAGCATGGTTTTGCTTTATATTGTTATATTATGTATGATAGCTATGAAGAAATAAAACTGAAATATATACCCTAAGCATGGAAAACTTAATTGAAATTTAATAAAAAATAACCTAGGAATAAGATATGAATAATCAAATCTGAAGTGTAAATGTAACATAAAAATCAAGTGTAAGACTAAATACAAAAATTCACAACCGAATTGCATGATATGGATAACTAATACTTAAGTGTACCAAGATTTAATAATCTTACGATAATTGAGAAGTAAATAACAAAACAAATAAATGAAAATATGAAAACAAACAAAATATAAATAAACAAACAAACAAAACACCAATAAAAATAAAAATAAAAAAATGAAGTGAAAAAAACAATAAAAAATAGCTAAACGATCCAAAGCAAAGAAAATTTTAGTAAACAAACTATGTTAAACACACAAAAATAAACAAACAAAGATAAACAAAAAAAAATCACAAACAATGCTCAATCACAATGTTAGTGTAAACAAAAAACAAATTGTTTGTGTGTGTCCAATAGAGGTGTTACTCTTGGAGACAGGGTGACCCCTAAGCTAGGTAGCAACAACGTAGGTAAAACAACATAGGAACAAAATAATAATGGTTTCCCTTAGGATATAGGGAGATAATGACACAAACAAGATTTAAAATAAAACAAACAAAATGAGGGGGATAGAATAAAAGGAATGGGTAGCCGAGCTAACTCCATATGCCTTAGGAAAGTGGATGTTGCTTACATAGTTCCATGGACACAAGATCCAATATGAACTTCAAGTCAAATGTAGTTCTCCTAAGATATGGGATAGAATAAAATAGATGATAAGAAAACATGATTAACTTGTAGAGGAAAATAGGATTGGTCTCATAAAATAGCGAGTGCGTGAGAAATGAAGGGATGACATTCCATAAGCTTGAAAATGTCAACACAAACAAATTGTGCAAGCACGAGAGTATGTTTAGGTTAAAACCACACTAAAATTTAAGAGATGAGTATTCATAAATAAATTGAATTGGTATTTCATAGTGTTTAATATATCTAAGGCTTGGAAAAAGAATTTTATCACAAAATGGTGAGAGCATTGATATGGAAATTACTCACAAAATGGAGAGAGCATAAATAAATCCAAGTGGTCATTAGTATATCCACATTGAATATATAAAGTTCAAAACATGTACTCAAAAAATGTTGAGAGCATACAACTGGAGGCTAATAAGGATAGGGAAACTAAATGAAAAGTGGTTATTTGTGAGATAGTTAGGAGTTCCAAGATCCTTAAGGCAAATACGTGTTTAAAAAAGAAAGGAAGGTGTAGTCGATATAACCTAATATACCCCATGTATCCAAGTGATACCTACATAGTACATGAAGACCTCAAGCTGATGTAATTCTCCCAAAAAAGGGAGGAAAAAGACCAAGGTGGTCTAGATATGAAATTGAATAGATAAAATGGCCCATCCCAAAAAAAAATTCAAGCTTTATATCTTGCATGGAAACTCTAAGCCAATTTTCATTATTTTTTTATTTTTAGAATTTTCTAGATCATTTACAAATGTTTAGGGGTTTTAAAATGATTACAAATGTTATTGGAATTTACTAGGCATCTCAACTCAAAGAATTATGAGACACTGAATAATCTAACTTGTAAAATGGCAAGACTGTGGCTTAGCTTTCTCGTAAAAAATAAGAGAGTGGCATAGAGATGATTTTAATGAACTAAATGTGAATTAAGTGCTACCTACATAGTCTTATAAGACCTCAAGTCACTATAGTTCCACCTACATAAAATGCATCCAATGAAGTACTAGAAAGTTCCAGGTAAAAGGCAAAATGGCAAGGTAAATGATAACAATAATGTCAAGGTGATGTGGCAATGCATGGTAAAGGTGTTATCCCTAATTTTCCCATAGCTAGTTATAATTAAGAAACAATGGAAAAGGGTCAATAATACTAATTTGATCATAAGTAGTTATAATTAGTAGCACGAGGTGGGACACTGATTTTCCTAAAGGTGGTTATAATCATTAGCACAATTCAAATGTAACAATAAATGAAGGATACAATTTCTAGGACCACTATCATAGTACTTTTATTTTATGCCATTCAAACATGTACTTCTGAAATGACTGCTAAAATTGAATCTATCATTAACCACTAAACATACCCAAAGAACAAATGAATCAAAACTAAGGTCAAATGTGATAGGTGGGGGTAGGTAAAAAGAATTGATTAGCGAAGGGTTAAGGGTATGGTTGAACAAAAAGGGGTATATTACAAAGAATAGTTATAATGTGGCATAATTTAGATGATCCTTATAGACAATAATCTGAATCCCTCAAGCATAGAAACATTTGAGGTGCATTATGTTCATTGGTTCATCAAGTTCATTTCCCTCTAGTGTAGTGATTTTGTATGCTCGAGATCCATAGTTGGCAACAACTACATGGATTTGTAACCAATTTGGATCAAACTTTCCCTTGTTCTTGGACTCAGTGTTGACATTCTTCTAATTCTCTTTTAGTACCAGGTCACCAAGCTCAAATTCATGATTCTTAATAAAACTATTATATTAGCCTTGTATTCTATTATGATAAGCCTAAAGATTATTCAAGGTGGCCAAATGTTTACCCTCAAGTAGTGTTAGCTCCTGCAAGTGAGACACTATAGTCTTTATCATCACTGATGTGTTACAACAAAATTTAGAGAGAAGGCAACTCGACCTCAATGGGAAGAATAACTTTAGTTCCATAAACAAGTGAATAGGGTGTAGCTCTTGTTGGAGTAGAAAATGTGGTATAGTATGCCCAAAGGGTGTTAAATAGATGCAAGTGCCAATTACAACCAATGTAATTGATAATCTTCTTTAGAATATTAATAATAGTTTTATTAGAAGCCTCAACTTGGTCATTGCCTTGTGGATAGTAAGTGGTAGAAAAATGTTGCTTTATGTGGTATTAAGAACAAAGTGCTTTCACATCTTTATTATTGAATGATATACTATTTTTAGATATAATGTCAAAGGGGATACCATAGTGGCAAATGAGATGGTTGAATATGAACATGGAGATCTGATTACCAGTGATTTAAGTGAAGGGAATGGAATCTACCCATGTATTGAAGTATTCAATACGTGTTTATGTCCATCTGAAGATGTTTTATTGATCTTACTAACAGGGTCTACTCCCCATGTTGAGAATGGCCATGGTGTTGTAAATGGTTTGAGTGTTTTGGTTGGAGCATGAACTATATTGGAATGTTTTTGACACATAACACACCTCTTCACATATGTAACTGCATCTACTTCCATTTTTGCCCAGTAATAACCAATCCATAGTAACATTTTGGCTAAGATTGAACACTAGTGTGGGTTCCACACACTCCTTTTTGGACTTCTCTCAATGCTAGTGCAGAGTCTACTGAAGGTAGATAATGAAATAGAGTTCCATCATAGATTCTATGATACAAGGGTGGTCCAAGTAGGGAATAGTGAGAGGATTTGTGGGTGAAGTCTTTTTGTTTTTTGCATGATAAATTGGGAGGCGTGGTCTGCTCTTAATGATAAACATATATATCTAATTACTATGGAGACGTGGGACCAACAATGTCAAAAACCATCTTGATGGTTGATTGTTCATGTGTTAGTGTTAAGATATGTTCAACAAGAAATTGATAATCCTTAGCTCTAGCTATGATATAGATCATGGAACTAATGGTGGCTATAACATATGTTGTTTTATTATTAGCCCAAGCTATTCTCTCAAATTTATTGTTGCTAATATTCTAATTGAGAGTATAGATCATATTTTTATATGATATCAAATTCCTATCCTTGGTCTAATATTGATTTATGGTCAGATCGATGATTAACTAAAAATCACCACATAATAGCAAATGTTGAATGTTTCATTATACTACATGATTAAGCCTTGTAATGAATGCTTTTCACTTGACCATGTTATTGGTATAGGGAAATCCAATATGAAATGACTTAGGAATGAGATCCCCATATGGTGTAATAAGCAATATTCTATCCCCTAATCTATGAGTCGTGAAGGATCCATAAAATTACATCATCCATTGTTTGGTCTCAAGAGGTGCATCTACTTTTTCAATGGTCATAATAGACTCATTTGGAAATCCAAATGTAAGAAGTTGAGTATCTTGAAGAGGATATTCAATAATTTGATCTACAAGTACTTACCCCTTAATGTATTTTTGATTGGCATATTTGATTTCAAACTTGCTTAATAACATGATCCATTTTGCCATATGACCCTGTAGTACTAATTTGGAAAGTAGATACTTGAGTGGATCTACTTTGGTGATAACAATGGTCCTATTATTGAACATATAATGATGTAAATTTTAGGCTATAAGAACTATTGTTAAATAGGCCTTTTCAATTTGCATATAGTTATGCTCATATACGACCAATGTTTGACTCAGATAATACATGACATGTTCCTTTCCCTGTGCATTGTGTTGTGCCAAAAGTGCCCCTAGGGCCTTTTTTTAGTTATTGATAGGTAAATAAATAATGGCTTATTTAGCATTGGTGGTAAAAAAGAAATATATACTTTTTGACACTCTTCATTTGAGAAAAATGTAACACCTTCTTTATTAAGTGCATGAATGGATGGAATGTGTTAGCTAATTATGAGATGAAGCATCTAATAGATTGAATTTTGCCCTGTAGACTATAGAGCTACTTCAAGTTAGATAGTGGTGGCATATATTTAATTGCACATACTTTGGTTGGGTCAACTTTAATTCCCATACAAGAGATAATGAAACCTAACAGTTGCTAGAAGGGATGCCAAATACACATTTATTTGTATTAACCTTGATGTTATATTCATGAAGTCTTTTAAATATTCTTCATATCATGGCTGGATGATTGGTATGGTTCTTTGATTTACCCAAGATATCACTGACATAGTACTCAACAATCTCATGCATCATGTCATGAAAAATCATTATCATAGCCCTTTGGTAAGTGGCTCCAACATTCTTAAGTCCAAATAGCATTACCCGATAGCAAAACATTCCCCATGGAGTGGTGAACATTATCTTGTGTTGGTCTTTTAGTGTTATCCTAATCTAATTATAACTAGAAAATCCATCCATTAGAGAGATAATTTCATAGCCAGTCATTGAGTTTAATATTATGTCAATATTAGGCAGAGAAAATCATCTTTCAAATAGGCTTTATTGATATCTCGTAGATCCTAATACTTTCTGGTTTCTTACTTACTAACACAATTTTTGAAATCCACTTTGAATATTCAATTGGTTTGATGCATTTTCTGTCTAAGAATTTTTACAACTCTTTCTTCACTAACACATCAATACGAGGATGCATCTTATGCAAATTCTATTTAACAATATTGACATCAAGATGTATAAAAAGATGGTGTACAACTAAGGTGGGGTCCAAAACTGGCATGTCTGAATAGGCTCAGGCAAATATGTCAATAAATTTCCTCAAAATGGTTGTAAAAGCTTCACATTCCTCCTTAGTGAGGGATGTGCCTAGTTTAATCCATTTTGGATCATCTAGAGTTACAATATTTACCTCTAAAGTGTCCTCCACAAGTGTATAGCCATCATCTAAAATAATTGGCAAGAAGTTAAACTAAATGACAATATCAAAGTCCTCCAAATGAACTGTCTCATCTAATTCTCTTAAATAAGATGAATCAGAATCTCCTAGTGCTAGCATTGGCCATGATATAAATACCTCAAAGAACTCTTGAACAATCTATGTAAAATCTTGTCACTCCTTAGTATTGATATCTAATCCATAAATAGATTGTGGGTTATTGGTCTCCTATGCTTCATAGGAAGAGGGGTGAACATCCCCATCTAAAGGTGATAGAAATTGGATTTCACCAAGAGACTTGCCTTTATCTTTACTTTTTCCCTAGATATAAATCACCCCAAAGAGGTTTTCACTTTCAAACCTCAATGTTTGATTTTATTTGTGTTTTTGACTAGGGAAGTTCACCCTCTATCCAAAGTAGGTAGCAAGATCTAATCTAATAGCAAATTATTCCTTGTGGTTTCCAAGAGGTATGTGACTCCTTAATCCCCTAAATTTTTATATGGCCTCATCATTTTCAAACTCATATAATGGCATTGTTGACTCTTAATGGTCCTATTATATCCATTGGGGATGGTAAAGGGTTAAATTCAAAGGTTGATAAACATGGATAATAGTGCAAATGGCATGAGGGTTAAACAAATTTATAATGGCAAGGTAATCATAGATATTATATAATCAGATCTTGCATCATTATCGAAATCATCATCACTAGTCGTTGGTGTTGGAACATGAATTAGGTATGTGGGATCACACCCAGGTAGTTTAAATTTGATACCATGGGTTCCCCTATACTTAGTCATTGACTTTTTCATTTGTGTCTTATTGATATAGCTCGAGGCCTCTGCCTTCATAAGCTACATGATCCATAATCTGATTGGGAATAAGTTACTTCATGATTTAGTAATAATTATCCAACTCATCAATGTAAAGCCATGAATCATCTTCTACTAAGGGGTCTCACTCTAGAATAGAGACAAATTTAATGACAATGGGCTTGTTCAGCTAAGATTGTCCTTTGGTTTCACACACCATACGAGTAGTGTTGGTCATAGGTCTCCCATAAGATTTAGAATTTTTAGGTAATTTGTAAATATGGATTGTGTTGTAGGTGGTATATTCTCTAAGACATTTATCAGTGACATAGAAGTGATTTGAAAATTATGGTGGAGGCATGGCAAAGGTAGTGGCTAAGTTGTCTGGGTCAATGTAATTAGCTTCTAGCCCTGATTTAAAGGTTTTCCATTTTTAGTTTTTTCTCCATCTTATTTAGACATAGGATTCATGTCAAACTAATAGTTATAGATTTTATACTTGGCTTCAAGGCATTTACAATATTGATATGGTTGAATACTAGCAAAGATAGTCACTTCTATTCTTGAATGTGGAAATTTTATGCACTAATGCAATGTAGAAGGTATAGCCCTGATTTTATGGATCTAGTGTCAGCCTAATAATATACTGTAAGATAGTTCTAGGTCTAAAACATGGCATAGAGTATCATGGTTCAATGGTCCAATGACCTTTGGTAAGCTAATGGTACCTTGGGATTCCCATTCTTTGTTATCATATGCCTTGATAATGATGGTATCTAACTATAAGTTGGTTGTTGTATATCTAATATGTTTGACTAAATTTAGAGACACAATGTTGAGACTCAAAACATTGTCTACAAGGACACATTTAACTTTATGTTTCATTATACCAACTTCTATATACAACGGGTTATTATGTAGAGGACATAGAGAAGACATATAAATTTGGTCAAAGGTGAGACATTGGCCAAGGTACAAGTGTCTTATTTGCTTGGAATTTGTTTGGAGTAATATCATGTATCATAAGGGATTGGTTCAAATAGTCATTCATGATGTCTTTGTGGACATTAGACATACGTAAAAAATCCATGATGTAGATGTGTGTAGGTGTTTTTTAGGATCTTAGAGTACAATTGATTACTTTTGTATAAGTAACTAAACATGGAATTGAAACCAGAAGTAATAAGTAACTAGAAATCAGAAACAACAAATAATAAGAGATACAAGAAACAACCAATCTTATATTAAACTCTTCTAGAAGGAAATACAATGAAGAAATCTCTCTCTCTCCTCACACCTCACAGATGTACAGTAATTCTTCCTCAAGAGTTCTCTCTCTCTCTCTCTCAATCAATTACAACCAACTCAATTACTGAATTGTGTTCTAGCAATCATGGAACAAGATTTTTTTTAATAATCTTCTTGATTCTTGCAGATCTTCTTGATCTTGCTTATCTTGCTCAAATTACAATACTGCCCCATGGGTCTCTTAAATAGAATTGAAAAGCAAACAATAATTAGAAAAATAGACTCAAGACTAATTTTAGTCTTTACATGCAAACTAATTGTTCTCCTAAAAATAGTAATTTTGGAAATGCACAGAAGTCAGTGTCGATTTGAAGATGATCGATGTCGGCCAACCCCTAACCGATGTCAATTGGTTCTGACCGATGTTGGTTACTGTGTAAGCCCATTAGTGAAGCTTTTATCTCCACAACTCAACAATCTCCCACTTGGAGATAAATAGCTGCACTTGTACCTATACAGCAACATCCTCTAAACATCGTTGGCTTGTTTCTCCCTCTTCAAGTTCAATCTTGAAAACCAACAAAAGTTGAATGAAGATTCAACTTCTCCTTTGTTATCAGCTTTGTTAACATATCAGTAGGGTTCTTATCCATATGGATCTTTTCCAGCTTCAACTATCCATCCTCCAATACCTGTCTAATGAAGTGGTACCTAAGCTGTATATGTTTGGTTCTTGAATGAAAGGCTAAATTTTTTGCCAAATGAATTGCACTTTGACTATCACTGTATAATCTGCAACTCTCTTGCTCCTTTCCCAACTCTTCCATGAACCGAGTCATCTAAATCATTTCCTTGCTAGCCTCTGTGACTGCAATGTATTCTGCCTCTATAGTAGACAAGGCAACAACCTTCTATAACTTTAAAATCTAGCTAACCGTTGTTCCACCAACAGTGAACACATATCCTGTGGTGCTTCTCCTACGATCCAAGTCACCTGCCATATCTGAATCTACATACCTATGTAGAGAAGTGTTTGACCCTCCATAGCATAAATGCCTACTGTTGGTCCCTCTAAGATATCTGAGAATCCACTGAACTGCTTTCCAGTGTTCCTTTCCTAGATTGGCCATAAACTTGCTGAAAACTCCCACTGCTTGGGCAATATCTGGTCTAGTACATACCATTGCATACATCAAGCTCCCAACTACTGAAGCATATGGAACTCTACTCATGTACTCAACCTCATCATATGATTTAAGACACTATTCTTTGCTCAACTTGAAGTGTCCAGCCATAGGTGTGCTTACCAGTTTTGCATCCTGCATATTGAACCTCTCCAACACCTTATTCACATAATCCTCTTGAGACAAATCAAACTATGATTTTTCCTGTCTCTCTTAATACTCATGCCAAGGATTTTCTTTGCTGCTCCTAAATCCTTCATGGCAAATGTGTGAGCTAATTTTACCTTAAGCTCAATAATTTCCTGCATGTGTGAACCTCCAACAAGCATATCATCTGCATACATTAACAAGATAATATAACTACCATTATCCAATCTGTTAAAATAAACACAATGGTCAAATTGATATTTACTAAAGCCATGCTTTGTCATAAACCTGTCAAACCTCAAATACCATTGTCTTGGAGCTTGCTTAAGACCATATAAGCTTTTCTTCAACCTGCACACAAGTTTCTCCTTACCTTTGACCTCAAAACCTTTCAACTAATCCATATATATCTCTTCATCCAAATCTCCATGAAGAAATGTTGTCTTAACATCAAGCTGCTCAAGATGCAAATCCTCAATAGCAACTAAAGACAATACAGTCCAAATAGAAGTCATCTTTACTACAAGAGAAAAAATTTCACCAAAATCAATACATAGTTTTTGTGTAAATCCCTTTACTACCAACCTGGCCTTATGTCTCATTTGTCCATTCTCTCCTTCCTTTAACCTGTATACCCATTTTTTTCAGTGCTTTCTTTTCGACTGGCAACTCAACCAAATCCCACGTATGGTTCTCTTCCAAGGAATCAATTTCCTCATTCATGCCATGCTCCCATTGTTTCCTAGATTCTACCTACATTACCTCATCAAAACTTTCTGGTTCTCCACCATCAGTGAGCAACAAATAGTATAAAGAAAGGGAATAATGAATTAGAGGTTTACTTACCCTTTTAGACCTCCTTATGGGCATTTGAGACTCATTTACAACTTGTTTGCCCAAATTTCCTTCTGACAGTGACCGATCCCGGTCATCTCTAATCGATGTCAGTCTGCACCCAACCGATGTCGATTCCTCCTGATCGACATCGATTTCCACTTGACCAACGTCGATCTCTATGTTTTTTTGTGAGTGATGATTTTTACCTGTGAGCTCATTTTAGATCATAACCTCTTCCAAATCAAGATTGCCCTGCTCAAAATTATTCAGCCTCTTGAGTTGATCACTATACATCACCTTCTCATTGAAAACTACATCATGGCTTCTAATAATTTTGTTAGTTTCTAAATTCCACAACCAAAATTTGAAATCTCTAAAACCATAACCAATGAAAGTGCACCGCATAGATTTAGCATCCAGCTTCTTTCTATTTTCTTTATCAATGTGCACAAAAGCTTCAGAACCAAAAACTCTAAAAAATGAAAGATCTACCTTTTTACCTGTCCAAGCCTCTTTTGGAATTCCACCATCCAGTGCAGTAGAAGGTCCTCTGTTAATTAGGTAAATTGTAGTATATACAGCGTTTGCCCAAAACTGTAAGGGCAAACCAGCATGCAACCTTATACTCCGTGTATGCTCCATTATTGTTCTATTCATCTTTTCAACAACTCCATTTTGCTAAGGTGTCCTTGGAACCATCCTTTCCCTGTGTATTCCACTCATAGAATAGTAATTATTGAATTTATTGCTATAATACTCACCACCATTATCAGATCTAAGGCACTTCAATCTCAAACCTGTTTCATTCTCAACCAAAGCTTTCCATTTCTTAAATGTGTCAAAAACATCAAATTTTCTCTTTATGTAATAAACCCATACCTTTCTTATAGCATCATCAATGAAAGAAACATAATACTGTGATCCTCCAATAGAAGCTACCTGAGCTGGTCCCCACACATCTGTGTGAAAAAGCTCCAACTTGTGCTTCTTCTTTTTTGACCCAATTTTGAGAAACCTCACTTTCTTCTATTTCCCAAAAATACAATGCTCACAGAAATCTAGATCTATGCTTTTCAAATCTGAAAGCTTACCTTTTGACTTAAGAACATTCATTCCCTTCTCACTCATGTGACCAAGCCTACAGTGCCACAACTTTGCATCTACATTTGAAGTAAATAAAATAAGAGAATAATCAGTAATACAAGTAGATAGATAAAGTGTACCTACTCTCTTACCTTTTACTAATACAAGTACACCCTTAGAAACTTTCTAAGATTCAGCTATGAGAGTTACTGTGCAACCCTCATCACTCAGCTTTTTTGTAGAAATCAGATTCCTCTTCAGGATGGGTACATGCATGACATCCTTCAACACCCATGTGTTGCCATTCTACAATTTAATCTGCACTTTTCCTTTGCCAACAATTTTACAAGGCTCATCATCCCCTAAATAAACTTTTCCAAAATCTCCATGGACATAATCATTGAAAAGTTCTCTATTTGGATTTGCATGGAAAGAGGCCCCAGAATCTAAAACCCATTATTCTACTTTATTATCCAAATAAAATATAAGAGCATCTTATGCAACAATACCTACAACTTTTGCTTCTTTATTACCTTCATGCTGGTTTTCTTTGTTATCCTTCAACCATCAATCTTTCTTTGCATGCCCTTTCTTTCCACAATTCCAGTAGGTTATTCTTTCATTTCTAGATTTGGATCTACTTCCCATCTTTGACCTTGATTTCCCTTGCTTTCCCTTATCTCTTTGCCTTCCCCTGCTTTCAACACGTAAAGCATTACCTGATGTTTCCCCTGTGCTTTTCTTGTGAATTTCTTCATTCAAGATTACACTAACAACATCATCAACTTTCAAGATATTTGAAGCAGATGTAGTATTACTAACTGCCATTACCAAACTATGCCAACTTTCAAATAAAGAGCATAATATTAAGAGAGCCTTAATTTCGTCATCAAAAACTATTTTGACTGAATTTAACTGATTTACTATTGTATGAAAATCATTAAGATGACTAGATACAGATCCACCTTCCTGCATTTGCAAATTAAATAATTGCTTCATAAGATATACCTTATTCGAAGCTGAGGGTTTTTCATATAAATTTGTCAAAGTATCCATTAACTCTACCATTGTCTTTGCCTGTGATAAGTTAGAAAACACAGAAGCTGCCAGGCTCAACCTTATAGATCCAAGAGCCTTTCTATTAAGAACATTCCATTCTTCATCTTCCATATCTATGGGCTTCCTTGAAACCCCACCCAATGGTAAATATAGATCTTTCTGATACAGATAATCTTCAATCTACATCCTCCATAATTGATAATTCTTGCCATTGAATTTCTCCATTCTTAGTTTACTTTCTTCTGCCATTGCTTTGCTCCCACTCAATCAGAAACCCCTGTGAGTGAATTATGTAATCAACAAACACTAACACGCTCTGATACCAGTTGTTAGTGTATACACATAGATCTGATACTAGTTGTTAGTGTATACACATAGCTCTGATACCATTTTTTAGGATCTTAGAGTACAATCGATTACTTTTGTATAAGCAACTAAACACAGAATTGAACCCAGAAGTAATAAGTAACTAGAAATTAGAAATAGTAAATAATAAGAGATACAAGAAACAACTAATCTTGTATTAAACTCTTCTAGAAGGAAATACAATGAAGAAATCTCTCTCTCCTCACACCTCACAGATGTACATTAATTCTCCCTCAAGAGTTCTCTCTCTCTCTCAATCAATTACAACCAACTCAATTACTAAATTGTGTTCTAGCAATCATGGAACAAGATTTTTTTTTAATAATCTTCTTGATTCTTGTAGATCTTCTTGATCTTTCTTATCTTGCTCAAATTACAATAATGCCCCATGGGTCTCTTAAATAGAATTGAAAAGCAAACAATAATTAGAAAAATAGACTCAAGACTAATTTTAGTCTTTACATGCAAACTAATTGTTCTCCTAAAAATAGCAATTCTAAAAACGCACAGAAGTTAGTGTCAGTCTAAAGATGACCGATGTCGGCCGACCCCTAACCAATGTCAGTCGACCCCTAACTGATGTCGGTTGGTTTTGACCGATGTCAGTTACTGTGTAAGCCCATTAGTAAAGCTTTGAGCTCCACAACTCAACAATGTTTTCTTTAGTTATTCCACAATATCATAGGCCTTCCCCTAGGTTTTTTAAGTTGGTTTATTTATGATGTGTATAGAAGGTTGATTAGACTCATTTATAATATTTGGCTATGGTCCTCTGATAGTAACCCTAGTTCATTGAGTTGTGATTGCATAATCTTGATCTTTAACTTGGCTTTGGTAATTGGCTAGATAGGTAATGAGGTTTAGAATGATGATTCTTGGATGGTATGGTTCCTTATTATCAACATAGATTGTAGAATAATCATTGGCATAAGGAGGTTGGTAGATATCATTCAGCAAATAGGCATTATCAGGTGAAGGTATAGGTTGGTTTGTAGTTGGTCTAGGGTTAATAGTGATGGTAACCCTAGTTCATTGAGTTGTGATTGCATAATCTTGATCTTTAACTTGGCTTTGGTAATTGGCTAGATAGGTAATGAGGTTTAGAATGATGATTCTTGGATGGTATGGTGCCTTATTATCAACATAGATTGTAGAATAATCATTGGCATAAGGAGGTTGGTAGATATCATTCAGCAAATAGGCATTATCAGGTGAAGGCACAGGTTAGTTTGTAGTTGGTCTAGGGTTAATAGTGATGGTGGATACATAACCACCTAAAATGTGTCCTACAACATTGTTATAGGTGTACACAATGGTATGATGACCTCCTTGGTTGGTTTTATCATTTTTCCCTTGATTTTGACCATTCTATTGTTGTTATTGTGGCTGACATTATTATTTTTTATTTTTTGGTGTTATCCATCATTATTTTTTTTGTTGTTGGTATTATTGTTAGTTGTTGTTATTATTATGTTGGGAAATGGATTCTAGTATATACCCAGGTTATGATTATTTATAGAATCATGGGTGTCTCTTTATATCTCTTTATTCTCTAGCATGTTCTCAATTAGATGTTTGAGTTGGATAGAATCTTATGGAATGTCCTCTAACATGATGGTACTCACAAAATTCATGTTCATTATACTAATCAAGAAAAGGAGTCCCTTCAATAAATGTCTTTGGTAATGGCCACTTGATCATATTTTCTTGAACCAATCTTTAAAACACAAACTTAATATGCTCACCAAGGTCATTTAATTGTCAAGAAATGGGTGGTCTCCTCCATGGAGGAGAGGTTTATAATTGGTTTTAATTTTGTAGTAGTTGGTTTTATGGAGGTCCTAGTTGAATGTATGGAGGAAGTGGTTGTTTACTAGGTGGAAATAAATGGACAACTGGTCTTTTCACCATATGAACATGGCATGATTTAGTAACCCCATTTCCAACAACATTCTTATGTGGTTGTAGGGTTTAGGTATTTCATTATTGTTGTATTTCATTAAATCTAGTATTTTAGTTTGGTTCTGATTATGGTTTTGTCCTTGATTTTGGTTTTGGTTCTAATTAGAAGAGGATAGCTTGCTTATGTATTTGTTGACAAGGTATTTATCAATTTGGATACCTTTCACTATAAATTCTTCAAACATATGGGCACATTGTAGTTCAAGATGGTAGGATATCTCACTATGTAATCTCTTAGTAAATATTACAACTAATTGTTTGTCTGGTAGAATATGTGTAAACTAGATTGCTAGGGCTCTCCAACATTTCAAGTATGTAGTGAAGCTTTCACCAGTATTTTATTTAGCTTACCTTAGACCAATAACATTAATCTCATGCTCAAGATTGTATGAAAAGTGTTGTAAATACTTCTCTGAGAGATCATCAAAGTTACTTAAAAAGTTCTTTGGTAATTTCAACATCCATTCCAAGGCTTATCTAGTTAGACTCCTTGGAAAGAGTAGAAGCAATTATATATAATGATAAACCACTAGTTGGTAGGCAAGAAAGAATTCTTTCAAATGTTCTCTAAGCTCACCTTTGACTTTATATTTTTTCAAATTTAGGTATCTCATAACCTGGTGGAACTGGTATTTACAAGTACTCCATATTGAATGGGTATGATCATATCTCATATAGTTTGAATTTATTCATTTTTTTCCATCTTGTATCACTTGAATTACACCCTTCATCTATTTCAACTCTTGGGCAAGAAAATTAGGAGTGGCCTATTGCTAAGGAGGTTGTGTGGCCAAAGGTGGCTTACTTTGACAAGGGTAGGTATGTTGTGATATGTTAATGAATTAGCCATATGACCATGTATACCTATTTATGCATTAGGGCTATACTATGGGTACAAAATATGTTGATATTAAATCACATTCTGGTTTGGGTTAGCTACATATCCCTATCTTATGAATTGTGGCTATGGTAATGGTATTTGGTTCTGTATAATGTGTCGGTATTATTGGGTTTGGGAGGGAACTTGTTGCCTACTTGTTGAACATAGTTGTATATAGGGAACACAACACAATTTTAAATAGATGCTTGCTATTGGAGGTGTTGGTAATTACATCTTTATTACACATGCAATACTTGTTGGATGAAAGGCAATTTTTTCTATCACTTCATACCTATTGTGCATAAGAACCTTGTTGTTGGATAAACACTTATTTTTGGATCAATGCATGTTGTTGAATAGGTACTTAATGTTTTAGTAGTTGTTGATTTAGAAACTATTGGTTTGGCATTTTTTATTGGTTTGGTGGTTATTGATTTAGCAAGTGTTGGGGGTTTGGAATTTGTTGTTGTTGTCCAACTGGCATGTTCTGACCAATAGGAATAGATTTTTGGTTAGGCAACATCCACAATTGATAAGGTATATTGGTCTATGTTTATTGTAGTGGAACATTCATTATCACCTTTTGAGGTGGTGTAATATTATGTACTTGTTATGGTGGTAAGTTGGTATGTTGTTGGCTTGTTTCCCCCTATTTCACATTTTTAAAAGCAACTAGTTGAGGAGTGGAGGTTACTTGTTTATTTTGTGAAATAGGCATACCTATTCACTGCTATTGCAATCCACTTTTGGTGTTATTTTAATGTATTTGTTATGTATTGATTGATGGTAAAGTAGACCCACTTTGGTTTAAATTAGATTTCACTTTTGTGCTATCCGCAATATTTTAAGTGGTATCTTCTATTTGAGGAGTATTATCTTCTATCAAAATATATACATTATACATATCACCAACCAATGTGCTTTGGCTCAAGGGGTCTATATTTTGGCTTGTGTATCCTGAGGCATCTATTTGATGCCATGTTGATGGATTTATCTCAATAAGAGATGTGCTAGAAACATCTCTTGTGTTGAATTTATGAACTAGGTTGAGATAATCTTGGTATGCCTATCGTACCTATTCCATTTTTCATCCATAATAACTTTCCCTTTTGAAAGTGTATTTTAATCTTGTTGTGGCATTTGGACTAGACCTTGACTATAACTAGTCAATGTTTATTCAAATGGTTGAATTCATAATGCATTACTAGGAATTCTAATCAGAGTATTCAAACTTTCTTATGGGAAGTATGGCAAAAATCTGGGCCCTAATTCAATAGATCTAACCAACACTTCATCTTTATTTTCCAATAAATGGCATTCAAACAAGTATAAATCATAGCTTATATGTGTTAGCATCATAACATAGTATGGATCTTTTTGTTGGTTTTGTTCAATGTTAAGCATCATTTGAGAAAGGTATTAAATTTTTTGATCTTAATCTTGGCCTAGATAATGAGGCACAATTACTAAATATTTTTTTTAAATGTCATGCCTTTGTTTAACATATGGGATGTTATAAAATGGAAAAAGATTTGTCTCATAAGCCATGTCGCCATATGACTCTTAAAAAAAAAGGTTCATTGGTCACAAAGTTCCTATAGCCAGGATTATACATAGTTATGCTACATGTTTAATAAGCCATGTATAGGTCCATGTATAGGTCACATGAAAAACAAAGGGTCTAAAGATAGCAAACAATCAAGGTCTAAAAATAAAGAACCTTTGGATATGTAAAAGAGGCATAAAGTAATAAACAAGTAGACTAGAAAAATATAGGACTAAAAAAATGTGAGACCAATCAAACAAAATGATACTCATTTACCCAAAGGTATTTATAATCAGTGATAAGAGTAACACAAAGGCTCAAACTTGTTTATGGCTAAAGTACTAATTTTCCCAAAGACGGTTATAACTAGTAACAAGAGTATCTAAAAAAAGTAGAACAATTATGAACTAGGATCAAAAATATAGAAAGGATTTGCCCAAAGGTAGTTATAATCATACTAAAAACAAGGTTAGACTCGAAAACATAAAACTTGAACAAGAACTCAAAAGAAAATTAAACTAAGGTAATTGGCTCGGACGACACTTGGTAATTAGTTCACATAAGACTCAAACTTTGATTCACAAAAAACTATTTATAATAATAGGAGTAGGACACTCAAAAATTTGGTACAACAAAATTCAAACAAAGTGCATGGAAACAACTTGGCTCAAAAGGATGCTCTAAACAAGGTACAAAACAAACAACAATATATAGGTTTAGGCAAGGGGTATTTTAGATCAAATAGGAAATCAACCTAAGTAACACAATCCAAACTCAAAAGGTAGATAACCTAAGCTCAATTTAGATGAGGCTTTGACATAAACCTAATTAGTTTAGGTTTTGCACTTCTAAAGGTTGATTTTTAGATGTAATGCAAAAGGACTCGAATTCTCTAAGGCAAAAGGGCTAGACTAAAATGGGTAGAGTAACTACATGTTTGAAATAAGAGAGGTACAACAATAGTTTGGAACTTAGTTTTAAAGGAGATAGTATACTGGAATGATTTTGATAGTGTAACAATGCTCCTTCAAAAAAATAGTTTTGGACTAGAATATTTAATGCAAAAGGTTGGGATGAAATGGGAAGTGTAATGATGCCCTATTTAAACAAGAGACACATAAATGACTTTGAAACAAACTCCAATGCAAAAAGTGTGATGCAAATAGATAGAGTAACACCTCTTAAGCTAAAGGGGTGTGAAAAAAATGTGAATGTTTTGCACTTGTTTTGATTCGACAGCACAAATAAATAGTTTTAGTCTAAAAACACATATGTAAATCAAATAAAATATAATTATCACTAATGGCTCATCCTATATCTAAAAACTAACATGGGTATTCATAGATTCTTCCAAATTTCCACTAATATACCAATGCTTGTGAGGAATTAAGTGTTAATATAAAAATTAAAGTACAGGTGTAGGTAGTGTTTTTATGCCCCCCTTTGTCTCTCAAGCATTGATACATGGAATGAACTTAGAGTGAGAAGCACTCAAAATTTGGCAAGAAATTCCACAGTAAGTGGGGTTTTTAAAAAAATCTATAGATATCAAATGTATTAAATGGTCCCAAGTGTGGCTAACATAAGGGAATGATCATGTCAATTGAATCCAAACCACCTAGATTAATATGAATGGGTCTATTCCTTTGCATAAAGAATCCATTCATGTACCACTTAGTGGAGTCTGATATCTAGTTTCATCTTGGCCCAGGTACCCATTGGGATGGTTAGGCTAACCACTCACCATTATCCCATCCAATGGTTTGTTTAATTTGTATACCCCACCATGGAGTGGGGTTGGTACAATTCTTAGAGATGAAACCCTAGGGAAATTCACCCCTAAAGAACTCATGGGGAGGTTATAAACTCCTGCCCACAAGACAAATGCATAAAATAAATAAATGAAAAATGAAAGACTTTTAAAATCATTTATGGGTCACACAAGTCACTCAGATCCGTTAGGTTGTGGAGCTAAAAGCTTCACCAGGATGCAAACAGGAGAAGTTACGGAGGATGCAGAGTTGCAGAGAATTGTTGAATGCGTTACAGGGAAATCGACATCGGTCTGATCAACTGACATCAGTTAGATGGTAGTGAGGAAGCAACCGGCATCGGTTACCAGTTGGCCAACATCGGTCATGGAGGAGCCGACGTCGATAGCCTGTGCGTGAACAAGTAGTTTGCATGTTGATCTCAGAGAGTCTATTTTTGGACTGTTTGTCTGCATGTCAAAGGCTAGTCTTAGTCTTGAGTTGTGTGTCTAATTATTGTAATTATGATAGTCTAATTATTGTAAGCATGAGATCTATATATGGACTCATGGGCTGTATTGTAAAATTGTAGCTAGAGAGTAAGAGAGCAATAAGCTCCTTCAGAGAGAAGAGAGCAATGGTGCGTTCCTCCTAGTGCCACAGTACCAAGGTGGGTATTGGATTGGAGAATCAGCAAGGTTCTTCATATTTGTATGATCTTAGTCAGCAGGTTAGCATGGCTTCTTTTGGAGATCTACAATGGTGAGTAAGGTCTAGTGATTTGCAGGTAGCAGTAGAGAGCAGGAGATCTACTTGGAGTACGGTTGTGTACTTGGTGTATTGACAGCATGTTACTAACTGGTTGGAGAGGTGAACATCAATTCTGTATTATAGTTAATTGTTAGGACCGAGAGAGAGAGAGGGAAGAAGGTCTTGAGGTGTGGTGAACCTTTGAGGTGGAAGAAGAAGTGGCATCTTCTTTATTGTATATTCTTCTGAGTGATTATTAATACAATTGTGTATTGTCTCTCAATTCCTGTGTTGTTTCATATTTCTAGTTACTTATTGATTCTAGTTAAATTTCATGTTTAGTTGCTAATACAAGAAGTAATCATATGTGCTCTAATTGGTGGAGCAAGATCCTGACTAAGTAGGCATCAGAGCATGTTTATTGTTCTAGGTTCCTGACAAGTGGTATCAGAGCTAAGGTTGTAGGAAGCGATTTTGTGTTTGGTTACAAGTCACTCTCAGGGGTTTCTGATTGAGTGGTAGTAGAGCAATGGTAGATCAAAGTAAGCTAAGAATGGAGGAGTTGAAAAGCACAAATGGTCACTTATGGTCCTATGGAAAGAAAGAGCAGGGAAAAGAATATTGTTGGTTGGTAGCAGATCAGCATGAAGGAACTGAAGAAGTAGATGTTGCAGGGGATGTGGCACAGGATGCTCTGGGAGGTTTCTTGGATAAAGTTGAATCTTGGATAACAGATTCGGTTGCCTCTTTCCATGCAGCCCCAAGGAGAGGAGCTGGTGAGCCTTGCCAAAGTATTGGCAAAGGGGAAGTGAAGATGAAATTGCAGATAGCCAACACATGGGTGTTGAAAGAGGTCATGCAGGTCCCAAGCTTGGAGATGTGGCTAATTTCTTCAAGAAGGTTGGGTGATGAGAGATGCATGAGAACTCTCACAGTGGATGCACTTGAATTAGCTGGTGGTAAGAAAATACGTACTCTTTATCTACTTGTTTATACTACTGATTATTCTTCTGTTGCGGAGACATGGCTTTGTAGGCTTGGTCACATGAGCAGGAAGGAGATGCATGTTCTTAAGTGGAAGACAGATATATTTGACAGGCTTAAGAACTGGAAAGCCTTGGTATTCTTGGAGGAGATGGCAGACAGAGACCAGTGGATGGAACTAATTTATTCTGAGCAGAGCAGGGTTGATTTGATCAAGATTTTGACCCATGGAGAGCTTGTGGGTAAAAAGTTATCACTCACAGACAAACACAGGTACCGACATTGGTCATACAATAACTGACATCGATAGAATAAATACCGACGTCAGCCATGATGGAACCGATGTCGACAGTCAGGGAGCTGACATCGATCGAGAGTAGACTGGGAGATGGTCGAGATCGGTCACTAGTACGGATGGTGGGCAGACAACAAGCTATCAACAGGTCTCAAACGCTCATGGCGAGGTCAGAAAGGGTAAGTGAACCTCATATTCATTGTTCACCTTCTTTATATTGCTTATTTATGGTCAAGAACTAGGAAGATGCGAAGAGGCAATGCAGGTAGAATCCAGATACATTGGGAGCTTGGCATGGATGAGGAGTGTGAGTCCTTGGAGAAGAACCAAACAGGGATTTGTTGGTAGAGTTGTCAACTAGAAGTAAGCACTGAGAGACGGAATGGATTCCCAAATTAAAGAAGAGAGTGGATGGATACGTGAGATGGAAGGCCAAGGCATATGGTCTTGAGGAAGCTACAGGACAGTGGTACAGGTTTGACAGGTGGATGACTAAGCATGGCTTCATTCAATGTCAATGTAACTATTGTGTTTATCTTACCAGGTAGATGATGGTCACAACATTATCTTGTTACTGTATGTGGGTGATTTGCTAGCAGGTTTATACATACAGGGTTTTACTGAGCTAAAGGTAAGGTTAGTTCAGAGGTGTGTCATGAAGAATTTGGAGCAGCAAAATTCTTTGGCATAAGAGACATGGACATTTTATCTCCAGTGGGAGCTGATGTGAAGATGGTGTTGGTGGGGTTCATGATGCAGGATGCAGAATCAAAAAGCACACCAAGGGCTGGACAGTTCAAGCTTAGCTTAGAACAGGGTTTGAAATCACATGAGTTCTAGCGTAGACCTGAGTTTTCCCAATCAGTGGGAGTTGTCAGAAAGTATGGAGCCAATTTGGGGAAGGAGTACTGGAAGGCAGTTCAGTGGATTCTCAGGTACCTGAGAGGGGTCAGCAGCAGGGATTCTTGTTATGCAGGGTCAAGGTCTTCACTACATGGATATGTAGGTTCGGATGTGGCAGGTTACTTTGATGACAGGGAAGGCATCATAGGTTGTGTGGTGGTTGGTCTTCAGGATTGATCTTGAAGAGGAATATAAGCCAGGGAATAATTTAGATGGTGTATTGTTAGGTTGTGGAGCTAAAAGCTTCACCAAGATGCAAATAAGAGAAGTTACAGAGGATACAGAGTTACAGAGAGTTGATGAATGCATTACAGGGAAACTGACATCGGTCTGATCAATTGACATTGGTCAGATGGTAGTGAAGAAGCAACCGGCATCGGTTACCAGTCGGCCGACATCGGTCATGGAGGAGCCGATGTCGATAGCCTGTGCGTGAACAGGCAGTTTGCATGTTGATCCCAGAGAGTCTATTTTTGGACTATTTGTCTGCATGTCAAAGGCTAGTCTTAGTCTTGAGTTGCGTGTCTAATTATTGTAATTATGATAGTCTAATTATTGTAAGCATGAGATATATATATGGACTCACAAGTTGTATTGTAAAATTGTAGCTAGAGAGTAAGAGAGCAATAAGCTCCTTCAGAGAGAAGAGAGCAATGGTGCATTCCTCCTAGTGCCACAGTACCAAGGTGGGTACTGGATTGGAGAATTAGCAGGGTTCTTCATATTTGTATGATCTTAGTCAGCAGGTTAGCATGGCTTCTTTTGGATATCTACAATGGTGAGTAAGGTCTAGTGATTTGTAGGTAGCAGCAGAGAGCAGGAGATCTACTTGAAGTACAATTGTGTACTTGGTGTACTGGTAGCGTGTTACTGACTGGTTGGAGAGGTGAACATCAATTCTATATTGAAGTTGATTGTTGGGACCGAGAGAGAGAGGGAAGAAGGTCTTGAGGTGTGGTGAACATTTGAGGTGGAAGAAGAAGTGGCATCTTCTTTATTGTATATTCTTCTGAGTGATTATTAATACAATTGTGTATTGTCTCTCAATTCCTGTGTTGTTTCATATTTCTAGTTACTTATTGATTCTGGTTAAATTCCGTGTTTAGTTGCTAATACAAGAATTAATCATATGTGCTCTAATTGGTGGAGCAAGATCCTAACTAAGTAGGCATCGGAGCATGTATATTGTTCTAGGTTCCTGACAAGATCTTGGGGAGAGCATATGTGACATTCTTTCTAACATAAATTTTCAAATAACGGAAACAAACTAAGCACTTTTGGTCACCTGAGTTCTCTAAATGGGATGGGGGAGAGCATATACATAATATTTCATATTTTGTCACAAACAAGAAAACTAGTCTAATAACTTTGAAATGTAGCTAATAATGAAAAATAAACATAAAGTAAAAAACTCATAAGAGATCTAACTAGAATGTGTGTTCCTTTTAATAGACTAAATCAAAGTGTGATTGAAATTTTGTCCCCTTGGCCTTTGTTTACACTAGTAAAAATTTCAAAAATAACTAAAAGGCAAATACAACTAAGTGGATTTTAAGCACCAAACAAAAATTTATGTGAGATTTTAACAATGTTTAATCCTTTCTCTCTCTACTTTTGGTCTTGCAAAATGTTAGGGGGTTTGCCTACTTAGAAGACCAAAATCAAGTGAGTAAATAGAAATTTATTTTGAGCTCTCAAGTTTCTATTTTTATCTTAGAGAAAATCATCACCAATTACACAGAGATCAATGTCGATTCCTAAATTGATTTTGGTTTGGTTAGATTGTTGATGTTTCCTACAATCGCACAATAATAAATATGTTTAGAAAGAAAAATAGTTGATAAGTAACTTTAAAATTCAGACGTGTCATAACTCTGCAAATAAAATATAACAAAGGTAGTAAATAGGTTTTTAAATACAAAAAAGAAGGCAAGCATATCAAGAAAAATCAATTTCCACTATGTTCCTGGATCGCTCTATTTTTAACATAGAGATCATCATCAATCTTTGCAATCAAAAACAATTTTCCAAAATCATCATCAATCCCTACAACCTTGTTAAAAAAAGACATAAAACTCAAAGCTAGAATTCTAAACTTGAAGATTTAAATGCATTCGTTAGAAAAACTAAAGCTAGCATATCAATCTCCTTGGCCATATGGGATGCTTGGTCTCACCAGGTGTGCCATTATGTACCTTAGTTTTTTTAAGAGTAAACAATATGTAGATTAGTCATTTGTTAGTCCAAATGATAAAAAATCAAGCATAAAAATTCACTAATACTAAACACTTTTGCCTAAGAACTAGGGGAGCATAACACAATAAGAAATATCACAAAATAGAGATGAAGATAATATAAATTTCTTACCTCCTTTATCAAATTTGATGCTTACTTGTTGGCATAAGGATGTTCATGCTTAGCCTATGACAATTGTAGTCTTTTAGTAATGCTCTTCAATGGTGGTAACATCTCTCCAATAGTCACTTGTGGCTTAGTGTGAAGCTTGGCATGAATTGGGCATTATAACACTATACTCAAAGGCTTCAAGAAGGAATTCCATCAGAATAACGTTACACACAAAATCTTGTTTATCATTAGTGTGGGAACTTGTATTTATAGCTCAAATAACTAACTTTAACCCTAGGGAGAATAAGTTAAATTCTAACTTGGTTTTAGTCTAAATTAATCTAGGTTGAGTAAATTTAATTGGGTTAAGGCACTCAATAAATCTTGACACCTCAATTTTAGATATTTGCGAGGCATGACAACTCACTTTAGATATTTTTGAGGTGTGAGTCATATTTTTGAATATTTATGAGATAATAAATCACTTTATTAGCTCATTTGACCTTATGACTTCATATTTGGCTAAAAATTCCTTTTTTAATAAATGAAATTCACTAATCTGATTTGGAATTTTTTCTTAGAAAGTTAATTAGGATTTGTAATATAATTAGTATTGCTCAGTGATTTTTGGCTTTTGGCAATTGTTTTAAATGTTCTTGATTAATAACTTGATAGGCCAAAAGTGTCAAATTACTAGGTCATAATTTGACTAGGGTTAGAACTGAACTAGGTTAGTGATGCATACAAAGTAATACACCAAATAAGCTAGCCTTGTCACATTTATAGGTAATTAAATCCCTTATGTGGATGAATTTGGGTAATTTGGGTGATCTTTAGGCTTAAAATGTGTTGCTTGCTATAAATCAAATTGAATGTTGACTTAGGCACAAAAGTGGCCAAAACTAAGTGTCTACACTATGAAATTATTTATTCATGCTTCCTTAGCTTAAGTGTTTCTTATTGTTCTCAGTTAATTTTTTTCATGAATCCCCAACGCCTTCATTCATATTTAACTTTTCTTTAAGTATTCATACACTCACATGTACTTACATGTATGATTACCTTCATATTCACACCAAACTATTTACCCTATGTATTTTTATGTGGTCCACTCCTATGTTATAAATTATCCTCTTAGCATATCGTGTGGTTCTAGCTTGTAATATTACCTAATTCACCCTTTACAAAATTGTAATTAGTTATCCTATGATATGTTAGAACACTTTTGTGCCTAGGATTATCATAGATTGTAAAACCTCCCAATCTAATTAATCCACCTAAATTTACACTATATATACTAGATATTCATCTAATTATAACTTATAGTAAGGCTAGCATTTCCAAAAAAATAATATTACAAGAATCACCACCAACTGAGGGTTTCCCCTTGGGTTACCTCCTCCTCTAAGTGGTGGATAATTGGAGCCACCCATATTTATTCATGTTTTATTTTTAAAATGTCCTTCATTTTAAGATTTTATGGTTGTGTTTATAATCATGTTTTTTGTTTCACTCATCTCTCCAAAAATTATTTGAAATTACTCTTCTAATGCCTGATTTTTTAGGTTGAAATTTTTGAAAAATCCAGTGTCTATTATACAAAATATTTTATAATAACTACTACACACCCTATTCCTATTTCATCTCATACTTATACCTCTTCCTCACATGGTCATTACTTTATAAATTCACTCAATGATTTCTTTAGTTTTGCAACTTCTATGCGAGGATCAAATTTAGGTAGCAAACTAGGTTCATCAACTTATAATCTAGCCTCATTGAATTATTCACTTTATACAAGATTACCCCACACCATTTCATAGTTATTATTGTGTCCCACCAGTTTTCATTCCCATTTCTTTCTCCATCCTTCACTCTCTCTCTTGGAAACATTCAGTTCACTTGACTAGATCCTTATCCTTTGATGCACTTCTGGTGCATGTGACATCTTAGGGTCTACTCTTGCCCATTCCTTATGGCTAAATCAATTCAATGACACTAAACCTATTGTTCATGGAACTCTATTTTATAATTCGCATCCTTCATCCTTTATCACTTGAATTTAATCCTACATTATCCTTTTCTCCATTCTCCCACTTGTTTCCTTCCCTTTCTAACCCTTGTAGCATAGGTAAGAATTTTACTCTTGTTTGAGCCACTCCACTTTATTATTAATCAAAAAAATTAAACCCAAAATACAAGGTTATTAATTATTTATTATTTGGGATTGAGAGAAAATTATTAGAGCTTCATCCACACAAGAGTATTTTGCTACTATAAATTATCTAACATAAATATCCACTTATCCTTTGAAAATGGAATCTACTATTCACATCCACTATGTATCCTATGTTTTGAGAGATATAGCATTCCTAGGTTTCATTATCCATTTCGATATGCAAATTGATATTGCCCCTAAGAGTAACTTGAGAGAGTTAAGCAAGAAAAAAAATTTGGAGGCAAAAAGAGACATCGAGACTCTACTTTTATGCTAAGTGTTTTATATGAAACTTTTTTGCACAAACTTTCAGTCTTATTAATGAAAGGGGTTTGGGGACATATTTAGGCACAAAAATTAAGATGACCCTTGAGAGTAACTTTAGATAATTGAGACCAACTACCCCTGAGCACAAGTGAAATCAGAGAAAAAATAAAAAAGAGGGGTACTGTGATTCTATAAAAATAAGGGCATGTGGTGTGAGCAAAAAATAAGCCTAATCAAGCTGTTAATCCTTTAAGATTATTGAAAATATATTAGTAAATAATTTATCATCATGAGAAATGTTAAAAAAAGAGGCATAGAAATCCTTAGTGTGATGTGAAGTATATGTAAATGTTTTATTTAGCTATTCAAATTTTAAAGTAATAAATCCAATTAAAAATGGATATGCAAACACTTCATATCCTAAGGGGTTTAAGAGAATATTATTGTAATTGATGATAATTTTTTTCTTTTTGAGACTCTTGAAAAATAATTTTTTATTTCATTTTGATAGTCACATAATTTATTCATAATAGTAGTTGTTTTAGGAGTTGGTATAGAATCATAATTAGAATATGTTGGAATAGAGTAATTTTTCACAAGAGTAGAGTAAATATATATATAAATAGATTGGATGAACATAATGAGAAAGTGATTATTGAAACGTATTAGGAACATTTGAACTCATATAATGTTGATACACATAAGAGGGAATATAAGAATATTAAGAAATTGGAAGAACCTGAGAAGGAATAGTCTAAATATGTTGAAAAGCAGAAGGAATTGATGTATATAAAAAAGAAGAAAAATATAAATATATTGAGAATTTGAAAACATAATGATACATCCATATTTATGGGTCTCAACCAAGATATTCCTTAGACCACACAACCTTAAAAATTACACGATGGAATAATGCAACCAAATGCAAAAACAAAAAAACTTGATTCTTTATTTTATTTTAATAATGGGAAATACGTCTGACACAAATACTAAAACAAACTTTTTTATCAAATTAGATGTGTTACAAAATAATTTCTTTGGATAGCTACTTGATAACTCATGGTCTTTACACGTATATCTATATCTCATAATAACATACATTATCCTTAAGCTTTCTAAATAGTTGAGTCAAATGTAGGGGTATGTTTATATAGACACAAGACGTACTTAATTCCATTAGTATTATCAAAAATCCATTTCAATAATTAAATACATGTAATAAATAACCATGTGTTATAAACATTAAATGAAAAATGTAATCGACAATAATTCATAACACATCATTCCCCATACACATCGTAATGAAATATTAAATGAGCTTACAAATACTTGTTATGATCCAAGGTATTAAATTAAATAGTTAGAAAAAATTTATGGTTATTGTACTCAATGGTCACATTAATTTTTAAGTTCTTGTGTTCTACAAAGACACTATGTGCTTCAACAACTCAAAAGGATGAAGTTGCAACAAATCAGAACCAAAATATGTATGCAGATTAATCCACATGTAGGATCAATCATGTTATCCTTATCGTATGGAAATGTTCCAACATTTAGGAAAAATATATCATAAAATTCACAAACCTAAGATGCACACTAAATACTGACTTTGAAATATTTCCTTTCTTTTTCTCTTCGTAGATATTTAAAACTTTGTATGGAGTTATACAAAGACCTTTAGACTAACTTGTGCAATGTTTTATAAGTGGATAAAATTTGGTGCACCATTATGAATGCATATGAAAATAAACATATTCAATCTTAGTCTTAAAAAAAATTACAAATATTGTCATATGATAGCATACTGCTTATTTTCTAGACTAAGTTTTTTGTTAATGTGGGATTATAGGTGAGCCTGGATGTTCTTGCCTCATACAAATTAGTTAATAAATAAACATGAGATAGTTATAATGTGAATTATAATAGATCCTAAAGAGGTAATACATACATAAACTTTACAATTGTGTTCATCCAATTTACATATTGAAATCTTTAGATTTTTCATTTTGCTAGATATTCTATATATATATTGTGTTACACATTTGCTTGATGACTCTAGAATCTAGAACCATTTCTAATTTCTCATGTACTATCTCAAGAATTTGTGTTCTAAATTAAACTTATTTATAAATCATGCTTGAATTTTATTGTTCATCATGATAAGGATATAAATCTTCAACATTGAAAATAGGCAATATGTCTATATCCCTTCAGGTGCTCAATTTCATATGCATTTTTTGTAAAATTTTAAAACAATATACATGGCCCATTTTTATTGCACTTAATTTTTCATAATTTCCTTTAAGAAATATTTATTTTCTTAAATGTTCTAGGACTAAGTATCATGCTTGATAATCTACTTTTCTTCTTTTCTAAATTGCACACTGTTTATACTATGTAGTGATTCTTTCTAATTGTTCACACGCTTGATGATGTAAGTTATGCATATACTCAAAAAAAAAATCTATTTTATCTCTAATATTTCAATCATATATAATGTCATGTCATTTTTCAACACCTCACAAACTTAACCTACAGACAATTGATAATGGGTTCCTTATAATACTCCTATTAACTAATTTTTTATAAGCAAACTCAACTTTCATGAGAATTGAATCTCGTGTTCTTAAATTACCTTCAATAAAAAAAATTACAAAAAATTACAAATACCTTCATTGACTACCTATATTTTTCCAACTATTTGAGGATGAAATGTTGAACTAAATTTTAGCCTTGTATTCAACTTCTTTCACAATGTCCTCCAAAAATGTCCCAAAATTTTCACATCCTTGTTCAATACTATGGTACATGTAAATCCTTGAAAACTTACAAATTATCTAAAAAATAAGTTATAAATGTGTGTTGCATCACTAATTTTATTGCATGCAAAAAAAATGTGCCACTTTTAAAAATACATCTACAATTACAAAAATGGAATCATGTCCTCTCTACATTCTATCTAGTCCCAAAAAAATCCATGGTGATATCTTCCCATAACATTTTTTGGAAAATGAAGTGTATGATATAACCCTACATTTTTACTCCTCCATTTCACCAACTAAAAAATCATACACTCATACACATACTTATGCACATATACACCCATTGGTGGATGCAATTAATTCTTAGCCAACTATGCATTTTTGTCAAATCTAAAATAACTTTATAAACCTCCTTTATGATTTTCCTTGATAACTTTTTTGTTTATCGAACCTATATGTATGAATAATTTTACTCCTCATAACAAATTCTTCTTGCACAAAACAAATAAACCATGGTGCTTTATCACCACTCAATGGTTCTAAACATGATTTCCATGCTTCTTTAAAAAAAAATCATATTATACATACATATCCTCCATAGATTCAAATCCCGAGACTTCCACTCATATCTTTTTTAACAAGAGACACCTCCTACTCAATGCATTAGCAATGTTTTTTGAATTACCATTCTTATGCCTGAACATAAATGAGTACTCTATAGAAACTAGACCCACATCATACATCATTGATTCAATGTACATTGAATGTTTATGAATTCCAGTATTTGATGGTAGGTGTACAAAAACAAATCCTTAGTAAACAAGTAATACCTTCACTTGTTGATCACTTAGATTGTGGAATATAAAGTATGATCATATATCAAATATTTAATATTTACATCTTTCAAATTTTAACTAAATTAAGAAATGGGCCTACATTCTTGGCTCATCATAGCTCATATTTTTTTATCACTTTCATCAACGTCTATTTAAGGACTATTTCAGATAATCTGGACTTATGTCCCTAAATTGGATGGGAGATAATATTTTAAAATGAATAGTTTTTGGGTTATGTGCATTTGTACATGAAGAGTATGGTAATAATTTACATCTAATCCCCATTTATTATATTGGAGAGAATTTAAAATTATAAAATTTTGAATAATACAGGTGTATTCTTGATATTTGTATTTCAATTAAACTATAACTGAGTCCAAATTACCTGAAATAGTCCCTATTTGAAGTACTTTAATTAAGTATTGGAATGACAACACTGGTTTCTCTATCACCTTATTCAATTTTTGGAAACTATATTAATGTTTATGAAATCCATAAAAACTTTTTTCTATTTTTATGCATCACATCAATGGTCATTGTGCATGTCCCACTAAAATTCATTATGAAAATTATATATAAATTCATAATTCCATGAAAAAATTTGTGGTTGAAATGTTTTTGTAGGTGATGGTTATTCAAGGATAGATCACAACTTATATGGATCCATATTCAAACCTTCTATGGAGATTACATAACCCAAGTATAGTAACTCCTCCTTCATGAAGCCAAATTTATTCAAATTAAATAATAAAATTTCCCCTCCCAATCATTGTGACACTTATCTTAAATGCACTAAGAGGTCTTCATTCATTATTCTAAAAATAAATATGTCATCAATATTTAAAATGAGAATTTAACCAAGAAATAATTTCATCAATTCATTCATGAGTCTCTGAACATACTTGACGTATTAGTAAACCTAAATGATATTATTAACCACATATATAATCCTTCATGTGTTTTTAACATATCCTTCCACTCATCACCTTACTTTATGGGGATTTGGTGATATCCAATCTTTAAGTAAATATTTATGAAGTATTCAGCTCCACTTAAATAATTTATCAAATCATCCATGCATAGCAATGGAAATATGTACTTCATAGTAATCTTATTAACGGCTATAGAATCAATGCACATCCTCCAATCACCTCTTTTATTAGGTGCTAACATTTTTATAACTACAAATGAGCTCAAAATTTATCTTATAAACCCTTCATCTAACAAATCCTTAACATATCTTTACACCTTTATATTCTCATTAGGAATCAACATATATGCCTTTCTATTAAATAAATGCAAACCTAGAATAAAATACATGAGATTAGTTACAATCCTCATGGGTGTAAAACCATCTAGTAGATCATTAGAAAAAATATCTGAAAATCCTCTCAAAATATCCTACAGTTCATGCAAAAGTGTCTCTTTTATGCCTATGCTTACAATTTGTGTGAGCTTTGAGATCAATGTAGAACATGAGTGCTCCTTCACTTCTCTTTAGGATTATTTTCTATAAATCATTAAAACTCTTGGACCTTTTTCCATTTCCTTGTACTTATATTTCAAAGTGTTTAAAGTGTGTTTGACTCCATATTTACTAACATATAGGTGTTTTTATGGCCTTTATGATATGTCTTCTGATCAAACTTCTAAGGCCCTCCAAGTAACACATGACAAATGTCCATGGCTATTATGTCACAGATGACTTCATCCTTGTAGGTACTAGTTTGAAAAATTACCAAAATTTTCTCATTCACCAAAACCTGATGTCCCTTCAGTAACCAAGATACTGTATAAGGATGTGGATGGACAATTCTCTTTAGACCAAGCTTCTTTGTCATCTCTTGCAAAACAAGATTACTTATATTACAACTATAAATAATCAACTTAAAAAATTTACCTCTAGACTTTTAAATGGCTTTGAATAGAACAATCCTATCTAATGGACTATTTCCCTCCTTTATTGGTATACACATAACCCTCTTCATCATGAGTGACTATTTAGTTTTTAGTTCATCTACATTTATGAATAGATACAATGTTATCTTTATATTCATGTGTGATATGAACATTCACATCATTTATTCTACTACCCTCATTTTGCACATATGAAAACTCAAATTCTATATGCCCAATTTCACTGCATCCAAAATATATACCCATGAATCCTCTTCCTATATCTCATCCATAAGATCATTTACCTCAAGTAAGATTTCCTCTTCCTTTTTACACACTATTATCATTGTGATGAGAAGTATTTACTTATCTTTTTTGTGAATAATAACCTCTATCATTACTCCCATGCCATCACACATGTGAAAAATATCCTTTCCCATTGTATTATGCCTTCTTGTCTACAAGACAACTTATCCTTAGCTTCCAATGCACACTAATAATCTTCTTCAACATATCAAAATTGGATCATACTAAATTCATCTTGAATAAAGATACATAATCTATTTACATACCTTGAGATTTTCTTGGCATCATATTCAACATGACCCACTCTGACAATGAGTCTATAAAAATCGTTAGTGTAATCTTGCACACTCATCTCCTTCTATTGCATTTTTTTTAACTCTTTAAATAGTTTTGAATAGTAATTAATAGGTATTATTTTGTCCTTAAATTTCTTGAATATTCTATCCTAAATATTTATATTCTCCTTAAGTATTTGTAATATTATTTTCTACACATACTCCCACCAAAATAATGTGTGGCCCTTCAACTTGGTGTATGTGAAATTAAATTTCTTAGGATCTTACATACTCTCATACTCAAAATATTTTTCTAACTTAGTGATCTAATAAATGAGTTCTTTAGGAATCAAACTCCATGAATAACTAGGAGTGTTCAACTTTAGCTTACCACTTATCCTTGTGATTGCATGCAATAATATGTCATCTAGTTCATCAAATTCTTCTTCTTTTACCTAGTTTGCATGCCCTTCTTTTGAATTATCATTATCACTTCCATAATCCACTATAACACCCTGACATTGCATGTTCTCCATAATCTTTAAACTAGCTTGCATATTTCTCATTGAGTTTTCTTAGTTGATATGTCTTGGTGCTGTAGCCGCTCTCAATGCTCTTACAGTGAGACCTCCTCTGTATTTCCATTTCCTCAAAATAAAATAATACTTTATACACCTTATACACAATAATATTCACTATAATATGTCTTCTCTACTTTCTACCACACTCACAAATGTAAAAAACATAATATCATGTGTTCACGTACAAGAACTAAACCTTTATATGATACTTGATGATGTATTCATGGCCAGGGGTCTCAATGAAGATATGTCTTAAACTATGTAACCTTCAGAATTACATAGAATAATATTTCAACTAAATGCAATAATACAAAACCAATTCCTTATTTGATTTCAATAATGGGAAATATATCTTTCACACAAACTACAATAACTTGTAATTTCAAATGAGATAGATTGCAACATTATATCTTTGGATCTCTACTTGCTAAATCATTACAATTTGTAGGTATATTTATTTCTTACAAATACTAGATATGATCCTTAAGCCCATTGACTAATTGACTCAATCATAGGGGCATGTTTATATAAGCACAATACATAAGTATTTACAATAATTTTCTCAACAACTCACCACAAGCATTAAATACATAAAACACATTACCATGCACAATACAATCCCTAGTTATTCATAACACATTATGCCAAAAATATATCACAGTGAGGTATATAAATGAACTTATAATAATTTTTCACAATCCAAGTTATTAAACCAAAAAAATTATAAAGTTGCAATGGTTCACACACTCTATGGTCACATTACTTTAGAATCACTTGCACTCTACAAAGACATTATGTGTTCCAAAACTCACAAGTGTCAAGTCACAACAAATCTCAACCAAAATATTTATGTAAATGAATCCATATGAAGGATACACCATGTTCTCCTTATCATATGGTTACCCACCAACATTTATGAAAATAATATTAAAATCTCTGTGAGGCTAAGTTGCACAATAAACATCAACATCACAAGACCTCATTTCTCTTTCTTTGCTTGAATCCTTAAAAATTTACATGCAGTTATAAATATACCTTTTTTGACCAAATTTTATGATGCTTCACACATGACTACAAGTTGTATGACCAATATAGCCATGCAGGACAAAAAACAATAATTCAAAAATATTGGGGAAAATATTACAAAGAATTTCATACAGATATACTTGTGAATAACAAAAATTACATATTTTTTCAGACTAAGTGTTTTTCATTGATGTTGTTAGGAATATTAAACACAGCCCAATATTAATGAATTAAAGACAAAAATAAAATGTAGGAAACACAACACAATAGAAACATGGATTTAATGTGGTTCGCCCAATATGGGCTACATCCACATAGAAATAGCCAGTCTTTATTATAATTCAATCCAACAAATGAAGGGAAAAATCTCGCAATACATCCATTGCAATATCCTCTTTATTCACACATAGTATGTCATTATGATTACAATGCCCTCATATCAAAGGATGGTTACATATTAGGTAAAAATGCACAAACATAATTTTTACCATTAGATCTATGACCTAATAATGAACGATCCAGATTTACTATAAAATTGGCAACCCTAGTGGGGGGTCATTGTCCTCCCACACCCCCTCTATCACAAACTAAGAATTATAATAAGATCATGCTCTACCATCCAACAGATGTGAGATTGAAAGTGAACATGGATGCTTTTGCATCACATAACATTTTGAGAAGAAATAACATTGTAAACAATAGTGACAATAGTATGTTTATAAAGAATTCTTATAATGAATTCATGAGAAGTTAAATTTTGATGAATAACTTCTTTTAGTTTATTCATAACTCTATTTATCTCTCTAGTATTATTTATAGTTCATATTATTATTAGTTCCCCATCCTTATGTTATGCTTCTAATTTAGCCTCATACTAAAAAACTATTTTATTTTCAATCCAATAGTCATCTTAAGAGGTTATAACATTCATATTATTACCATTATTGGTATTCAAAGTAGAAACATTAGTCCCTACATGAAAAAATGCATATAAATCCACATTATCTCTTAGAGATTGTATTAGGGTTTTATTACATTTTACAAAGGAAACAATTGATTGAGAATAAATAGTTTGTTGATGTCATCTAAGTCTAAATTCATATCTAGCTATCTTATATTATTCAAGGCTAACACTTTTACCTTAATAATTTTCTCTCCTATATAAATTTGACTTTCCATAATCATGAGGACTTATGTAAAGAGAACTAACAAAAAATATATCCATGGCATTTGTATATTCAAATAAATCTATTACAATAAAAAATATTTTCCTTAATATTTCATCAATTTTATCCTTATTATCATAATCACTATCTTCTCTCTTATTAGAACACATGAAATTCATAGAATAAATAATATCACCTTTTATATATATATATATATATATATATATATATATATATATATATATATATATATATATATATATATATATAAGGTGGCTCATTATAACTACACTAAAGTTTAACATATTTTTAGAAATTGAAGTGACTTATGGTTTGGAATCAATAGAATCAAACATAAGGAAACAAAGGTTATTGATTTTAAGAGCATCCAATATATTTAACCATATAAAATTAGATCAATTCATATTAGACTTTATTAAAAATAAGATTTAACCTTAAGGAGAAAGCACAAAAAATTAAGGTTTTGTGAAATCTTAGAGGAACATGCCAAATTATTCAACCTAAAAAATAACATGTATCACTAATGAAACAAGATATAACCTTAAAAAAGATGTAAGAGAACACAAATTCACCAAAAATGTATCGTGAATAAACATATTTCAATCAAATTACAATACAAATATTCATACATAATTAATTAAGACTAAAATAGATGTAAATTTGTAAATCACACCTAATTAATTATCCAAGACTAAATAAATATAGATAGGTGTAGAGTTTATGAATGTATTTTTAATATTGAGATATTAGATGACAAACATCAAAGTCTGATAATGGAAACCAAGATTTTGTATCAAGACAATGAGACCTTAAAAATTCATGCCAGATGAAAGAGCTTGTCCAAGCCATCAAGTTCCAATTATGAATGTTCAAACCTCAAGTCCAAATTTTTGATAAGTTTTAAGAAGGAGAAATATATTTTGATGATTGTGTTCATCAAATCCAGGGATCCAAAAACCTCGCCCAGTTTTCTAAAATTTTGCTCCAATCAATCAAAAAATACACTTCTCAAAAACCGTAAAGAAAGCAACATATGTTGTGAGTATGTATTACACTAAAAAATAGCAGAGCTACCTTGATATTTTCTAGGCCCATCAATGGTATACAATATCAAAAAACAATACTTTAATAATTGTAGTTATTCATCAGTGAGGAAAATTAGTGAAATATAATATGTCACTAACATGAACTTTAGTAATACAATGAATGTTCTAGTAGTTATTTTATTTCTCTAAATACTTGTCAATGCTTAATAAATTCCTGCAAACAACAATGGATTATTTTCAAGCGTTAGATAATCTTTCAAATAATTATTGGATTTTCTTCTAGATATTTAAATATAATAAGGTGTTTATGTATTTATAGATGATTTGAATTCAAATTAGGACCCTGTTGATATATAAGCCATCATTCAATAATTGAAAATTTATAAAAGATAAAATAAAGGTTATATAAATAAAGTTCAAAGAAAGCCTTTCGTAATGATACACTTAATTCTTCTGACATACTTAAAACATCAAATCTTTATTTATAACAAAGAAATAATAATAATAATAATAATAATGATGATGATGATGATGATGATGATGATGATGATGATGATGATGATGATGATGATGATGATGATGATGATGATGATGATGATGATGATGATGATGAGAAGAAAAATAATGATACTTTTCAATAAACACATTAATAATTAATAAATATATTAAAAATATATAATTTAATAAATAATATATAAGAACTATTTTTAATTATCTACATACATTTAATCATGATGATAATGATAATGATAATCATGATAATGATGATGATGAGTTAGAGAAAAACTTTAGACTATTAAATTATTAACATTATCCAAAAGTTAAAAAATGATGATAATATAATGGTTGGTTGGTGAAAAACCTTAGAATTTTCATTTCAATAAGGACTAACAAAATAATCAAAGTTGTGCATCAAATTAAAAGCCAATTGTAACGGAGATGTCTTTTCTTAATTATTCTTAGTAATATGGTGTAGCGAAAGTAAACCATATATTCCTAAAATGGCAATTTAAGGCTAGTGACTCATATACCTCATAACACCCTCCAATGGATCAATCTGCATTCAAAGCATGTTCAAGAATCATAACTATTCATTTATAACTTATAACATAATCATCCTTCCTCCATTTGCGAAGCTTATTATATTAAGTAATTTTTAAATTTTCTTTTCAAAAATTAAGTAAATTTAAATTTTTATAAAAAAAAATTGTACATTATTTTAGTATGTCAAATATTTTTTAAAAAAATATTTAGGAATGATTAAAATGTATGTTATGTGGTAGAAGAAATATTTTTAAAATAATTATTATTCAATAATTTTTTTTTTTTAAATTAATTTAAAATAATATTTTTTTATGAAATCACATTTACTATAGGCAATTTTTCTCACGATAAAACCCCTACCTTAAATATGATAAGATGTAATTTTTATCTTTACAACATGATATGATGTTTTCCATTAGTTAAATAAATTAATAGAATTTTATAACATGTGAATGTGACAATGTATATTTTAAGGCAAATGACCTAATATCTACACATTATATATTTATGGTTTAATAAAGGATTTTATGTTATGTTTTTAATCTATCACTCAATTAGTATAAGATAAATTAGCTTTAAAATATGTGAATGGTGTTTCAATACATGTGTAGCATATGTAGCATGTTGTGATTACCTTTTAAGAAGTACTACTTGAATACAAGTTGAACAACTATTAGTGCCATTTTATTTTCGAAATTGGTATTTTTATGAACATGTTCATTCACACCTGTTGGCTTATATCATAGATATAAGGTCCTTTCCCCTAATGACTTTTAAAATTATTCACTAAATTATGTTTAAGTTCAATTACAAAGTGAACATCCTATGTCCCTTAAATTAAATTATGATCTAGTTATAATTAGAAATCTTACAAACCAGTAAGCCTTGATGTATTCTTTACACACACACATGTGGACACATACATAAAATTATAATGAAGATATAGTGGCCCTCAATCCTATTAAATATAGGGTATGGGTAAATTATAATAATCGATATTTCTAGGAGGATAACAAAAATACCACCTGATAAATTACAATAATTGGTCAAGTATATTTTTTAACAAATATAATAGAATGGAAAAACGCCAATAGACATAGAATACGAAAACGTTTATAGTTAAGTTATAACAAAAATACTAATTAAATAGTCAGTGACATCATCAACATGAAACACAACCAAACCATAAAGCAGAGGGTATAAAATACTTGATCTTCACTTCTTCAAAAAGGAAATTTTTTGAGCGGTCCTAAAAAATCTACTTCTTCAAACCAAAAAATATTGATAAAACTTATCTACATGTTAATAAAATGAGATTTGGAATAACTAGCATTTTAAATCAATTTAACTTCTTTAAAAATTACTTTTTAAAAATAACTCTATTCTCCAAAAAAATGTTGAATATCACAACATTCATCATATCATTCATGATCGCGACTTTAATAAGATAGCTTTTTATCTTTCCCTTATTCATATTATACATAGATGTATTATTAAACATATCAAATTTTTCCTTATCTAAAATTGCATACATGCAATTTTAGATAACTTGACATACTAAATCTAATATATAAATAAATCTTTATACAATTAAATCTTTTAACTAATTCATTCATATCTTTTATCGATAATAATGTTATAATATCTATATATATATAAAAAAGTCAAGACATGATATATTTCTAAGATCTACTTCAAACATGATATAATCATACTTTTATGCTCTGATTTTGGTATCGAAGCGCATGCAAATGACCAGGAAAACACTAGCTATCATGCGCATTGCAATAAAGGTGATGCTGACACTCTATTAAACATTTATTAATTACATGTCGCCATTGTTGCTTTCCAACAATATCTCAAAATTCGCATGCTCGCCTCAAATCTTAGAATTACCGTTCGAACATCCAATGGCCTATTTATGAAATAAAAGGATATTAAATTCCAGCAGGTGGCTGAATCCTATTCCTTCACCATTCTTTTTCTGGTGAATTCATATTCAACCCTTACGGCCACGTTAGCTGGATTTAGACAGTTGATTCTCCCCTTTCGACAGTTGGAAGGATCACATAAAATTGCTTCTTATATCTCTCCCCACTCTGATTTGAAGTGGCTCCTCTTCCATTAGTATTCATGTTTCAGTTCTCACTATTGATTGCTTTGTACTTATGATCACACGATAATCAAGTTAATAATGAATTGTACAATTTTTTTTTCATTCATCATCTTCATCTAGATTTAGAATTTTACTCTCATAATTTATCAATCATTTTAATGTTTCACCCTGTTTAATTCTCGAATTCAGATTTGTATTTACTATAATTCATTCTCATTTTGATAAAATCCAACCAAAATGAACGAGATATCAGAAATGCAGATTTCGAATCACTGACTGCCTATTAACGACCGTTATTTTATTTATCGACCTCGAGCTTGAATCTCCCAGAAACTTTTTGTAGCACGCAGGAAGCAGTTGATAGCAGTCGTTTGTAATTTGTATCGCAGGCAGTCCATTAACCTTCAATCGGCAAATATTAACATTGATGTAATAACACTATCTTGTTATCCCATTGTTATTACTTACGATGCTGACGCAGGTGTAATAATTACACCCCTTAAATGCAATAGCTACTAACCATTACTGATCATAGCCAGAAACTATTCTTAGAAAAGAAACTCATATCCATGGTTTATAATAGTTTACTGGCAATCTTGCAGGAGCTATCAAGCAATGGCGAAGAGGCCGGCGAATTACGAGAAAGTTTTCTGGCAATCGAGAGTGGGTGCAGCGTTTCGGACAGGGTGGGCATGCCTACTGGCGGGGATGATGATGCAATACAGTGACATGCACTCGCAGTGGATGGCTTTCCCTCTCTTTGCATATGTCATGGCAGTTACTGTCGTAGGGGAGGCCTCGCTGGGAGAAGCACTGCGATCTATATTTTCTGTAATGGCCGGAATAATTCACGGCGCTTTCCCCGCGATCCTCGTTCTGTGGGTGATCGGACCGGAGAATTTTTCGACATGGGTAACCACCCTGTGTGTTACCGTTAGCAGCTTCGTGATCGTATGGTCTAACATGATTCATATAACGTCCAAGCGAGTGGCGTGCGCTCAGGTGGTGATTATTTATGTTTCGGCGTTTAATAAGAGGGAGAGTTTGGACCCAGTCGTTTACCCCCTGCGCGTTGCAGCCAGCACTGTTGTTGGAACTGCCTGCGCCCTTCTCTCTTTGATATTTCCTCTTCCAAGACTCGCCTGTTACCAGGCATTTACTTTACCGACTTCTTTCCATTTTATCAAGTTTTTGGAAAATTGAATTGGGTTTTGTTTGCTCAGGAGGCTCATAAAATTTGAATGTGGGCAGGTTCAAGAGAAAAGTAAGCTTGCTGCTGGCATAACATCAGAGGTTTTAAGGCTTTTGGTGAAGGCCTTCACTGCAAATGATTTTAAGGAGGCAAATTCATTGCGCTTCCAGGCTAAATCCTTGTCCTCTGCAGGAATTCGTATGTTCAAGCAAGTCGAAGCCAAACAGGTACGAGCAACTATCAAACAAAAACCATTTTTTAAGCTATTATCTCATCCTGACAAATTTTATCAATACGGCTTGGTAGGCAGCAACATATAAACCCAATATAGCATAGGAGGATTCGAGAATTGAAGTCACCCACCTGGTTATTTATATATTATTATGGTCTGGTGGTAAACAACTCTCGTTATATATTATTATACTGTGGGAATGAGGTAAACAACCTCATACAATGGAGTAACCCCAAATTTTACATTAAGAAAGTTTCACAATAAGAAAGGTTTAGATAAAACTATTCTTAAAAAATAAAAAAAAATGTAAGAAAGGAAAATAAAGTTATTGTTATAAGGAAGGAAAGGTCTTTTTATTTTATATAGTGCATTCATAATGTGATAGCTCATTGATCCTCACTCAATAGATATTAATATTAGAGTAATGATGCATTATGTTGTTATTTTTACATTAAATGTTATTGTTTGATAGTCATGTTTTATTTACAATGAGAATATGTGTGATTATTAAGTTTTTTTAAATAAAATTATCATCGAAAGAAAAGATTTTTTAAAGTATGTAATGTTGGGTGTTTTGTTTAGATTTGCAAGAAAAAGAAACGTTTTTTAAGGTCTATGATGTTGGGCACTTTACGTAAGTTTGTAAGAAAGTTTTAAGGAGTGTTGGGCTTAGATAGAATTATTATTGTAGGAAAGGAAAGATAAAACTATCATTATACGATAGAAAAGATATTTTAAGTTTGATGATGTTGGCTTATAACAAATAAAACTACCTTATATTGCCTAGTTTTGTAGGGTATTTTATAACATATGAAACCACCTCATGTTCCCAATATACAAGAGGTACTCATTTGTACTTTAAATATAATATGTATATACCTTGTACTCCACTTAAGTATGTAGGGTGGCTTATAGAATACGAGATGACCTTATACTTTCACTATGTATGAGACAACTAAATAAACTTCAAATATAATGTGTATGTACTATATGTTTTGCATAGATATGTAGGGTAGTTTATAGAATAGGAGGCCACCTCGTATTCTCATTATGTAGACGGCACCTAACTATTCTTCAAATATAAGACGTACATATCTTACACCCTATAAATTTAAACTCATATCCTCCCTTTCAGAAAACACATATTATTCACCATTAAGCTAATTCAAGGGTGTGCTTTACTAAATATTACATAGTTCAAACACTTGGTCACTGAATTAAATTTGTGATTAAAAAAGTTATGCTATGGACAAATAACTTAATTAATAGACTCTAATATATTTTTCTTCGACATAATCTCTCATAATTATTCATACGAATCATGTAGATGTGTGTGGCTATGAAAAAACATATTTTTATTATAAGGACCATGAATAAGGCATCTACAAGTTACCATACAATACATTGCTTAAAATTCAATAGAAAGGATGGTATAATGATGGTATAAAGTGATTTGAAAAAGAAAGAAATAAAAAAATTAATATACTTGAAGAACCAATAATCATATGAGACTTGGTACCAAAAAAAGAATGAAGAAGATTTACCACAATTTAAGTAAGAAAATTAAATTCTACTAATATAAGATCAATTGATTATCGAACAAAATTACCTTAAAAAAAAATTATATACATAAATACATATAATTTCTCAACTTAAAATAAACTCTCAAATAAAAAAATATCAACCAAAAAGACTATTTATACTTGACCCCAAAAAAAAAAAAAAAAAAATTGAAAAATAGTAAACATATGATAATGAAATGTTTTATGTACAAACAATTGAAAAAAACATTCATTACAATATAAAAAATTTAAAATTTAAATAACCTACATAATTTTATTAAAAATATCTTAAAACATCATAAACAAACTTTCATATTTAAAACAATTAATATCTAATAACAACATTAAATGAAAACTAAAATACCAATAATTTTGTGTAATCCTTATTTTGGGCTATGCATCCCACATGGAGGTCTCCAACGTAATATTTTCTTTTTTTATTCTTATTCTAGTCTATATTCTTTCATTGTCAGAACGCATTTCTGTAGCCATCGATTTCAATGCCAGTATTTTTTAATGGTGATCCAACAAATTGACTGTTAGCGAACTCCGCATTAAAATCCTAGATGAATTCTCTGTTGATGTGGTCCACCAGGATTATTTAAAGTGGGAGCTTCCAGGGCTCGGATACACATCTTCTGTGAGAGCTTTAAGCAAAGAATTTGGCAATCTGAGGCAGTCGCTTGCAGGCATGGAAATGGCTCTTCAATATTCCTCCACTTTTCAGATCGTCGACGTAATTCCCGTATTGCTGAAAGACCCGTTGCTCCATCTCACGGAGTGGACTCGCCTGGCTTTGAAGCACGCAGTCTCTGTGTGCTTTCCAAGAGAAAATGTAATGCCTAACCAGGCAAAACTCATCGTTGAAGAAGTAGGAACGTCACTGAATTCTTTGGACCAAGACTTAACAACACTGATATACAGAGCTTATTACTCCAAGATGCATAATATTTCCGCTGCTTCTTCCCTCACAGATCAGGAAATTCCATGTTTTGATCAGGCATTCAGATCCTATCTGCCAACGTTTTTCTTTCTGTTCAACATGAAGTTTCTATGCAAGGAAGCCACAAGCCTATTAAAATCCCGCAGTGAGAAATTGCAGAAGGTAGTACCAATGGGTAATCGAAAGAACGAAAGCAGCTCCGAATTACTAGATTATTGCGGTTTGTGTGCCGTGCCTTTAACATCTATATCCATTAACGTTGATGGGCAGAAGGAGCAAGCAACTATATGTCAATGTCTTATAAGATTTATACGCCCCATAGACAGGAATCGATTGATCATAGCATTGAAATGTTCATTGTCTCTGGGCCTTTCAGTATTGACCGGGATTTTACTCAGCCGAGAGCATGGGTTTTGGGGTGGAATTGCAGTAGCCATCAGCCTGAGCACTTCCAGAGAAGCGACCTTCAAACTTGGCAACGTCAGAGCACAGGGCACCGTTGCAGGCTCCATCTATGGAGTCGTCGCAAGCATTTTGACACGGAATCATATCGTTCTGGGAGCCGTAGCTCTCATACCATGGGTAGTGTTTACGAGCTTTCTAAGGCAGAGCAAGATGTATGGTTATGCCGGAGGCCTCTCTGCAGTCATTTCAGCAGTCTTCATCCTCGGCAGAAAGACCTCAGACACCCCTTCCGAGTTTGCCATTGTGAGGATCACGGAGACCCTGGTGGCTATAGTATGTTATATACTGGTGGAACTAATCCTGCAGCCACGGCGAGCTGCGACCATTGCTAGAAAAGAGCTGGTTCTTGCCTTTTCTTATCTCCACGAATATACCACCGCCTTCATTTCTGCTCAAGTGGGGCAACATTGCGTACATTCATTGCCGTCGGTCCTTTCACAACTCAAGGAGAAGGAAAAAGCAGTAAAATACCATACTTGTCGACTGAGAAAAAGTATAGAAGAAGCCATGACAGAGCCGGACTTCTGGTTTCTGCCTTTTCCAGCGACTAGTTACTCAAAACTGTTGGACAGTGTTTGCAACATAGCAGATCTGGTGCAGTTTTCCGTGCGCGCTTATGAATGTATCATAGAGAGTTGCTCCGGCAGCCATATCTCAACAGAGAGAATCTATGATCCCATCAGGGATGATCTCCAAGAATTCGGTAACAGGGTGAGCCTTCCATTGCAATGTTTTGTACAAGTCCTGCAAGTTAAGTCCCTTGCCAAACTAATCATGGAGAAGCACCATAATCACCAAGACCTCGAATCTGGCTCTGGATCGACCCCGCCTGACCATAATTCTGAATCAATGTATGAGAATTCACATATAAACATGGCGAGTAACGAGGATGTTCTGCATTATCTCTTAAAAAGTACGGAGGAAGTGGTGGTAGATTTGTGTCTCACCAGTCGAGATGAGTCCGGATTGAATAATGAGTTGGTCATTGCGTTGAGTGCACTTGCCTTCTGCATGGAGAAAATGGTGAAGGAATCGAAGGAGGTAGAGAGCGGCATTCATGAGCTTCTACAGAGGGAGAATCCATGGAGTCTAATTGACGTGTGGGAAATTCGTAATATGATAAATTGCGAAGGGGAGTAACAGGGATGCTTAATCTTATGGTAGGTAAGTGTGACTGGGAACTCCGACGTAAATTCCACTTTCGGCAAACCCAATAAACCATTTCCTAAAATCTGGTGCGATAATGGAGACCAACGTGCAAGAAGGCCCCAGCCTCCCAGGGGCCTCAGTTATATGCTGGTTGGTTCTGTATGTACACTATTATTTCCCATGCACATAATCGGTGATTCCTTTCTTTTCGTGGAGGCCATGTAGAAGCACTTGTATTTGTTCAAAATGTAAGTATCATGCCTTCCACTTGCCAAGGGACAAAATTTGGGGGTCGACTTTCCTTGAAGATGGTTTTTGATTTTTTTTTAAAAAAATTGATATTGTAGGTTTAGTATGAAGTATTGGAGTATATATTCCATCAAATTTATTCAATTTTGATTTTATTTTTTATTTTCGATATATTTTCATGAATCAAAAAATTTGACCAATAAATCAACGAATTTTTTATATGATAATTATTTATTGAATACTCTTTTTCAAATACAAAAATACTTCTATAATTTTGAAAACAACTCACAAAGTATAATGTATGTTCAATAAAACTAAATTTAGTGACATAATGATTGCTTTATATATGAATTATCATGCTTGAATGAATGCACAATGGAGTAGTAAATGCTTTGAATATGCTCATATTTTCGTGGATGTTGGAAATTCATTATGTTTGTTAATTTGAAAACTTAAAAAGTGAGAAAACTACATGCATATGGAAATTGGTATAGAGACATTGGGAAAAGGAAAAATGAAGAGGAGGGAATCAATTTGTAGAGAAGGGACTTGCTTTTCAAAGGAGGAAGCCCACATTAAAACTTATAATTATGGAAAAAGAGGAACCCATTTGAAAGATGAGGAGCCCAAGTGCTATTACATGTTTCATAGTAGAGGAAAAGCTCGTTTGAAATAGGAAGAGCCCAAATTCATAAGTATCACTATGTGTTGTTGATAGGATCAAAATAATTTTTGGGGCACATGTTTAAGTAATAACAGTTTTGAAAATAGATCAGAGAACTTCATTGTAAGTTAATGAAACTCAATATTTTGAGCCTTCTACTTAGCAGAAGGATCAAAACATTGAGTTTCATTAATTTACAACGTAGATATCCAACTTTGTTTCAATTATTTCATTGCATATATTACCATGAATAAATTAATAATAATTTTGTTTGAGATTGCATTATCACATACCAAAATTTTATTGAGATTGTATTAGGGTATATTACATTTTAATTGAGATTTTTACAAATGTTGCATTCAATATAGAGACTTAGGAATGTTATATTTTTTTAAATAATTCATGTCTCTTTTCCATACTATCATATTTTACATTTTAAATTGCATTAGAGGTCTTCTATTTTTTACATAATATTAAAAATTTACTCCATAAGGGTATGTACATCCATCAAAGCATAAGAAAAGTATAAATTTTTCAAATGTTTTAGTTTTAATCATTTCTATGTAAAATGTGATTGCATACATATGGCAAGTGAATTACTAAGAAACAGTTTTCATATCCTATAATTATTAAATTAGTTTGTGAAAGCTATGTTAGGGAACATTTTTCATATTATGTAATTATTATAATTCTTTATCAAATCTATTATATGTAACATTTCACATATTATATAATCATTGCATTAAATTATCAAAGTTTTATTAGGGAACATTTTATTGATCATTTAATCGTTATATTAGTTTATCAAAGGTATATTAGTGAATGTTTTGTATAGCATGTAATTATATTAGTTAATCATAATTTTGTTATGAAACTTTTTCCATATCCTATAATCAATTTTCAGTTCCCATTTCTAATTGATTTTTACACATTGGGGTTTCCAGGTCAAAATAGTTTGGTTTTTGTGTTTGTTTCCATTCCTTTTGAGTTGTTTATGGTTTTCAAGTAAATTTCTCTTTCTGACATAGAATCTATTGTAGACACCTAAATTATGTATGAGGCATTTATTCCCAATGACTTATTCCTAATTTAACATATTTTAAAAACTTGTACATATTGGCATGTTTCTTGGTAGGTCCCAATTTAACCTTTCGACTCAAAAATCATTGTCTAATACTAATCAAAAAGTATATGTGAACATCATTGGACTGTATATTGCTTTTTATTAGACTCTACCTCATAAATAAAGATCGTGACATCCTTAAGTCAAACCCAAGTCCCTGTAAGTCAAACATGTGCCCTAAAAGTGCCTACCCTTATAGCTTTAAGGGACCATATTCTCATTGTTGTTGATTATGCACCTTTAACCTCTCCCCTTGTCAATTCTCAAGTAGGATAATGTGTGTAACTTGTCCTATATCAACCTATATATACAAGGTCATGTCAATCCATTATAAAAGGATAAAAAACAATAAGAAAGGAATTAAAAAACATAGAGACACATTATCAAAGGTCAAGCCTAGATTTAAACATAAAATATATATCCTCCTATTTCATGTTCATCATCATTGAGTCACATCCTACACAATTACAGTGGAGTTTTACTTCTTAGTCTCTAATCTTTCCCCTTGTGCTAAAGGAGGTTATTATATTGAATGTAGTTGCATTGAAAACCATCACTCAATATATTATATCCACACACTCAAAACTCTATGTGGAGGTTTGATTCCAAGCAAGTGGGACATGTAGTTTGCATCTTCAATTTAGATGTTGCCAGAATCCATAATTGTTTGTTTTTTTTGGAGTGTCAAGATAGGTTAAATAGAAAGAACATAAATTATGCACATTATTCTTATAAAAAATAAGAAAAGTGAATGTATAGAAACTGTAGATCAGAAATCCAAGAGAGGTTAGTCAATTCGTTAGTGAATGAAATCAAAATAAACTTGAAGAACTAGAATCTCAAACCTAATCCCTAGGTTGAGCTCTGTGGAAAACAAGTAGTAAATGTACATTAGAAGACAAAAAAATATTTATACCTCTTTAGAATATTATATTGAGAACTAGTTTGAAGAGGTTGAACTCATCTTATAGGCTATGGAGTCTTTGGAAATGCTTGATTCCATTTGTGGGAAGCACCTCTCTTTATATGCACTTGATTTTTGGCTTGTCTTAACTTTGTTATGAGAATTGGTTTAAGATCATTGTATAATTTAGTAGAGTAAGTTTGCATGAATAATTTTTTTTTTGGGTGATGGCCTTGAGATTCAGCAGAGTTTTGTTATCTTATTTGGTCATGGTGAAAGAGTGTGTAGACCCTTTCATTTATATATTTGATAAATTATTATGGATCGTCCATCTTGAGATGAAGATCAAGGGCCCATAATTAGTCTTGCATTCTCATAAATTAGAAAAGATTGTGGAAGAAAAGAGATGGAGTATGTCATATAAATGTAAGAGATTCAAATCTTGACCTCTTTGTGTGTGTAAGTAAGGTCTGATAACTTGTCTCAAGTGTGTAAGTGAAGTGTGAGATGTGTTATAATCTTTGCTTGTTTGCACACTTTTCCTTATGATATCCATTTGTGAGGCAATATTTGAATTTTTAACTTAGGAAAATAGGATAATTCCAAATCCATGGATATTCCTATTAGAGGAATGATTGGACTTGATTAAGAGGGATTAATCAATAAGTAGAAGAATGAAATAATTTTCAAAGTTTATTTTTCAATCAAGTATCCACTTAATTTTCCCATGAAGAAATTTTCAAAGGATTGAATTGACTAGGGATGCACTAGATAAGATTGATATTGTAATATAATCCATTACTCCAATTAGAAAATGTGTCACTACAATTTTAGATTAAAATGGTGATTTTGTTAACAAATTAGGTCTAATTGTGATTTCTGGTCAAATTTACATCTGATTGTAGAAATTCATTTCAAACATAGCTTAGACATGGAAGTGGTTAAAATGAAGTGTTTACATTTTTCTGTTGTTTGAGAAGGTGTTGTGAGATGCTAGCACAATAATGTCTTTTCAAAGAATGAAAAAGTCATTGAGAAGAAATTTGATAATGTTTAAAGAATAATGTCTTCACTCTTCTCCTTTTAAAAAATTATGAATCGACAAACTCAAATTGATCCCCAAAGGGAACTTGATTATCCCTAGATGCCCCCTCGATGGAACGGTCATGGAAGAATTTAAAATGAATGAGCCCCAAAAAAAGAGAGGAAGAAGAAATAATGGGAGAAATTAACCTAGGAAAAAAATTAACCCACTTGAGCTAATGCTTGCATGTTTTGATTTCTAATGTTGGATAAAAATAGAATTAAATTATTCCCAAGATGAGGGGAAGTGGGAAGGATACAACCCAAAACAAATGACAAACTTTGACTTGACCCAAATAGGGTGAAATGTGTGGGTTTGGAATTCGAAGAAAGGTTGAATGATGGAATTGGCCCCAAAAAGGGCAGTCTTGGTTGATCACAATAATGTGTCCTAGCATGGTAGATTTGATCATTGCTTAGTCTAAGTGGTTTGCCTCAGTAGGGAAAATTTGATCATTGACTAGTTTAGATGGTTTCCTAGTAAGGTGAGTTTTCTATTTTGACAAATGATGATTAGGCAATTGATCAATTTTTTGGAAAGAATAACTCAAGGGTGTAACTTATTATGCAGATTAATGATGAGTGGGTGCAAATGTAGGTGCAATGGTATAGTAATTGTTCAAAGAATGAAGAAGCCATAAAAAATCAAACACATGAGAATGCTTAATGGTAAATAAAGATATGATGAAGAAGATAATAATTGTTTGAATAACAATGAGATAAAGGTAGCCGAGCTGATCCTAAAAATTGAACATAATTAAGCACTACCTATATAGTCCATAGGTACCTTAGGCTGATGTAGTTCTCCCATAAATAAAAAGAAGATGGATTGAAGGAAATTATTATTATTTTTTAAATATTCTTAGATGTGTCATGAGTAGCATATAACTTCGTCATGTGGTCTAGTAATCATATTGTAGTTAGTAGACAAGGATATTTTTACTATAACATTGATGATAAGACCTCCAACACTTGATTTTTGATATAGCACATGACAATATGCACCATGATATAAAACACCACATGCTGACTTGGGCGTGATGTGCATAAATACATACCCATATCTAATATACAATTGACATCAACACACTAATGGTATGAAAATCATGTTGATAATGTTGATGTATGTCAATGGATGGACTCAAGTATGAGTGCATAACAAGGAGCACCATGATGATGACCTTATTAGCATAATGGACTAAGTTGAGGCAATAATATAAAAATGAAACAAATAATCAAAAACACACACACACACACACACACACACACACACACACACACACACACACACACACACAAAAAAAAAACTTGAAAATAAAAGCAATGGAAAGCATCCTATATTTTAACCAAGTCAAAATCCATGTGTGAAGGCTCAATGAGATTGGTAATGGAATCATGCCCCCAAGAAAGGATATAGGAAAAGGAAGGACACATACCAAGGTGGATGAAATGATTGGATCCAATAATGAATTTATCTTAGTAGGGTGGATTTGGGAAGGACACATCCCAACAATTTTTTAAGACCTAAAATGATTTTATTAAGGATATTTTAAATAGATTTATGACAAGACAAATGTTTTTGAATTTTATGTCTTTATATCTATCATGGATATTGTAAGACTAATTGAATTTTTAGGATTTTTAGAATGGTTATAATGTTATTAGGTTTTTGGCATCTCAACTAAATTGAGGATTAAGAGATGCAGAATGGTTTAGCTCATAAAACAACACGTGGCTTAAATTTCTCATAAAATAATGAGAGTGTAGCTTAAGTTGCTTGTAAAATGGTGAGAGTGTGTTTTAGGTTTCTCGTAAATAGGTAAAATCATGGCTTAGGTTATCCACAAAATAGTGAGAACATGGAAAAAATTGATTTAAAAATTGTGAGAGCATGGAAAAGGGGTCATTGATCTGACCTCAAGCCCTGATTGCTACCTACATAGTCCAATTGGACCTTAGGTCAATGTATTTCAACCTTCAATGAAAGATACTACTAGTCAACATGAGGTTAAGGTAAGAAAATGGAAAAGTGTATTAATAATGAGTGACAATTAGGGAAAGGACTAGGATTCTCCAAGGACCATGTGATGTGAGAACCAAATGTGTCCAATCATTAAAGTGTCATGCAGGTAATAAGCTAAAATATTTCCCAAATAGGTATAAATATACCTTCCACTTCCGTAATAAGGTAAAGATGTGAAGACTAATGGTCACAATAAAATGGGATGGGATAAATAAGGTTGAATGGATTGAATTGACTGCATGAATGGAATGGAATGGAATGGAATGGAATGGAATAGAAGTGAAATGGCCAAGATGGCTTGAACAAAATGGTCTATAACGTAGATAGGGCTACCCCCAAGTGTCAAAGTTTTTGTAGACAATAATGTTCTTATGCATGATGCCATAAACCTATTTTCCATCATGGTATTTTCCCAAGGAGCCACAAGTATGGTTTTAAACATTGGATGGATTATTTCTCTTTCTATTTTCTATTTATGTGTATTTTTAATTGATTTTTTCATCTCAACTCAATGGAAGATTATGAAATGCATAACATGGAACCTTTTCTATCTAACCAATACCTTATAATAATAGTTGTTATGTCAATATGTTGTTGTTGATGTGAACTAAATTGATATTTTTGTGATCTTCATTGGTTGTTGATTCTATTTCTTTCAAACCTATAGACAATATGTCTTTGCAGCCTCTAGAAAAAGGATTGTTGCCAATAAGGTTAGGGAGGGATAGGCATGGGATAAATGGTTTGATTGGATAATAGAATATAGGTTTTGAATGGATAATAGGATCATAATGGCATGTATAATGGTTGGAAGATAAATGATAATTATGATTTTTACTTACATACATTATTGTTGCTTTCAGATTCAACTTGATTTTGATTGTGGTAGGGTTGATGTGGACTTCAATATTGTCTTCATCAAGCAATGAGGAATAGATTGGCTTGACTATTGGCACCTCAAAGAAGTTTTCATGAACAAAGTATTCTTGATTACCTTAACTTGGATTTTCCAATAGGGCCATGATTAAGGTTTCACTAAGGGACATTTATAATTCATTTTGATTGTCCCTTAGCACCTTAATCAAGGTGTCACTAAAGGATTCTAATTTTTAATTCTGATTATTGTCTAGTGCCTCAAATAAGGTTTCACTAGAAGATATTGAGTTCAAAATTTGATTGTCCCCTAGAGCCTCACACAAAGTTTCACTAAGAGATTATTCTTCTACATGAAAGTTGTATTGGATCCATAGATATTATGCCATTGAAATATCACCATCTAATAATTTCACCAATGTGTGATTCTATCAGTCACAATCCACTATCATGGGTGATGGAATGTCAACATATTAGCTAGGTTGGGTAATGGTAAAGGCATGTGTATTGGTAATGTAAGGGTAAAAAGAAGTAGAATCCTCATAGAGGCTATAATGATAACTTGTATCAATGTTGATGTAAACATCCTTGATAATTGTATAAGGGACACAAATGATTTCAATTTGATCCATAATGAGTGTGTAGCTGATGTAGTAAAATATACTAAGATATTTTGATTCTAAAGTTGATTCTAACTTAAGAGTTTTTGAACCCAATGTTGAGACTAATATTGATCTTGCTTCTAATGCTAAATTTGATATTGGATACAAAATAGAAATCAATTCTGATAGTCATTTTAGAATAGAACCTAATTCTAATGTAAATGTAGCCACAAAGAGGGCTTGTTAAATTTTGTTGTCTACAAGTACCTTAATCACCCTTTTATTGGAAATGGAGGCTTTGGCATGAAGGAACGTTTGTAAATGGTTGAATAATGGGCTCTGAATCATTAATAATGAGATATTAAAAGATAGGATCATTAAAGATAGGTCATATATCAAATAGAGGTCCTTCATCAAATACAAGTGGATCATCAATGGTTTGGATTTGGTCAAATATGGGTGACTTGAAAAAAATGTTGCCAATAGTTTGACTATCTTAATATTTCTTTGTAAGTAGACGTCTTTGATCATGTTTGGGAATGGGATCATGACATATTCTAATTGATTAATTATCAAACTTAGGCACATGTGGATTGTCAATATATAAGGGCCCTTGGAGGGGCAATGGCATAATAGGTCTAAATTATTGGCTTTGTTGTGGTTTTAAGACTAGATTAGATTTTGGATGAGAAAATGAAATTTTAATATCAAATAATAAATGAAGTATTTTTTTGTTAAATTAAGAGTGTTACTCCATCACTTCTTGACTAAAGACCATCAATGCTAGAACATGTTTAGGATTGTTAGATGCTATGACTCAGATTAACCTTGAACTAATGGCCCCAAGAAAGGATACCTCAAGGGGTATAAATTGGAAGAAATGGAATTGGTCTCACTTAAAATGGGCCCAAAGACGGTGGTCTTGATCTCAATTTAATTGGAATGGGCTCAAAGTGGGCAGTCTTGCTTAGATTAGAGTTGGTATAAATGGTCTTAATTTTAATGGCCCCAAATAAGGTGAATTGGCATAGATTGGAATGGGCCCAAAGAGGGGTGATCTTGGTTTTGATTTAAATTACCCCAAATAAAGTAGAGCAGACTGGATTGGAATTGCCCCAAATGAGTGGATTAACTTATATTAGAATGGGCCAAAGAGGGGTGATCTTGGTCTAAATGTAATTGAAATGGGCCCAAAGAGGGTGGTCTTGCTTAGATTGGAGTTGTTCAAAATGGTCTTGATTTGATTGGTCCCAAATAGGGTGAATTGGCATAGATTGGAATAGGGCCAAAGAGATTCGATCTTGATTTTGATTTAAATTACCCCAAATAGGGAAAAATACACTAGATTGGAATTTACACAAATAAGGTGGATTGGATTAGATTAGAATTCTCCCTAGAAAGGCAAATTGGCTTAGATTGGAATTATCCCAAATAAGGACAGTCTTGTAATTGGATTGGAGTTGGTCAAAATGGTCTTGATTTGATTGGTCCCAAATAGGGAGAATTGGCATAGATTAGAATGGGCCCAAAGAGGGGTGGTCTTGGTTTTGATTAGAATGGGCACCAAAGAGGGCAAATTGACTTAGTATTGGAAAATTCCCCAAACAACATAGATTGGTATAAATTAGAATGGGTCCAAATGGTATTGATTCATTTAACCCCAAACATGGATAGTTGGCCTAGATATGATTCATATGAAAGAAATAATGGATGATATGACTTTATCATTCCGAACTAACAGGTACGGGAGGTGTAGATGTAGGATAATGGGGGACAAAAGGGGGGAGGGGGTATAAAGCAATACTTTTTTTTAAATAACAATAGTTGAACTTGAAGAGAATGTTAGAGACACTTTAAAAAGGAATTTGACAATGACATAAGAACATGAATTGTGTAATTTTGAATGTAGTTTCTAAATATATAAAAAAATTCATTACCCAAATGATAAAAATGTAAAAAATATATGCATTTATGATAATAGGTTGGTCATTTTTTGTGGAAAGATAAAGAGATTGCATGTGTATGAACACACATTTTGTGAGTAAATGAATGAATTTTTATATGAGAAATCATATATGGATAGGTGAAATGTTGAATATTGTTAAGAATTTTTTTTATTAATTTTTTTATTATGTATATAATTTTTAAATAATTTTACAAGCCAAGGCAGCTGAAAATTTGAAATTGCAATTGTACGAACATAAATTTTTGACCTTAACTTCATGAAAATCATTTTTTTAAAGCATAGTTGATAATGTGTAGATTATTGAGATATAATTTTATAAATATTTGATTAATATTCAAAAAGTTATAAGTAAATTTGTGATGATATGTATATAGTCCATAATAAGGTATATTATGTATAAATTAAGTAATAATTATAAATAATATTCTAACATTAAAAAAATTATTTATTATAAAACTATGCTTCCCTTATACAAACCCATATAATTTTTTTTAATAATAAAAGCTGTCAGGTCACACATGTCGACAAAGATGAATAAAACCTAAATTTATTTAAAATCTCCTTAGCTAGTTCATGATAGAGTTTGGACTAGGTTCAAGACCCCCCAGGCCTAAAATTGAGGCAATTTTGGAGGGCAAGTGGTAAAAACAATTGTAAACTTACAAAGGATGTACGCCCTTTACAAACCAACTTTTTACACATTAATCATTTTTCCCATTTTTTCATGGATCACAAAGGGCGTATGTGCTTTCAAAATCACACACACCCTTTGTGATTCATGAATATCTCTTAGCTTTCCTATGAAATTTTATCATTTGTTTTGTTCTTTGTGAATTATAAATTGGTTTTTCTATTATAACTATGTGAATTTGGAAAATTCTCCTTTCACTTTATTTGAATCACTAAAAATTCTTCAAGTCAAAATCTAAAATTGACTTATTTTGGTAACGATAAATAATGGGGTAGGTAATTCATCACAAAATACCAATCAAAGAGCTAACAAATGAGAAAATTGAAGAGAAAAGAGAAAAATAAATAAAAATACAAACAGATAGGAGAGCATCCATAAGGGCTTCTAAGCAATGTGAAGGTGTTTCCTCCACACCAGGTAATATTTCAAATAAAAATAACATGCCCAATTCTACAGATTTTATTTTAGATATGTCTTCAAATGAGATAAGAGAACTCAATCAATCTTTGTTGCATGATGGAATTCAAAAATTAGAGCATGTAAGCAATGAATTTGTAATGGGTGATGAAACATATGGACAAACATAATTTAATGAAATATCCATTCATAATGAAATTTTTGAGTATGATGATAATCAACATCAATTAATGACTCCAAACCATGTGTCTCTTAATGAAGAGGAATTTAATTTACCTATAGGGTCTAATGTAGATAGTCAATCCTCTACTATCTCTACTATGGTTGAAGTCGTAAAACCACCCAATTTAATACAAAATATAACTCCTATACCAACACCTCCAAGGATAATAAGAAGAACACCAAGGTATTTGGTTGAAATATATGAGAAAATAATAGAACCTATGGAAGGTAAAATGTCAATAAGATCAGTTTAACACCATACTCAACATGTATGGGATTATGCATTTGAGAATAAAACCCATACAAAATGATGTCAACTATTGTTCAATTAATGAAAATATAAAAAATGTGCCATGTGATGTATAATTTGGGGTTAAGAACATTCAACATGTAGGGAAGAAATAGTAGAATAGTAAAGAATTTATTTAATGCATTTAAGGCAATAGGCAATAAAAGTTGGAAAAAAGACAGTAATGTGTCAAGATGAGTAATAATGGAATCTATAGTGAGTAAGTCAACATCTAAATCTCAAATTATTAGTGAAACAAATAAATCCTTGAACTTAAATAGAAACAATCTAATAAATGTTGTAAAAAGAAGAACAAGGCTTGATGACCCTTCACTCACGAATTGTTGGGCATTTAGTGGTAGACTCCCACAAAAAGATAAGGTATTAGTTGAAGGAGAAAGATGTTTCATGGAAATTTTTTGGCACAACAACACAAGGGTCTCATCTAATGTAAAATATTTTAAAATTGGAAAAAGCTCAAAAAACCATGAGCCACATGTAAAACATTTCTTAGACATGACCCAAACAAAATTTTATAAAAAGTTTATTGAAAAAATTAATGGCTAATTGATAATTATCCAAAGGTCATTTGAGATGTGCAAGCCTTTCTATGTTAAAATCAACCAAGCGTGCACCACATGTTGTTCTAGAATTTACTATGCATTTTGATAATTTTTGTCATATATGTTGTACTTTACATACTGATGAGATTTTTCAGGAATGTATGGTGTCTTCTTCACCTAAGACATCAAGATAATTAGTCCAAGGTGTTTTCTATCAAATAGCTAAGAGACAATATTTTTTTGCCAAACAATGTTTAGATGGAACATGTAATAGTTTTGGTGGTTTGTCAAATTTGATGAGTTGTATACATGAATAAATTTAACATGAATTTGGAAAGAAAATAGTTGATTATAAGAAGTAAAACTATATAAAGTATGTGTTAAAAGATAGAAAAGAGTCATCAATATGTGAATTAATTACTACCAAAGTATTTATATCTAATTTCATGTTTGAATTCAATAATAATATTATCTACCAATATGCAAGACTCACACACAAATCAAAATAGTTAGATAATCAATTCAAGGTATGCAAGGACAACTTCATAGTTGGAATCATTATTTTAGTTGTGGACTTAGCTAAGAACTACACACTAAAACCACAAAATGAAGTTCAATCCTAATACTAGAATTCAATTCAAGTTGGAAATTTTGTTCATAATACATTCAGACATTCACCTGATAGCACAGATGACAATAGAAATATTTTGAGGGAGTACCACTTTTGTATTCAAGTGATGATAGATCATATTCTCTAGATTTTGTCTAGGTTTGTTTTGAGATATTTTATATAAATATGAATACAAGAGAAATCATGTTTGATACACTTTACATTTGGTCAGACAAGTGTGCAAGGTAGTTTAAGAATTTTTGAATTTTTTACTAGTTAATCAAAATGCAAAAGAATAATGACATCAACATTTTTGGAGATTCTTTGAGGCTGGGCATGGAAAAGGGGAACATGATCGCGTAGGTGCATGTGTAAAAAGAGCCCTTAAAAGAGAGAAAGTAAAACACAAAGATGGTGATAATTCTATCGATGTTGCAAGTATTATGACTTGGTGTAATGAAAATATTTTTCATGGATTAGATAAAAATTTTCAAGTGCAAATATTATTTTCATTAATATAGGAACAACACAAGGCAATGTCTGAATAATGTAGTATAGTACCTAGATCAAGTGTTTTCTACTCCATGCAAAGCTCAAATTCAAGTTCATGGACTATTTATATTAAGGATATGTCATGTTTTTGTTCCCTATGAATAGAATGTAATTGGAATCAATACGAGTCAAAATAATGGGTTGACAAAAGGTATTGTAGACCCCTATCACCTATAAAGAGTACCCATTCACTCCAATAATTGATAGATCATGAAATGACATCATCGGTTGATTTTGACCACATCTCAAATCTTATACAACCAGGTATAATTTATTATTTAATTAAATATACAAACTTAGCTATATATTAGTGATGTCTTTATTTTTTTCTAGATGTGCTTACAATTTGATTATACTTTAAATGTAGAGCATGCTTTTGCAGTCATTGCACCTAAGGATAATGATGAGAGAACATACTAATATTTGTGTCATTGTGTAGAGGCAAAAAAATTAATCACAAATGTTATAGATGGAGAAGAGCTAATTTATCCCACTGAATCTATAGTGGTTATCAAAACCTAGCTTTGTAGGTACTATCATAAAAAATTAAAACAAATGTTATTTGAGGAATTTGAAACACACAGGGTGGTGCTTCATTATTCAAATCTGGTTATTGCTATAAATATTCAAATAATCAAATATCATGGAAAGCCTCACAATAAAACTTTGTGGAAAGTACATTTGACCATGAAGTGATTCTTTAAACACTTGCAAATATATCTAATCCTAAAGGTACATTATATTGAATTGGTAAGTTTATCTAGTGTTTCAAATTAATATAGTAAAGTTATTTGATTTAATGTGTTTTAATTTTCAACTATTTTATCATTATGTGTTTATTTCTATTTAATTTTTTACTAACAATTTTAATGTAGGTTAGTGGCACCAGATGAGCTTCCACCTTCACATGGTTGGTGCCATGAGTAGAGAATATTATCTTCTTAAAATAAAGAGAATCTAAAAAACAATTCATATTAATGTTATCTACCTTAAGCAAACTATTTTTCACCTTATCTTTGTTTGTATTTTAAAAAAAACACAAAAGTAGTCTTATATATGCTCTCTTAGAGGACTCCTCCGTGCATGAGTAGGAGCTAATGGTTCATCTCTATCCCTCATAATTATCCTATAATGTGAGATGAAAGTTGCTCATTTTGCACACTCAGGGACGAGTGGATTCTCTTAAAAGATGCCTCTAATCAATTGAAACCTTCACTCTTGAGGCCCAAACGAGACCAAAAAATGGTCATTCTAGCCTTAAAATGCCTACTCAGATGTGTTCGCACATATGATTTGTTGATTGGACTAATGAGTCAAAATATACGACCCCCATTGACCAAATATTGGCATGTTCTAAGTGATTCGACTGTGAGATAAACCTCATTATTGCATCTCACCTAGATCAAGTTAGAAAGAATCATCCTAGGATATCTTAGAGGACTCATCTATACATATTTAAGATCTAATGATTTTTCTCTAGCTCTCACGATTCTCTCATAATCCATGATAGAAGTTCACTCATTTTTCACACTCAAAGATGAGTAGATTCTTTTAACAGATGCCTCTGATCAATTGTAACCTTCACTCTTGGGGACCAATCGAGACTAGATAATGATTGTTATTTCCTTTAAATTATTATCTAGATGTGTACATAGAGAAGGTTTGTTGATTTGGATAATGAGGAATAATATACGACTCTTATTGACTAACTTTTGGTCTATTCTAAGAGATATGATTGATAAAAACCTCATTACCACATCTCATCCAAATCAAGTTAGAGATAATCCTTATAAGATATCTCATAAAACTCATGCATGCACATGTAAGATTTGATGGTTCCTCTTTATCCCTCGCATTTCTTTTGCAATGTGAATTAGAAGTTTGCTCATTTTGCACACTTAGGGGTGAGTGGATTCACTTAAGGGATGCCTCTGATCAACTGAAACATTTACTCCTGAGGCCTAACTGAGACCATACAATGGATGTTCTAACCTTAAAATTCCTATATATATGTGTCTACATAAATGAATCATCGATTGGGCTAATGAGTCAGAATATATGACCCCTGTCGATCAACTTTTGGCTCATTCTAAGAGATTTGTCTACAATATAAACCTCATTTCTACTTCTCACTTAGATCAAGTTAGATAAAATCCTCTTGATATCTCTTATAGGATTTGTCTATGCAAGTGTAGGATATGACTTTTCATCTCTATCCCTCATGGTTCTCCTTCATTGTGCGATGAAACTTTTATCATTTTACACACTCAAGGATGAGTGAATTATCATAAGGGATGCCTCTGACCAACTACAACCTTCACTCCTGAGGCTTGATCAAGACCAAAAACTGGTAGTTATATCTTTAAAACACCTATATGTATGTGTCCATGTATATGATTCATTGATTGGGATAACAAGTTAGAATATACAACCCCTACTAACCAACTTTTGGCCCATTTTGAGATATTTAGCTACAAGAGAAATCTCATTGCCACATCTCACCCAGATCAAGTTAGGTAAAATACTCCTAGGTATCTCTTAGATAAATTATTCATGCATGTGTAGGATTTAACATTTCATCTCTAACCCTCATGATTCTCCTAAAATACACAATGGAAGTTCGCTCATTTTGTACAGTCAGGGACAAGTGAATTATCTTAAGGGATGCCTCTGACCAACTATAACCTTCACTTTTGGGTCCTAACTAAGACTAAATAATCATCATTATAGCCTTAAAACATATATTTAGATGTGTCTATGTAAACAGTTTAATGATTGGGCTAATGAGCTAGAATATGCAAGCCCTGCTAAACAAGTTTTGGCCCATTCTAAGAGATTTGGCTATGAAATAAACCTTATTGTCACATCTCATCCATATTGAGTTAGATAAAATCCTCTATATATCTCTTAGAGCACTCATTCATGCATGTTTAAGAGCTAACATTTCATCTCTAGCCCTCACAATTATCCTACAATGCATGATGAAAGTTAACTTATTTTACATACTCAAGGACGAGTGGATTCTCTTAAGGGATACCTCTGATCAACTACAAAATTTTCTCCCAAGGCCTAACCAAGACCAAAAAATTGTCATTTTTCCTTAAAATTTCTATCTAAACATGTTCATGTAAATGGTTTGTCAATTGGGATAATGAGTTAGAATATATGGCCCTTGCTGACCAACTTTCGACGCATTCTAAGAGATTTATCCATGAGGTAAACCTCATTACCACATCTCATCCATATTAATTTAGATAAAATAATCCTAGTGTCTCTTAAAGGACTCATCTATACATGTGTAGGAGCTAACAGTTCATCTCTAACCCTCGTGGTTCTCCTATAATGCATGATGGAAGTTCACTCATTTTTCACACTTAGAGACAAGTGAATTCTATTAAGGGATGCCTCCGACTAACTGCAACCTTTGCTCCTAGGGCCTGTTCAAGATCAAACAAATAGCATCCCAGATTTAAAATGTCTATCCAAATGTGTCTGCGTAGATGGTTAGTTTATTGGGCTAATGAGTCATAATATACGGCTCCCATTGACCAACTTTTAGCTTATTCTAAGAGATTTGTCCATGAGAGAAACCTCATAGTCACATCTTTTCCATCTTGAGTTAGATAAAATAATCTTAGACTTTCTTAAAGCACTCATCCATACACATGTAAGATTTGATGGATCATCTTTATCCATCATGATTATGTTGTAACATGTAATGGAAGTTTGTTCATTTTGCACACTCAGGGATGAGTGAATTCTCTTAAGGGATGCCTTTGACCGAATATAACCTTTACTACCTGGGCTTGACCAAGACTAAAAAATGGCCATTGTATCCTTAAAATTCCTATTTATACTTTCTTATTTAGATGGTTTTTAATTGGGCTAATGAGTCATACTATATGGCCCCTACTTACCAATTTTTGGCTCATTCTGAGAGATTTGGCCACGAGAGAAACCTCATTGCCACATCTCATTTGTCTCAAGTTAGATAAAATCCTCTTGGGATATCTTAGAGGACTCATCTATGCATGTGTAGGATTTGATGACTTGTCTATAGCCCTCATGATTACATTGTAATGTGTAATGAAAGTTTGCTCATTTTCTAGACTCAGGGATGAGTGAATTCTCTCAAGAGATGCCTCTGATGAACTGTAACATTTTCTCTTAAGGCCCAATCGAGACTATAAAATGGTTTTTATAGCCTTAAAATTCCTATTTATATGTGTTTAAATAGACATTTCATTGATTAGGCTAATGAGTTATAATATACAGCCCCTGCTGACCAGCTTTTGGCCTATTCTGAGAGATTTAGCCACAAGAGAAACCTCATTGTCACATCTTATCCATATCAAGTTAGATAAAATCCTTTGGGGATCTCTTAGAGGAATTTTCCATGCATATGTAGGATCTGATGATTCATATTTAAACCTCATGATTCTCTTGTAATGTGTGATAAAAAATTCATTCATTTTTCACACTCAAAGATGAGTGAATTCTCTTAAGGGATGCCTCTAACCGACTGTAACCTTCACTCTTGAGGCCCAACCAAGACTAGGAAATGGTTTTTCTAGACTTAAAATGCATATTTGGATGTGTCTACAAAGATGGTTCATCAATTGGGCTAACAAGTCTAAATATATGGCCCCTACTAACCAACTTTTGGCCTATTTTAAGAGATTTGATCATGATAGAAACTTCAGTACCACATCTTATTCATATTGATTTAGATAAAATCCTCCTAATATTTCTTAGAAGATTTATCCATGCACATGTAGGAGCTAACACTCATCTCTATACCTCATAGTTATGTTTCAATGCATGATGGAAGTTTACTCATTTTGCACACTTAAGATGAGAGAATTCTCTTAAGGGATACCTCCAACCAATTGCAATCTTCACTCCCAGGGCCCAATCAAGACTAGACAAAAATGGTTATATCATCAAAATACCTATCTAGATGTGTTCTCATAAGTGGTTCATTGATTGGGCTAACAAGTCAAAATATATAACCCCTATTGACCAATTTTTGGCCCATTCTGAGAGCTTTGGCCATGAGAGAACCTCATTTCCACATCTCATCCATCTCAAGTTATATAAAATTCTTAGCATGCTCTCTTATAAGACTTGTCTATGCATGTTTCAGAGCTTATATCATGTCTCTAGCCCTCATGGTTATGCTTCAATGCATGATGGAAGTTCACTCATTTTGCACACTTAGGGACAAGTGAATTCTCTTAAGGGATGCCTTTGACCAAATGCAACCTTTAGTCTTGGGGCCTGATCAAGATCAAAAAATGGTCATTTTATCCTTAAAACACTTATCTATATGTCTCCATCTAGATGGTTCATCGATTGGGATAATGATTCATAATATATGCCCCCCACTGACCAACTTTTGACCTGTTCTAAGGGATTTGGCCATGAGAGAAACCTCATTGCCGCATCTCATCCTTATCAAGTTAGATAAAATTCTCTAGAGATTTATTAGATTACTCATGTGTTCACATGTAAGAACTAAAAATTCATCTATATCACTCACATTTATGTTATAATGCATGACCGAACTTAGAGGAGGATCTGACAGCTCGTCTAAAACTTTGAACTGCCTAAAACATGAAAGGTAAGGTGTATAGGTATTACTAACAACTTGAATCCATGATAGACTATTTCTTACCAAAAACACACTATATACACCCTAATGGATGATTCTCCTACATAACTTGATGACCTTTGGTACTTCTTACTATTTCACTTTGAACACACTCTTTCTAGGTCTGACTTTCAATGAGTTTCAATTAGACTATTTTTTAATTCTCAAATATCTTATCAATATATATGGTTTTGGTAAGTATGTAAGATTATAGTATTGATTTTTAATGAGTAAGAAACCAATTTGGATTGTTGATTTCTTAAGAGATTAGGTCTAAAACTCTAAAATCCTATTTTAGGATTCTAGGCCTAATAGATCACTCAATAAGTCAAAATGCTATTTAAAACCAATTTGAACACTTGCCTTAATTAACCTACAAGCTACATGCCAAAATTGATGGGTTTTTACTAGTTATAAATAAAAGTAAAAGTCTTTTTATACATGAAACCATGTTTTACACCTAGTAGGCCTAATGGCTACTAATAGATCAAAACACAAAATGCTCTTTTCCAAATGTAAAGAACACCCCTAAGAAGTCTATATAGGCATAATAAAGGTTTTCCAAACTTTAATTCACCTTTCTAGACTCGGATTTGAAAATTTTGAGTCAAAATTCCATTCTCACTATTAATAACACTAAGATATCAAGGCTTTCATAAACTCAGTTAGTCGTAAATGATATTGTACATTCTCATTTAACCTAAAACTATTTTTATCTTCAATACAATTAGAACCCTTTCTAGACACATAGACCACCATTCTAAACCTATTGGACTCTTAATAATTTACAAATCATTACAACTTATCCACAACCTTACATATTCATATTTTACAATTCAAATTGAAATTTTAGTGGGACAACACTAAAGTACCATCTAGAATCTATATTTCACTCTTTGAAGTCCAAGTAAGACCTCTTATAGAGTAAATGAAAGTTATAGGACTTCTAAGCTACTTAAACAAGGACCTTATTACATGTTGGCAGGATGCTCCTACATCATCACTAGACCTCATAACAATTATGATCAAGTACAACTTATAATATTTACGTCCCTAAAATTGATTATAAGTCCACTTAGATCACAATTAAAAATTAATATTTAATTAAAAGTAAATATCAAATTACTCCTGCATCATTAGACTGCCTAACAACTATGATCAAGTACAACTTATAATATTTACATCCCTAAAATTGATCACAAGTCTACTTACATAACAATTACAAATTGATATGTAATTAAATGTAAATGAAACAAGTAAATAATAAATTTATCCTGCATCAGCAGACCTCCTAACAACTATTATCAAGTACAACTAATAATATTTACATGTCCATGAAATTGATCACAAGTCCACTTATATCATAATTGCAAATTGATATGTAATTAAATGTAAATGAAACAAGTAAATAGTAAATATCACATGTAAATGTAAAATATACATAATGATGAAGCACCTAACTTAGAGAATAATGTGAATTTTTTGAACCCCATATGAGGTAATAATGATCATTAACCTATAATATGTGTAAACATTAAATGAGCAAAACAAAAAAAAATATGCATAGGTAAAGGAATCAGATTATAGAATAGTATATATGTGAAACATGAAATGTTTTATGTCATAATTTAACATAAATAATATGACATAGATCAAGAAAAAATGTAGACCATAAAATGTACATATACAAAATGTGCCATATAGGCATACAATGTGGGCCATATCGGCATATAAAATTGATTGTGCCTACAACTAGACCCCTAACACAACAACTAGCTCTCATGTTCCTCATTGCCTCCAAATAAATTGCACTTTGTTGGCATAGATGTAGAGTCATGGGTACTGGATGCCTCAATACGAGGAGAGACTCTCCTCTTAGCATGTGAGTCATCCATTATTTCATCAACAAATACTGAAAATTATTGTGTTTGCACAACATATGAAATATAAAAATTTATGCATTAAATTGTATATTGAAAATTTGATAAATTTTCAAGAATAAAATTTTGTAAAATGATTCTACACTCACCATATTCCATATAAATGGTTGTCTAGGGATAAAATACCATATTACACCTGTGATGGGGAATCTTATGGAGCATACATATATCATTAGAACTATATGTGCATTATATTATGTAAATATGACATAAAATATCATTTCTTAAAGCTAAAAATAATTTTACTATGTGTTCTCACTAGTCTCCATCCCTGAATCATGACCTACTACCAAGATAGTGGATCCTTCGATGTAGCTGCAACATCAGTAAAACCTTCTTCTCATCCATAAGGGGTTCCCATAGCATCCCTCATCATCTATAAAACCAATAAATGAATAATGTGTGATTCCAATGAACATGATAAAAATTTATGACTATAATATATATCTTAAAACATAGTTTTTTGTACAAAGGATAATAAATAGGTACATGAATATATATGTAATTTAAAAGTTTCCAAACCTATGTATAGGGTAAACCCATGCCAATTTCAGCCTCTACAATAGATTCAAGGCCTATTGAGCTACCCAAAATATCACCAACCATCTATACAAGCAACAAATAACAAGTTTAATCAAATAAATTACTCAAATAAGTAAACACATACTAGAAAATAAACTCAATGTTATTTTACAAACATGAAAAAACTATAATTAATTTTAAACATGTATATCAAATAAAAATGGTGAAGTCGATAACTCTTGCATAATATATTGATGTATCCTGATAGGATTCAATGAAGCTAGTACATCTGGCATAGTGTCTAATATGCTAGTGTCATACATTATTGAAGCATCTACAGGTGGCATATGCTTTGGTATGCTAGTGTATGGCATACTAGTGCCATGTGTTATTGAAGCATCTATAAGTGGCATACGCTCTAGCATTTTAGTCTCCATAAATGTACTATGTGTATGTCACACCTAAATAGGAGGTCACGTACACTTCCTCCCACATTATGTGCAATGATGCATAAGAAGTGTAACATGAGTAGGAAGAGGGACACTAGCACCTATACCAACACCACCAATACCACTACTACCACTAACACTACCACCAATACCACTACCACCAACACCACTATAACTACTACCATTGGCACCACCTATAGGCTAAGTATAAGTATTTAATGTATGCATAACATGTTCAATCATAACTTATGTCAAAATTGTAACCACCTCAAGGGTGTCCATCTATACATTATGAAGCAAAATTTTAGGAATAGAGGCATGTGATATTGTCCATTTATTTATCTAAGCTTAGTTATGATGGTTTTGGTCTTGCCCAGCACTAGGTCTATAAAATTAAGACCCACCTCCCCTACCTTGGGAGTCCTTCATGTCAAAATAGTTTGGAATTTCTTGCAACACAAAATCACAATACAATTTTCTCAAAAAGTATAACAAAACCTCATTATTGTTTCATGGAGGCTCATCAAACACCATCCACCACCTATCCTAAAAATTATTTTTCATCTCCTCATAAACACGACAATCAATACTAATATGTTTGTAATTCATTGGTGGAGGTTGGTTGTTTATAGGCTTAACAAACAAAGCACACATAGTTTATTTTGTTATTGTTTTTCCTTAACATCTTCATATGATAATTTTTCAAAATAAAATTGTGTCATGGCCTCTCTTTGATGCAACATTGAATCAAGTTATGAAGTTACATTTCCCACTTCATTAAAAATAGTCTCTAGTGTATTTGCAAGTGAAATGTGTGCACTACCAGCTGAAGAGTGATGCAAACCATTGATGATTATTTTTAATTGTTGACATTTTTAATTGTATTATTCATACAATTGAACTTATTTTTGTGTAAAATCAAATTTTTTGGGGTTTTGTCTAACATTTTCTTCATGCAATAGATCCATCAAATTTATGTATGTAGATTTAAATAGAAATACAAGTTTTTTTTAGGCAATGCAAGAGAATATAATGCAAACTTAAATTCAAACCCCTACATAAATAAATAAATATAAATATATAAAAAATTAAATTTTAAAAATCAACATACCTAACCTATAGTAACCCAAATGCCAAATCTCATTGGTAGGATGCAACTCCAAAGTGCATACATGAATCTAAATTTAAAAAATGTGAAGAGAGGAAAAAAACCAAAATGCCAAGGCCACAAGTTTGATCTATAGGAAAAATAAAATGAAAAAAGGAAAGGGTGTATGCCCTTGAGGCTCGAGCACAAGCCTGAGCCTCAAAAATTTAAAATAAATGCCATATGCCCTTTGTAAAAAAATTAAAATTTGGAGGATTGTCATAATTTTTATCCCCCAACTTTATGCATCAACCCAAAGATTGAATGGAAATATATTAATTGGTTTTAACTGTCATGTAATTGATTTTGGAATAATTGGATTTGGCTGAAATAGAATTGATTTAGCATTGGAATTTGGTTCAAGATAAAATGAATCATAATTTAAATGGTTTCATATAGAATTGGTTTGGTACATGGTTCAAGATAAACCAATTTTGTCTTTGATTATCTTGGCACATAATTCAATATGAATTAGATTTTGGCTTGGAATGGTTGACTTTGAATGTTTAAATTGGGTGTGTCAATACAAATGTCAAAATGGAATATTTCAATGAACATTTTGTCATGTAAGTATCCAAATAGGAAAGGTGTGTGAATAAAACTTGCTTCCAAAAGGGTGCACAAATCTTGGCACATCAAACGCTTTCAACAAGTGTGATTTAAATTTGGGATGATAGTTTAAAAGTCTATTTGATTTGATTATAAAATTTGACTAAGGCTTTGAACAAGTTTGCTTTGGATGTAGAAAAGAGTTGAGTTTGGTTGACTTTGGAACAATTTATCTAAAATTGGAACTTGACCTTGGAATAGGAATTGGTTTGACTAGAATCATAATAATATGTTTGATATAAGGACACAATTTGAACAATGGTTGGGTTTTAGATTCAAATTTTCTTGACTTCAGAATTGAAAATTGGCTTTAGAATTGGAACTTGGATTTGGAATTAGAATTAGAGTTAGATTTGGAATTTGGGTTAGGTTTGAAAAAAAATGGATGGTATAATGACACATTTTGGAGAAGAGTTTGGATTTTGGATTTAGATTGGTTTGAAATTAGAATTTGGCATTTGATCAAATTAGGGTTTGGATCAAATTAGGTGGCATTATGGCATGTTTTAAACAAACACTTGGAATCTTGGTCTTTGAATTGGTTTGTAATGTGGTATTAGGATAAGACATTGGTTCAAATTAGGCAATTTAACGATACATTTTGGAAAATAAAGGTAGGTATTTTGACCAAATTTGTCATGTCAATTTTGTTTGACCCAAAATTTTGACAGAGTAACTCCTTGGTATGCATGTATTAAAATGGTTTGGATTCAAACTTTGTTTGTTTTGATTTGGTTTTAAATATGAATGAGGTTTTGAAAAAATAATCAAGCAACAACACACAAGAATTATAAAGTAATTCTAACAACTTACACAAGGTTACATCACATTCATTCGAACCTTCAATATACTTATCTTGAGAGAGGATTATAAAATTTAAGATACATTAAAAAATATTATAATTATTAGTGGTGTTTTAATCCCACCCTTATCTCAAAATATTTTTATGAGTAAGTTAATCTTTGGAGTTGTTACTTTTTCACCCCTGCATCAACAAATGTTTCATGACAAAAGGTCTTAAAATTTTTTACTTGGGTTTCTAGATGGTCTCAATATAACTTATGGTATTGGGCACAAAAACATTTGTCAATTTGACATATATATTTAATAGGCCATTCACTAAGGGTCTAGCCCCTTTGTGATGACTTTAGCTGTAAGATTTTAGTGAAGTATTACTGTAAAAACCAAGCTCTTAGGTAAATTTCAACTAAGATACCACTAATGTAACCTCAATTTGTATACCTTGTTAGATAATGAGGTTGGTATGATTCTAGGATATGACTTCCTAGTCAATGCACCCCTAGGACCTATGGGAAGGTGATGAACTCCACCCCACATGACCAAAATAAAAAGAAGGGTATAAGGAAAATGGTAAATTTTTGTTTCTAAATCGCCCAAAAGGGAAATCATATGCATAAAATAACCCCAAAGACACTTATGAAAGAATTAAAAACTTGTATGAAAGGAAAGAACTTTTTTTTAAAATGAGTTTTTATAACCTAAATGCAAATGTGAATTCATTTTAAGCCCAAATTGAGATGTGTAATAAAAATAAATTGCTTTGTTTAGACTAAAAAATATACTTTTCGATCAAGGTCTTAAAAAATAAATGATTATAAGCTTAATATAGGCAATGAATCTAGATTTTTAAGGTCTCGAGTTTTTTCAATAGGGTGATTTTACTAATACATAGGCATAGTCAAATTCATTGATTATAGAGTTATTTCATCGATTACATAGCAATTTCATCATTTTAAAACATACAATAGAATAAAAAGTAAGAAAGGGATAATTCATTGATTATAAGGTTTAATTTGCTTATTTACACGTCAAATTCACCCTTTTGTGAGCTATTTTACCAATTTGAAACCTACCCACCGAACATAATATAAATTATAAAATGGGTGAATTTATTGATTAGCAAGTCAAAATCACTAATTTGTAGGTCAAATTAACCATTTCTAATTTGAAACTTGCACACAGAATAAAATAGAAAGTATGAAATGGGTGAAATTCACCAATTAGCAAGTCAAATTTATTGATTTGCAGGTCAAATTCATCATTTTGATCCATTTCATTGATTTGAAACCTATATACATAATAGAATAGAGAGTATGAAATTGGTGAATTCAATGATTAGTAGGTCAAATTCATTGATTTGTGGGTTAAATTTTCCATTTTGTGAGCCATGTCATCTATTTGAAACCTACACACAAAACATAATAGAAAGTATGAAGCATGTGAATTCATTGATTAACAGGTCAAATTCACTGATTTGTAGGCCAAATTCATCATTTTGTGATCCATTTCATCAATTTGAAACTTGCACACATAATAGGATAAAAAGCATGAAATGGGAAAATTCATCAATTAACAAATTGAATTCACTGATTTGTACATCAAATTCACCATTTTTAGTGTTTAAATCATTGTTTAATAGGTCAAATTTGCTAATTTCTCCTGAATTAGAAATTAATGATTTTTTGAAGAAAAAATAGATGAATTAAACTCGTTGTTACATTAATTATGGTAATTATAAGAATTTTAATTGTCTAAAGTAACTTTTAGGGTGCATTGAATCCCTCAGGTCCCATTAGGTGTGTCATTATGTAGATTAAAATTTCAAGAGAGGTTAGTCAATCTGTTAGTCACTATGAATGAAATCAAGATAAACTTGAAGAACTAGCATCTCAAGATTAATCCCTAAATTGAGATATGTGGAAAAAAAACAAGAAATACACATTAGAACATAAAAAAATATTTCTAACTCCTTAGAATATTTTCTTGAGAACCAATTTGAATAGCTTGAGATCGACTTGTAGGCTATGGAGTCTTTTGCAATGCTTGATTCCACATGTGGGAAGCACTCTCATTGTCCACACTTGATTCTGGGCTTGGCTTGGATTTGGAATGAGAATTGGTTAAAGCTTCTTGTATAATTAAATAGAGTAAGTTTGCATGGATAACATTTTTTTTTGAGTGATGGACTTTAGATTTGGTAGAGCTTCATTGCCTTAGTTGGTCATGATGAAAAAGTATGTAGACCCTTTCATTTATATATTTGGAAAATGATTGCATACCATCCACCTTGAGATGAAGATCAAGGGCCCAAGATTAGTCCTCCATTCTTATAAATGAGAAATATGGAGTGTGGAAGAAAAGGGATGGAGTATGTCATAGAAATGTAAGAGATTCAAATCATGACCCTCTTGTGTGTGTAAGTAAGGTTTAAGAACTTGTCTTGAGTGTGTAATTGAAGTGTAAGACATTCCATAACCTTTGTTTGCTTGCACACTTTGCCTTATCATGTCATCCATTTATGAGGAAATATTTCAATTTTGAATTTAGGAAAATATGATAATTTTAAATACATGGATTTTCCTATTAGAGGAATGATTAGAACTGATTAAGTGTGATTAATCAATAATTATCAAAATCACATAATTTATAATATTTATTTTTCAATCAAGTATCCATTTAATTAACTTGTTAAGACATTTTCAGAGGATTGAATTGATTAAGGATGTGATAGATAAGATTAATATTTTAATATGATCCATTGCCCCAATCAAGGATGTGTTGCTATGATTTTAGATTAAACTGGTAGTTGTGCAAGTAAATTAGGTCCAATAGTGATTTTTTATCAAATTTAAGTGTGATTGTAGAAATTCATTATGAATGTAGTACATTCTAACTCAATAGCAGGTGTCAAACATCTTCACAAAGCCTTTTGCATCACCTTCTTTCCTTGAGTTGCATGGCATGCTTGGGGTTTCATAAGTTATATTTGGGGGGTGTTCATAGGACATATTCCTTCTTCATTTCATGGATACATATTTTACATGAGTACATTATCAGTCCCAGTTATCAGAACTCATACAGTGGATATGCAACTATTTCTTTTTTGGATTTTATTATCCCCTAGCTTCACTTGAGGGGGTTATTAGATTATGTAATTCATGCATTTTATCATGTTTGCTAGTGTATTAGATAACTTTTTCATATTTTAGTGAGTTTTTCCTATGAGAGGATTCATCCCACATTGGCTAGTTAGGCTAGTTCTATAGTTTGCCTTGCCTATTTATGCAAGAGCTTTATTATTGTACTAGCATACTTCATTATGAATAATATATGATTTACCTTATTTTTTCATATCATATCTATAGCTTCCTTATATGATGTTTTGTTGTTAACACTTTGGATTCTTGGGTTGGAATTCCTTTACCATTCCTAACACATCCTTTGAGTTTGAATTTAGACCATGAGAGGGGAAACATATGCTCACACCACTATTCACCTCCCCTTATGTGAATTACATCCCTAGTCACACCTGCCCTAAATGCAATGCTAAGGATATAAGGACTTATCTAGCCATATGTGAGGTCAATATGTCCATTGTTCAATAGATATTGCCATTTTTGAATGGTAAATTATAGAATACCAAGGGTCCAAAAAATAGCATTTCCTATACTCATACATTTACTCATTTCCTTCAAAGAAAAATAACTATATTTTGAAAGGAAAACCCCCTCTAAATAGTAGTAATAATTCTATACAATGGTCCCAAAAAATTAGAATAAAAATAGAAATATCATCATATAGAAAATTTTTGGAAAAAAATAATAGCACTAATCCAATCCAAAGGCAAATAATAATGTCTAATAAATCAATTATTCTATATAAGTGATGACACAAGGCCGATAATACCAAATGACACAAGTATGAAAGCAATGCCGCTTTGAGGGAAAACCTCAAGGAAATCAAAATGTAAATAATAAATGAGAAAATTCCATGACAAGACATACAATGAACTACCTAGCCTTTATTTATAGGTAACAGAGCATCCCCATAGTCATAAAATAGCCCACTACTTAGCAATTAGTGATTATAAAATCTCCCATTAACTAGTCAAAGGTTATGTGTACCATAAGTTAGTTAATCCATAACATTAGATTACATATGATGGTAGGATAATGATTAAGATCATTACATTCCCTCCTTCAAATAGTTGTCTCCCTCAACACTTAGCTCTTGATGTTTCTATAAAAAATTCACATCTTCCCAATTTGCACCTTCCTTTGGTAGGTTCCTCCACTTGATGAGATACTCGAATATGGTTGCATTTATAAACATCCTCATTCTTTAATTAATAATAGATTTATATTCCATCATAATTATTTCTTATTCATCCAACTCTAGAAGCTATGATTATCCTAGAATGTTACCCTCAATGACCTCTTTCAAGCATGAAACATAAAAAATAGGATAAATATTTGAAGATTAAGGTAGCTCAAAATTGTAATCAATGTTGTCAGTATTGTGTAGAATTTTATAGGGGACATAAAACTTGGGATCCTATTGTTGAAGGAACATCATCTCTTGAGGCTAAGGTTGAAGGAAAACCCAATATCCTCTCTCAAAATGTATCTCACTTTGATACTAGTCCCCATGTTATTTCATCTTATTTTGAACCATGACCAAGTTTTAATTGAGGATCTAAAGAACATTACACCTATGTGAAAGGTGATCTTTTACATCTTATAAGTTGGAATACCCTTACAAATAAGAAGTATTAGATGCAGGTGGATACCAATAGAAAGAAACAAATTATATTAATGTCTGTAAATGACCAAAAATAGGTCAATTTGACTCAAGCATACAAATATTAACAATATAAAGTTCAAGGAAAGAGAACCCAAGAAGCTTTAGTAAATAAGACAAAGTACAATAATATGCCACTAACAAAGGTGGTAATGGAACCAATACAAATAAAAATGAGGAATAATAAGAGCCCCCAAAATCATGTACTAGTTAGGAATAGAAAACCTCATCAAAAATATTGGTCTATGCCTAAAGTGGTGGAGTCGTCTGATCCATACTCAATCACAGTGAAAAGATTTGAAAGTGTTCATTATGTTGGATTATTGTATGATCCAAAATATTTGGTTTGTTTATGTTTATTTAGTTTTAGTTTATTGTTGGTTAACGAGTTAGTTATACCCATGAGTTGGTTTTCTTTAACCAACTTCTTTTCCATAAACTTTTTAAATCTTACCTTGTACAAAAATAAATAAACTTTTCACATTGAATATATTGAATAAATTACTATGTTATGGCCTTCAATGGTATCAGAGCGAATATAATAAATCAAAGGAGGATGGTTTGTTTGGAAATGGCTTAAAGAAAGGTGGCACTAGTTTTTTTTTCATTCTAGATTGTCTTATTATTATAATATATGGGATTATACCCACCTTTCAAAGCCAAGAATTTGGTTGAAATAATGTTACATATGGAGGATTGATTCTCATTGACCTTTTGTTGTTGTAAGGTTGAGAGTTCAATTCACAATAGCCCAATTGGTGGGATCTTTTGGGCATTATTGTTGTTATTGTTGGTGTCTACATCATCATGTTTGCTCCCAGTAATTCTCAAACAATTTTGTACGACACATTAAAAAAATATATTATATATAAAGAGTAAAGCATCAATCTAATACATAAGAGCATTTTTTTTATTTGTCTGGTGTCCACTATGAGACAAAAAGATCACATAAGAGCATCTTGGTAGAAATCTAATCCTTTCACTATAAGTTTGAAGTCATATGGCCTCCACAAGGTGCCACATCAGGTAAATATGGCATAGCAAGTCCAGTATAACCAAAAAAATAGCTTTCATTTGACTATCTTTTCATATTTTATGGGATCCACCAAAGTAAAGCATTGTTCTTTCATAAGTAAAATATTAGGTGAACATTTTTTATGCATGATATTTTATTTTTGCTTTTGTTTTTGCATCCCAAAATTTAGAGATTAATAATATATTATCCATTCATATATCTAAATTAATTAATGGAAAGTTGGATAGCATACCTTTTGTTAGTCTCTTCTTGCCATAAGATTAGGGTTCAAAACCCATTGATATTATTTTGGTAAAAAAATGACATCATTTTGTAATAGGAGTTAAAAGGTGTGATATTTTTACAAATTCTCAAAAAAAATTGTATTTGGAAGCTATTTGGAAGGTAAAGGCAAAACCTCAATAACAATCCCTTTTTTTGATGTGATTATTCTTTTAGCATCATGGTTAAAATTATCAGTCTCATATCCGAAAATGGAAAATCGTCACCTAAAAACTACAAAGCATGGATTTGAAACATGGAGAACACTATCATATTTAATGATTTGTGGGAAATCACTGAAAAAGGAACCCCACCACCAACTTAAGTGGTTAAACTATTTGAATATCATAAACATGATAAGTGTGCTCTCGCCCCATTGAAATCCTCTTACAGTAAATAAGTTCTCATTCATATTGAGGTAGTTAAAATCGGTGCATGGAAAACATGGGAAACATTAAAATATTTATATAAAAAGCAAATTTCATACAAGAATATTGGCCTTCTTATGTAGCTTTTGAATAATAAACTTTCAAACAATGAAGACATCTCTAAATATCTCTCTTGCATGAAAACACTTAAATAAGAATATTATACTCTAGGGGGTAAAATTGATGTTGACATTTTTGATTTCCATCACATTAAATGGGCTTAGTTCTGCATACACAATTTTTTTTGAAATGTTACAGCTTAGTGATAATCTTAATAGAGCCACATTTGACACCATCTGTGAGTTGTTGACTCAGCATGAGAGATAATTTCAAAGAAAAAAATTACACCTGTGAAAGAGTCTCCCTATGTAAATAATAGGTCCCAACACAAAGATCATCACCATGTATAATGATAGTTTCAAAAGTATTCTCTAAAACACTCTTAGCAACATTTTACACATCATTTTCGATGGTCTACATAGCATTCACATCAGTAGTCTCCAAGGTCTTCCAAATGTAGACATCACCATAGGCATTCTTCTCACTCCTATAGTTCTTACAATGATTTAGCTTATTTTGGATCTCTTTGGCATCAAAAATATCCATAACGTTTCAAATTTGGTGGTATTAGACATCTTATAGATGTATGTCCTTCTCAATGACCCCACTCTCCACATAAAAATAAAGTTGAAGATAATTATATGGATCATTTTAGTAGTTGATCTTCTAGTTAATCTAGTTATTCTAGTTATTCTGACACATCCTCTGATCAGGGGGCATCTTATATGGCTGAGGTCTATGGTCTTGATGGACCTTAACATAATATTTTGAATGCTCAACGATTTACCCATCTTGTGCGAGATACTAGGCTCAAGATAGGGATTTGTTGTAGTAACAATTTTTTAGCTTGTGTTCTTGTTTTTAATTCCAATTTTATATTTCTCTCATTTTTATTCATGGCATGGATCAAATAGTGTTATTTGATTTTAATTATACTGGTACATATCTTCTCACCTCTCACCTAATAAGGGGAGAATTTATTGCATTTATTGGTCTTTCATCAGTCATCGATGATAGTATGAGTTGATAGGGGTTACTAGCACCTTTAGTGTTGATAAAAGGTCATTAGCATTTGTTGGACATTAGGGAGATGTTCCATATGTAGTAAAAGGTTTTGTCACTTGGACGGGTTCCTATGTGGGACCTTATGTGGGTTGATGTAGTTAGACATGCTTGATTGTGTTCCATTATAGTACGATACAATGATCATTAGGGATGATCAGGCTTTGATCATGTTTATCATCCATTTTTTCCACAACTCATAGATGTGGGTTTCTTTATGAAGTGACATCATTTTTTGGTCAGTGTCAGAGGTAGAGTGCACCAGTTACAGTTGTGATAGATTTTATTTGATGATTTTAGTGTCATTGTTCCAATTCATTCATCTTTTATACCCCTTTGGATCAAGGGGGAGTTTGTTGGATTATTTTATTATCTATAATATTTAGTTTGTTTACGTTTTATTTAGTTTTAGTTTATTTTTGGTTGATGGGTTGGTTATACCTGTGAGTTGGTTTCTTTAACCAACTTCTTTTCTGTAAGCTTTTTAAAGCATAATTTTATTAAAATAAATAAACTTTTCACATTAAATATATTGAATACATTACTGTGTTATTTCTCCATCCTGTGGCCTTCACATTGGGGACCCCCAATGTTGGAGGGATCAGGTTGGGAGATCTTAGGAGGAATCAAATCACTTCCTCTAAAATCTCCCCTAACATCCATCGCTAATGTACTTCCCATAATATAATATATACATCATTCAAGAATGTAGTCACAACAAATGATGCTTACAAAAGAGACAAAAGTTCATCTTATAGCTGAGTGACAATGAATCTTCTTGCAAGGTGTGGAAATTAGACTTCTAATTGTCTAGTATTGCTTTCAATTTATCTACTATGACACAGACCTATAAAGTGCCACCTAACATGTCAAGTGTTGAGATAATTACATGGTGAAAGGGATATACGTGGCATTGTGGTAGCAAATAGAGGTATAATGAGGCTTTCCTAAGTGATGCATGATGAGGTAAATCAATATACATAGTGCACAAAGCTTAGGTGTCCATATACAGTGTCATAGTTTTTTGTGGCATACTATAAGGTGTTGCCATAACTTACATGGATACCACAAGGTTTCATGTATGTCAAAAGATTCCACAAGCACAGCGAGCTCAAAGTGCTTGTGAGGAGTGCACAACTACATGGAAGTTGTGCATGGATCACAACTTCTTATAGCATCTAAATATACCCCTTGTTTAATAATTTATTTTGGATTATGTTCCAACAAGTCCCTTTTCATATTTTCATAACACAATATTGCACAAAATTACAAACAAACACAAGCACAATAATAAAATTGCACAAAAAAACACTTAGAATGAATTGCCTAAACTAACACATTTTTTATTGATGAAATATTACAATTAATTTGGAATCTCTTGCATCATACACCTTGGGTACAAAATAAATATGAGCTCTTGCTCATGTGCCTTCTAATATATCTGTTAATGGTATTCCTTGTTTTGTATTTTTTGGTGTGCTTATTCATTTCACATCTTCTATTCAACATCATTTCTAGTTTACCAAATATTTTTTATATTCATTTATATGTGTATTATTTCCAACTTGCATGCTAATCACCTATTCCACACCATCATGCTCTTTTAATAGCATCTCAAATTTATATCTATTTCTTTAAAATCTATGCTTACATTTTCATTAATATCTCCTTCATAATATGGATACAAATCATCCACATTGAAAATAGGTGATATATTGGAATTCTTTGAGGTAAATATATCTCATATGTATTCTTTGCAAACTTTTGCAACACTTTGCATGGCCCAATATTTTTCCATTTCAACTTATCATGAGTGCCTTTTAGAAAACTCTATTTTCTTAATTGTAATAAAAATAAGACTCTCACTGAGTATTCTACTTCTCTTCTCTTCAGATATATGTGTTTTTTACTATTCACACACTTGCTTATGCACTTCTCACATATGCTCTACAAAATCTTCTACTTCAACACTTTTATTTTCTTAATTTTTATGTTGTATAACTTGGAAATTCCTCTTAGACTTTACCTATAAACCATTTCAAATTTTATCTCATTGTAATCATATTCCCTAAATTATTATATGCAAACTAAGCTTGTTCCAAAATATCATCCCATATATCTGAATTTCCTTCAATTAAACATCTCAACAAATTATCTAAACTTCTATAAAATACCTCTATTTATCCATATATCTCAAGATAATATGTATAATTGTACTACAATTTTGTGTTCAAATCCTTCTAAAATGCCCTCCATAATTGTCCAATAAATTTCAAATCTCTATCTAATATGATGTCGCATGGAAAACCATGCGAGTTTTTAATTTCCTTGAAAATAAGTTAGCATTATTTGTTCTGAATGTAAAAAAATGTACCATCTATGAAAATTTGTCCACAATCATAAATATGGAATCATTTTATCTTTTTTTCTAGTAAAACCTATACAAAATCCATACTTATACCCTCACATGATTTCTCTCGAAATGGAAATGGTTGATACAATCCTACATTATGACTTTTCCCATTTGGTTGTTGGAAAATTCTATAGCCCTAAACATTTTAATGCACATCCACACTCATTCAAAACCAAAAATAGTTTTATTCTACTTGCACTAATGTTTTTTCATAACCAAAATTACTTTCTAACCCTCCATTATGATTCTCTTTGATCAAATTATTACGCAGTAAACATCTCATGCTCTTTAAAACAACAATATATCTTAAAATAATAATCTAACCAAGATGTTATATTTCCACTCACTAGTTATGCAAAAAAATTCCATGCTTATTGAAAATATTAATTATTTTCATATTTTTACCTTATAAGATCATGTTTTCCATTCTCAATTCATTCAATAAAATAACTGTGTCTTAATGTGTTAGCAACTCTGTTTGATTTTTCACTCTTATGCTTCAACAAAAATGAATAGCTTTGTAGTAATTCAACCCACTTAATATGTGTATAATTTAACTTATTTTTACTATTAATGAACTTTAGTGCTTGATTGTATATATACAATACAAACTCCTTAGGTAACAAACAATATCTCCACTTCTTTAATGCTTGCACAATTGCATAAAACTCTTGATAATACATTGAATATTTTCTTTTTATCATTTAGCCTCTCACTGAAATATGTGATAGGTATTAATTCTTGACTTAGTATCACTCCTATTGTTATGCCACTTTCATCATAATCTACATGAAATACCTTACTAAAATCTAGAAATGCCAACACTAGTAACTCTATTATCTTCTTCTTCTAATGTTGGAAATTGTATTTTAATTATGCTATCCACATAAAAAAAAATATTTGCACGTCAAATAAGTTATTGTTTCATACATCCCATTGATATTCATTATGAACTTTATATAAAAACTCACCAATCCATGAAAACTATGTACCTCAATTATACTCTACACTGATGGCCAATCTAATATAACTCATACCTTCTCTAGGTCCATCTTCAAACCTACTTTAGAAAAAACAAATACTTTGTACACCAATTATTTCTACATGAAATTTTATTTCTTTAAATTTATGAATAACTTTTTAGCTTGTGACTTCTCTAGAACTTTGCATAAATATTGCAAATGTTCTTCCTCTACTCTAGTGAAAATCAATATTTCATCAAGATACACAATGAAAATCCTATCAAAAAAATTATTAATAAATTCATTCATCAATCTGTTAAATTTACTTGGTGCATTATTCAACCTAAATCACATAACCAAGCACTCATATAATCCTTCTTATGTCTTAAATGTTGTTTTCCATTCATCAGCTTCCCTTGTGTGAATCTATTGATATCCACTCTTCAAAACAATTTTTGTGAATTATCTCACTCTATTTAATAAATTTATCAAATCATTCATGTGTTTAAATCTAAATATATACTTTATGGTTATCTTGTTAATGGATTTGGAATTAGTGAACATTCTCAAAATTCCATTCTTATTAGGCCCTAAAACTCTTGGTATTGTGTATGGTCTCAAAATTTATCTAATTGAACCTTTATCCAAAAGTTATTAAACTTGTATCTGCACCTTTGCATTCTCTTTCAAATTCAACCTATGTTCCTCTTTTTTTGGTAAACTCAAACCTTGAATCAATCCATGCAATAACTTATTCTTCTCTTTGACAGTAAGCCATTTGGTAAATAATTAAACACAATCTCCTCAAACTCATTATGTATCTCTTTTACTTTGCATAGAAGAATCTATTATAATTTTAAGCTTGCTTTAACTTGTGTTGGATTAGAAATCAATGAATAACTTGTACTCTAATCTTTCACCTCTTTCAAGAATTCCTTTCCAGAAATTATGAAAATCTTTAAATTCTTTTCCACTTTTTTGCATTTATCCTTCAAAGTATTTAGGATATGTGTTACTTCATCTTTACATAATGTGTTAGGTTGTGGAGCTAAAAGCTTCACTGATGCAAACAGGGATGGAGGTTGCTAGGAGTTGCTGGAGTGTCACAGACACCGACATCGGTCAGGCCAACCGACATTGGCAGGATTAGACGAGATAGCAATTGACGTCGGTAAGATATCGGTCAGCATCGGTCACCTCCAGGCAGATAGGGACTGACATCGGTCACTTGTGTGGTTCGAACTGCCAGTTTTATGGGCAGTTAGTTAACGAACCAAGTGTTTGCATGTCAAGAGCCAAATTTAAACTAGAAGCTACGGATCTAATTATTGTAATTAGATGTCTAATTATTGTTTGCATGAGTTCTATTTAAGAGACTCATAGGCTGTATTGAAAGGTGTTCTAGTTTGAGTTAAGCAAAGTTATCTCCTTCTATGTGTGAGGTGAGCAAGGGTGTTCCTCCTAGTTCCACAGTACCAAGTGTGGGTGCTGGATTGGAGAATTAGCACGGTTCTTCATGTATGTATGATCTTGGTCAGTAGGTGTGCTTGGCTATGTTAGGAGATCTGCATGGGTAAGTAAGATCATTGATCTGTAGGTGTATGTGTGTGCATGATCCAAGTTTGCAGGTGTGTAGAACCAGATTGATTTGTAGGGGTGCAAGATCAGGGAGGACAGCAACACAACAGAGAGTAGAATCAGGCAGGATCTACTTGGAGTACAGTGTGTACTCAGAAAGAGAGCAAAGAGGAAGGCAAGGCAGTTCCTTCCATAAGTGAGATCAGTTGGGTTACAGGTTGTTGTAGTTTAGGAGAGATCTACTTGAAGTATGATTGTGTACTTGTGGAGTGCGTGGAGTGCATGGAGCACTTGGATACTGGCAGTAGTGGATACTGGTTGGTTGGAGGTGAACACCAACTCTGTGTTTGAGTTGTGTGTTGGGACCATAAGAGAGAGAGCTTTGAGGAAAGAAGTATTGTACACTTGAGGTGTGGGAAACCTCTGTAAGGTGGAAGAGTGTGGCGGCTCTTTATTGTATTCTTTTCTGTATGAGTATTAATACAAGTTGTGTATTGTCTCTCATATTCTGTGTTATTTATGAATTCTAGTTACTTGTTGATTCTAGTTATTTTTGCATATTAAGTTGCTTGGTAATCAATTGTGTGCTTCTATAATTCCCAACAAAGGTGGTGATAGAGTTCTTTGGTTGGGCATATAACAAGTGGTATCAGAGCTAAGGTTGCAGGGAGCAGTTTTGTGTTTGGTTACATGTCACTCTCAGGGGTTTCTGATTGAGTGAGAGTAGAGCAATGGCAGATCAAAGTAAGCTAAGAATGGAGGAGTTGAAAAGCACAGATGGTCAATTACGGTCCTATGAAAAGAAAGAGCAGGGAAAAGAAAATTATTGGTTTGTGAAAGATCAACAAGAAGGAACTGAAGAAGCAGATGTTGCAAGTGTTGTTGCATAGGATGCTCTGAGAGGTTTCTTGGATAAAGTAGAATCTTGTTTTATAGATTCTGTTGCCTCTTTCCATGCAGCCCCAAAGAGAGGAGCTGGTGAGCCTTGCCAAATAATTGGCAAAGGGGAAGTGAAGCTAAAATTGTATTCAACCAACACATGGGTGTTGAAGAAGGTCATGCAGATCCCAAGTTTGAAGATGTGGCTAATTTCTTTAGAAAAGTTGGGTGATGAGAGATGCACAAGAACTCTCACAGTGGATGCACTTGAATTAGCTGGTGGTAAGAAAATAGGTACTCTTTATCTACTTGTTTATATTACTGATTCTTCTTTTGTTGCAGAGACATGGCTTCGTAGGCTTGGTCACATGAGCAAGAAGGAGATGCATGTTCTTAAGCAGAAGTCAGATGTGTTTGACAGGCTTAAGAACTAGAAAGCCTTGGTGTTCTTGGAGGAGATGACGGATAGAGACCAGTGGATGGGGCTGGATACTTCTAAGTAGGGCAGTTTGGACATGGCTTTTGATTCAAAGGAGTTTGCGGGTCAAAATTCATCACTCACAGGTGAACACAGGTACCGGCATCGATCAGGAGGAACTGGCATCGAACAGATCGGTCATGTGTAGACTGAAGCTAGTGATGTCAGGCAGGGTAAGACTGACGTCGATCAGGAGGACCGACATCGGCAACAGGGACACCGATGTTGGTAGAGTTGGTAGTCAAGACAGACACATGGAAACTGACATTGGTCAGATGCAGACTGTGTGGTGATCGAGGTCGGTCATTGTAATGGATTTTGGGTAGATAGCAAGCTGTCAAGGAGTCTCAAATGCCCATATGGAGGATTGAAGTGGTAAGTAAGCCTCAAATTCATTATTCCTCTTCTTTAAACTCATTGCTAACTGCAGAGCAGGAAGGATCCAGGAAACAATGGGAGCATGGCAGGAATATGATGCAGAACTAAATGGGAGATTTGGTAGGGTTGCCAGCTGGTATGAAAAGCACAGAGATGAATGGATTCCTTAGTTGAAGAATAGAGAGAATGGACACATGAGATGGAAGGCCAGGTCATATGGTCTTGAGGAAGCTGCAAGATAGTGGGACAGGACTGACAGGTGGTACCAAGTGGATGACAAAGCAGGGTTTTAGTCAATGTCAGTATAACCATTGTGTTTGTCTTACCAGGTGGATGATGGTCACAACATTATCCTGTTGCTATATGTGGAGGATGAGCTTAGTGCAGGTTCAGACATACAAGGTTTTGCTGAGCTAAGGGTAAGATTAGTTCAGTGGCATGTCATGAGGAATTTGGAGCAGCAAAATTCTTTGGCATGAGAGACATGGAAGATCACATGGTTATTTTATCTCCAGTGGGAGCTGATGTGAATCAGGTGTTGGTGAGGTTCATTATGCAGGATGCATAACTGGAGCACACTAAGGGCTAGACAGTTCAGTGTCCGAAATCACATGAGGTTTGGTATAGACCTGAGTTTGCCCAAGCAGTGCGTGTTGTCAGAGAGTTAAGAGCCAATTCGAGGAAGTGGGTTCTCAGGTATTTGAGAGGGACCAGTAGCAGGGATTCATGCTACGCAGGGTTAGGACTTCACTACATGGGTTTGTAGGTTCGGATGTGGTAGGGTACTCGAATGACAGGAGGTACACCACAGGTTGTGTGGTGGTTGGTCTTCAAGATTCATCTTGGAGAGGGATACAAGCCAGGAAATAGATTAGATGAGGTACAGGTATAGGTATAGTGTAGCTGTTTATCTCCAAGTGAGAGATTATTAAGTTGTGGAGCTAAAAGCTTCACTGATGCAAACAGGGATGGAGGTTGCTAGGAGTTGCTAGAGTTTCATAGACACTGGCATCGGTCAGGCCAATCGACGTTGGTAGGATTAGATGGGATAGCAACTGACGTCAGTCATATATCGGCTGGTGTCGATCACCTCCAGGCAGATTGGGACCAATGTTGGTCACATGTGCGGTTTAAACTGCAAGTTTTACAGGTAGTTAGTTAACGAACCAAGTGTTTGCATGTCAAGAGCCAAATTTAGACTAGAAGCTGCAGATCTAATTATTGTAATTAGATGTCTAATTATTGTTTGCATGAGTTCTATTTAAGAGACTCATAGGCTGTATTGAAAGGTGTTCTAGTTTGAGTTGAGCAAAGTTAGCTCCTTCTATGTGTGAGGTGAGCAAGGGTGTTCTTCCTAGTTCCACAGTACCAAGTGTGGGTGCTGGATTGGAAAATCAGTAGGGTTCTTCATGTATGTATGATCTTGGTCAGTAGGTGTGCTTGGCTACATTAGGAGATCTGCATGGGTAAGTAAGATCATTAATCTTTAGGTGTATGTGTGTGCATGATTCAGGTTTGTAGGTGTGCAAAACCAAATTGATTTGCAGGTGTGCAAGGTCAGGGAGGACAGCAACACAACAGGGAGCAAAATCAGGTAGGATCTACTTAGAGTACAATGTGTACTCAGAAAGAGAGCAAAGAGGAAGGCAAGGCAATTCCTTCCATAAGTGAGATCAGTTGGGTTGCAAGTTGTTACAGTTCAAGGGAGATCTACTTGAAGTACGATTGTGTACTTGTGGAGTGCATGGAGCACTTGTGGAGTGCGTGGAGCACTTGGGTACTGGCAGTAGTGGATACTGGCTGGTTAGAGGTGAACACCAACTTTGTGTTTGAGTTGTGTGTTGGGACTGTAAGAGAGAGAGCTTTGAGGAAAGAAGTATTGTACACTTGAGGTGTGGGAAGCCTCTGTAAGGTGGAAGAGTGTGGCGGCTCTTTATTGTATTCTTTTCTGTATGAGTATTAATACAAGTTGTGTATTGTCTCTCATATTCTGTGTTATTTCTGAATTCTAGTTACTTGTTGATTCTGGTTATTTCCGCATATTAAGTTGCTTGGTAATCAATTGTGTGCTTCCATAATTCCCAACAAAGGCGGTGATAGAGTTCTTTGGTTGGGCATCTCCTCAAACTCATTATGTATCTCTTTTACTTTGCATAGAAGAATCTCTTATAATTTTAAGCTTACTTTAACTTGTGTTGGATTAGAAATCAATGAATAACTTGTACTCTAATCTTTCACCTCTTTCAAGAATTCCTTTCCAGAAATTATGAAAATCTTTAAATTATTTTCCACTTTTTTGCATTTACCCTTCAAAGTATTTAGGATATGTGTTACTTCATCTTTACATAATTTAAATGTGTTCACATGACCATGATTTTTCAATTTTTTTTAAAATTGTGAAGGTTTTCTTGAGTAAAATATGGTAAACATCCATAGGCACTATGTCACATAGACCCTTATCTTTCTATGTACCAATCTAAAAATTTATTAGACATTTTTCATTCACCAGAACTTAATGTCTTTGCAACAACCATGAAATCTTACACAAATTTAGATGATAAATTCTCTTCAAACCAATAATTTATACCATCTATTATGAAAAAATAATATTTATTTTGCCACTATCAAAAATCAATTTTTAATGCTTACCTCCAAACTTATAAACAAATTCTTTCTTTATGCAGAACTATTCTCCTATTTCATGTATTTCAACAATAACCTCTTCTTCATGAGAGATTATTCTTGAGTGTTTTTATTCATCTTTATAATTAATTTATTCAATGTTTTCTTCATCTATTGAGTGATATGTGCACTTGCATTATTTATCCTACCACCTTCATTATGCACATGTAGACACTTAAGTGATTTTTGTGTAGTCTCACCACATTTGAAACATGTACCAAGGAATCCATGACCTCTAACTCATTCATATAATAATATCCCTCTATAAATTCCTTTACCCCTATAGGTATTAGTATCATTTCATGAGATCATTAAAATGGAAAAAAAGGGGTTCCCCCACTTGGATCTTTTGCGACACTGGCCTGAAGTTTGTTTGTAGATAATGAAGTATATCAAACTCAAAGGTAAGTTTACTATCATATTATCAAACCATTTCCTATTGCTAAACCATTTTCAAGGCTTCAAAATTATCTTTCCATATTCCCTTTTGAAATCACTAGAGTGTATAGATCTCGCATACCAAATCAATGAAGCCAACATAGTTATCCACAAGGGACTCATTCTCTTGTTGTTAAAACATGGTGAAGCCCTTTAGGGTAAGTAGGTCCCACTAGAGGGGTCCTCTATAGAGGAGGACTCCCCTGAGGAAAATCCTAACTTAGGATCTCACCACCCATTACCTAATGTTTCCCCTATAAGCCCCAATTCAAAGAGCTCTACTAGGTATCCTCCCATGAAACTCATTATCATCAAACATAAACCCCTTATGCTAGAGGAAGAAAACCAGATAAAGGTGGTGGGTAAAGGTAATACCCCCTATCATGATGATTAAAACCAAAAAGGATCATTTGGAAAGGTTCAATAATAAATTACATGAGGCAGGGATGTGCTTGGCAGGTTTAATCCATGAATGGAATTTCATTAATAAGGTCTCCAAAATGATTCAATATTTCTCTCAACTAGCAGAAGCTTAAGGCATTCCCTAGAAGAAAACTATCAAGGAGGTAGATAATTCTTCCACAAAACTCCTCCTAAACACCCCCCCCAATAAAACCCCTAAGAAGGAACAGCCATAGAAGAAACTCAAAATGATTTTGCCTAAAGAAGATGCAAAAGGCCCAAGCAATAGAACCTAGGCCAAAATCACCAAGCATAGATAATATGGGTAGGAGAAGGAGATTGAGGTTGTTAAGGTACTTATGTAAGGATCCCCTCTCTTGGATTAGCTTCTCATTTTAATTTTGATTTATTTTTGTTTTCTGTGTCGATAGTTATTTGCTTGTTTTGATACTTTAATTTTTGGCTCTCAGCCTATGGGGCTTATTTCAATTTACTACACTTTATTTATACTTTGATTCTTGTTCCCTGTAAAACCAAGATATTTACCTAATCAAATTAAAAAGTATCATTGCACTTTGAAAGACTCACATCACTTTCTTACATTTGTATTGAATAACCTCTACTACTTCCTCCTTATTTGCATCCACACATGAATTTTCCTTTTCTTCATGTCACTCATTATTTGCACGATAAATTTTATTTTCCATTCATCACACACTGATAGTCTTCTCTAAAAAATCATAATATGATCATACCAAACTCATCTTGAACTTTCATCCATAATCCATTTACATACCTTGAGATCTTCTCAACATCATCTTCAATATGAGCCACTTTAGTGGTAAGTATATAATTTTCCTTAGTGTAATATTTCACATTATCTCCCTTTATCATAGATTTTGTATATTCTTAAACAAACTCATGTTATAATTCACATTAATGAGTTTATCCTTCAATTTTTGATGAATCTATTTCAAGTCTTAATTTTATTTTAGCTTTGTGTGACCCTTTTATCGTGAACATGTTTCCACCATAAGGATGCATGACCTTTCAAATTTGCATTGGAAAACTTAACCCTATTGGGATCTTTATTACTTTCATATTCAAAGTAATTCTCAAACTCTATGATCTATTGAATAAGCTCTTTAGGACTCAAAATTTGAAAATAAATTTCAGGTTCTAACTTTGGTTTACTTTTTATTATCCAAAAAACCTATAAGAATCAATCTTTAGGCTCATCAACCTCTTCTGCATCTTGGTATTTAGGTGCTTCTATGAATTCAAAATTTATTTCATCATTTACAACCACAACACATTGATGTTGCACTCTCTCTATAGCCTCCATTCAATCTTGCATATCTTTCATCGATCTAACCAAATTTTTTTAAGTCTTGGTGCTCCAACCACTCTTGCCCTTATACCACCTAAGCCTTCTCAATGTGTCATTTCCTTTGAAATTTAAATATCAACAAATTCAGATCTTCTACCCAAAAATATTGCTTGAATATGTTTGCATTTACTTTTTACCCACACTCATAAATGTAAAAAACAATAATAATCAACAAGGACTACAAACCTTGCTCTAATACCAAATGATGTATCCATAATTATGGTTCTTAATTAAGAGATGCTTTAGACCACACGACCCTTAGAATACATAGTGTAATATGCAATAATATGCATCAAACAACTCATTTATTTATTATATTTCAACAAAATGAAATATTATATAAATAATAACCACAATGACATCATAATCTTACAACAAGATGTGTTACAACACTAGTTCCACAGATATATACTCAAAAACTCACAGTCTTCGCATGTATAGCCTAACTCTCAAAATAATCACTTAGAATTATTCTTAAGATCTAATACTTTGTCAATCCCTTTTTACAAGTGTTGTTGCATTCTTATAAAGGCACAAGACCGACCTACTTACATTTAGTGTTCAGTGACCTACTAACAACATTAACACACCTTAGTTCTCCATAAATATTAAATGTGTCTCACAATTCTAAGGTACCAACATATTATAGTGTAATGTATCACAACTTAATACATCAAGTAAAATGTTAAATGCATACATATCATCTTCCCATGACTTTTATAATTAAATTCTAAATAGTAAACAATGGCTCATTTCATAATACATCACAAGAATATATTCTCCCAAACTAAGTGTGCATGAAGTCGTAAAACTTCATAGCCAATAAATTCATTGGAAATACTTGCATTTTTATCCTCATGGCTGCTCAAGAACCTTACCACACATTATTGCATACACTTGAAATGACTATAAAATCATTGGATAGATTGTGCAATGAAGAAAAATATCATCCAAGAAATATCATGAACTATGTTGCTTCTATGGTGAATAACCAAACTTTGTAATGACATAAATGTATGCTTTTTTGCTCAATAAGATATTACAAACTTATAGAATTTATTCATAAATTAACACAAGAATATGATTATGAAAATCTTGAAATCTTATTTAGACAAAAAAATGTCACAAATGCATGCAAAATAAGATGAGTGTAACATCACAAACATATGAACACAACACAACATTGTAAAAACTAACAAACAAAAATGTAAGTGTAAGAAGAAACTTGTAAAAAATAACACTTAAATAAATTTATTAAACTAACATGTACTTAGTTGATGTAGGATTGCATGTGACCCCAAATGACCCTACATCAAATAAGGACATGAGTTGAACTAACAAATTCATTGAATGAGTACACTTCACACTAACACTTAAATAATTGAGTCACATCTGCATACATCTTTTTTAATTATAATCCAATCAATTAGAGGAAGAAGTGCATAAACCTATATGATAGATAAATTAGAATGAATACAATTAAAAATGACCCCTAAATAATTGAGTTGCATATTACATATTTTTAAAGTCTAATTCAATCAATTTTAAGAAGAACTACATGAGATGAACTGACAAAAGCATTGGAATGAACACACTCCACACTAACCCTTAAACAATTGAGTTACATCATATAGCCTATTTTAATTAGTTATAGTAAGAATCACATGAGTTGAACTAATGGATACATTAGAATGAACACACTTCACATTCATCCCTAAACAATTGAGTCACGTTTGCATCATTTTTTACATCTAACCCAATAAATTATAGGAATAAGTACATAAACTGAAGTGACAAATAAATTGAAATGAATACATTTTACAATAGCCCCTATATAATTGAGTCACCTTGTACATACTTTTTAATTCTAGTCCAATAAATTATAGGAATTACATGAGTTGAACTAACAAATGTGTTAGAATTAACAAACTTCATAATAATCACTAAATAATTGAATTTCAACGTACATAATTTTTTATTCTAGTCTAATTAAATGTAGGAAGAAGTACATGAACCAAAGTGATGGGTATATTAAAACTAACACACTACATCCTAACCCCTAAATAATTAATCATTTTGCACATCTTTTTCAAGTCTAGTTTGATCAATTGTAGGAAGAAAAACATGAATTGAACTGATATATGCATTAGAATGAACACACTTCACACTAAACCCTAAACAATTGAATGACATCATACTTTACTTCTATTTTCAAATTAAATTTAAAACATAATATTTATTTGGGTGAAGGTATGACAAAAAATTAATGATTGGTTTGCCTATTTTATATTTGGTGTGTTCATCATTTATTATTCAACTATAGAACTATCTCTGTAATGGTCAGTTATGTTCATTTCATTCAAGCTATTTAATCTTTATGGTGTTGTTTATTTTTAATATTTTACATACCCTAAATTATGAATAGATTTTTTTTTTTAGTCAAGTGATAAATTAAATAGGAAATCAAATATGTGGCTTGCATACACCAATGGCATGTTCGATAAAAAATCAAGATGGTCAGCAATTGATTACAAATTGCATGATGTATATGAGAGGGTGCTAAAGTGTTTTGAAATTTTTATTGGCCATTTCAACAAATTACTTAAACAAAGTTAAATATCATTTACTCATTATAGTATTGGAGCTTGCAGATTCATACGATGTGAAACAAATAAATATTCACTCGCATAGCTAACTAATTGTGAAGTATATTCATGATCATGGGAGTTTTTAATTTAGAGATCCTATTTTGGTGCCATTAAATAGTTGATCAAAGACATTTCAAAATGTCTTTAAGGTGTCAGAAATAATTTACCTTAGTTTTGATCCCCAAATTGATAATGTCATCAACTTGCTCATCATGCAATAGCCGAATATTTAACCAAAGACATGTCAAAAGAACTCAAAAAAAATCAACATAGGAAGTAGTTATTTTAAATGAGAATACAATGAAAAAACAAAACATTGTATGTTTATTTTCTTGTTGATCTAATTATTGTATTTACTATTAATATAAAATAATTTATATTAGTATGTCTATGTTTTCTTTTGACATACAATGCTATTGCACTAAGACTAAATTCCAAAATCAACAACATGGTGAGAATCCACAAATAATAATCATTAAATCATAATATGTAAAAAATATGTGTCTATGTTTGGACAAAAAATATGCAACTTTATCATCATCATGGTCATCTAGATCACATGTATCAATATCACCATGCCTAATTTGAGAAAAGTAAGAAGCCAATGTAGTATTGTCATTATCTTCTTTATCATTGTCATCTACATTTCAAACATATTTCTTCTTATCCTCATCCAAATTTTGGGGTTCGTTGTGGTAATAATTTCCAAAAAAATATTCATCAATGTTTACATTTTCCTATGTTTGGCCTTCATGTGCTCCCACCTCTTGACTAATAATTACTTGTTCTAGGTGAAAAGGACCATCTTCTTCCATTTATTCATCTTCATTATATTGTACTATAATATTAAATGTATGGTCATTCACGTGCCATAAATATTGGGTATCATAGACATTACATACCCTAGGATTATAATGTATTACCCACTTTTATGTTTGCATCTCCTCTACATCCTCAAAAATAAAAATACATGCATTATGATAAAATAATATGTGAAGTTGATAAATGTATATTTAATTAAACAAAAAAATGTAAAAACATTTTCTTAGTAAAGAAAAATATATATAAATTAAAAATGTGAACAATGTTGAGGCAACAGGTAAGGCTCTTTTCTTTCAGCTGACTTTTGAGTTTTGTCTATGGCATATAGACAACTATTTTTACACCTATTCACACATCTAGCGCCCTTAAAACCCTCATACTAACTACATTTGAACAAAAAAATGTTGATGCTCCTATAATTAAACTCAATTATTTCTCGATTCAACCCAGCATAATCCAATCTCCCCTCAATTAATTTTTTGCCTTTGAAGCTCACATGACTAGCCTACTCAAACTATGAGGAAATAAAACAAGATAACATTTATAATAAATGGTCTCAAAAAAGATAATTATAAATTTATCCCAAGTAATCTTTTAAAATTATTCAAATCCTTCCACAGAGTCCAAGTCTTCTTCATCTACATTGCTTGGGTCCCTATTCTCCTTTAAATATTAAAGATAGTTAGATAACTAATTAGTTATGCATCTTGGGGCCAATATTACTCTTACCAAGGCTTAAGGTCAACTATTTTGCACCTTTATATTATCTTAAATTCTTGTTCTTCATCTTTTGCATGTTTTTTCACTTTGTATTCTTAAGGCCACTTGTTGATTTATTCTCTATATGGAGAATAAATTGGTTGATTGTTATTTGATCATCAAATCTTACATAAAACACACACAAAATTCTGAATGTGGAAAGTAACTTGTAAATGATGTCTATACATATACCAAACAATAATTTAAATGATAAATTTTTGCACATACCAAGTCTCTTACTTATATCCTTTCCCAACAATAGTTCTCCCAACTTCTTAGATCCATGATCCCCTTCTCATAATCATGGTACACTAACAGATTTTTTTTATTTGGATAGGTATTCAGTGATAAAGAAGAAGGTTTAATGAATTATATCTCCCTTAGCGATTGAACCCTATGGATGAGGGATTCTCTTTGCAAACCCATTAAATAAGAGAATCCCTCTGAATCTACAGCTGAAGTAGATAACCCAGAAGAAGAATCAGTAAAACAAGTAGATAGATAAAGCGTACCTACTTTCTTACCTCTAGCTATAACAAGTGTACCCTTGGTAACCTTCCAAGAGTCCGCTGTGAGAGTTACTGTGCAACCCTCTTCACCCAAACTTCTAACAGAAATCAGATTCCGCTTCAGAACTGGGACGTGCATGACCTCCTTTAACACCCATGTGTTACCTGTCTGCAGTATCAGCTTCACTTTGCCTTTGCCAACAATCTGACAAGACTTACCATCCCCTACACAAATTTCTCCAAAATCTCCCTGGACATACTCATGAAAAAATTCCCTATGTGGGGATGCATGAAAAGAGGCACCAGAATCTAATACCCAAGATTCTACTTTATCCAAAGAACATACCAGAGCATCCTGTGCAATGTAACCTGCAGCATCTGCTTCTTCTTCATGTTCTTCATGCTGATCTGTACCCGATCTGCAATCTCTCTTTAAGTGCCCTTGCTTTCCACATTTCCAGCAGGTTATTCTGCCATACCTGGACTTGGATCTCTTGCCCGTCTTCGACCTTGATCTCCCACGCTCTATCTTCTCTCTTGGCCTTCCTCTTCCTTCAACACTCAAAGCATCTCCAGATGATTCACCTGTGCTTTTCCTGCGTATCTCTTCGTTCAAGATTACACTCACAATATCATCCACTTTTAAGACTTTTGAAGGAGACACAGTATTAGAAACTGCCATTACCATACCTTCCCAACTTTCAGGTAATGAACACAAGATTAAGAGAGCTCTTATTTCATCATCAAATACAATATTGACTGAACTTAACTGGTTTACTAAACCATGGAAATCACTAAGATGGCTATGAACAGATCCACCTTCCAACATTTGCAAATTAAATAAACGCTTCATAAGAAATACCTTATTCGAAGCTGAGGGTTTTTCATATAAATTTGCCAAAGATTCCATCAACTCCACCGTTGTCTTACACTGTGATAAGCTGGAAATCACAGATGATGCAAGACTCAATCTAACAGATCCCAGAGCCTTCCGATCAAGAACCTCCCATTCTTCATCTTTCATATCCAAGGGTTTGCTAGCAACCCCACCCAACGGTAAGTACAAATCTTTCTGATACAGATAGTCCTCAATCTGCATCCTCCATAATTGGTAGTTCTTGCCATTGAACTTTTCCATTCGTAGTTGACTACTTTCTGTCATTGCTCAACTCCCACTCAAACAGAAACCCTGTGAGTAACCTGTAATCAAAACACACTACCCAGATCTACACCAATCTGTTAGTATCCCAACCAAAAGCTCTGATACCAATTGATGGTATCAAGCTTAAGAACTTACAACCAAGGCTCTGATACCAGTTGTCAGGAATCTAGAACAACAAACATGCTCTGATGCCACTAGTTGGGATCTTGCTTCTCAGAAAAAGCACAGTATGATTACCAAGTATAAGCAATTGAATATGCGAAAATAACCAGAAACACAAGTAACTAGAATTCACCAATAGCACAGAATATGAGAGACAATACACTATCTTGTATTAACACTAACAGAAAAGAATACAACAAAGAGCCGCCACACTCTTTCACCTTACAGAGATTCGCCACACCTCAAGTGTTCAGTAATTCTTCTCACACACACTCTCCTACACAAAAAACGGTCCCAACAACCAACTCACACACAGAATTGGTGTTCACCTCACCAACCAGTCAGTAATAACCCTGCCGGTACATCAAGCACTCTATAGCACTTCAAGCTGATCTCTCATGAACCTGCAACCTGCAATTCAAAGACCAAACTTACATGTAGATCCCCAATGAGCTTGCAACAACCTGCAACTCACAGATCTTACAACTAGAAGGAACTCTTCCTTTCTATCTCATGCCTTATACAATACATGCCAATGGGTCTATAAATAGATCCCTAAGTCAAACAATAACTTAGACTCTTAATTTAGACAATAGTCCTCGCAGCACAAGACTCTAACTGGTCTCAACATGCAAACTCTTCGTTCACTTAACTAACTGTCCGTGAAACGAGCAGTTCTGGAACACACAGGCGACCGACGTCGGTCCCTGCTTGTCTGGTTCTGCCGACGTCGGCCGACTTCCTGCCGTCGCCGGTGGCCTTCTGCACTGGTCCCTGCCGACGTCGGTCCTGCTGCCGACGCCGGTTCCTGTAGAACTCAGCAACCATTTGTTCCTCAGTTTGCAAAGGTTGAAGCTTTTAGCTCCACAACCTAACACCCTTCTCATAATCATGGTACACTAACAGATTTTTTTTATTTGGATAGGTATTCAGTGATAAAGAAGAAGGTTTAATGAATTATATCTCCCTTAGCGATTGAACCCTATGGATGAGGGATTCTCTTTGCAAACCCATTAAATGTTTTCATGTATCTTTCTACCTAATCCACTAAATGGATTAGTTGATGCACCATTATGCCCATATAGTTTGTGGGGAGCTCATTTTCAAAAAAGAAAACAATTTCAATGATTCTTATTCCACATTACAATCTTGTGATCATGTATTTCCTTTGATGAGATCCACCTATTGAAAAAAATATATTAAATAAATTAAATGTTAAGGATTTCAATAAAACTAGTGTAAAAATTAAATTATTTTAAAATATCATACAAAGCATGGTAATTGATAAATAGCTTTATGTAAGTCTTTGGTGAGAAAATCCTCCCCCCTTAAAGCAATCAAGAAAATATGATGTAAAATAGACAAAATAATGTCATTTTTTACTTGTTTACATGAGTTAATATTAGAGAAGACTTTTTGGAGAAGGGCTAAGGAATGAGAAGGAACAATTTTCACCTTCCCATTAAGTTATATTTTTTGGTCTATAATAGCATGGAAAACATTCTTTAAAGTAAATTTTTACTCCTTTTGGAATTAGAAAGTGGAGGAGAGCTTGAGGAAGGAGAGAAGGAGGAGAAGAGTTATCTTCTAACCCAATTATTTTTAATTTATTGTTTTAAAAGAATCATTTTCTTCCCTTCTTGTCTTAAGCTTTCAAAAGGTGTAAGGCTATTTGGATTACCCTCTCTCTTTGTTATTTTTCATGGTTGTGCCTATAACCACCAATGTATTTTGTTACTTATCTTATAGATGCAAAATATATCATTTTTTTGTTGGCTATTTTTGTAACCCATTTTGAGTTTTAAAATCATACAGTTATGCTACCCAAATAGGATTAAATTGTTTTACATGGTATGGGCATTCATTGTATGGTTTGGGCAAGGGAACTAAGTTTTAAGTCCTCCTCGAAGGCTCCTATGCATGGGTTTTGGGAAAATGTAAATCCTTGTGTTTATAAGGTTATCTCATGGAAAGGGAGAAGGGTTTGGTAAGGGTAAAAAATCCAAAGTCCTCCTTCTCCCACACCTTTAGTGTGGATAGTATAAATTCTCATCCACAATGGGTGAGTGTGGATTCTTGATAAGTTTTTCTTATTTTTGGTTTACATATGTTTTTGTGCTTCGTATTATGAAATTTTTTAATTGATGTAATGTGTATTTTGGTTTTTCATGAATTTGGAATCCTCTTTATATAAAGAAGCGTTAATTTAGATGCCTAGTTGTTCCTTCTAGTTGAGTTTGTTACCTTGCTAGTATCCACCTCCTTTCTTACCTATATTAAATTTCCTTAAACCTTTGGTTTCACTTATGATCAAATATGGGATTCCTAAGCTCTGGGGTGTCTAGGGTGACTACTTGATGAAGGAAACATGATGAGATGTGATCACCTCATTGGTTTGACATCATGGTTATATTTTGGAGCTTGCTTGGAATATAATTATATCTTTTATGAATTTTTTAATGTAAATGATAATAAAGAGATTAATGGCTAGTTTTTAAACCATTTTTATATAATATTATATTATAATTAATGTGAAATAATAGGACGGAAAAATATGATGTAATGAGTAAGAGTTTTCATTCATTAGTTTTTTTAATTAGATAAGGTTAATAAATGGGTTAAGGGTCTTGTGCCCATTGCAGAAATTCTCAAAAGATAAACAAGATAAAACATCAGTATAAAAACAAATAGAGTTCACAAAACTCAAAGACTAGCTACTACCACAGTCTTCATTCAAGTGGATGCCAAAAAACTTTTAAAAAGACCACAAAAAACTAGACACCAAAAGATTATGATCTGAATCTTTGGAGTCTGATTAGATAACCAATTTGTTAGTCCCAATTTTATCATTTTTCTTCTCAGTTCCTCTAGTGTGGTTGTCAATACCCTACATAGTTTCAATGATAACCTTATTCTTCTTTAGCCCTATGGATTTGGATTCCTCCTTCCCCTATTTTGATTCCCTCCTATCTTCTTCATCGTGTCTACTATGATTGTTCCTTGTACCATGAGAGGATTGGCCAGCATTCACTTCTTCCTCCTTTTCTTTATGATTTTCACCCTTTCCCATGGAAAATTCACTTGGGGATAGTTAAGCTTTTAACTTATCAAACTCATTAGAAATTTCCAAACTCAGTAACCTCTATATGGCCAACTTCGTCTACAATTTTTGCACTGTCTATTTAATTTATTCATTCAAGTTAAAATTAATAGAAAAATGACCCATACTTGCAATGGGTTTGATATAAACCATAACTCCCTTATGGCTACCTCTAGGCTGAAAGTCCTCTAGGATGTTTTCTATAATGAACCCTTCATTCTTCCCCCCTTTATGTTCTATCTCTTGTTTTGATAAATCCTCATTGTCCCTATTTGAATCCTCATGTTCACTAGCAATGTGTATTGCCTCAGAAATTGACTTGCTCCAAATGTGTTCCCCATTTTGACCACAAGCAAGATAAGCCCCTAATGAATTATATCTGTTGAAGGGTTACTTTTGAAATTAGTGATAGAAACTTCAAGATATTTTAGTAAAAATATGGGGATATTGATTAGATGACCTCTAAAATTATTGAGGAGTAAGAAATAGTAAGAAAAAATCATAGTGTTTAAAGATGAGTTATAGGGGATGACTTGTATTGATTTGTATGGGGATGAGTTATGAGTTGTATTGATTGGACATAAATGATACATGATACAAAATTCTAGTTTTCGGGAGGTAGGGGGCACCTGTGAAGTCTCTAGGGTTTTAAAATTCTATTAACCTCTATGTGCTAGTAGTGGGTGGTTACCTTTAAAGGGAGTTGGGGTAAGTGGAGAGGTAGGGGGCACCTATGAAGTCTCTATGGTTTAGAAATTATGTTAACCTCTATGTGTTAGCAATGGGCAGTTACCTTAGGGGGGAGGTGGGGTAAGTGGAGAGGTAGGTGGCACCTATGATTAAGGTTTATAAATTATTTAGGGTTTTTAACCTCTATGTGCTAGTAGTGGGTAGTTACCTCTGGGGGGACCTGGGGTAAGTGGAGAGGTAGGGGGTGCCTATGAAGTATTAAGGGTTGTTAGCCTCTTTGTACTGGTAGTGGGTATTGCCTTCAGGGGGAGTTGGGGTAAGTGGAGATTATTTAGGGATTATAAGTATTTAGGATTTTTAACCTCTATGTGTTGGTAGTGGGTGGTTGCCTCTGGGGGGAGCTAGGGAGTTTCATGATTTGAAGACAGATGTCTAGCCACTTCCTAGGAAGATTAACCCTAAAAAACCCTTTATGATTTGATGACTTGGGCTTTTTCTTTTTTGTGTTATAAAAAATACTGAATAGTTCGTCTTTTTTTTGTCTTTGAAATATTTTACAGCATTGTAGTCCATACCTGTAATGTTGTTGATGATTTCTTCGATGATCATAATTTTCAAGCTATGCATACAGACCTCCATTTCCTTCCATCCTCTTGAAAAATATCAAGAGATCATCGCATCATGGTCGACTAACCTTTCCATGAAACTTATAAGCCCTCCCTTTACCATCTTTCTCTATATGTAAGGGTCTTATTTCACCTCAGCACAAGAAATGGGCTCAACTCTATAATAATCAACTCCTATATTGAAATTTTTATTTTCTCTACACTTTCTGCAAGTGGGACCACTAGTTTTTAAGTCTAAAAAGGTTTTGATTGCCTTTACCTTGATCATAATAGCAATTAATATGAAATATGTCCACTAATTTGAGGCCTTAGGGTATGGACTAATCATGATGTCAATATACATGTGAAATTTACCACATCCACACTGATTAGATTAAATATAATAATGTTCATAAAGTCATGCATTGGAATGGCCTTTATTAGATTCAATGATAAACATGATGTTGATTGGAAATTTCATGTCACCTTGTCAATAGCTGAGAGAACCACAAGTGACCCCTAAGTTCACCATTTTATCAACCCTTTTATTTCCTTCCCTATAGATTGTTCTATAGACACCCCCTTGAAAGAAGTTAGAAAAGTTTTCGCATCCTTCATTATGCTGGTAATATTTTAGGAATATTAGGAGGATTCCTTCAAATAGTTTATGATGTTTATCGAATCTCCTTCCACCTATATGTTATCCAATCCCATTTTGGCTATAATTTCTATCCCCCACCAAGTAGCCATGGCTTTTACCATGTGATTGGTTTGGATCCCCAAGGGTCCTGCATATGTTGCCAAGACATTTCCATTAGAATCTCATATGACTCCTCCACCTCCTACAGGACCAAGATTCCCTTTTTTTGCTCTATCAAAATTCAACTTGTACCATTGAGTTGGAGGGTAGATTCACTTAATATTCATTCTATCAACACTCTACTTTTGAGAATGGGAAGGAATTGTAAGATTCAATGAAAGTAAGATCTAAGAAAAGTGAGGGGAAGGGGGTTCACCAAAAGAGGAGGCATACTTTAACCAATTCTCCTTAATCAAAGCCATTATTTTCTTGAAATTAGAAATGTGAATAGGATTTAGATTGTTAAAAATGGCCAAATTTATATAAATCCAAATTCCCCAGAAAATATGAGGGAGGGTAAGATTCCACCAAAATTTTAGGGGAGGAAAACCCCAAGGTGCCTCCCATTGATAGATCAAATCCCTTATGGACCCCATAGAAACCCAAGAATATTTGGATAATTTGAGAAAAGAATGAGAAATGGAAGCAGTAAAAGGATAGAAAAGGAAGATATGTTCGATACATTCAGCTTCCTTTTTGCATAGAACACCCCTATTAGGAATTGAAAGTCCCCACTTCATTAAATTGTCCACCGTTAAGATTTTATTTTAGGTTGTCAGCCAGAAGAAAACATTAATCTTAGGGATAATATTTTTTATCCATAAATAATTCTAGTTTTCCTCCAATTCTTCTTGATCCCATAAAGATTGGTATCCAGATCTAACAAAAAAAAGACCACTAGGATTGGCCATCCATATTAGATCATCATATTTTGTAAATCTATTAATATGTGTGCTCTAAAGCATGTTATTTAACTCTTGTAAGAAAATATTTTATTGATGGTTTGAATGTTATTTATGAAGTAACTTTTACCTTTATTTCCTTCAATATCCTACCAATAATCACACACTTTATGACCTTTAACCTCTTTGAAATACTTACTCAACCCCTTTGCACATGGCAAGGTTCCTAGCAGGGTTTCATTGAACCATAAATCATCCCAAAAGTTGACTCTATTTCTTTTACCTATTTTCCATTTTAACCCTCTCAAAAGAATATTCTTTCTTTTTCTCAAACCTTTCCAAAAAGTTGAACCATTAATAGGACCTTCTTCTATAATAAATCAAGAACCCTCACCTGAGTTCAAATACTTAGCTTTGATAGTATTTTTCCATTGGTTATCTTCCCTAATCACCCTCCATCCTTGCTTAGCTAATAGAGCATGGTTCATAGATCTCACCCTCCTAAGATGCAATCCCCCTTTAGCTAAAGGTAAGCAAGCTTTATTCTAGGATAAAAGTGGAAATTTTACTCTATCTTTCATCTCCCTCCAGGGAAATTTCTTATATAATTTCTCAAGTTATTATGTCGCTTTACCCAGGATAACAAATAAGGACATAAACTAAACTGGAATACTCTATAAAGAACTCTTGAGTAATTACAATTTGTCAACTTGGGAGAGCAAGTTCCCTTTCCATCTAGACAATTTCTTCTAAATCTTGTCAGTAAGAGGGTTCCAAAAATATGATTCCATATTGCCATCAAAAAGAGGGGTGCCCAAATAGGAGGAATGAATATTCTTAATTACACATCCAATAATCCTAGAAATCTTCCCTTGCAAAGTTGGCAGAGTATCGATGAAGAATAAAGAGATTTTAAGGAAATTGATGCTTTGACCCAACACTACCTCAAAGATTTCAAGAATTTTTCTAAAACATTTATCTTCAGATACTGAGGCTTTTCCCATCATCATAGTGTCATCTACGAATTATTGGTGAGTTATAAATCTAGTGTTAGGAACAACTTTAATTCCCTTGATGAAGCCAGAAGAAATGGTAGTATCAATGATTCTTATTAAAGTTTTAGCCATTAAAATAAATAAAGAAATAAATAAGGTGATATGGGATCACCTTGTCTAAGACCTTTAGCCTCAAGAAAAAAACATTTAGGGACCTCATTGATAATGATTAAAAACATACGGGCATATATCCAGGAAGTGATTAGATTTATAACAACCTGATTAAACCTAAACTTTTGAAGAACTTTATCCAACAAGTGCCATGAAACCCTATCATAAGTTTTGTTCATATCCAGTTTTAGGAATATTCACTATCTCAAGGAATTGGCAACCAAGTGTATAGTTTCATGGGTAATAATAATATGATATAAAATCTATCTACCAAAAAAAAAATCCCCTTGTTGTTCCGCAATCAACTTGTCAAGGAGCATTTAAATTCTTAAAGTCAAACCTTTTAGTGTAAATCTTATAAAAGGTGGAACAAAGGCTGATAGGCCTAAAATCCTTCAACTGATTTGGTCCATTCTTCTTAGGGATTAAAACCAAAAAAGTATTGTTGAATTATTATAGCATTGATCTAGCTTTGAAGAATTTTGAGACAACTAGATAAACTTCATTCTAAATAATGTCGCAAAATATCTGGAAGAATAAAGAATAAAGGGGGGAAGCCATCCAGACCAAGGGCCTTATCACTTTCCAAAGAGAAAACTATGGATCTAATGTCTTCATTAGAAGGTGGAAATATAATTGATGAGTTGTCTTCTTGAGATATTACCCCTAGATAAGATTTAACACCTATTATTCAAGCTAGAAATCCTAGGAGGGAACATGAGCCAAAGGTTTTTTATAGAAGTTAACAATTTACAATTCGATGTATTTTTCATCTTTATACAAAACCCCATCTTCTCCCTTAATTTCAGAAATTAATTTATGCTGATGACTTCTTAAGGCTGAGAGATGGAAATACTGTGTATTCCTATCACCTTCCTTAAGCTATATTTTCCTTGATTTTTAGTGCAAGAATATTTATTCCTTAGCTTCTAGATTGTGAATAAACTTAGGAGTTCCTTTTCTTTGGCATGAGAAGGAATGGAACTGAAATCATTAATTTCCTCAATTCTGCACAATTCTTCCTCTATTTTACACTTTTGGGTGAAAATATTCCCAAAAACTTCCTTGTTCTAGACGTTAAATTTATGCTTGATATGTTTAATTTTCATGGCTAAGATATACATGGTTAAACCTTGCATAGGAAACTTCCACTATTCCTTCAGTAAATCAAGCAAAGTCAGATTGGATAACCACATTTTCTCAAATCGGAATGGAATGCTTTTAAGTTTATACATCTCACTGGTGAAAATTAGGGGGTTGTGATCAGAGCCAACCCTAGGAAGAGATGATAAAGAACTAATAAAGAGTAAATCCCATGACATTGAGACTAAGAGCTTATCCAAGCAAACTTGAATGAGGTTTTCACCCAATCTCCTGTTTGACCAAGTAAAGGGATTTCCTTTCAAGTCAACATCAATGAGTTTTACCTCAACAATAAAGTCACTAAAATCCATCATACTATCATTGAAAGAGTAGGTTCACCCTTTTTTCCATTGGGGATAAAAGAGAATTAAAATAACTTGCCACCATCCAGTTCTTGTCTTTGAAACATTTCCCAATCTCAATCAAATCTGCCTAGAGTTTTTTCCTATCATTTATGGTGTTGGCTTCATAAATGTTTATTAGTACCCATTCCACTTTATTTTGAATGTCTTTGAAGAATACCATAATATGTGATTCATATTTTAATAGAGTCATTCCTTTCAAGACAAGGGGATCCCAAAAAATTATCATCCCATCGAAAGCACCTCTAGAACTACCACTACTACAAAAAGATTTATCCTAGATAATAGCTTTGTTCTTCAAAATTTTATCCTTGGATATTTTGGTTTCTTAGAGAATTAAGATATCAAGTTTGTGCTTAAAAACCATGTTTCTTGCTAGTCTCTATTTTGCAAGGTTATTCAAACCCCTTATATTCTAGGATATAATCTTCATTTCTTATTTCTTATAAAGTGTTTGAGGGTCATTTGGGTACCCTTTGCAACTCATTTGTCAGTTTTAGATTTTTTGGCATTCTGATTAGATGGTCTTCTGATAGATTTTGGCTCTTCTCCTACTTGATCTTTTTCCTAACCTTTTTTTGTTGAACCTTTATCCATTGCTCCTCTGTTGTTTCCTTATTTTTCTCAATAATGTCTCTCTTACCTATTGAAGAACATTATCCTAGGATAGGTGAAAAGGGCTTAAACAACCCGAAGTTTCTAACTAGAGTTAAAAAATCTTTTATAGGAAAAACTTTTTAAGGAACTGAATCCTCATCAGTTAATAAAGATTCAAAGGATAGGAAAGAAGATTTCATGGCCATCTTCTAGTTGTTCCTTAAGAAGTTGTGAAGAAGTTGGATTTGAAATGGGGGAAGCAAATGCTACTTCATCCAAAATATCAATCAATAGGGGTAGGGTTAGAATAGCCTTTACAAAAATTGGATTGATTAGCATGACATAATTAATAACAATATAATGGATTAGAGAAGTGGAAACCCAAACAGGGATAAGAATCTTTGGGGTAAGCAAAGTCTTAATAGAGGCTATGGCAGAAAACCTTTCCTCTGGCTAAGAGGAGCAAGAGCCAAGGTAGGTAGATGGGAATGGGAAGAAGGGTTAGAGGGAAGAGGAATAGGGATGGAATCTTAAGAGGGTGAGGGGAAGGGTTCAAGGAAAGTGGTTTCTTAACCCAATGGGGAGTTAGGGGGAGGGAGGTCTTCTTAATAAGGGGATAATCCTTAGAAGAATGATTGAGGATAGGAGGTTTCATACGTTAGTTTAATATTAAGTTCCAATTGAAATAAAAAAGTGTAAATGTAATGAAATATTAATTTTATGTTTTGAATCAAGCTCTAAAATTTGAATGAACAATATTTTTTTCAACTTTTATGATAAATAAAGATAAAATTATTATTTCAATATCTCATTTGTAAGGATTTTATAAGTCCAAGAAGGGCTAGGTTCACTTAGATAATTGTTATATGATTTTAAATTCCCAATTTTTACCAATTTTAATTTTAATTTAAAAAATGATTAATCAAAATTATGCTTCATTTTTTAATCTAATTTTAGGATATATGATTTAATTGTTATGAATTTCTAAATTTAAACTATTTAAATTGTTTAGTTTCTTTTGCAATTTACTTACACTTCACATAATTTTTGTTCACTTTAAATGATGTAGAATAGTATCCAAACTAATTTTGTATGAAAAATTAAAATTTATAAGACATGTTTCTTTTCATTTCATGAATTTGGGGCTTATGGTTTATTCACTATGATTTTTTAAATTTTGGGTATTTGCAAAGCATGTTCTAGTTTGACAACCCCTTTGGAAGGGTACAAGAACTTGTCTTATAGGACAGCCAAGAGATAGGTTAGTGGTCACCCATGTGATTGAGTAGATTGTGTAAGATATCCCTAAGGGATGACTTGTCGGGTATCCTCACCACCATGGTTAGCATTGTTAGGCCACAGTTAACCCACCTAGGGTTTTAAAGTGATGGGGGAAATTAATGAAGGTTGATCGCCACCCAGTTTTGATCATTTTTTAATATAATAAAAAAATTAATCTTATTTTATATTAATACAATTTTAAAGTATACTTTTTATTAAAGTCTAAGCCTATACAAATAATTCTAAAACTATAACTAATGAACTAGAGTTAAATGTTTTTTTGTGCAACCAATTATGAAAACCTAAAAACTCAAAGGTGGGGTAACCCAGAATGGACTCCCCCTTAATTGTTTGGCATATTTTGTACTAAATATTTTTTAGATCCTAGAACTACATAGTTTTCAAGATATGACCCTTTCATCTTAGAGAGGTCATTTTTTACCTTGTTGATGTTTGTGGGCACTTGGAAGTCTCAAGATGGGTCAAACCAAAAGGGAAATCTCATTAATTTTATCTCCCATACCATGTGAACTAAAAATTAAACCCTGAAATTGAAAAAAAAAAAAAAAGTAATTTATTCATTAATCTTGTTGGTGGCCATTAATGGTGTTGGTGGAGCTTAAAGCTCCCAAAGGCTTTTTCAAGAACCGTAGGAGTTCAGAACTAGCTGGGGAATTTTTGAGAAGAGAGGCACCTAAAACATTATACCAAACATGCAGGTATTGAAATATATTTAAAGAATGAAATAAAATGGAAAAAGGCTTAAATCTTGGAGACTTCATTAATGACATTTATCCAAGGCTAAGGAAGGAGAAGAGGGATGACTATGGACAAGTTATCCTCCAAAAACCACCTTCCTCTTTTTCCAAATAGAAGATTGAAAAATAAAAAATGATTTGAAAGATTTATTTCATTCATTAAGGATTTCTATGGTTTCCTCATCATTGACTGAATCCAATGGTTGAGTTATAAATGATCCAATGGTTGAGATAGAGTGATCCATCTTTAGGGAGTTAAGCAAGGACACTTTAGACCCTATTACGGTCATATAAAAATTATAAATCTTCTTTGCTAAGAAATTTTATTAAAAATTAAGTCACCTTGAAATTAGATTTGGTTATGACTTCAAGCATAAATTGAGCCCTGTGACTATTCGAAATCACTCAAGACTCCCATTGAACCCCATTGAGAGTTATGATGAATCATTCAAGCTAGGGGTTACTTGAACCCATCCATTTTTAGTTGCACATCCTTTATAGGACTTGGGGATCATGGGGAATGTTAGGTTTTACTATATATTTGTATGCTTGTTTGAGATCTTGTAGGCCAATTAGAGTGTGGGTTGCTTGTCTAGTCAAATAGCATGATAATATGTCTACTTGCACATTGGCACTCGTGATATTGAGACATGCAAGTTTGATTTGATGGTTTGTATTTATCATGCCCAAAAATGGATAAATATTATAAATTTTTATTTTTTAGAATGTGTTTGATACATTATATAAAAAATTGGGTTTTATTTTGTGTGGTTTCAGTCATGAAAAATTATGTGTGACACTTTGACACATGTTTTGAATTTTTCGGATCCCTCTCATTCTTCTATTTTCAAAGCCTTGCTAATTTCTTATAAAATTATTTCAAACATTTAAAATAATAAATACAAAAAATTAAAATATTGAAACAATACTAAAACATTCAAAATATTCTCAAAAAATCAAAAATCATGACTTGAACATAACATAGGATGCTAGTTATTTCCTTATATATGTTATTTATTACATATTTTTTATATATCATATTTATTTAATATACACCTACATTTAATTAGGTATATGAGTGTGATGCAAGGCATACATTATCCATGAATTCTTGGATATTGGATTCTCTTCTTCCCAATGTCCATATCTATGTTGGGGCCATATAAATCTACAAGTTACATTATCACATGTAAAATATTTTTATGACCGCAGATGCAATATTGAGCTGCATAACTTACAAGTGTTTTTATAATCATTCATATCTTACATCATGTTATATGGATATTCTATATCAATATGATATGACACTAATACATATGGATAGAATAGACTAGATTCCACTTGTTCTATGATCCTCTGATGTTGTTTACTTTATTGCATAATAGGCTAGACATTTTTTTCTTTGTGTGTGTGGCTATTGACCCTTGTGTGAAAATTATTGAATATCTCTATGATATTTTTTTGGTATGTGGAACATTTTAACATGTTTATTACTTGCATCTCTTCCACTTATGTGTGTAACATTTAAACATGTTCCTTTTTTGTGACATTATTAATGTCCTTTGTGTGAGGCCACTTGGACTTGTTTATTGAGACATATTCATCTCCATTGTATGTGTCCCTTGGCTTTATTGTATGATATTATGTGACATTGTGTGATATTGTGTGTTATGCTTATTGTGTTTTTTGAGACTGATTAATGGTGTCATGACACATATCTTGCACTTATATTGTGTAGTCTACTTCAGAGATGGTTACTTTACTACATGTTATAATGTTATATCTATCCATGCATGACACTTGTATGCATCACATTAAATATGTTTCTTACATACTTTAATGACAATTGTATTTTTATGATGACATGCTCTCTAATATTGATATAATTAATACATGATCTTTTTATATCACATGATACAATTAAATATTTTTTTGAGATGAGTAACTTTTAGGCTGCATCCTTCAACTCAAAATGGAGGCATCATAATGGGATTGTCTTAGAGATCCAACCCTACATGAATAGAAAAATCAGATTCAAGATAGAGTATAATTTACAAATATACAAAGTAAAGGTTTTCAATATGTTCTAGAGGAAGGGTGATCATAGCACTCCTAGTTCTAGTTCGGACCCCATTTCTAGGGGGTTTGACCTATTAGGATTTAGCTAGGGTGATCCCCATGATAAGGACCTCCAATCTATAGGTATTTTTTCCATGGTTGCCTAGACTTTTGGTGTTGTATTTTTTGATGTATTATATCTTTTATGGGCTAGGCCTAGTCTTTTGTTGTTTTGTTCCTAGGCTATGCCTATTTTGTTGGCTATCTAGTGTGCTCTCATACCACCTTTTTTTGTCAATAGTATTGTATATTTTTTATATTAATTAATATATCTATATTTATTTCATCAAAAAAAGATTCAAAGTAATTAAAAATTATATTTTATAATAGATAATGATATATATATATATATATATATATATATATATATATTAGAAATTGGCACATTGAACAGATTTTAGAGGCATATGGCATTCATATGAACACACTTTTCAAAGACTCAATGTAAAAAATCATACATACTTGAATGCATATGCAAGGGCATATGACAAAAAATTACAAGATCAAAATTATAGGTTATAAATAAATTTACAATTGATCATATAGGTGTATAGTATTATATATCACTTGGCATAGATTCAAGGGGCATGATATTTATTCATTCCAATTCTTATTCAAACCAAAGTTTAAATCTCAAAATTCAAAGTTCAAAATTACAAGTTCAAAGTTAAAATTTTCAATTTCAAAGTTCAAAAGCAAAATGGCTTTTTCAATTCAAATCAAAGAGAAATGCATCATGATGGGGGCATAAAAATTTTTCATTCCCTTTTTATCATAAAAATATAATCTAGATATGTCTATAGCAATGTGTTTTGAATTTGTTATGAGTAATGTATGTTGAGATTCAGTGATGCTCAATAGCCATGAAATTAGTTATGTAAACCTCATTGTGTGGTGTCACCTTATCTTACAGGTGATGTATGTTTGACTCTAATGACACTAAACAACCTTGGTATCACTTCATGTGAACTCATAATGGTTCCAACTTTTTTGAACTAGTACAGTGGGTGTTATTCCTCTTACTTGAGAATTTGAATATTGCATCTATCGAACTCAAGAACTTGATTAATTATTCAAATTTGGGAATTTCTCACTCTAAATTCACCATTGCTTCAAATTATTCAAGTGCTTCAATAAAGTGGCACAATTATCCATCATAATTTATAGGTTACAAGTAAATTTGGTTTCATCTCCTTATAGGTGTAATTCTTCCTTGCTATCTTTTCATTTTTCAAATATTAAGGTTCAATTTTCTTCCAAATTTCAAATGTAAAAAATAACTACTTCATGAGCTATTGTAGGGTTTTTTTAAAATTATTTTATTTCAAAATTTAAGTATCCACTCAAATAAAAGGTATGTTTTACACACTCAGGTTAAAAGTGTTCCTCCTTTACTCTAACAATTTCATTACTAGATAAGAGGGAAATGCAAACATAAATTTGGCCACATATAATTGACAAAGATAATTATTAACACATTCTAAACCAAATGACATCTAATTACATGACTCTTATTCTCCATTATTTTAAGCCTTTTATCCATATGTAAGTTTGACTATTTATTTCTTGTTACAGCTACACAAAAATTTCAATGTCAAATACTCAAGTTGCTTAAAATCACATATAAACTATCTCCAAAAAATAACAATTGTCCTAAATCCTTTTAGAAAAGTCCATGTTAGGTGGACATGATTGCTTTGTTTTTGCATCCACTTAGTTACAGTGTGTCCCACGCCAAATAATGGCTAGTTTATGAAATTTAAAATACTCTTTTGGGTCTTCTCGCATGTTTCATAAGGTTATCTAAAGGAAATTGTCAAAAGGATCACTTATAAATACACATAAAATATTAGTCAATATTATTAAACTTGGCAATCACTTCTCTCAAGGTTACATAGTATTACACATTGAGAAAATATACCATATTTCTAAAAAATTCAATATCATTCACAAGGAGCAGCCATAAGCCAAGTCAAGATCATCCCAATGTAAGTCAAGAGCTATCATTTTTAAGTATCAAAGTCATTTTCTAGCTGTATACATATAGTAAAAGGAGAACAAATTTCACATTCACTATAGATGGTAAAACTACATGTGTTTGATTTCTCTTATCAGAGTATTAGATACATAGGTAGTATTCAATCATTAAAGGGGCTGATTGAGGTTAGCTCAGACCATTATACTCCCCTCTTTTTTTCAAGTTTTTAAGCTATCAAAGTGTCCTTAGGGTTACAAAGACAAGAATAAAATAACATTTTTTTGTGGTATTAATCAAAGTGTGATATCTCAAATTTATCAACCGGCATGAGCATGAAGGTATATCAATCTATTTATACCACAATCAATAGGGACAAGTTTGTGTTCAAAAAAATTGAGTAGCCTATGCTGCCATCCAATTAAAATAGTTTTGTCTAGGAATATTCTATGATTCTACTTCTAATTTATCATTTCCAAAAATATTAATTTCTTTGTATTTCTATCAATCGGTTAGCATATTTAATTGGGATAAGTTCATGGTCAATAGATGGAAATGGTCTATATTGTAGTCCCCTTACAATAGACCTATCTAGAAGCATTTTTTTTATTTTGATCCTAATCTTAAGCATGCATACTGACCTCCTTTACTAATTTTCACTTATAACATTCAATTTAAATCCCATTTTTAGCTAAGTTGTTTTATTTCAAGTAAAATCCTAGTTTAGTAATTTTCCATATTTAGCATTTGTTAAAAGCAAAATTGCTTCTCTAATTTTACACATATAATTACAAATACAATTTATTGTGCTTTTATCAAAAATAAGGTAAAGCACTTTTTATTCATGTCCATCTCAACATAATCAATTTTTAGAATATATTTTATCACCCTCATAGCACCCCTTGATTGACTGTAGAATATTTTATTAAGCCTGATGTCAAAGATTGGAGACCGAAAGGTGGTCTCTCTTTTGTATAGAGAAAAAAATAAGGAGACATTGATATCAACTCACTTGCCATAAGTCAAATATATATAACACCAAAGACCAATGTATATTAGAAGCAATATCAATGATGCCAAGAAAAAATTAGCATCCCCAATAGTCAAATTCAAAATATAAGGAAATAAAGGTGACATGGCATGATTATGATTATATAATTCATAATGCAACCAAATATGATTCCTTCAATCCATCAATCCCTTCGTATTCAAATCACATGGGGATAGTAATGGTAGGATTCTAGTTCCCAAATATTGTAATTCATTAATAAATTAATATTGAAACCTTATAAAATGATTTACGTCACAAAACATTTCTCATGAATTTCAAGTCATTCAATAGGAAGATATTTGGGCTAACTAGTTTAGTGAGACTCATTTAGTTTTTTAAGGCTTGTTTAGTTTTTGTGAAGCTCATTCAACTTTCATGAAGATATAAAACTAAATGTGACATGACATAATTTTGATTACATAATTCAAAGGAAAATCTAATCACACAAGGATATTAATGGTGGAAGTTATTAACTTGATCTCAATCCTCAACATTTACAATGACCTAACATAATGTGAGGAACTAGTTCCCAATATTTGACCCTAATAAAAATTTATCTTTAATCCCTTAATAATTTCCTATTTTTTACATTTAATTAAGCAAAGCTCTTGTAAATATTGATCACTTTATGAACTACCATTTTATTTACTGAAACCTCATTTATTCTAAATTATAAGTTCACCATTTTTAAATAAATTATAAATATTATTGTAGATTCACCTTTTCATCTATATAAAATTTTAAAAATTCTATTTTCTCCATCAACATGAAAGACATTCTATTAGGATTCTCTAGAATAGCAAATATGAGTCTAGACAGATTCACCACCCATGCTTGGACATAGAAGAATAATTTCTACCTTCCATAAAATAATTGGTTATAGATGCACAAGGAGACTTGGACGAGGAGGTGGTACTTAAATATAAATTTAGAGAGACAAATAGTGGATCACAAAAGTCTTGGAAAATTGGACTCAAGGGGAAGACACCAAGGCAATCCAAGTGGTACTCCAAGGAGAAGGTGGAATAGTTGTTTCCACATATTCTCCCCCACTAAGAAAGACTTTGTGGACCGAAATTCTCTCAATAAATGAGTTATGATCCATAACGATCCAAAAAAAATCCATTCATTAGGTAACAGACAACATAACCAGTTCCAGTCATCATTAGATATTTAAGGTATAATTTGTTAAGGTATGTTCATGTTGTTGGTTTTGAGGCATTATTGTTGTCGTTGATGTAAAAGTAAATATATATGTCATTAATTTCAAGATTATATTTTAGGCCATGCATGTTTAAATGGTATGTGACAAATAAGTCTTAAGGCAAAAGAAAAATTGAAGGTAACCTATTGTCTCTCTATTGAGAGAGAATTTGAAGGCAAATTGGTAATTTTTCTAAGGTTGATGCCATGGCAAGATAAAGGTCATGATACAAGGAATGAGAGAGTTTATAAATATTTTTAAACATGAGAAATAAGCAAATAAGCCTTCAGATGAGTTCCGAGGCTAGTTTTGAGGCTTTGTTCTTGCTGAAGAGACCTAGTGAGAAAGCACAGGATTGGTAGCATGTTAAGGTGAGCAGTCTAAGGCTTGTGATATGATGTGTGGTAGTGTGTGAGAAATTTATGAGGTATTTTTAAATGAATATGAGGTATTGATATCATTTCAAAAGGTTTCAATTTGTGTTCAAGGATTAAGTATGACTAGCAGGTCAAGACCTAATGTACAAAGAGACTTAGTGTGGCCTAATGAAGGGTCAAGTTCATTTCCCAAGGTGCCATAGCTCATGATATAATTTTCATAGGTTTTATAGGTTTTTTTAAGTGTTTTTACCAATTTTTAGGTCATATATTGAAGAATAAATCATGAAAATTGGTGTTGAGGTTTTATGTGTGCATAGAATGGGGTATTGCAGACCTGAGAAGGATTTTATTATACTCATTGGCATGTGCAACATTTGCATGAGATATTTATAAGTTAATTTAATTTGGTTAAGTTTAATATATTTAATTTACTGGATTTTTTTATTTATTTAAGGATCAATCCTTTATGAACGATTGTTAAGAATGGAAGGCAGTCTAAACCCTCATTATGACCCGATAGGAAAGACCTTGTTGTAAATGGATCAGAATAGATTGTTTAACCTTTTTTTCCTTTTTTAACATGTACATTAATCTTTTAATTTTCTATAATCGGCATTGGTTTGTTATAAGAGTGAGTGAAAACTACAAGAAACCCCTTGTTTCTCAAAATTTTGATGTAGTAGGAAGGGTTGACAAAGTCAAAGCATGAAAATGGATGAAGGATGATGTGTGATAATTTTATTGTCTTATAATACAATTTTATGATCAATTTTAAGACCCTAAATATGATAAAATGGTCATGTAAGTTGACCTATCACTAAATAGGCCTAATGAGGAAAACTGTGAAAAAATTAGGTAGAAGTGAGAATGAGATTAGGGATAGGTTGAAGTAGATTAGGGATGGATAAAAATGCATGGGTTTTTTTTTAAATACCTATATCTCATATTAAATTTGTTTATAATTTTTTATTATTCTCATATACATGCAAAAATTTGTTCTCAAAGTGACCTGTCTAACACAGTAAAGTTTGTGTAGGGTGAAGATGTGAGATTGGTCTGTAAGACCACTATTGATATTGAATTTTATAATATATCTATTCAAATATGTTATAAAGATTATTAATTATCATATAAACCTATTTTAATTTCATAAAAAATTTCACATAGGTGTTCTAAATCTTGATCTTCGTGACTGTGTTTTTGGAGCTACAGGCAGTTTTTTGTGTGAGTGAGAATGTTGTTCCTGGGTCATTTACATATATTTAAAGGGTAAATTATAAATTAATTTGTTTTAGATATATAATAGGATAATTTTAATACATTTTTATTTATGATAAATGCCTATGAAGGTATGAAAATTTGAAGGTTCTTGACTGGGTTCTTAAGGCCTATGTGTAGTTCTGAGTGAGCATATGAAGTTGATCAATTTGAGGTCTTGTGCCCTATATTTTGAAATATAATGGAATTGGGGATGAAAATTAGGTAATTTATGTTCCATCCATGTGATTTTTTAGTATGGTTATGTGGTAAATTTGAGTGTATGATTCATATTTTCAAGACAGACTTTTTGACAGTAAAAAGGCCTAATTATGAATAGACCTAATTGTGTGGTTCAAGAAGTGAAATGAAGTAAATGGTGTTGGGGACCTAAGGTGAGATTATCAAGGGTATATTTTAATAATTTTTTAAGTGTTTCATTTATTTTTTTAGGATCAAGGTGTTCCAAGGTTGTCAACGTGAAACATGTGCCTTAAGAAGGCTTAATTGCATTAGATCTATATTAGGCATAATGGTGGTTTTGGCCCTTATAGGTGGTGACTAACCTATGTAGTGGGTGTTTCACTTATTAAATGTGTTTTCTTGTATATTATAATTTTTATCCAATTATGTTGAAGATATTATATGACCAAGATGAGTGAGAGCAAGAGTCAAGTATAAAGAGAAGGCCTAATAGGTCTAATTTGTCTAGTTAGAAAATTGAGGACATAAGTAAATGATATAGAGTTTTGGAAACTAGGTAGAGGGATTAAATATCATCATATATGTTTATTGAATATTTCATGAATATATATATATATATATATATATATATATATTTTTAAAGGTGATGAGCAAGGTCATGTGACTTAATTCTACCAAGGAAAGGTTTAGTTGGGGGAGAAGGCCTAATAAGCTATTTGAGAGAGAAAGAAGAGTGAGAAGAGAAAAATAAGGTGGTCATATTTAGTTGAGTAATAAAAATGTGTTCAAAAGTGATAATAGATTTAAGGTAACTAATTTTTCTTTGATTCACCTATGGGGTTGGTTCCTCCTTGCAAGTTAATGTTTGATAAAGGACTGGTTGAGTTAGTGTTTGACTAGTGAGGGGTTGGTGCTCCTTGTGGGGTTGGTGCCTCACTAAAAGTTTGATAAATTGATTATATGAATGTATTCCATGTGATTTTTTTTGGGTTTTAATCCCCAATAGTTTTTCCCACATATCTCATGTGTGTTTATGGTGTTTGCTTTCATAGATGCTTGTTTATGCATTGACTAATGTATGTGAATGAATGCTTTATGAATGATAAGTAAAATTGAAGGATTATTTCAAGGCAATTGATTCACCCCATTCTCTCAATATATATAATTACAACATTTGGTATTATATATGGTCCTTTGAAGGATGGATAATATCCCAAAAGAGATTTTAATCAAGCAAAGATGGCTAGTCAAGCACAAGGTGGTTTCTCTACAAGCAAGGCTCCATTGTTTAATGGATCCAATTGTGTTTTTTTGAGTGTCAGGATGAGGACATATTTGATATTTCAATTTCATGATGTTTGGTAATCAGTCTTGGATGGATATACTGCGCCCCCTATTCCTCCTATAGACGCAGCTTTCAAGGAAGAAAAGAAGTCAAAGGAGAAGAAGAGACAAGGGAAGAAAGTCAAAAACAATGATGAATCTGATATTGATGATGATGAGTTAATATCTTTGTTTGAAAGAAATATTAAAACTAGTTTAGGTAAATACAAGGGTAATTTTCCCTTCAAATACTTCAATTATGGAGAGATTAGACACTTTGCTAATAAGTTCCCTCATAATCATAAGGCAAAGGATGATGAAGAGCATGATGAAGGTCATGATGATGATAAAAGGTCCTATAGGTATGATAAGAGAAATAAAAGATTCAAGAGGTATGATGATAAGAATAAGTTTTTCAAGAACAAAACAAGCCTTTACACCAAGGAAGATTTCAGCTCATCTAATGGAAGTGAGAGAAGTGATTCTGAAATTAAGCATAAAGGTGATGGTCCTGATGTCAATGAAGTAATTTTCATGGCTGAGGAAGCAAGTTGTTAAAATTAATAAGAGTCCATATGGATTGGTTGAGGTATTGGTTATTAATATAAAGAGGAAGATGATGTGGACTTTGAGGCTAAATTGATGAATACTCTAGAAGAACTGAAGATGGTGAAGAAGAAGAATAGGATGATGAGGTCTCTTATCAAGGACTATAAAGATAAAATCAACTTGTTTTAAGTTAGACTAAGAAACAAATCCAAGGAAAAAGAGGAAATAATCAAGCAGGTGGAGACTCAACATGAGATTGTGATCACAAGCCTAAAGGCTAAAGAAGAAGAATGTGTAAGGTATGTAACTGAAGTGAATTCCTTGAGAACTAAATTGAATCAAGTATCAAGTAAGGTTAAGTCCTTTGTGAGGTTTGAAAATAAGGTGGTCATCTTCAGTTGAGTAACATGTGTTCAAAGGTGATCATAGGTTTAAGGTAAATGATTTGGTGCTGATTTACCTATGGGGTTCGTGTCTCTTTACAAGTTGATGCTTGCTAAAGGACTAGTTGAGCTGGTGCTTAACTAGTGAGGGGTCAGTACTATTTGTGGGGTTGGTGCCTCACTAAAATTTTGATCCATTGCTTACAGGACTATAGTCAAGTGGTGTTTTAATGATTTATATTCCCCAAGAATTTTTCCCACATATCTGATGTGTTTTTATGGTGTTTGCTTTCATAGATGCTTGTTTATGCAATGATTAATGTATCTGAATGAATGTTTTATGAATGATAAGTGAAATTAAGGATTGTTTCAAGGAAACTAATTCACCCCCCCCCCCCTCTCAGTATCTATACTTACAACATTTGGTATAAAATCTAGTCCTTTGAAAGAAGCCTAATACCCTAAAGGATATCCTGAGAAAGCAAAGATGGCTAGTCAAGAACAAGGTGGTTTCTCTACAATCAAGGCTCCATTGTTTAATGAATCTAATTATACTTTTTGGAGTGTCAGGGAGGACATATTTGATGTCTCAATGTCATGATTTTGGTAATCAGTCTTAGATGGATATACTGCACCCCCTATTCCTCCTATAAAATCAGCTTTCAAGGTAGAAAATAAGTCAAAAGAGAAGAAAAGACAACGTAAGAAAGTCAAAAATGACGATAAATCTAGTATTGATGATGATGAGTTAATATCTTTGTTTTCAAGAAAGATTAAAACTGGTTCAGGTAAATATAAGGGCAATCTACCCTTTAAATACTTTAATTGTGGAGAGATTGGACACTTTGATAACAAGTACCCTCATAATCATAATGAAAATGATGATGAAGATCATGATGAAGGTCATGATGATGATAAAAGGTCTTATAGGTCTGATAAGAAAAATAAATCTTCAAGAGGTATGATGATAAGAAGTTTTTCAAGAACAAAATAAGCTTTTACACCAAGGAAGATTGCAACTCATCTGATGAAAGTGAGAGAAGTGATTCTAAAAGTGGGAATGAAGTTGATGGTCCTGATATCAATGAAGTTATTTTCATATGAGGAAGCAATATTTTCAAATCAAGAAGAGTCCATATGGATCGGTGGAGGTATTGGTGATTAATATGAAGAGGAAGATGAGGTGGACTTTGAGGCTAAATTGATGAATTCTCTAGAAGAAATGAAGATGGTGAAGCAGAAGAATAAGATAATGAAGTCTCTTATAAAAGACTATTAGGATAAAATAAACTTGTTTGAAGTTATATTGAGCAACAACTCCAAAGAGCAAGAGGAAATAGTCGAACAAGTGGAGACTCAACATGAGATTGTGACCGCAAGACTAAAGGCTAAAGAAGAATAATGTGTAAGGTATGTAACTGAAGTAGATTCCTTGATAGCTAATTTGAATCAGGTATCAAGTAAGGTTAAGTACTTTATGAGGTTTGAAAATAGTACCAATGATCTAGACAACATTCTGAGTAGTCAAAAAATTGCTAATGACAAAACATGCCTTGGTTTTAATAGAGACCAAAAGAACACTAATGTGTTCAAGAAGGTCAATGATCAATCAAAGAATTAAGGTGATAACATAATGAATTATAATACTATCAAACATCCTAATACTATAAAGTATGATAACCCTTTCAATGGTTATTGTTATTCATGTAACCAATTTGTTCATAGAGCAAGGTATTGTAGAAGGCCCTCCAAGAATGAATATGCATGGAACTATGAAGAGAGTCATCAGTCAAAATGTATGGGTCATGGTGTGTTTCCTTCAATAAGAATAGTGTGTTTCAATTTTCAAAAGGTTAGTCATATTTCAAAGTTTTGTAAGCATGGATTCTCAAGTCAAAACAAGAAAATTGAGGCCCCAAGAGTGCAAGAAATAAGACAATTTAATGAGTGGAAACCTAAGGTAGCTAAGGTTGATAACCAATCTGCAAGTCCAAGTGGACTATTTATCATGATGGACCATAATCCAGATGAAAAGGAGTGATAATAATTCTCACTATCAGCTCAGATTGTGGATGAAAAATTCAAGTCAAATAAACCAAGTCATGATGATGTTCAAACAGATATTGAAGAATTCAAGCCTAAAAGAATCATGAAGAAAGATCAGTCTAGTAAAGACAAGGAGATCTGGTAATCTCCTAAGTTTATGTCATTTAGTATCCAAGAGAGAAGAGGTGACTCCATTAAGCTTCATGGAGGCACTCATCTAGTGATTAGAAGCATGAAGGATGCTTGGTCTTAGGGTGAGCTTTGTGTTCTTTGTTGACATTCAGATTCAAGGTCTAGTCAAGAGTTTGTTCAAGGTGTGATCACAAGAGATGAGTCACAAAGACTTTGTATGATGACTTGATCAAACCAAGTCACATTCATGATAGTGTTTGAATATCTCATGGAGTTAAATGGATCCAATCATGATCCAAGTGTAGGTATGTGAGCCTGATCTGTGTTGAGTTTTTGTCAAACAAAGATGATGAGTTTGTTTGGAAGAGAAAAGGTATGGTGTTCCAGGTCCAAGGATTATATAGTTTCCAAGAATATGACCCTTTATCATTAATGTCAAAGGGTGATAAAGTTCCAATTTGCGAGAAAGGTTAGTTTGAATAAAATCCAATTTGGGGAGTTATGTTTGATCAGTTTTGTGTAAATGTTTGTCATCAATGACAAAGAGGGAGATTTTTGAGGTATGTTCCTATTGTTGGTTTTGAGTCATTTTTGTTGTCATTTATGTCAAAGTAAATATATATGTCATTAATGTTAATATCAGAGTTGAGGTCATGTATGGTGAAATGGTATGTGACAAAAAAGTCTTATGACAAGAGAAAATTTGAAGGCATCCTATTGTCTCTCTATTGACAAAGAATTTTAACGAAACTTGGTGATTTTTTAAGGTTGATGGCATGAAAAGATAAAAATCATGATACAAGGCATGAGAGAGTGTATAAATCTATGTAAACATGAGCAAGAATCAAAGAATCCTTCAGATGAGTTCCAAGGTCAGTTTTGAGGCTTTGTCCTTGATGAAGAGACTTAGTGAGAAGGCACGAGCTTGGTAGCATGTTGAGGTGAGCAGTCTAAGGATTGTAATATGATGTGTGTCAATTTTTATCAAGGTATGAGGTTTTTCGACATGAGGATGAGGTATTTTGAGCAGTGCAAAAGGTTTCAAGGTATGTTCAAGGTCTAAGTATGACTAGCAGTTCAAGACCTAATGTGCAAAGAGACCTAGTGTGGCCTAATGAGGGGTCAAGTTCATTTCCAAAGGCTCCAAATCTTATGAGAAAATTTTCAGAGTAGTGATAGGTTTTTTTAAGTGTTTTGACCAAGTTTTAGGTTATAACTTGAATAAGAAAGCATGAAAATTGGTGTTGAGATTTTCTATGTGCACAGAATGGGGTATTGCAGACCCGAGAAGGATTTTATTATATTCATTGGCACATGCAACATTTTCATGAGATATTGATAATTTCATGTAAGTTTGGGAATGGTCCTATATTGAATTTCCTAGGGTTGGTTTTGGATTTAAGGATCAATCATTTATGAATGATTGTTAAGAATGGAAGGTAGTCTAAACCCTCCTAAAACCATCATTATGACCTAATAGGAAAGATATTTTTGGAAATGGATCATAATGGATTGGTTGACATTGTTTGACATTTTTTGATGTTTTTAACATGTAGATGACTCTTCCAATTTTTTCCAAGTGGCATTGGTTTGTCATAAGAATGAGTGAAATCTATAGGGAACCCCTTGTTTCTCAAAATTTTGATGAATTGGGAAGGGTTGACTACATCAAAGCATGCAAATGGATGTGTGATGAGGTGTGAGAATTTTATTTTTTTCTCATATAGTTTTTTGATCAGGTTTAATATCTTAATTATTCTAAACTAGACATGTAAGTTGACCTATCACTAAATAGGCCTAATGAGGAAAATAATGAGAAAACTAGGCAGAAGTGAGAATGAGATTAGGGATAGGTTGCAGTGGATTAGGGATGGATCCAAATGTATGGGGTTTTTTTAAATAATTATACCTCATATTATTTTTGTTTATAAGTGTTGATCATGCTCATAAACAGTCAAAAAAAAATCTCAAAGTGACATGTCTAACACAGTAAGGTCTGTGTAGAGTGAAGATGTGAGATTGGTATGTAAGACCAATATTGATATTGAATATTGTAATATATATATATATATATATATATATATATATATATATATATATATATATATATATATATATATATTCAAAGATTCTATAATGATGATTAATGATAATACAAACCTATTAAATTTCATAAAATTTTTCACACAGGTGTTCTAAATCTTTATCTTCATGACTGTGTTTTTGGAGCTACAGGCAGTTTTATGTGTGTGAGTGAGAATGTTGTTCCTAAATCATTTTTCATAGATTTGAAAAGTCCAATGCAAATTAAGTTTTTATATAGATATCATAGGCTCATTTTAATACTTTTATTCATGTGAAATTCCTATGAAGGTATGAAAATTCAAAGGTTCTTAATTGGGTTCTTAAGGCCTATGTGTAGATCTGAGTGAGCATATGAAGTTGATCAATCTGAGGTCTTGTGCCCTATATTGTGAAATATAATTAACTTGGTGATTAAAACTAGGTCATTTAGGTTCTATAAATATGATTTTTTAGTATGTTAATATGTCAAAGTTGAGTGTATGATTCATATTTGCAAGATAGACTTTCTAGTAGTAAGAAGGCCTAATTACGAGTATACCTAATTGTGTGGTTCAAGGAGTGAAATGAAGTAAATGGTGTTAGGTACCTAAGGTGAGATTATAATGGGTCTATTTGAATCATGTGTGAATTTTTTCATTCATTTTTAGAGGCTCCTGGTATTCCAAATTGGTCAAGGTGAAACGTGTGCCTTAAGAAGGCCTAATTGCATTAGGTCTCCATTAGGCCTAATGGTAGTTTTGGCCCTTATGGATGGTGACAAACCTATGTAGTGGGTGTTTCACATTTTAAACATGTTTTTAATCTATTCTAATGCTAATCCAAGAAATGTGAGGATCTTAGATGACCAAGATGAGTGAGAGCAAGAGTCAAGTATAAAGAGAAGGCCTAATATGCCTAATTTGTCTAGTTAGAAAATTAAGGACATGAGCGAATGATATGGAATTTTGAAAACTAGGTAGAGGGATTGAAAATCATAATATAGGTGTGATTAATATGTCATGAAGATATAACTATGTTTCTATAGGTGATAAGCAAGGTCATATGACCTAATTCTGCCAAGGAAAGGGCTAGTTGAGCGAGAAGGCCTAATAGGCTATTTGAGAGAGAAAGAAGAGTGAGAAGAGAAAAATAAGGTGGTAATATTTATTTTAATAAGAAACAAGTGTTCAACTTTTATCATAGGTTCAAGGTAATTGAGTTGGTGCTAAGTTACCTAGGGGGTTGGTGCCTCCTTGCAAGTTGATGCTTGCTAAAGGACTAGTTAAGTTTGTGCTTGACTAGTGACGGGTTGGTGCTCCTTGTGAGGTTGGTGCCTCACTAAAAATTTGATACATTGATTATAGTAATATATTTTAAGTATTTTTTCATTGTATTTTATTTTCCACTAGGGTTTCCCACATATCTCCTATGTTCTTATGATGTTTGCTTTCATAGATGCTTGTTTATGTATTGATCAATGTATGTGAATGAATAATAAGTGAAATTGAAGGATTATTTCAAGGCAACTGATTCACCACCCCCTGCCACCCCCCTACCCCTCAATATTTTTACTTCCAGCAAAATTTATATAAATGGTATCAAAATTGTTGCTTCATATAGGTGACGGTTGTGTAATCACCACGGTGGTTACATAACCATTAGTTCATGCAAATGGAAGTTTTGAAACTGTCGGTCTTCATTGGCTAGTGGTTCCACCTACAGAAACCAAACAGATTATTTATAAAAATACAAAAATTATCTTCAAATTTGTAGACAATTGATGATCATTTGGTGGATGAAAGGACATCTTCACAAAGGATAAGAAAGATGACACATAAATAAGATGGCATCAATTAAAAAAGTGAGTGCCTAGATGTTTGTAGAAAGGATTGGAGTAAATAAATAGTGAGGAAAAATTTGTGAGTAGGATATTTTTATGTTTTACTTGTTGCATATCTCATTATAATCCATCATTGGATAATACAAGATAGGAAATAGAGCCATTGCCTCTTGTAGTTGGTTTTTCCTTACACCTTTTGGGGTTTTCTACATCAAAAATATGTGTGTCATTTGTCTTATTTTTTTCGAAGCTTGTCTAAGTGTATTATATACATATTCAATCAAATATACATTAATACTAGATCATTGTATGAATTAAGTTGTCATTTTTGGAGAAAAATCAAAGTACAACAACAAATTGTCATCTCTGAGTTCTAGTAAGTTAGTGACTTGAGATTTTATAAATTAATTAACCCTCGGAACTCATGGCACTCGAGTTATAAGGCATTAAAAGAGTTCAATGTTATCTTCTAACCTTAACTTTTGTAAGATAATTAATTATAATGGGTATGAAATATTTGACTATTTAAAAGGAAGGACATAATCTCAATAATAATCCAAATTTATTTTTAATGGTGGGAAATGAAAATGCTCATGTATTATAAATAATGAAAAAAACATTTTGACTTATTTCGTGCAAAAATGCAGTAAATGTCCACTTTCAAAAGTATTGAAAAAACATTCTTATTTATTTCATATGAAAATCCACTTTCAAAAGTATTATTTTTATGAATAGACTTGGATTAGAGTAAAAAAACTTATGATGGTTATCCAAGCAATATTTCCCTTCAAAAGTTTTGTTAATGATATTTATAGAACGATTCATCAATGAGTAAATATATTTCTATAATCATTCATATATTTTTTCATAATCCTTATAAATTTTGTTTAAGTCCATCCAAAATTTTCCCCTTTCACTCCATATGGACTTCAAAAACTTTCTATTGTATTTTATGGTTAAATATCATAGATATGTTCATATGACCAAAATATTTAACCCCTTCAAGTTTCAAGGAGTTCATAAATATTGGAAGAGTAACATGTTGTTTAACATATTTTTTAATGAAGTGTATATTTACTTTACTCTTGTCTTGTCACCTGAAGTACAACTTTTATTACAGCGTTTCATTATGAAAGGATTGGATGAATGTATACCATTCAACTTGAAAATAACACAATCCCTTCAAATTTGATCATTGATGGGAGGTGAAGGATAATAATAGACACTAATATGTAATTAACTAGATAACACATGTTGCACAATGCATACACATTTATCAAGATAGTCATAACTACAAAATTTGATTGAATTTTATTTTCAATAATTTTTGGAGGAATCTCAATACTCTGTTTTGTATATCTATGTTTGGCACATGTTGGGAAGATATTGAAAAAAAATGTTGAATTTGGATTTACACCAATGAGTTACATTTGCTTTAAACTCTCTATGGATTCGTTTAAAAAGTCCATCTAATGTACATATAAAATAATGATTGCATTACATGAGAAATCATTTGATAAAATTTTAATAAATTAGCTAGTTTTAGATGAACCTCCATACCTTATGTTTAAGTTTTCATTTTGGAATTTGTTGGGAGAATGTTGGCAAAGGTGGTTGAATTTGGCTTTATAAATACCAACTACATTTTGCTTACAAATCTACAAGCTAATTTTATCCATGTTCAATACGGATTGTAGTCCTCCATTAAGCATTTTATCAAACAATTATTGGATCTTATATATGCTTGAATATATTTTGTGTGTATGTGTATCTAAACAGTAACATCTATAGCAAATGATTCACACTCTTTTTTAGAATTTTATTCATTATACACAAACTATTAATTTCTAGTTGGCTTGATTATGAATTAAAATGAATAAAAAAGCATGGGGGACATGGATATCATGAATGACTGAAGGAGATTTGAAGAGAGACAGAGGACATGAAAGATTTTTCTTTCAAAATATTTAATCAGTATGATAAAATCCACAAAACAAGAGATTCCAAAAATTCAGCCAATTCTAAAATAATACCTAAGAATTTGCTATTTGGAAAAAAATCACCCCCAAAAATTTCTTGTCTTTGTAAAGAAGAATAATAATGAAGAAACATGACAAGAGTCGAGTATAATAACTCTTTTGTCTGAATTTAATTTCTATCATATGTGTATTTAATCAACAACCATGACTACCTTACATATCATCAAGTTGGAAAAAGCCTACAATTCAACCTTACATCTCCCTAATTTGGTAAAAAATTACACATATGATCCTTACATAGCCTCACATTATACTAAAATATAATTATTCAATCTAAGAGAACATAATAAGAAATAAAGAAACACTAACTAACAATCAACATTGTTGAGTGAACACCTATGAAGTAGATGTAGACCAATCTTCATTTCTTCCTGAATCAGTATTTCTTCTCCTTGTTGTCTCCATAAGCAAAGGCGAGATATCTATTGGCAATTGAAAAGTCATAGGATTACCAAGAAATGCACCTCTTATTTTTTCTAATCTCTCAACTATCTCCATCATATTTGGGCGTTGTTGAGGTAGCTCACTTGTGCAAACCAACCCTACTTGTATAAATTGAGTAAGGCATAACAATACCTTTGATATCTCTGATTCATTAGCATCTCTAAGTAGGCTATTATCCACCACTTCATTAATTTTTTCTGGAAAATTCATACCTACCCACTTTTGAAGATTGATTTGATGACCTTCTCCAAAAATGTCATTTGCTGGTTTCCTCCTTGTCAACAACTCCAAAAGAAGAATGCCATAACTGTATACATCTCCTTTTATTGAAATATTTCCACCCGTTCCGTACTCTATAATAAAATACAATGTTTAGTGATTCTCAAGCCATTTTAAGTATTCATACAAAATAGAAAAAAAATTGATAATATTTTTTCTAATAGCACAAAATCTATACCTGGTGCAATGTATCCAATGGATCCTCGAAGTGCATTTGTAGAAGTCAATGAATCCATTGAATTTCCAAATATTAATTTGGCAATGCCAAAGTCTGCTATATGTGGAGTCATATCATCCCCTAATAGCACATTATTAGGTTTCAAATCACAATGAATCACTTGCACAAAACAATGATGATGCAGATATGCAATACCTTGTGCTATTTCCATAGCTATTTTTAATCGATCATTCAGATTCAATCTGCATTCTTCTCCTCCCTGTGGGTATAGCCATTTCTCCAAACTTCCATTTGACATGAATGGAAGAACCAGTGCTTTAAAATCAAAGGTGGAACAAGTTGAAATGATTTTGATCACATTGCGGTGCCTGACTCTTTTTAATACATTACATTCTCTAGTAAAACTTTGGTGAGCATTCTCACCTTGTAAATTGAGAACTTTAATAGCAATATTTATTCCATTTTTTAGAATCCCTCTATAGACAGATCCAAAACTCCCAACTCCTATGAGATTGGTCTGGCTAAACCCACCAGTTGCCTCTACAAGTTCTTCATATGTAATTCTTGGGGGTCCTACTTTGAGGGCAACCATTTTTTTACTTGTATGTCTCCAATAGGAATATACCAACAATAATAAAGACATCATGAAGATTGAGATGCCAATCACAACTGGTACCATTACCTTTTTCGAGACTGAAAACTGTTTGTGTTTGGAATGAGAGCAGGGCTGCAAATTTATCCATGTGCCGCAAAGACCAGGATTTCCCATAACTACAGACTCATCAAGTGTTGCAAAAACTCCTCCCTTTGGAACCTCCCCTGTTAACCTGTTTGAGGAAAGATTGATATGTTGAAGCATTTTCATCTCTTTGAAAGCCATTGGGATTTCACCAGACAAATTATTTCTAGAAAGATCAATGTCCTCGAGATTTTTCAAATGAGTAAGTGATGTTGGTATTGGGCCGTCAAAGGAATTCCAAGAAAGATTCAAATATTGCAATTCTGTGCAGCTTGACAGTGTTGTTGGAATTTCCCCTGAGAAATTGTTGAGAGACACATCTATAGCTTGGACCATTACCATTTTGCTCATCGGTGAAAGAGAACCTTGTAGCAAATTGGTTGAAATGTTGAAATAGAAATGGATATTTGGTAGTCCTGCAACTTCTGGAGGTATGTTTCCTGTAAGTTGGTTGTAAGACAAGTCCACCTTTTCCAAATTTTTGCATCTCCCTAAACTGCCAGGGATTTTGCCCGACAATTGATTGTGATGAAGAAGAAGAACTCTTAGTTGAGAAAGATCCCCAAGACTTTCTGGAATTTGCCCTGAAAGCATATTTTCACTCAATGATAACAACCCGAGCCTCTTTACCTGACCCAAATGTTTTGGAATTGTTCCAAATAAATTGTTCTTGGACAAATACAATCTTTCTAGGTTTGGAAGCTGATTGAACATGGCTGGAATGGTCCCATTCAAAAGATTGTCAGAAAAATCTATGAATGACAAGTTCTTCAGGTTGCCAATTTCACTTGGTATGTTTCCCTCAATTTTATTATGACTGAAATCCAAATAGGATAGTACCCTTGACAGCCGGCCAAGCGAAGAGGGCAAGACCCCAGTGAAATAATTATAAGCCAATTGTATGTTTTCTAAATAGGAGCAATTAGTCAAGGCTGTTAGAATAGACAAACCCCTGCTTTCGCTCACAAGATGATTTTCCCATAACCCAAGCCACTGAAGGTGGAGCAATTTACCAAACTCCAAAGGCACCGTGCCGCTCAGTTGGTTACGGTTTATGTCAATAAACCGAAGCAGAGAACAATTAGAGAGGGAGCTTGGGATTTCTCCAGTGAGTTGGTTTCCCCATAAAGTAAGATATTGCAACTCCGATAGTTTACCAAACTGCCAGGGAATGTGACCAATTAAGTTGTTGTTATGTAATTGCAAATATTGGAGATGAGTGCAGTTGAAAAGAGCAGTGGGAATTGGTCCTGTAAAGTTGTTGGAGTAAAGATGAAAAAATTGGAGTTGAGTAAGCCTACCCAATTCAGCAGGAATACCACCTGTGAAGTAGTTGGTGTAAAGATTTAAAATTTTGAGTTGAGTAAGCCTACCCAATTCAACAGGAATACCACCATGAAGTCTGTTTCTAACCAATTCCAAGATAGTTAAAGAGGACAAGTTTCCCAGGGAGGAGGGGATTGTGCCTGTCAATTGGTTTATTGCTAATCCAATGATCTCTAAATGTGAGAGAAGGCCAAGCTGGGAGGGAATGGTTCCGCTCAGACGGTTGTCAGTCAGTTTGAGAACTCGTAAAAAACGGCAGCCTTGTAGAGTGGAGGGAACAGAGCCTTCCAAATCATTACCAGACAGTCTAAGTATTCTCAAGCGAAAAAGCCTTCCCAGCTGAGGTGGAATTTGGCCGTAGAAGCTATTATTCCAGAGATCGAGTACTCTAAGGAAAGACAGGTTTCCTATAAAAGGAGAGATGGGGCCTACTAAAGCCATACCTGTGAGATTCAAGGAAGCCACACGCTGCGGATGACGAAGAGAGCAGGCAACGCCGGTCCAATTGCAGTTGTTGTGATTGGGAGACCAATCGTGGAGAGAATGAATGGAGAGGGAATTCTTGAAAGAGAGAAGAGCATGTTGATCGGAATGATAAGAAGGAGCAGAATGTGAGCTGTGAGCAGGCAGTGCAACAGCACAGAGAAACAAGACTAATATACAAGCCATCTTCATCTTCATCTTCATCTTCAGTTTGCGTTTGGGTGCGGTCAAGTGCGTTTAAAGTGCATTTGGGTGCGGTCAAGTGCGTTTCGGTGCGATCAAGTGCATTTGGGTGCGTTTAAGATTAATGGCCCATTTTTTAAACAATCGTACTCATTTGATCCTGGAAAGAGAATTAGTGCATTTCAAAATTAAACTATTTCACATCATAGTGAGGGGGAATTGTCATATATACATGAGAAAAAAAATAAAAATTAAGAAAAAGGAAAATATATATATATATTAAAATAACATTATATTATTAAATGTGTTTAAATGTATTTGGGTTTAGTCAATGGTCAAGTGTTTTAAGGGCATTTGGGTGCGGTTAAGTGCGTTCAAGTGCATTTGGGTGCGATCAAGTGCATTTGGGTGCGTTTAAGATTAATGGCCCATTTTTTAAACCACTGTATTCATTTGACCCTGGAAAGAGAATTAGTGTGTTTCAAAATTAAACTATTTCACATCATAGTGTGAGGGAATTGTCATATATACATGAGAAAAAAATTAAGAAAAAGGAATATATATATATATAACATTATATTATTAAGTGCATTTAGGTGCGGTCAATGGTCAAGTGTGTTTAAGTGCATTTGGGTGCGGTCAAGTGTGTTTGGGTGCGTTTAAGATTAATGGCCCATTTTTTAAACAACCGTACTCATTTGACCCTGGAAAGAGAATTAGTGCATTTCAAAATTAAACTATTTCACATCATAGTGTGGGGGAATTGTCATATATACATGAGAAAAAAATTAAGAAAAAGGAAAATATATACATATATATTGTTTATATATATTAAAACAACATTATATTATAAAAAAGGTTAGTTAGTGTTAATCTTTGGTAAGTTAAATCTAAGAAAATAAGATGATTAGGGAGGATTAAAGAAAGATAATTAATATAAAAGTAAGAACCTCCCATACCCATAAATAAGGTATAAGCACTTGTTCCCCTACAAAAAGTATATAAAGAATTGTCAAAGAAAAATAAATGAGGATTAAGAGTTCATAGAAGTAGTTAAGTCAGCGTTCACGAATTCACTAACTGCTATGTTCAGATCTCAAACAGGGTCTTTTTGATTAACTCTAGTATCAAGCTTGATGTTATGCTAATTAGACGTTGATTTGGCCAAAAAACAACTTGGTTTCTTTCCCTTCTAGTATGGTTCTATTGAACACCCTTGAAACTTTAATTGAGGAGGTTGATATCTTTCTTACAGTCATTCAAATACCACAGTTGGAATTGGGGGGACAACGTTTTGTTGAAATGATCAATCAAAATTGTAAAATCAAATTGTAAAATAATATCAGTAAGGCGCTTTGACTTAACTATTATAAAAGCTTGGCGAATGGCCATAGCCTCAGTGTAGTTATTAGAAGCAACACCAAGACTGGTAGCAAACTAAAACTTAACATTGTCATGATGATCACAACAAACACCTTCCATAGTAGCATTTCCAGGATTGTCTTTTGAAGCTCCATCAACACTAATTTTAACCAAGCCAGGGGGAGGACAAACCCATTTAATGGGTTTATGATGTTGAGGATTGTTGAAAGACGTAGAGGAGGGAGATGCCCTAGGGATACCAAGTCTCATTAAGACTTTGAATTCCCACCAAGAACTCGCTTGAAAATTTTGAACCTAGAATTTACAAGTTTCTTTTAATTTGGCCATTATTCTACCCCAAACTTGACTTATATACCTGGCTGTACTATTGAAAATCCTTTGATTTCATTCCCACCAAATATGCCAACAAATTAAACCAGGACCAATATCATGCAATAAATTGAAGGCTTTTAACGTCGAAGAAGGTCAAATTTGATTCACAAAAAAATCTTGGATAGAGTCATAATTATTCCAAGAAGTTCCCATCAAATCACACCATAAATGACAAAGGAAAGTAGCAAAGGGGTAATCTAAAAGAAGATGTCTTCCAGACTTCTCATCTTGAAGACACATGATACATCTATTTGGACCAAAAACCCTCTTTTCTGAAGATTATCATGATGAAGAAATTTGTCTAGAGTTGCAAGACACATGAAAGCATTCACCTTGGACCAGTGTTTTGAGTGCCAAACTCGATTCCAAAACTTAGAATCCTTAACTTCCAAGTTTTTAGCCAAAAGTGTTTTATAACCAATTTGCATTGTGTAACATCCCAAACCATGCAAACTCCATCCAAGGAAATCTAAATGTCTATCCAACAAGACTTTTTGAGAAGCAAGAATACAATTTAATCGGTCAATGAGATGAGGGAATTGTTGACCAATATATTTAGGTTTGCATTTATAAACTTTCACTCCATCCTGCATGATTGCATACTGAAAATCTGATACATGACTCCAACCTGCTTTAACACATCTATATTTTAATTCCATAAGATCAGGGGATTCCACACAAAGAAGGCTATGTTGATCCCAAACATCTTCCTAGAAAAGAGTTTGGTCACCCTTCCCCACAATTCAGTAAAGGCCAGCATTAATAAGACTACTTTTTAATTTCATTGTTCTCCGTATCTGAGAATCCCTGCCAAGGATCGGCATCCTAGGGATTAAAGAATGATTCTCCAGATGCAAGTACTTAAGATTAAAAATTCTTCCCCATAAAGCATGTTCCTCCATACACCACCTCTAGTATAATTTAGCAGCAAGCATTATATTATTAAGGAGGGAGGATTGCAAACCTAAACAACCACAGTCTTTAAGCTGATAAATTTTATCCCAATTAACTAAATGTCATTTTTTTTTATCTAGATTTCCTTCCCATAGAAACTCTCTCATCTTCCAGTCTAGATCATGAAGGATGTTTTTTAGGGCAGCAAGAGCCATAAATATATAGACCAAGAAAGCTTGAATCATAGCTTTAAGAAGTACTATACGCCCTGCTAGAGAAAGGTGTTTGTGAGTCGAATGATTAATATAACTTTGAATAGATTCCATCATAACCTTCTAGTCGTTTTTTTCCCGAGCAAATAGGGGAAATGGGGATGCCCAAATATTTGAAAGGAGAGGCAATATGGAAATGAAGAATATTAACAATCTAATCCTAAAGATGAGGCTCAGTATGGAAAAAGAAAACCTAAAGTTTCTGATCATTCAAAATCTGACCCGAAGCAATGATATAAATGTCAAGAGCTTGCCTAATAAAATTTTCCACTAAAGTGGCATTCCCCATCAAACAAGTGTCATCCACAAATTGAAGATGAGAAAGTGGATCCATACCTTGCACTATGTGAAACCCAGAAAGAAAACCAAAACACTTGAGAAGTTGTAAAAACATGCCCAATCCTTTTGCTAGAATGAGAAAGAGATATGGGGAAAGAGGATCACCCTGATGATGACCTTGCTCAGAATATGTAGATATATTAAACTTAAAATAATAATATGTAGATATATTATACTTAAAGGTTTGATACAAAAACAAATTACTCTCAAATAGTTTGGCATTTCAAGCAAGTAGCTTATCAAATTGCATGAATAAAAAAATCAATCTTGATGTTTTTAGTTGCTAATTATAAATTTATATACTCACTATATCATCATTCATTATATACTCCCTGCTTATTTCTCCTCTATCTTCTTTCTATTTTCATACTTCCAAAGTTTGCATAATCCATTTCTCGTCGAGAAAAAATTTAAGTTAGAATCAATTGGGAAACCATTTATTGCAACAACATAGTCTAGTGCAACTCTTAACTTCCAATATATTTCCAAAATTATTAAGCATTGAAATGTAGTTGAATAACTCTCTTTGTATGGCAACTATCTTACTCTCTATAAACATGAAGGCATAAATGAGCTAGTATTCAAGATCTTTATAAGACAATCAACTAATATGTAACCTAAATAACCTTCCCAATTGAGGTGATATTTGGCCATGGCCATCTCTATTCCAGAGAGAAAGTGTTTTAAGGAAAGAGAGGTTTCCAATAAAAGGAGAGACAGGGTTGACTAAATCCATACCATTGAGATTCAAGGAAACCCCATGTGGTGGACGATGAGAGAAAGTAACACCGGTCCAATTGCGAGTGTTGTGATTGGGAGACCAATCATGTAGAGAAAGAATAGAGAGGGAATTCTTGGAAGACAAAAGAGCATGTTAATCAAAATAATAATAAAGAGAAGAATGTGAGACTTGAATAATCTGGAGGAGGAAGAAAAGAAGCACAACAACCATCTTCAATCTTGGCTTGCTTTCAAGCGAAATGAGGAAAGGAATGAACTAATATCTGTGGACTCTCAAATTTTTAGCCTCCGCCAGTAAAGCCAACCAATATTATGTGTGGTCTATATTAGTTTTATCTTTTTAGCTTTTTTATATCGAGGAGTAGATGAAAGAAAAGGTTAAAGGATAAGAATGAATAAAGACAACACGTGGTGATTAGAGGGTTTGTTCATAGTATCCACTAAATTATTTTTGTGCTTAGTATTTAAAATGAGAGTGCCTAACTAGATTATTAGTTCATTTTGAATAAAAAATGTATAGCACTATCAAGAGTGGATAGCATGTTGATTACTACTCTAAAGAGTCTGAATAGGAGCTTATATGTACATTAGACACGTTGATTTTTAAAATCTAAAATATAATATGGTGGGCAGCATAACCTTACATTAAAAAGGTGAACACAACTTGAAATATTTATCAAATTATTGGCAAAACAAAGTTTGAAAATTACGTAGTAGTTAAGGATTTTAGAGAGTGACTTAATCTAGATAGAATCTATAAAAATGACTTTGAGATTGAGAAGGTAAAGGAGCTATAAATTTTGTAATTATGATAGTGCAAATTATTTAAATGCCCTGAAATTTGGTTAGTAATATTTATCTAAGGAATTATGATAATGTTGAGGTCCCAAAATAATTGTCTTTTTACTTCGTCTTTCCTACATATAAAAGTTACAAGTAAGATTACTCTTTCTAAAGGCCAAAAATGACATGAGTGTGACTCTGCAATGTAAAACAAATTGAAGGTACTACTATATTTGGTTGTTAAGTTCAAATTCTTTTAGTTTGTGTATGGTGTCTCTCCACATCATTTTAGAGAGGAGATAATTAAGGGATTTGAACATCATGTTGCATATAGAACTACAAAAGGACTAGTGAGTGGACATATTGGAATCCCAAATATGAGCATCTAATTTTTGTTTATGGATTACTATGTTTACATTGATTAAGTTATTTTTCTGGCACAAGGAAACCAACAACTTAGTCTAGATAGTCCTTGGGATGATTCCACTTTGTATTAATTTTAAAGTTAGTCTTCAGTGTCTTGAACCTAATTTAAATTATTTTTTTTGAAACTATGTTAATTGTTAAACATTTCCAAGCTAACGAGTTATATGGAAGAAAAACGCTGTCACTTAAGTTTTCTTTTAATACCAAGAGGCATAATCTACAATGGCAGTCGATGGTGGAGGTGGAGTGTCATGTTCGTGAAAATGTTCATAAAAATGACTGGTCTTAAATTTGACATCCATTTCACCATCATGTAGCGTTGTTTTTATTCTTTCTTGAAAAATGATATCAAAAAATCATGATATCTTGTGCATACAATGAAATTTGGAGCCCACTTTTTTCTGGGAAACATTTTTTTGAGCCCAACATTATGGTCCAATAAGTTGTTTGAGGCCATTTCTCACCATTAAATGAGAAATTTGAGGACAAGGTGATGGATTTGTTAATCAGTGTAGAACTCTTCAATAGGCAAAACCATGGTGCGTCACTCTATGATCAATAGCTTGCCCTCAATTAATAGTTTCAATTTAGCGAATGAAAATATGATCATGTGCTAGCATGTGAGTGACTCAAACCAAGTTCCATGTCCACAATCCAACTGGGTAGAACTTCGAGGTCGCAAGAGTCATGGTACATCGGGACTTCACATTTTACCTAATTGTGTGGCGTTGCAGCTCTTGTTTGGTTGCTCAATTCGAGCAATTGTAATCTCGTTGACTTTGTCAACCAATGTTAAGACCACATTAGCAAGTTGAAATATATGCTCTTGTACTAAGGGGTTCCCCATTGGTCGTGTGAATGCCAGTGATCAACATAAATTAATACAATTGACAGAAGGGTTAGGGTGTTAGACGCCACCAACAATGCACCCTACTACAATGCAAAATTTACTAAAATACTCTGCTTTACAAATACTTGTGTACCCCTCTTACAAAATAAAAATATCATGTGCCCCCTCGTTACAAAATAATTTTGTCCCCGCTTACCCATATTTTATATGCCTTTACAAAACTATACTTGCTCTATATATATATATATATATAAACTATACTTGCCCTATATATATATATATATATATATATATATATATATATATCAAAACTATACTTGCCATATATATATATATATATATATATATATATATATATATATATATATAAACTATACTTGCTCTATATATATATATAAACTATACTTGCTCTATATATATATATATATATATATATATATATATAGCAAGTATAGTTTTGTAAAGGCATATAAAATATGGGTAAGCGGGGACAAAATTATTTTGTAACAAGGGGGCACATGATATTTTTATTTTGTAAGAGGGGTACATAAGTATTTGTAAAGCAGACTATTTTAGTAAATTTTGCATTGTAGTAGGGTGCATTGTTGGTGGCGTCTAACACCCTAACCCTTCTGTTATATATATATATATATATATATATATATATAAACCCTTATTAATAAAATATTTGTTAATAGAAAATAAAAAGGGTTAGGGGGCTAACCCCTTGACGTAGGTTTTAATCAAATAAATGTTGCCAAAAGACCATACTATAATACATGTCTTATATATGAACAATTTACTATTTGAATTCTTAAAATAATTAAAAAATCACCAAAAAAAAAAGAAATTATTGACCCACCTTTTAAAGTTGTCGATTGGACCACCCACGTGGCCATGGTAGTGGCAACTGTACAAGGATGGATCTATGGTGGTCAACGGGAGGACTGCATATTGCAGTTGCTATCAACTTAGTGGTCGATAGATCAAAGAGGTTCTGATAGGTGTTTGGAGCATATCTATGGCAAGGCTTATCGAGGGATGGTTGACCACCAAGGTGGCTGAGGGTGATGTTATTGTCAATCACAAGTTGATATTTTTAACTATTGAGCCATGACTCACATGGTGAAATCAAACTATAATATAAAATATATACTATGCGTCATTATCAAACAAGCCTTCCTCAAAGCCAATTACCCATTGTTGATAATGGATCAGATCTTACAAGTAGTGATCCACTCTGAGATGATGTCCATGGTGGATGGTATTTCTAGTTACAATCAATTTAAAGTAATGTTAGAAGACCAACATAAGACCGCATTCACAACTCCATGGGGCATATTCACTTACAAGATAAATCCATTTGGTCTCATCAATGTGAGTGTCACCTTTCAAACAAAAATGGACCTTGTTTTCAGTGACATTAAAAATAAAATCATAGTGGTCTACCTTGATGATCTTGCTATCTTCTCTAAAAAAAGAATAGATCATTATGAACATTTGAGGATGGTATTCAAAATATGTTGAACTTATGGAATTTCATTGAATCCTAAGAAATCATCTTCAAAGTCTCTGAAGGAAAACTTCTCACTCATGTAGTCTCAAAAGAAAGAACCAAAAGTAATATCTAGAAGGTGAAGACTATTCAACAGTTAACCCTTCCCACCAACAAACCCAGTACACACTCATTTTAAAAAATTAGGATCATTAAAAAGATTTTACCATATTTTGCAAAGCTCACGAGGAACATTACTCAAATATGCATGGAAAAGTTGCTTTCAAATGGATTGATGAAGGTTGAAAAGCATTTGAAGAAATAAAGAATGTTATTTCTAATGCCACTAGACTTGTCTATCCATATTTCAAAATAGATTTCTAAACATACTTGTCGACCATTCTAGTAGATAAAAAATGAAGAAGGGATTGAGTTCCAAATTGATTTTAGGAGTTTCGACTTAAAGGATCACAAACTCAAATACTCCTCAATTAAAAATCTTGTGTGCGTTGTGGTAAAAGCTCTAAAATAATTCAGATTTTACATTTTTAACTCTCAAACTACAGTGATGGTTTTAGAGATAATCATTAAATCCATTTTGAATCAAAAATAACTCGGTCCAAAACAAGGATGATGGATTGCAAAAGTCTAAGAGTATGATTAGGAATCAAACCCACAAATATTTTCAGTGGCAGAGGCTTATTTTTGTTGATAGTAGGAGGTGGTGAAAAAATGAAAGCAACAAAATAAAATCTTGACAAGGAAGACCCTGAAGAATTATCTATGGTGGTATTCATCAATTTTATTGATGAATGGTAAACTAGAATTTCATATTTATTGACTTACATGGAATGTCTTGAAACATCGCAATGCAAAGCAATAGATAACTATCAAGCTCAAATATGTCATAATTTGGGACAACACACTTTTCAAGGAGGAGTTGGATGGTACTTTCCTAAGGTGTGTAGACAAAGAACAACATAAAAAGCTATTGAAAGAATTTAACAATCACGCTAGTGAGGTCTCTTCAGCTCACTAGTTACAACTTTCAATATCTTCCAAGCTCATCAGTATAAGCCAAATGTGTTCAAATATTCCGAAGATTGAGTACCTAAGTTCGAGCATGTCAACAATTAGTTGGAAGACCGAAACATGTAGCATTGCCACTCAAACCAATAGTGATTGAGGAACCATTGTAGCAGTGGGGATTATTTTTCATTGGTACCCTAAATCCTCATTCTAGCACAAGACATACCCATGTCATAACTACTACGAACTATCTTACAAAGTGGGTTGAATCAATTCCTGTGAGGCAGAGTACTTCAGAAGTGGTTTACATTTTTATCAAAGAAAATAGCTTGGTTTGCTTTAAGGTACTATAAAATATTGTGACAAATAATGCCTCCAATTTTTCTTCTTCTGATTTTCTTAGCTTTTGCTAGAGATATAGTATTTCACTTTCGCATTTCTCAAATGATTACCTCTACGGTATTGGACACATAGATTCAAGCAATAAAAATATCATCACCATCATTGGCAAGCTTGTAGATGAGAATTGGAGGAACTAGGACAAGAAGTTGTATGACACTCATTGGGTTGACCACATCACTCGCAAAATATCCAAAGGGACTTCTCCTTTCAAGTTCTTGTACAAAATTGATGTTATAATTCCTATTTCATTGGATTTACTTGCTCTTCAACTAGCCCAAGTTATATAAGATGAGGGATTCAAGGATTCATTGGAGAAAAGAATCATGTACCTAACCAAGTTGGAAGAAGAGCGAGTCACGATTATCAACTGAATTTGCGCTAATCAAAGTAGAGAAAATATTCTAATTGCAAATCAAGGCAACATGATTTTCAAATTGGAGATGTAGTCCTTTTGAGACAAAAGGAGAGAGCCAAAAGGAAGCATGTGAATTTTGATTCGTTATGGATAGACTCATTCAAGATCCACCAATGGACAAATTAATTACTATTTACTTATACAGATGGAACACATCTCTCATTCCCCTATAGCGTGAAATATCTAAAGTCCTAATTCGTAATCTACCATTAAAATTAAACATCAACATCCATACCTTTAACTGTTGTGCAAATCATGAGTTTTGAGGCATGTGATTTAGCCATCAATCATGAAAGGCTTTCAAAGAGAAGACCCGTAGTTTTTGGACATCTTTATTTTCTTTAGCACACTTCTTACTTTCTCTTTATGGGCTAAATAAAGTACTTGCATGTTTTATCTATTTTTTTAATTAATGTGACCATAATATGATAAAACTAATAGAATGTTTAGAATGCTTAAGATATACAATTACTAAACAAATATTAGTGTACCTAGCAAAATATAGTAACTGTCTATTTATGGCAAACACTAGAGGAATGAAGTATTTAGCTTGTTTCGGGTCTATGCATTTTTGTGTCAAGATACAGTCATCTACAATTATTATAAAAGGCCATGTCAGTACTCGGATCTAGAAACAAAGTGCTTGCATAAACATATACAAAATTATGTTCCTTGCACAGTGTGGCACTGTTTGATAAGGGTGCATAACTATCATGTGTGTTTGTACCAATCTATGACAATTCTCATTGTTGTGCCTACATTTAATTAGGGTTCATGTGCATGTAGATGTCTTTAATCACATGTGAATGTCTCTGTTATCCTTCTTCTTGCTTCAAACCTTAGCTATGCACTAAAGAACCATTGCAAAATAGGGACAATGTGTGAAATGGAAGAGTTGAGATAATCTTAGCCACAGTGTTTCCTACGTATCCAATACTCCGGAGAGGGAAGTCAAATCGAACGTAGTTCTCCCACCTAGCTGAGTGTGTGCAATCATTTGTAATACTAACATGCAGTACAATCTTGTGTATGGCTTTCAACACTTGAAAAGCTATGACTTGACCTTGAAAATGGTATTCAAGCGTATCTCAAGGTTTGCTTCTTCGATATAGTTTAGATTTGGAAACTTTAATATAGTTCCTCTCATTGTGCAAAGTGATTTCAAATGATAGATAAATGCTAGATATGAATATGTTTATATAACTAACTTGGGTAATTTCCTGCAAACCGACATGCAAAACTTACGGGTTGAGCCATATGAATAGTTTTAATTTCAGAAATTAGTTGTTAAAGGGCGCGAGGACAAGGCCACATCAATGAAACTATTTAAAGAAATGCGTACTTGTCTAGAAAACTAGAACAATGATCTAAGATAAGGAGACATTCTAAGAATGATATTAATCTATTTACGCAAAGACTTAGGAGACTATGTAGCAGTAACAACAATTTAGAAGTGTCAGGGCCATATATGAGTGAATGGCTATGCGAAAATGTGAACAAGAATCATGTCTGTATGCATAAGTCAAGTATGCTAAGACTTAGTCAAATTACACATTATCAAGTGTCTAATGTCAAATATAAGTGTCTACATTGCACTGCTTTTTCATAACCCATGCAGTTATTTGTGCCTTTATGCGACCAATACTTCCTCTTTGTGTTTGACACTTTGAGGTCTATCCTTGTCTCCCATTTGTCTTTTTATTTCAAAGTTACGTGTTTTTGAAAAAGATTCAACACAATTTTTAAATGTATGCATTGGGTCAATAATGTGTGATGAAATCTTTCCAATATGGAAGATCATAAAATATGGACAATTTCTTCAACCCGTTCAGCGTTATGACATACCCTTCATCAAATGCTTGTTGACGTGCCTCTCATAGCTCTTATATCAATCCCTTGGTGACATCTTTGAAGGTTCCCTTATTTCAATTTTGTCATCAAACTTACTCTTTTTCAAATCTTGAAATGGGTGGGATGTCAGCGAGAATGTCCTATGCCCTTCATACACAAACTTCTTCAGAGCCTTTGACCATCTAGAGGTAAATTAATCACCACACCTTAGACATGCAAATTTGCCCTTCGTGCAAAGGCCTACAAAAGAAGCACACACACAAATATAATGATCAGAAGATTTGTAATTGTAAAACTAACATGAAAATGAATCGCAAAAGTTATATAACGTATGATATTGCAAATCCTTGGTAGTCTTGAATACACCAGCAGAGAATTCCATGGTAAGGCTCTACTGCCAACCAATCTTGACACATCAGACATGAGTATACCATTCCAAATAAACTGTAGGTCCTCTATAAGTGGTATAAGTATGCATGTTTTGCACTTGATTCTTCCCTGGAATAATAAGCAAAATAATGAGTTGCTCCTTTCGTATTGTTAACCATGGAGGAATATTGTAGTCAACAAGCACAACATGCCATAATAAATATCTTGTGGCCATGTTACCAAAAGGATTGACTCCATCCATAGATAGCCCAAGCTCAACAATAGATGGTTTTCTTTGAAATTTTGTAGGCTGCATTCTTTCAATATGTTTCATTGCTTTGTAGTCATTTGGTACACGCATACACCCTTTTCTTTAATTCTATTATTACAATGCCAAGCCATTAACTTTTCCAAGTCTTTGCACCTATAACTAAAAAAGGGCACAATATATTTTCTGAAATTGTGAGGCCGTTCACACCTCCCTGTTAACGCGCCTCCCCACAAATGTGACACACAATCACATGCTTATAGTCTCCCCTATATAACATACAATCATTAACACGAACATCATATTTGTTGTATCCAATCCCTAGAGATGCATAAGTTTTTTGTGCATCTCTATATGTAGCTGGAAGCATGTTGCCTTTTGTGAGCAATTCATCTTTTAATAACACCAACAATGCAATAACACTAGAGTTCTCGCATCTGTTTTTAGGGCCTCATGAGCTTTGTTGTTGAGTTCATGTTCCTCTGCCATATTCCCTAATTGCCCATGTCCATCTCTAAATTAGTAGCATTGAGTTTAGAATTTGAACACCATTGTGCAACAAAGTAACCTCTCAACATGCCATCCATGTAACCTTGTGCAGTTTCTTCTAAACTGCACTGGCTAGACTGAAATAGGGCAGGTATGAGTGGGAGTGACATGATTAAGTGTCTGTACTTGTGTTTTATAAACAGAGTGATTTCTCTCAAAATGTCTGTAGTGTTCGCCCAAGTAAAATAATGATTAATTTCCCATGATCTTACACTTTCAAGGAAGAGCATCAACTATACATTAACAATGGAATTGGTGATGGCAGGGATGTAAATCGTCATATCATGAGTTACCACACTCAACTTTTATTCATTCTCTTAATACGTAGTTCTGAATCTATCTTAAAACCTCCCTTACACTCTAGAAAATATATATATAGCTCTCGATCTATCAATCAGGAATCTTAGCATCTCTAATTCTGTTTGCTCATTTACATATTTTATATATCAACGAGTAGTAAAATCAAAAGCCATTGCGGCTGCTAGGCTTCCAATTCGGTATAGAAAGGTCAGGGGTCTATTGTAACACTCAACAGATAAATATGGAACTTTGAGTGTTGACCGCTTATATATTACATATTACTTCATAGCAATGTTAAGAAGTGTAGAAATGGCTCCATAAGATTGTAATTTTCTTAGGAAAATCAAATGCATTCCCCATATCTAATGTTGGAATAGGTAGAATTTGAATTTACAGAAACTCCTGGACAAAACTCCACCTTTAGAAGCTAAATTGTTGCACAATACTCAAATCTATGTATGCTTACTCAAAAAATTTAGGGTTATAAATTGTCGAACTACTGTGTTAAATCATTCCTAGCAGATGACTGACCGTATACAGGCAAATAGTTACAATTTAAAATTAATTTAACATTTTGGTATTCCTTGTCAACCCTGACAATACGCATTACATAGTATGCATCATCTCTAACTTCTGGTAGCTGCTGGTTCAAATGGATATCTTTGGTGATACCACAACGCAAGTCTTAAAAGCAAACTGTGATATACTTCATCCAGTGATCTTTTAAAATTACCTGTAATTATCTTGATCAAAAATTGATTTCACTGCAAATGCATTCAATTTCAAATCCAAGCCTAAGTTAGGCCTAAGCTGAATAAACAATCAATAGTGAGTGCAGTGCTCTTGTTGGAGAGCGCAAACAGCTAAATGTGCATCCTCAGCAAGCCCAGCAATACCTTCCCAACTCCAATGATCGATGAATCCAGATCTCCCTGGGAAGACACTATGTGACCATAACCAAGAACAGCAGTTGTGTATGACAAAATTACCATGGATATGAGTTCACAATGTTCTTAAATTCAAAGCAAAAGTTAGGTGCAAATAATTGTGAATGATCAGATAATCTAGAAATATCCAGCTGTAACTTTGCCGGTGGATCACTTTTGTAATCATTTACTTAAACAGAATTGTTTTTAAGTAATGCATCTCTGTTAATAACTTCCAGGTATTGACTCGATTCAGCATCTTCAGACTCCAATTTTCTACAGCTTACTAAACAAAAAAATATTTCCAAATGTATTTCACAACCTAAAACAATTTGATCACATAAAAGTTAAAATTTAGTATACTTTTTGGCACCAATAAATTTTTTGATACAATTCCAATATTCAATTATTACTTGTGCTGATTAATCTTTGATATAGCGACAAAATCTGCTTAGAGGAACTGAATCTTTGCATGTGAAACAAGTACATGGAGGCAAGGCTATTAATTATTAACAAATGGAAATAGGCTAGCTTTGCTCAAGCACAGCAAGCAGAATTGCTATGTACACAGATAACACAATCATATCTTTAGAGAGAAGAATGACTTATTCGAGGTGTGTTTTCCATCATCAAATTGTGCATTTTGAGAAGACTTGAAAGTTTCTAAGAAGGCTTGGGCATTTGCTATCTCTACTTTCTTCCTTGCTTTGTCCCAACCATGTTCTGCAGAAAGTAACTCTATAACACGAGGCAAGGCTTTTCTAGCTGCATCTGTGTCAAGAAAGGCAAGCCTTGATCGTCTGGCAATGAAATCAACTGCCGTCTCACAGTACTCATTCCGCGCACAGTACGCAACCTCTGCCTCCAGAAAAGAATACCCATGGGCTAGCCTTTTCCCCAGATTTTCATTCTGCAATCCACAAGCAGAATTTCAATTTAGAACTGTAATTGGCATAATCCTTATTACATGATCACAGACAAAGCACATTGCATTTGTGCAACCATGTCGATGTTTCTTTCTTCTAATCAGTTAAAGTATGTCCATAATCAAAACATCAGCATTTTGTGATCAAGGAACAATTAACATGGGTTGAAATTTGATATATGAATCTGCACGAGGAAAAACATCTGCTCCCACTTATATTCTATGTTCTCCTAAATGTAATGGTGCTGACTTCAGAAGAAAACCTTGTGGCCTCTTCGGATATTATCATATTTCCGATATTAATTTACAGATAGATTGCAGCTAAATGTGAGATATTGGCTACAGAAGCTTTGGATCTCATGGCCCTCTGGAAATGGATCCCAAGCTCCGTAAAAAAAAAATTAGCTAATGACCTTTTCGGATTTTATCATATTTCAGATATTAATTTACAGACACATTGCAACTATGTGAGATATTGGCAATAGAAGCTTTGGAACTCATGGTCCTCTGGTATTGGATCACAAGCTCTGTAAAAAAAATTAGCTAACGAGAACCCTGTGAGGGAGCAAAAATGGCTTCTCTTCATCCCTTCATGTTAAAGACTAAAAAGTGATTATATTTACGGAATGATGCCAAACTTTACAATCAGAATATGAGTGACAAAATCTGGGGCTTGGCAGCTGCCTCCACCTCCCTTATTCTGTGCTTTATTAAACCTTGTAAATTTGCTCTTTTAAGTGTACATACTACGGATGTCTACCGAAAATTGAAATGGATTAAAAATTATTTCCTTAGACCTTTGTATCTCTCGATAAAAATTAATAGCCAGTTGTCAACCTGGTGTGGCTTAGTTAAGGATGGACATTAAACATGTAAGCAGACCAAATGAAAGCATATGTGATCCTGCTTGTTTGAACTAAAAGTTGTAATCACATTTATTAAGTTTGAATATTTTAAACAGTTCTAAAGCAGCCAATATAAAATCTAACACACAAATGGGCAATGAATTTAGATACCCTGCCTTGAAATGAATATGAAAATAGTTTGGAAACATTCCATTCCATATCAAACATATTAATGTCTTAAAATAAAAGTAGAGATGGAAAATGGAGCAATGGAGGACCTGTGCTATTAACGCAACTCTTTCTGCCATACTTCCATATGCATGTGCCAAATGTTTTGCAATAGCAGTGTCCATTGCTCCAGGAACTATCTTCCCTGAATACGTCTTTTTCATGCGAACATACTGCTGTGCAAGCTTTGTAAATGATGCAGGGTTCCAATCATCTCCTCCAATAATATGAAGATGAGCAGTCACACAACCATTTGATGGGCTCAATTTTCCAGCTTTAATAGCTGCATTAACTGCATCCTCTGCCATGCTGAAACCAAGTTTCAATGAAATTAGCCTTGGTGTGTCAGTGAAAACCATAACATCATGCCACCACTTCTATCCATTATGTTAATGAAAAAACATATGAGCAGAAAGAAAACAGATCTTAATCTCAAGTCCCCAGGTCAACGAATCCAGGAAAGATGTAAGCAAAACTCAAACTTATTTTACCCATTAATAAAAACATCTATTTTGCAAAAATCCTGCCCCAGGAAATCATACTCCATTTCCTACCAAGATGATATTGCAGCTTTGTTGAGAAACATTGTAACCTCCAAAGTTAAGTTATTGTTAGTGTCTTGTCTTTCCTAAAAAGGTAAACCTCATCCTGCCATTTGTATAGATGATAAATGGATGGCTAAGGATGTGACATTCAGCAAGACTTATCCACAGTAAACATGTTCGTCCCTTTACACAGCTGCCTTCAAAAAAAAATCTGTTACATCAAAAAGGATGTACTAACACGAGAAGCAACTAACAATTACATGACATCGGTGTATTTCACTTGTTTTTTCTTACTCTCAAACCAACGAGTCTAAGCTTGCCGAGTATCATCAATGTACTAAATACCTGCTGTAACAATTTGTTATTTTGAGATAACCAGGGCTTTTATATTCTCGTATTTTCTTAGGGAAACATACAAATTTTTCTTTTTTTTTAAAAATCCTTTATGTATTGCTTTGTTTACAATAAAATTATTGAATATTACTGTTAGATTATTACCTTCTATACGTGGTCCACTTTCCACCAGTAATAGTAACCAGCCCACCAATATCTGTAGACACTACATGATCTCTGGAAATGCTGGCAGTGTCATTAGCTGAGGGATCTGTTGCTAATGGACGAATCCCACTCCAAGCAGAGAGCACATCTGAGCGGCGTACCTGAAGCAAATCTCTATGAATCAAACTATTTATATTTCTACTATCTATAAACAATCATGTATAAATTATGTGGGATAGATCAAATTTTAATTGGTCCACAATCTATTAACTTTCTGTAAAACAAATTCGCCTAGGCATAACAAGAAGCATCATTCATATGTTAGTACTGTTACTAGGCTTGTTCAAGGCCTCTGCACCAAACACTATTACGTAACTATGATCAACAATATTGAATGTAAAAAAATGGAATGAATAGGAGGAACTTAAGGGTGTGCACTCTTAGCTAGTTCATCTACCTCTTAATACAGAAACCAAAATATCACAAGTGCAGTATCAATTATCACACACGATAACAATGGCGCTTTAACAACTATGAAAAGTTGCAGTCTTGCAAAACTACACAGAAATTCTCGATTTGGATAGGGAATTCATAAAAATGTTGACAAACATTAATTAAAAAAATAAAAGTTTGTTTCTTTCAAAAATAATATTAAATGCATAACATTCAGATTGCATTCTATTAATTGACTGTGGTAAAAAAAGGTGCATTTTTCTTTCTGTACAGCAACCAACAAACAGAGAAATAATAAATTTTACAAGGGCATGCAATATCTATTTGAGTAGGTATGTATACATGTATGTGGATTTGAGGATTCAGCAATTTATGTATTTTGATACAAAAATATATATCTAAAAAAATTACACAACTACAAACATATATTATGAAAAATCATAGAGAATGAAGAATGGCATCATGATTCATTGAAATTGGATTTATAACTAATAATTTCATGGCACACAATGAGAAATCATACTACATATAGATCATTGGATCGTTTTTATGTCCACAAATGAATAATGATAATCACAGATCATCAAAGATTATAGATAGACAAAACATCAAAAGTTTAAAACTAAAACTGAATCATGGAAAGCTCCCAAGACCAAAGACTAAAATTTATTCCTCCCTTAAATCACCTAGCTCAATATTGCCTAGGCCAGGCCCACCCTAAAGATAAGAAGCATGCTTAGAAGTAGAGCCAAAGTTAGATATATACTCAAAACGAATTGGCACACCTCCTGCAATCAATTCATAATCAAAATCCTCTATAAAAAATGCCCTTATTTATAAAATAAAACAAACAAATAAATAAACATTTTTGATCACACAATGTGACCCATCATCTGGTTGAAAGATACCTATGCTAGGATTGTGGATTAGGGCTCCTTACATAAATAAATATAGTACAAGTACATGATGCCAAGGTGTCCCACCATAGGTGGCAATATTTAATAAATTGGTCATTAAAAACTAGCCGTTGCAAAGTAGTCTTTACAACAATTAGTTGTAACCACTAATCTATACATTAAAAAATTACTCCATCCCCTAAGGTAGGGGGCTTTCCCTTAATTTGTTGATAATGGGTCTTCATGAGTGGCTTAAAATTACGCCCTCTGTGTTTAAATTGTGTATGCTTGTCAATCTCCTCTCCCTCCCTTATGCAACACTTGAAGTAGTGATCTTCAATCACAATGACCTTAGCATCCTCGATACATATGTGGTGTTTCGTAGAAAACATGTGTCCTGCCAAGGCTGACTTGCTAATAATTTTGAGATGGATGTCTGCATTATGTTATCTGACCCTTGTTTGAATGGATCTCCTCATCTCACAGATGTAAGGTGATTTGCACAGTGGTGCCCAGGACCAGGTGTGCAGTTGACAAAGCCACACTTAGAGATAAGTGGTGGATCATAAAATGCACAAGACAGATTAACTAGACTAATCTACCTAAACACATTCAGAATAAGCGGAAGACTAATAAGCAAAAATGCAACTTCTATTCAATATGCAGAATAAGAAAAAGTACAGATGTGTACAATGATTCACTAAGGCTAAAAGCACGAGCTATTGTATCAGAAATGGAATACAAAACTACAGATGTGTCTGGGTGTTGGAGCAAATGCCAACAAACTCCTTTCTGATCTTTGTGTGATTTTTCATCTCTATGGATGCCTAGATGCAGGCACGTAGATTCGAGCTTAACTAACTCTATGCCAAATGTGGTTACAATAAATATTTATACATGTATACAAGATCACGGTTGCAACTGACAACTGTTGTTGGGATACTAGTTAAAAAGTCACTTCATCTTCCCTGACCGAGTGACTATTATGATCCAACACGTGGCATGTTGCTAAGATGCTCTGACATGGCATAGGTGTGGAGTGTGCCATTTGGCGTGCTGCATGGCAGCAAAGTGTTGGCAAGTGAATGCTGATGTGTAATGGTCTTGTGCAAATCTGCAGTGACAGCTAGCATGCGAAGAAGTAATGTGCAAGATGGTTGCAGTGTGAAGTGATGTGCAACATTACAAAAGCTGTGAACAATGCACGTCCAAGTTGGCACGAGGCTGCAAAAGCTGTGAACGCTACGACATGAGGTGTGCAAGACTGCAGATGCTGCGAGTGGTGTGAAGTGCTTGTGTGATACTGCAAAAGTTGCAAGGACTGTGACGCCAGAGTGCGGCATGCCTAGGACTGTGCAGGGCCACATGCCAAGGTACTGCAGTGCTTCATGAACATCACAAAGTTTTGGGCGAGCTGCATGGAATGCTACAAGGAGCTATGCCAATGTAATTCATTACAGCAAGGTTATATACTTTTTGCGAGATGCTGCAAGGGTGAATAGTTTAAGTTCTGCAAGAGGAGTGAGAAGGCTTGCGCGGCTGCAAGCAGCTGCAAGGCTACGCATGGATCATAAGGTGCCCCACAATGAGAACTCAATGCTATAGAATCCATTCTTCTACTTTTGCATCTCACCTTCCTAGGCTTGTTCTATAGAATAAATGTGAAATTAATGTGCCATCACTTTAAATTTTTTGAACTTTTGTTGGAAATACTTTAAGGAAATCTTGAAGCACATCCAAAGAATCCTCTAACCTATGTCATTGTTCCTATCCACCCCTTGCCTACTAGAAATCTGTAGCTTTTTGCTTTCATTGTTAGCCATTATTCTTAAAACCATGGTCAAATTCATTATTTCATGCTAAGTGTCCATCTAAAATTCTAAAAACTCATGGCAAGGTCCTAATAACCTCCAGTTTCTATGTTGGGTGGCGATGCAAGGAGGTATCTATGAGTCCCTTCGTATAAATCCAATGAGAAAGTGAACCATCTATTTTTGAAGGACATCCAATAATGGCAAACAAAAATCAATATCCAACTCTTTAGTGATATTTATGTCATCCTATGGATTGAGAAAATTTATGCAGAGCCTACTAATATTCAAAAGTTTGTGAATAACCATCACATGTGCCAGGCCATCTTCAAAGCATTGTCTAAGGTGGCGCTATTGAAGGTAAGTGAGTTCATATTTATTTTTTATATACTACAACTTACATTGTCTCCTATATTTATTTATTTTTGTAATTTTAAAAACAAAGTAGGCGATGTTGCAGATTGTTTTAACAATTTTAAATATATTCTTATTATTTTATTTTAATTTTTTGGGGGGTTGATAAGACTTGATTCTCCTCCCAATTGTCTTGAGATGACTTGTGAAGGTGAAAGAAGCCTTAAGCAACATGCTGATCAATAACATTTGGAGAGAGTGGAGACAATCAAACTCAAGAGAGCCAAAAAAGTGAAGATCTCCATCTACTCCCAAACAATAAGTGGTGGGCCAATGTTGACTAGTTGATCCATTTTATTAATCCCATCATTAGCATAACCAAACCAGCCCTACTTGGCCAAAATTTGTAATCGTATTAAAATTTATTTATTTTTATTGTTCTTGTTTCACTTTCCATAAATATTTATTATTTAAAAAAATCATTATCAAATGTATATTTTTAAAAAATATAAGTTTCTAAGTTCTAACCCTAATTTCTGCGTATGCTCTTCTCTAGCGCGTAATTGTGATCTTGAGAATCAGAAACAGAGTTAGTTGCATTACATTTATTTTTTATTTTTTCAAGTTTAAATATTTAAAAAATCAAATGTATATTTTTTATGTTTCTAACCCTAACTTCTGCGTATGCTCTTCTCTCGCGCATAATTGCGATCATGAGAATCAGAAACAAAGTTGTTATTAATTTTAATTTTGTATATTTTTGCTTGGTTCTAGAATCTAATTTGATAATTCATAATTAGGATATCTATGGCATCCAATTCAATGTCAAGAGGAGGGCATGATGAAGCAAACCACGCTGAAACTTCACTTCAAGTGAAATATGACCCTGCCTCCCCTCTTTGGAAATATGTGACGATACTTGAGATCACTGCTGGAGGTGGGACTCGTGTGTGGATATGCAATGATTGTCATTCCACATTCAAATCCTCGTATACTCGAGTCAAAACTCATTTGACTGGGATTGGGCCATCAGGGATCAGAAAGTGTGATAAAATTTCCAAGCCAAAAATAGTTGAGTTCATGAAAGAGCAAGAAGAAGCCGATGCAGCAGTTGCTTCAAAAAACCGTTCTAAAACAATACCTCTCCAAAGAGGTAGATTAGGGAGACCACCCATAACACCTGCCGCAGCGAGTCATCCTTTCATTGAAAGTCAAACTTGAGCTCATTCAATTGCAATACCAGAAGCTGATGATGATACAGATGCCACTTCACGAAAAAAACCAAAAGGATTATTGGAAAAAGCTTTCAATGTCGCACAAAGGGACATTGCTGATGAGTTGATTTCTAAATGCATTTATGCATGTGGGCTGCCCTTCAATGTTTTGAGATCGCTTTATTGGCAACAAATGTTGAAAACGGTCAATGAAGCTCCACAAGATTACAAAGGCCCTAACTATGAGAAAATTCGCACCTCTTGGCCAAAAAAGTAGAACATATTCACACTCCTTTGCAGCGAATTAGAGATTCGTGAAAGGATTCAGGGGTGTCCATTATCTCAGATGGATGGAAAGATGCTCGAAACAGGCCTTTGATCAATGTTATTGCAGTATGCCCTAAAGGGGCAATGTTCCTGAAGGCAGTGGATTGTGAGGGCGAAGTGAAAGATGCTCAATTCATTGCAAACATTTTGATAGAAGTTATTGAGTCTGTGGGCCCCCAACATGTTGTCCAAGTCATCACAGACAACGCAAAGAATTGCAGCGCAGCTGAGTTGATTATAGAGGGCAGATACAAGCACATATTTTAGACACCTTGTGTTGTCCACTCTCTCAACTTGGTGCTGCAAAAGATTGGTAAAATTCAATGGATAGAGCAGATTTATGCAAAGGCCAGTAACATTCAAACATTTGTCACAAATCATCACATGTCTTAGGCCATCTTCAGAAAATTCTCAAAGTTGGAGTTGTTGAAGGTAAGAAATTTGAGAACAAATTCTTAGTCTTACTTTTGAAGTTCTTAATTTTGAAGTTATAACTTTTTAATAATTATTTATTTTATTCCAGTTGTTTATCAACGTTTACAGTTTGAACAATTAAACTTGGTCTTTCTTTTTTTTTGTAGATTGTTGAAACTAGATTTGCCTCTCACACGCTCGTCTTGAGACGACTTGTGAAAGTGAAAGAGGCACTAAGCAGTATGGTGATAAGCAATGTTTGGGGTGTGTGGAGGCAAGCAAGCACCACTAGTATTGAAAAAGCCAATAAGATCAAAGCATTGATCCTTGATGATAACTAATGGACCAAAATTGAATATGTGCTCAGTTTTACAAAGCCTATTCTATCTATGATCCGATTTATGGATACAGATGCAGCTTGCATGGGAGAGGTTTATGATAAGATTGATTCAATGCTTGAAAGTATGAGAGAGATCATACAAAATAAAGAGCAAGACCCAGAAGAAATGTTTTATAATGAAATCAAGATGTTGGTCATGAAGAGGTGGAATAAAATGACCACCCCATTACATCTCCTTGCTTATGCTCTCAATCCGAAGTATTATAGCAATGAAATACTTCGGCTACCCAATAGGCAACCACCATATGATGATGTAGAGGTTGCAAATGGAACTAGGCAAGCATTCAGAAGGGTTTTTCCTGATCCATCTATAGCTAGTGCGGTCCACAACAAAATGGCCATGTTTGTAGCTTCAGAGGGCAGCATGGGAGAAATTGAGACTCTTTTTGACAAATCTAGTTTGTCTCCAATCAAGTGGTGGTATGTACATGGCCATGATGCCAAGTACATACGACCTATTGCAATCAAGATTCTGTCACATGTATTCAATTTGAATTAAATAAAAAAATTATTAAGTTATTGACATATTTTTTTTTACATTGTTACAAATTTTAAATTCAAAAATTCTAACAATTAACAACCTTTTTTTGTGATAGGTGGCTAGTAATTCTTCAACAGAGCGGAATTGAAGTACATATGGATTAATCCATTCTGCTAAAAGAAACAAGTTGGCATCCAAGAAAGCTGAGGATTTGGTATTTGTACATTCCAATTTGCGCCTCCTTTCACACAAGTCTGAAGACTATATGCGAGCGCCTAACAAACTTTGGGATATCCTTCCAGAGAATATAGACTTGGATGCCACCACATCTACATTTGCCCAGGTTTCATTACTTAGTGTGGATGATGTTGATAACAATGAAGAGAATTCAACACCAGGGGTGGAGAGTGGAGCTAGTGGGAGTTGTCCAAGTGGAGCTAGTGTGAGTAACATTCATAATTATTAATTATGAATATAAGGACTATCTAGATGAATTATGAATCTATGATTTATTCTACATTTGCATTTTGAAAAGCCCGAATGTCTTTGCAATGTATACTTTGAACATTTTGAAATTTGAAGCAATGAATGAACAAACACTATGTATTTACTATTTTCAAGTGTTTTACATAAAAATTGAGTAATATGCATATATATAGAGAGAGAGAGAGACGTACCCACGACGTATCCAAATCAAGGTTTTTGAAGAATGACGTACCCACGTACTCGAATCGTACCCGTACCCGTATCTAAACAACGTAGGTTTTGCCACCATATAAAATGCTCAAAGTTGAACAGTTGCAAATGTTTCTTCTTCTCAATGGCAACTCTTTGAGACTTCTTGGCAAACTCCAAGGTTGAGAAAGCATAATTATAGGTCTTGGCAAGTCGAAAGACATCAGAAAAAACACAGTGAGAAGTCTTGAATTTGGATTCACATTGTAAGTTTGCAAGTTTGAGTCTTTGTTCTTGTTGTCTCATTGTTTCCTAACTGTAAACGGTTGGTTCAGTTGTGATGGAGTACAAATAAGTGTCTAATAAGTGAAGCACAGTGTTGTCTACAAGTTTTGGATAGAGTGGTAATGAGAATTATGTCCATGAAGGCAATGTTTGGCAATAACTTATGCATTGCTTGCATTAAATAGTGGAAGGGGAGGGCAATAGCCTCCCCCACTGAATATTTCTCCACATCAAGTTTCTCTAAGATAACTCTTAGGTTTATTGTAAGCTTTGTTCATTTGTAGCATTTCTCTTTCTATGAGCAAGCTTAACCGGTTGAAGTCCATCATAGTGATTCTCATGGAGAAGCTTGGTGTTTCCACAGTGGCGCTGAAAGAAAACAAGGAGGATGCTACCAAGTCTCATGAGAAGAAAGAACAACCCCATGCCAACCAAGCTCTACCTCCATTCAAGGCTGAGGCAAAGAAACAAATTCAATCATATAATGGGAACGTGAATGCGGAGAGGCTAGACAATTGGCTAGCCCAACTTGAGGTATATTTCAATTTACATCAGATTAATGAAAGCCAGTAGATTTCTTTTACAAGTTTAAAGTTAACCAATCATGCTTTTAAGTTTTAACTTGGTTTGAGACTATTTATTATTTGGTTGTTAAGAAGCTTCCTCCTATGATTAGTAAGTGGGATGATTTTAAGATGCTAATCAAGAAGCAATTCTATCCTATTTGTATTGGCAATATCTAAGACAAAAGCAAGGCCAAAGCGTGGAGTACATGAGTTCCGCAAGAAGGCTATCCAAATTGGTAAAGATATAACAAACCCTAACATCTTGATGAAGTATGTGGATAGACACCATAGCCATTTGAGGAGACCAATCCCCTTGGCCAAGCCTAGGATATAGATGAGGCTTGTTCTCACGCTCACTACTTAGATATGGAAAAGAATAAGGCTCCATCTACCTCTCAAAACACTTCCAAGCAACAAGGCAACTCCAAGAAAAAGGGTAAAGGTAAAGGTAAGCATAATGCTACTTATGTTTCAAAGAAGGATACTAAAAGACATTGTAGGAAATGTGATGTTGATAATCATTCTAAGGATCAATGTTGGAAGCTCCATCCAAAATTGCATCCATTCAGAACAAGAAGAAGAAAGCTAGCCCTCTCTCCAAGGTTAAAATATTGGTTGCAGCACCAATGTGGATGACACTTTGTGTTGTACCTCCATCAATAGAGAGGTATGTTTAGGTAGTAGTAGTGCTCAAGAGAGTGAACTTTTTAAGCTTTTTCATATTAAAATTCAAATGAAGAAAACAAAAGTGGATGCTCTTTTTGATAATTGTTCACAAGCTAATTTAATAAGCAAGGAATTGGTAGACAAATTGGAGTTTGAAACTTACAATCATCCAAGTGCATATTCTTTGGGTCGAGTGAAGGTGTAGACATCAAGGTGACCAAGCAATACAAAGTTAAGTTTAGTATTAATACACATTTAATTAATGATATTGAAGTGGATGTTGTGCCTCTTGATGTGTGTGATGTGGTGTTTGATAACCCTTGTATATCCAAGTTACTATCTTCATGAGGAGAGCCAACCACTCCATCAACAACTTAACTAGAACTGTTACCATTGTGTCATTGATCAAAGATACAAACCAATGTAGTGGATTTCCTTCATTATTATTTCTCATCTCTTTTCACTCTTGATCTGCCCATCCTTGCTTTGCATAACAATTGTGGTTGTGTGGCGTCTTGGACCCACCCCATATCATTTGATTGATCATTAATATCTTTGACAGCTTAGATTGAATCTTGCATCCATTGTTGTTCTACTGACATATCCAAATTTTCTTCTTAGCTGCCCTTGTGACTGTGTGTAAACACTTATATCCTTATCCACTTTCTATTTCAAATATGTTAGCTAATTTCATCTTTAGGCAATCGTCATCACCATGATCGCAAGGACACGTTCTCTATACAATTCAAAAACTTGCATTGGTTCATTGGGACGTTCTTTTGCAAAGTGTCCACATTTATTGCATTTTATGAGTGATGTCCATGGACATTTGCTACCCACTACTACTATTACTTGATGACCTTTGGTTTCTTTGATTTTGATTCTCTCAAGTCTCCACTTACGATGTTTGTTGCAACATCATAAATTGCTTGTCCTTTTTTTTTAATGTTAAATGGACATTCACTAATATCATGTCTATTCACATTGCAGATCATAAATTTATTTGATGTGAAATCCATCTTCTTTATGCACTTTTGTTCTGCACCATAAACCACTTTTATTCATTTCCTTTTTTCTTCCTTCAGAAATTTCGATATATCTTCTAGTTTGCACTCGTCTTCGTCCTCTTCATTACTTTGCTTATGTAAAGCATTGCTAATGTTCTACATCCAACATTTTTCAATATGTATCTTTGGTCTGATGGGTGTTGGAACTTGAAATAACCTTGACAAATTCTTTCAACTGTTGAATCATTGAACACTCACATGCAAGTGCTGATCACTAATATGCAACAGGGAAAAACTAACATGCAAAAATCAAAATCAACATGCAATGATTGATACCACACATGCAACCACCGAACACTGACATGCAACCCACCAAGCTAGCAAGATCACAACTTTGTAGTCTGAAATATCCCTTTGTAAAACTGATCTGATTCTCCTGAGTTGCTAGTTATGATTTTTGGTTCTTGTTTGAATGTTTTGGAATAATTAATGACCCAATTGCATGCAAAGAAAATACAATATAGGCAAACTATGACTTCATTTCTTCATATGACGATCAAATATAATGAAAATCAGAATTGAATAGAGATCTGATATGATTTATTACAATACCAATAATGATCATAAACATTCAATTTATCATTATATTTCATTACATAAGCATAACCGAATGCTAAAGATGGATTAGGCTTCAATGGCTTGGATTTGTAAGATGAAATAAGGCCTCCAAAGGCTGGAAACGATGAACTTTGGTCGCAGATCTAATAACACCTTCAAACCCTAGTGAGATGACAAATATAATCAGCAACTCACCTCCAATAATCTGTTGAATTTCAAATCTGATTGCACAATTGTAATTCCAGGGTGGAATTACCACTTCAGTGTGAGGGTTTTCGTCCTCCACCGGTTCCAAACGAGGGTTTCTGTCCTCTGTGGAAAATATGGGTAGCCTCAAGCTCTCCGATGAATTTCAGAACCCTAATTGATAAATAATAATTTCTTCCTTCTATTTTCCCCTTTTATAAAAAGCTTTTTCCACTTGAAAACCCTAAAAGTAATTTAAAATTATTTTTTAATTTCTATTTTCCAATTGACCCTCAAAAAGTAATTAATAATTACTTTTTATTTTATTTTTCACTTGGCATTTTAATTAATACATGCTTTATGGCCCCATTTCCTCTTAGAACATTCCCCTTTAGCCTACAAGAATGAAAATAGGCTACGAGTCTTCTTCGTTTGCGTTAACTCGAGAAAGGGGACATTAGACCTAAAAACTCTTTCCATCCTCTTCATGGACACTTCTTGTGGAGCACCATTAGCTAGACCCTTGAGGACCACTTCTTTGACTTCTTTGAAGAATTTTAGCTCCATAGTCTTATAATTTTGATTGAACTCACCTAATGAATGCAACCATGTACACCCAACACAACATCAATCTCACCAATACCAACAACATAAAAATCATACATTACCTTGTGCTTCCGGAGAGTGAGTTGAAGTTGTTGAATCTTTTTGGAATATGGAATGGTGAAACCATCCGCAATAGTCACATTGAAGCCCTTGCAATCTGTGGTTTCCAATGCCATCTTTTTTACCGAGTCCTCATCAATGAAGTTATGAGTGGCTCCATTATCAACCCTGGTAGTCACTCTTTGTCCTCTTAATGTGCCTTCACTCAGAATGCATGATACTTAGGAGCTCCTAAAAGAGAAGCAAGTATGTTGCCCACTTCTTTGTTGTCATCTTCATGCACATGCTCATCATCAATAATTTCGTGTTTTTCAACATTAGAATCAGCAATATCAAAATCTAAATCATCATCAATTACCTCAATGAAGTGGACATGTCCTTTGCCCATGCAACGGTGGCCTCTAGTCCATGGTTATTTGCATGTGAAACACAAATCTTTTCTCCTCAATTCATCTCTTGCATCTTTCTCATTGTTGCTATATGGCAGTGATCTATGTGGTGGTACATATGGTGAAAATGGCTTCCTTTGTTGCTCATTTGGTGCTGCCTTAGGCTGCCCACTTGGTGCCCTTGGCTGTCCACCAAAATCAGACATTCGTTGCCCTGAATTTCTTGTTTTTGGCAACAAGTTAATGGCTGCCCCTTGCTATCCTCTTGGCCACATATTACTCTTGTAAATTGAACACTCTAGATCCAATGCTTTAGTAATGGAATCTTGCAAAGAAAGTGGGTTAAAATCTTTTACCAAACCTCTCAAAGGCTTAATCAAACCCTCAATAAATAGAACAACCAACCTTCTTTCACTTGCATCCGATACAATGACTAAAATCCTCTGAAAACTTGCCACATACCTCTTTACATCATGGTTTCATTTGAATTGTGTTAACTCGCGAAAGTGGATCTCTAGATCTTTCCTATCAAATCTTTCCATTACCCTCTTGCTGAATTCCTCCAAGGTAGTAATAGATTTGTGGCCTTGTGTGATCAAGCCATGAAACCACCACGCATGAGCAATACCCTCCAAGTGTAATGTAACAAACTTGAGAACCTCATCCTCAAACATGGAGTTGAGTGATAAATAGGTCTCCAATTTCTCCAACCATGATCTCACTAGAAGTTTATCAGTACTCACTAGAAGTTTATCAGTACCATCAAAAATAAGAAGAGAAATCTTGCCCAACCTTTGTTGCAAGTCTCTACCGGGTTGCATGCTTGGTAGTCTTGGTTTTGATCCATCCTTCATCTCACAATAATCACGAAATGACAATAGTGCTTGCGTGTCAAAGTTTAGGGCTGCATACTCTTGTTGACGTGTATCAAGTGGATCACATATTAGTGTCTCAACCTCAACTACAGCCTTGAAGAACTTATGAGGGGGGCTGATAGAAACCCTCTCAGTGCCATCTGAACTTCCTCCCCTGGGTAGCCATCGCTTTTGTCTGGATCTTGTGTGATCTTCAACATAGCTACCAATCGCATACTCACGGTATGTTGAAGGTCACTCTATATTTGCTTGATCAAATCCTACAAAAACTTCACTTGTTCTGAAATAAACCCTTGATCACCCATTGTTTTTCCCTCTTCTCTAATAACACAATCTTTTTATTTGTTTGCATCCAAATCTACACACATAAGATCTCACAAGTGCACTAGATTGATTCTCTAATACCACTATAACGTTTTCCTTTTAGGGCTGAATACGCAAGAACAGAAATCTCCACAAATCCCAATTAGTTCTAAACTGAAAATTCACAACAAATATGCCAAAAATATGAATTTGCATCCCTAGAAACAAAACACCCCACTTGGCCTTGGCACTAGGGTTTGGGGACTAAAATGAATACTTTCTCACTCAAAAATACTCAAAAAATTCCCAAATAAAATTCAAAAAATTGCGATTATTCTCCCAAATCTGAATGTGTCAAAGTACTTATTTTTCAACTCGAAAATAATTAAATTTTACCAGATTTTCTAAAAACTGATAAATTGCATAACTCTTTCAAAACTGAATGTATTGAGCCAAATAAATACTCAAAATGAACATAAAAATATGACAAATCAGATTACACAAATTTCAGATTTTTTTGAGCAAGATAAACCCTCAAAAAATGTATAAGTCACCCAAGAAAAGTGACGTCACCCTTTGGGGGTGTGACGTCACACCCTAGAGAGGTTCGCCACACTTGGAGATGATCCAAAAGTGCTTCAAAACTGATCAAAATCTTTCAGATCTGATATTTACTCAATCTTGCCAAGAAATGATGACCTAAAATGCAAAAAAATTGAAAAATACTTGACCAAATCAGCAACTAATAAATAACAAAATGTCTTCAATGTGATTTTGAAATGAAATCACCCTTCAAACAACAGTAGCATTCATTGGGCATCCATCCCAATCATTCTTCAAGCATGCAGATTCAATATATAATTTCAGCATATCCAAAATAGAAGCCCTCATGTCCATATATAGTTTTCAAAGTGGGTGACCCGCTCTTGAAGGCAAAATACCTTTTTAAAATCACTTAACCACTTTTCAAAATATTTTTTCTTCTTTTATTTTCCCTCCTAGACTACATTACTCTTTTTCCCACTTATAATATTAAATTAATTGTCAAAATAGATTTAGTAATTAAAATTACTCTAACGCAATAATTTAATAAATAATTAATTAATTTACTCAATTTATGAGAGTGATTAAATCACTTTTAGGCAAACAATTAATTAAAATACATTCTCCCAATATTATTTGAACTCTTAAGTGCAATAGTGGTTAAAACCACTTTTATAGAATGTTTTAGTGGTAAAACCCACTTTTTAATAATATTCTATTAACTAACTAAAATTGTCTTACATGGTCAAATGATCAAAATCAATGTTCGAGCAATCCTAATTAATAAAATAAAATCCCCAAAAATCATCCCTTAGTCTACAGAGAAAGATAGACTAAAAGTCTTCAATACCTGTTTATTGATGAATCGAAAATGGGGACATTACAGAAAGTCATTTTGTTCATTCCATCATGATTTGCTAGTGTTTTTTGCTTTAATTTCACAATTTGCTACTACGTGATTAACATTGGGTAACTATGTGTTTTCAATCAGAGATATAGCAGATCTGCCAAGGACTTTGAATTTCATAGTTTAATACTTCAGTCACTTCATTGCCACAGCCCAAGGCTCACATATTTGCCAATAACCACAAGTTTTAGAACAGTTTTGCCCTGCATTTGTAGCATTGTCCCTGGGTTTTAAAACAAATTTAGCCTACATTTGAGTTTGTTTCTTCAAGAATCAAAACAATGAACTGTGAATCAAACCTGGTAGTTGGCTCACTACCATTATTGATAATAGATATTGAACCTGAGAGGGCACACTTTATTGAACCTTGGTTTATAGGTTGCCTAATTCAATTGATTGCCATCAGCTTTGAAGGTTTTTCACATGGACTTGAGACGTGAGAATACTACTTATCCTCTAGGGTTTGACTTTTTTTTCCAATTTTCTTTTACTTCTTCCAACTGCTAGGATTTTAAACTATTTTCTTCTTTGTTTAATAGGTTTCAACTTCAAGAATGGTTCAAGTAGTCATGCTCATATGGCTGAGTCTGATGTCCCTGCATGGATGCATTATAAAGATGATCAAGAGTACCACTTTGTCATATGCAATTATTGTGGGTTTAAGATGAATAGGCATCAATCGCCTCAAATACCACCTTGCATAAATTCCAAGTAATGGCATGTCCCTGTGCAACAATGCGTCCCCTAATGTTCAAAGAGAGACAGTTGCCCTGGCTCTTTATGTGGAGAAAAAAAAGAAAGAACCGCTGAAGCACTTGCATCCATGATGAATAAGGGAGAAGTGAGAATTGATTATGATGACTTACGAGCCTCTAGCTCTTTTATTGCCCCAAGAGTTTTGGGGGGCATGCTCATCTACTAGTCACAGTTTGAGTTCCCCTGGACAGGGTTTTTTGGTTCCTCAAAATACTCCTAGGGCACAACCTTCACTCAAATATACTGCTTGGAACTAAGAATTGCAGAATGAAGCAAGGGTAGCTATGGCAAACTTCTGGTAATACAGCATTCTATTCACTGTGATAAAAGATCCATATTGGAAGAATTTGGTAACTGCATTGGTTGTTGCCAAGAAATGGTTTAATGCAAATGCAATTGCCAATAAATGATTTAATGCACCTACGCATGATTTTAGTGGCCCATTGTCGGAGGACGCCTTCAAAAATACTCAAATTATTTTAGATGAGCAAAAAAAAATATGGCACAAAAATGGATGCAACATTTTGTTTAATGGATGGAAGGAACTGCACCTTGATTAACTTTCCAGTGGCTTCAAGTGGGCAGTTGATGTTCTTAAGTCAATTGATGCCTCCCACCAAATGAAAAATGCGAACACTTTGTGTGATAAGTTGGACATGGTGGTCATGGAAGTCAATGTAAAGAACGTCATCCAAGTTGTGAAAGACAGATCAGTAGCATATGTATCAACAGAGTTACTTCTTGGGAAGAGGCATCCTATATTTTTCCGGAGCCCTCATTTAGCCCATTGCATTGATCTCCTACTTGAGAACATAAGAAAGCTTGCATGAGTAAAAACGGTGGTTGAATTAACGAAAAATATGACAAAATACATCTACAATCATCCTTGGGTGCTAAGCTTGATGAGAGATCACACCAACAAGGAGCTTGTGCGAATGGGAGCCACACAATTTGCCACAACCTTCATCACATTGCAAAGAATTGCAAACTCACTAGCATCTCTAAAGCAACTGTTTATGAGCACACAATGATTGGAGCCTCCTTATAGCAAGAACACCCAAGGGGAAAGGGTCATGAAGACCATTTTTTATTATATATTTGCAAATAACATAGATAAGGAACTCAAGATAACTTTAAATTTAACTATTTTTTATTTATCATTTATTTTTTTATAACTTTTTTAGCTCAAAATTTATCTTAATTTTAATTTTAAAATTGTGTGTTATTTTGTTTTAGATGTCAAAACCTTTGGTTAGAGTTTTACGTTTGGTGGATAGGAAAAAAAACCAATGCATTATTTGTATGAGGCCATGGATAGGGCCAGGAAGGGCACAGAAAATTATTATTGGCACAATAAAATAAAATATGATCCCATTTGGCACAAAATAGATTGGAGATGGAACACGCAGCTCCAATGAAATATAAATGCAACAGCCTACTCTCAAACCCCAAGTTTTTATTCTTTAATTCATATATGGCCGATGAGGAAGTGATGGATGGCCTAAACACATGCATAGGGAAGATGATCCTTGACAAAGCCACTAGAGACATAACTCTTGATGAACTATAGATTTACAAGATTGCAAAGAGAACTATTTTTTTCACCTCTATGCATTCAAAGGAGAATGACCCAACAACCAGGTAAAAACAAAATTCAGCATGGGTCCTTTGATTGTAGTCTCTTTACTTTTTTAATAAATGCAAGCCTAGTTGACTTACAAAGTTATAAATATCATATTTGCAAATTTGTGGTGAGAATATTATGATGCAAAAACACCAAATCTTCATATGCTAACCATCTATTTTTTGTGCCATGTAATACTTTTGGATGTGAACATAATTGGAACATTTTTTAGGCCATTCGCACAAAAAACACAAGTAGCTAACAACACTACGCTTCAATGACCTTGTCTTTGTGCGATATAATCTTCGTCTTCATGTGAGACAAGTGGAGGGGCAAGATAGTCATTAGGCAATTGACTTGGATGATATTGATCCATATGCAGACTAAATTGTTGAGCCCAAATATGTGGATGGGCAGCAGCAGCCCATGTTTACCAAAGAGGTCAAAAATTTGGAGAGGGAAGTAGATAAAGCGATAGCAGCAAGCAAACAAAGACATCGCGAGGGGTTGGTGAGGCTCTGGATGATATGTTTGTTGATAATGTTCTAGAGGAGGAATCTTTACCTTCCACATCCACAACACAGTAGAGTTGGAGATGATTTTATGGTGCATTGATGACTATAGTTTATGAGCATTGTAATCTTTTTTGGTCTAAAACTAAGCATTGTACTCTTTTTTGGTTGGAAAACTAATAAAAAATATAATTGTGTTCTCTACACTCATTTCTCATGCTTTTTAACAATGTTTAACAAGTTATTTCAATTTAATTTCTGAATTTTTATTATTTTAAAGTAGCAATAAAGTTGTTGAGTAATTGTCGAGTCCCAAGTACAAGTCAAAATTTTGGGCTGCTAAGTAATTACTGAGTACATTTTTTTGAAATATGGGTGGGATTATTTATGGAAAAGAGCATATTTTGTGAGTCGATCCACTGCTACCATAATGACAACCCTGTGATAAAATCCATACAAATTTCTGCCAGTTGTTGCTTTAGAATGGGCTTACTTTCTTCTAGGATTTCTATTGAATATAATCCGACAATGATACCATGAACTCCTTTCTTAAGCAATTTTTCCATCTAATGTGAGCTAATGATTTGCTTGGGCAGAGCTTTGATGTCTATGAGTGTGTTTTTCACCATCAATGGTAAACCTTGCGAAAATATCCTAAAATTTCATGGAGATAATCACAATTGCCTCAACCATTGTACTCCCAAGGACACATCGACACCTCCCAAGGGAAAGCCACATTTTTTAAGTCATCTAATAGTCTCCCATAGAAAGATCTACATTATGACATTTTCTTCTACATGTATTTGCCTTGACATGCACTATCATGACTCCGAATTTGGAGACTAGGTAAGGGAAACAATTTAGATCAGATGTCCTCTTTCGATCAATAACTTTGCGTGTGCTTCTAAAATCAATCAATAGCACCACGTTTTGCCTCTTAATATAGCCTTCTATTTTGAGTTTGAGGGGTTTTGGTCCCATGTAGTGCATGTACTAAAACACAAGAATCTTGTGGGACTTTTGATTTCTCATAATCTAAAACTTCTTCCTCTTTTTAAAACATCAAGCATCAATCGCTTTAAACGCAGTTATGGTTAGGACCAAACTTTTGATCACAATGGTAGCATAATCCCTTTGCTCTCTTCTATGCTTCTTGTTGAGCTAAGAATCGAGCTATCAGCTAGGATTTGAAGGTGTTGGAGGAGCCCCTGTCCCTTTCTCCTATAGCTTGACCTTGGAATCAACATTGGAGGTATTAGTTCTTTTCCAAATTTAATACTATTTGAGTGGCTTCCAAAATAGTGCTTGATCTATGAACCCATGAATCATAGTGTATTCCCTCGCTCAAACTTTCAATGTAAAGGTGCAAACTCTTTGTAATGTCCCTTTTTAGCCTGGGTCTGTGTTTGACGGATTAGCATATCATCAGGTCCTCGTAAGCTAATATTGGTGATTAGAGGGCCTTGTGGGGGAGTTAATTGGTTCTCCAGATAGCAGTTGGCAGTGTTTTCTTCTCCAATTCCTTGGCATATTCTGAGGTGATCATCTCCATGGTTCTTTGGTTCCGTTTATATACACTTACTATTTTTAGTAAGTCAGTTGGACGTTGGGGGCCAACCTTTCTATTTTTAGTAAGGCATCCAGATGGAGAGAGTGAACAGTGGCTTAGCCTGTGGTGTTGTCAAAATTGATTAATAATAATTATTAATGGAGTTATGGTATTTAATTATTATTAAAGTGATACTTGAATAATAATTAATTAATTATTAAAGGTGATATAAGGGTTAAATGAAAATTAATAAAGTGATCTATTTAATGATTCTTTATTAATTTATTATATTGAAAGGGAGACATAAGGACTTTATTAAAAAGGGGTTTAAATGATTTTGAAGTAAACTTTATAGTATGAGTTAAAGAGTCATTTTAAAAGGGGAGATATAAGTGATTTTTAAAGTATATATTATTAAGTTGTGCACCAAATTAAAAGAAATTAAAAGTAAATTGAATGAAATGGAATTTAAAGTGAATTTGAGGTGAAATATAAAAGGGCATTTTGGAATTCATTTCATTCATTGTTGAAGAAGAAGAATTTGGCTAGGGGTTTTGCTAAAGACTAGTGAGGCTGAAAATCTCAAGCTTTTTGAGGATGTAGCCCCTCGGGAAGAATAGCTTGCAGACAATTCCATTGCGAGGAGTGTGCTTGTACTTCAAAGATTTACAAGAAAGCTTCAGAGCTAAGGTTTGAAGAATTTATGAGGAGTTCGATAATTTACTGAATGTTTGAAAGACGAGTTTGAATAATATTGCAAATCAGAAATATTCTTTATGTGAACATAAACCCTAGGCACTAGGGTTTGGAAGCATTTTGAGTGAAAACGTGGCTTTTGGACAGATTATGGAGGAAGGCGTCCATGTTTGCAAGCTTCCAGTTTGTTGGTTTCTATTACAGCACCTTGACAAAGTGGCAAACTCCTAGGTATGTTGGATTTATATATTAGATGGTATTTAATGAACTGGGTTGTTATAATCGAGAAAATCTCAATATTCTGATTGTAATAAAATTCTAAAAAAATTCAACTAGTTGTGGTATTGAAAAAAGTGAAATTTTTTATTATACATTTGCTAAAAGTTCTTTAGTTTTCTGCACTTTATTTATGTTTAAAAGCATTCAAAAACATTGCCAAAACACAAACAAATCAATCAGCAATACAAACTCAAACAAAAACAGTCGGAAATTAGAAAGTTAAATATCCTATCAAGGGTGGGATACTTCACTCTTCTATGGATCCAAATTTTGAGTTCATTTCAACAACTTAAGGTGTTGTTAATTTGACTTGGCTACAAATCCTACTTGCCTTGACTTGGAAAGTTGCAAAAAGAGGTCCATAGTCCTTGTGTTCTCATAGTGAAACGTAATTTCCTTACGAAACTCCTCCCAAATGAGTGGTGATGATCTTTCACTACAAATCCATTCATAACATTGTTAGGGTTTTGCTTCCAAGAAGAAGGTTGGAATGTCCACCTTCAGATCTTGAGGTGTGTTGTTGAGCTCGAAATATATTTCCATAAGCCAATAAGCAAAACATGTTGTCCATCGAACTTGTGTGATTCTATCTTGGGTAAAGGTAGTCTTCATAAAAAATGTGGTCCTCCAAATCCTTAATGTCAATAAGAATAGGATCCCTTGACGCGAAACCATTGTTGTGTTTGGCATAACATCCGCTAACCATGCAAGTTAATGTGACTCCGATAGGTTGGAAAGGCCCAAAACTAGGTGTACTTCCATATTCGTTGCGATTGTTGATAAGTGGCATGCCAAAATATTCCATATTGAAGTTTTATCCTAGGCCCGTGCTTCTATTGTTGTAAAATGGTATGTTATCGGGTACTCATCCGAAGCTAGTGTCGATGCCGCCATTTGGCATGCCCATAATGGCACCATGTCCTCTTATGATGTTGACATGAATGTCTCTGTTTGGCATGTTGATGTTGGCGCCATGTCCTCCTCAAATGTTGGTGTGGATGTTTCCATTTGGCATCCCTGTGGTGGTGCCATGTCCTCCTCCAATTTTGGTTCCCTAACTACTAATGCTTATTGCCACCACTTGGATTGTGACCCATGCTTGTGCTCTTGTTCATTACCCATGTTGTGAACTTATTGATATCTCTTTTGACCTCATCCTTGACAAAAACTCACACCTCAGAGGCAGTAATGCTTCATGAAGAATGAATTCCACAACTCCTCAATCACAATTTTCTAAAATCAATGGCATCTAGTGTTGTCGTGGATCTCCCTCAATAGAACCTACTCTATCATTCTACTTGTGTGGGGGCGCATGTTTCTCATTAGATTTTTCCATTATTCATACTTTGATTTGCCTTTCGTGCTTGCCTTGGGACAACATGAGGGTAGGTTCTTCTACGGGTCGAGACCATACATGGTTAGGGTTTTGGGGTCAAGACAGATCTCACTAGAGATCTAGACATTGTATGGTTTTGGTGTCAAGACAGATCTTACTAGAGATCTAGACAGATGCAATCATAATGAAGCGACATATCCAAAAAGCAAGGGCTCAAAAAGTTGTTTGGGGCGATTTAATTAATAAGGTAGGAGGGGTCAATAAATTATGCTTGGCGAAGACGAATATGGTTTTGATCGTCTCTTAAAGACAAATCCAATGACTGTTATGTCCACTAACCACTGAAAAATAGGCATCTAGACTTTTTTCTTAGATCCTATTGCTTCAAGAAAAAAACCTAAATTCTTCTTTGAATGAAAGATAGTCTTTATCTTCGATGTCCTCAACAACAGATCTACCCAAAACAAAAAAACAACTATTATGGAAAAAATCAGTAGATATTTACCAAAGATTAATCTGCAGTTGTCTCTTCCCTTGCGTCACACAATTTCATCTAGATCGCCACTATGATACCACTTGTAATGAAAATAATATATTATGAAAGGAATAGATTCTCCAAATAGCAACAGTAATTCAAACCAATAGCACACAAATTTCAGAATAACACTGGTACTATCATCCAATAGCAAACCCTCATCTAGAATGACAAAAGTAATCCACTCCAAAGATGAACAATAATGCAAAACATAGAATATCTGATATATAAGTGAAGATGCAAGACCATAAATATGAATTGACAGAATTATGAAAGCATTGTTGCTTAGAGGGGGAAACCTTGAGCAAGCAGAAATGTAAACAATGAAAGAGATAATTCCATAATTGATAACTGAGCCGACTACTTAAAAATAAACAATTCAAGAAACTACAGTTGACTAGTCAAAGGTTATGTGCACCACAAGTCAGCTAATCCATAACCCCACATCATATATGATGACAAGACAATGGTTAGGGGCATAACATTGGCATTCCCTTGCTCTGTTTGAAATTTCTAAAAGTTATTTTTATATACTTTAGTACTTTTGGACTCCAATCACACCTTCATGAGATATTTTGCAAAAGTTGCAGCACAATTTGCAACTCAGCACAGAACCTTTTTCCTAAGTTCTCTTATTTCCTAAACATAATTTAATAATTACGAGTACAGGAAATCCCTTTTTATTTGTGTTTTTGTTCACCACAAGCACATGAACAGCCAACATTTCTCCTTCTACATGAATAACAACCAATACCATTGCCACCACCAACTCTATAAAAATGAAGTCGTTTTCAAATAACTAGGAAAGAATGAGAAAAGAATGGCGTGTCCTTGCAACAATTGGAGAAAACACTTCCACGTGTCCCCCACATGACATTAATCTTCTCAAAAAAATTGCCTCCTAGTTAATAAACTAGAAAGAACACTTGAAATATTTTGCTGGACCTTACTGCCCTCTTGTTGCAATTGAAAATGAAGGATGAGAGGAAAACTAAGACTTTCTTGGTTTAGGGTGTAACAACTAAAAAGGCGACGTGACTGTGCCTACATTAATTGGGGTGAGGGAGAAATGGGCCTGTGTCATGCATTATTTTCCTCTTCTATTTTATATAATGGGTGTCTTGTTGGGATTCATTCCCACTAGGGTAAAAACCTCCCAAGCAGGGTACTAGTAAGGGCATGTTTCCCATAGTGAGAAAAACATCCATAGTAAATCCCAATGCCAAGATTCGAAACAGGGACAATGCTAACAGACAGACCTCCCTACCTAGAGGAACACACAACAACGTTAACAGCATGACCCTCTCTACCTGAAGAGCAGAGCACTTGGAAGCACCATCATAGAGAAGGATATCGTGCAAGTTATTCATTGTGTTCTTTGTAGCATCAAACTGCTAAAGATCTGACGAGCCAAAAAAAAATAGAAATGTGAAATTGGTGTATAGGAAAAGTCAAGAAATGCAGGAAAGAAATACTAACATGGCCACCACGATGGAAGGATGAAAAAGAACTTTTCCAGCCACGCATTCTGCTCCAAAGTTGTTGATATTCAACCTCATTAGTGAATATCAAAAGCTCACCAACAAAGTAGAAGTGTTGGAGAAGAATGAGGCTTCTTCAAGCTCTCACACATGTAAACCTCATCCGGATTCTCAATGTTGAGTGTAGATTGATTCTTTGCTTGGAACTTTGTGACCTCATATTAAAATATTGGTGTCTTTTGGGGGCTCCTGGCCCCTCCATTCTAAGCCTTATTTAGGGAGCTATCTTTAAGAGTCTAGGATTAGATTGGCTAATTTCTAATTTGCTCAAAAATCATCAGGGTTTTAGGCTTGATCGTGGTGCCCCAGCTAGCGGCACACTTAGATAGTTATTTGGGTTAATTGCTAAGAGAGTTTTAGTATGTTTGTATCAAATAATTATCCCCATGTGGTCATCATGACAATCTAGAAATATTTTGAGAGCTTAACGTGTTTGAATAATTCATCGTATCATATTTAAATCTTGGGGTCTTCCTGGGATGCTCCAAATAGTGGCACAATTAGTTATTTGTGTTAATTACTAAGACAGTTTTAGTATTGCTTGTATAAATATTTATGCTTTGTGTGGTCATTATGAGGATCTAGAAATACTTTTAGAACTTAATGTGTTTAAAAATAGATGGAATAACCGGTGAGTAGCCGGCGATTGGTCGGTTACTCGCCAAGAATTTCATCAAGCGAATATTCGCCACTCAAAACCGCCGGCACTAGAAAAACCACTATTTTTTTTTAACCACGAGTACTCTCCGGTTAGTCACCGGTTACCAGACAGTATATAAATAAAATAAACATTTAAGTATAAGTTTAGTTTCTTATAAAATAAAATAAACAGTTAAGTATATAAATAAAATAAACATTTAAGTATAAGGACGTCTAGTTTCTTATACTTTAAGTTATATTTTATTTATATACTTTCAGGGTGTTTGAGAGTGGTTTCAGTCCTTTCAGAGCTATAATGCAAATTCTAGGTTTTGGAGGATCCTATCAAATTTCAGACTTAGTCAGAATTTTAGGGTTTCAGGGTTTCAAACTTAGCCATATTTCAAGGTTTCAAAATTTCAAGGAGACATCATAGAAGGAATAAAGGCTGAATGAAGGGATGTAGGTATGATAGAACAGTATGAGAACATCTCCCGCAAAGTGCCACAAGTCGACCCCACCCCATTCCCTGTGCATAGATTAAAACTGATACAATGATACTTATACAAAAATCTACAAGTACAAATTACAAGAATCTATATTTTCTCTTCCTTGCTCTCTAGAAAACTAAGGGAGATTGAGAAAGTCTAGTAATCTAGGCACAAGGAATGGGGTGGGATCGACTTGTGGCACTTTACAAGAGATGTTCTCATACTATTCTATCATACCTACATCCCTTCATGCAGCGTTCATCCTTCCTATGACGTCTCCTTGAAATTTTGAAACCCTGAAATATGGCTAAGTCTGAAACCCTGAAATCTAACTAAGTCTGAAACACTGAAATCTAACTAAGTCTGAAATATGATAGGTCCTCCAAAACCTAGAATTTACATTATAGCTCCTAGATCTCTGAAACCAATCTCAAACATCCTGAAAGTATATAAATAAAATATAACTTAAAGTATAAGAAACTAGATGTCCCTATCTAGTTTCTTATACTTAAATGTTTATTTTATTTATATATTGTCTACTTCGGGCAAATTTCAATTATTTTTTGCCCCTACCAGTTATTGCTGGTTATTCAATTGAGCGGATCGAATAACCGTCAGATACCCATTTTGGGCCCTTGGCGAGTATTTGCCCCAACCGGTTATGCCAACTATAGTTTAAATAATTCATCATACCATGTACTTAGGAACATGATGTTGCAATATTAAACTTGAAGATATCTGATGATCGATTTTATCTATTTGAATTTTATTTAAGTATGATTTTCCATGATGTGATGCCTTAGTGTCTTTAGTTTATGTGTAGGTTCACAGGTGTACAGGTCTCGACCAGCCACGGTCCCAAGTGTACTAGGTCCATGGGGATGTTAATTTGACAAACAACTAATGGTGAATGAGGACACAACAAAACCAATGGCAAGAGGTTTCCAGGTGTTATTTAGTGCTAGGAAAATATGTTGCAAAAGAATCATTTTGAAAATTCAAATAAATTTAAAATTCTACACCCGATTAACAAGAGGTAAGTTGGTACCGTGAAAGGTGTTGGAGTTAAAAAGGCCTTACAGATGGGTTCGTCGCGATGAAATGTACATTTAATACTTCAATGACCTCCTTTACAGATATGACATTGAAAGTTAGTGCTACATGTGCACCCATACTTTGGAAGGTTCTAGAGACATAAGCCCATGTGGATGGTCAAATAAAAATAATACCATGCCTTATCCTACTTGACCCCTATAAATAAGTCAACCCAGCTACCCAACCCATCCAAAGGGTGGGGGGTGGCGAGCGCAGGATTCTCATGTGTGTTACTTGTGTTTACATTAATTTTTCTTTGTGTTGTTTGTGGGATGGTGGTCTAGAGTCTTTCCTTGGAGTTTCTTTTGTTGGTTGGTATGAGATGTTATAACTGAGAAGAGAGTTTTAATGCTAGCAAGCATATGAAAATATGTTTTTGGCTATTTTATTGCAAACAATTCCATGGGCTTAGGGAGAGGGGGTACTTCCTACGCAACTATTTTTATGAGCGGGATAACCCAAGGAATTGTTATGTTGGAAATAATAGGAGATGGGGTAACTTTAGTCTGCAGGACTTCAGAATGAGGCTATGTGAGATATTGCATGTTTTCTTGTCTTTTGAGTCTGCAAACTTTCTTTTCACAGAAGTGCATAGTAAATGTTGTTTATGATTATTGTGCAATTTGGATTGTATGTAGTTCCCCATCCCTTTGTCTTAATATTATACTTCTTTGTAATCTTGTCTTGACACCATTGAGTAATTGGATAAATCAACTATATAAGCATTTCAGAGATCCTCCTCATTCCCATAAGCCTAGGTACATAGATCAATGGGCCTGAGGGAAGAAGAGTACCCTTGGGGTAGGCAGGGTGGAAAATTCTGGTGGGTCACGGTTTGGTCCAACATTGACAAAGGCAATATTCAACATAAGAAAGTCATTCTCATATCCATCATGGCATCAACCTTCTAAAGGAATTTGGGTGCAGACTTCAAAAACCATTTCTTTATTGCATGTTATGGTCTTAAAAGAAATGAAAAAATACTTATGGAAATTATATGAACACCTTCTTGTAGATGTTAGAAACAATTTTGTTTTTCCTACTAGCCCCTAGCGATGTTATATATGTTGCATCAAAACTAATTCTTTTGTTACAAATTTATAAAATTTATTTTTTGTTACCTTCTACTCAACACATTTTTATGGACATGAATGTAAAGAATTTTTTGCTAATGAAATACATTTGCTTTTTAAAGGGAGGTAAAAATAAAGTGAATGTCCAATGCTACTCAGTGATCAAATTTGTTCAAAAATCTTTTGTTACCTTACAAAAAAAATTAACTGACTTACAAACCATTAGTGATGAATTATAACCAAGATTTGTATTTTGTTTTACACATATAGTTTTTAAGAATGGAAACTAATTCAATGTTCTCTGTTTTTGTAACTCAATGAAAATTAGATTAATTGTTAATAAAAGTCAATGAGGTTAATTAGCAAACTTGTTACCTGAAAGATCAACCAAACCAAAGCTTTGTGGCATATTCTTAATCTGAGACAATGCCTTATTTATGAAATTGTTGGGCTGAAACATATTTATACTATATAAAATATCCATAGCAGTGACGGTTTTACATTCTTTCCTCACTGCAAATTCCAATTCCAGGATGAGCTATAGACAGAATAGACGTGCTGATCATATACACTACCAAAACAAAAAATTAAAATTAGGGGGGTAAAGACATCACAACCAAGGATTTCTTGTTCTTATTTCTAAGATTTAACCACAATATTATAATTGAAGGCTCTGCAATTTACAAGCTATTCAAATAAAACTAGCCCAAACTCCTTTGTTTGCTCATTATTTGTAAAATAAAAAAGTATAATGGAGTGATGTGAAAATGCTATGGAAATCCCACCGGCCAAATGTGATTTTGATATGGCCAAAATATCTCCAACTGCTACATTGTCCCCTTCTTGATCTCCGTAGTAAGCATCACTGAAACCTTGTGGCAAAATTTCAAAGTCACTTCAAATGTCCTCTACAGACCTGCCTGTGAAATCTCATGTTATTTCTGTCCTTTGAAATTTTATTTTCTTGATATCTTATCTTCGACATTAGTCTCGAGTGTTACTCTGTGCTTGTAGGAAAGGCATTATTGAATTGCACTTAAAATCTGGATCATATATCTAATGCAATGGCAGAAGGAGCTGATGATTGAATTTACGGGTAGATCCAGAATTTGTCCATTCCAGTCAAAGGTAAGTTTACCCATTCCAAGAATCAGTCCATAAGATACCATTTACTGGAATGGGAAAATTTACCTATGGAACATTGTGTGAGTAGAACAATGCAAACCGTTTGAAAGGGCACCCAAGTTGCATTGATAAATAATTTGGGTATGATTTTTCCAAACCCAGTATTATTGCTGCACCTATTATTAATATTCTACAACAGTATCAAACAAATATTCATCTGTAATTTGGTTAGTGCATGATATGTGCTTGTCAGGGCCCTTTTTGATGAGAGGATCTTATTTTTTATATACACCACTATGAGATTATAATGGCTAAAACTGAGAGAAGATTACTGTCCTGACATGATATTTGTCAATGAGTACATTCCCTACGCTAGTCTTAGAGAAACATATGAGTCGTTGACAGCCAACAAATCTGTTTAAAGTACCTTTGTGCCTTGTAGTTATCTGGAACTATAAGAGACTCCCCTTCACTTGTGGTTGAAAATTTTTGGTGTTAATTTCGATCAAAGAGTTGTCTATCATATTCAGAATGGACAGCCTTATCCGCATGATACATGTGGACACCTAATTTTGGTACAAGTCTTGTAATTGTAATTTTATTATCGTGAATATGGATCACTGGTTTAAATTGGGTTCTTATTAGCGCATTTTCCTTTGTGTTGATCCCCATATAGCCTTCTCTTATCATTATTCACCCCTGCACAGCTCCAGATCTGTCATTTGTTTGCCTTGGGATAATTCCAGATACTCCTGCAAACCTGTAGATCTGTCTCTAGGGTTTTTTTTTGTCCCGACTGCTAATGGAACAATCTAATATGATTTGACTACTATCAAACTGTTCTAATAGCGGTCATGTCAGTTGTGGATCCTTGGGCCCCTTTCGTCATGTTTTATTGTGCCCTGATTGTCGGCTTCCCCGCTTCTCCAAGTTTGGCTTGCCCACTAATAAGGTCTTAATTTAAATTTAGGAACCCTACATATACACAAGTACTCTAATGCATTTGAACACCAAGAGATCACATTGTATGTTCACGCAATTACAAGCTAAGTCACCACATTTGGTGATTTTAAAGGAAATAATGCGTAACCCACCGAACAAGAAGCAGCAAAAAATTCGTTAAAATTCATGATTTAAATCGCCACTGGTAATACTCGCCACCTACTATTGGTAGTTTGAACACTGTGGTGGCAAGTCAAAGGACACTACTAACTGCTAAACCTGATGGTGATTTAAAAGCTGTCCAAGAAACCACCTTCGTTCACCGGTCATACTTGCCAGTTGCCACCAAAATCAGTACCTTTCAGTAAATTTTCTGGTGTTGTCGGTATTTTTCATTTTAACTTGTTCAATAACACAAGTGTGCCTCATTATTATCTAGCAAACAGGCCTTAATATTTTGAGATTTATTAAGATTTTCCCAACATACCCATTCAATGTCCACAACGAACAAACTAATGAGAATAATATAATATATTTATAGTTTTACAAAATATATATATATATATACATAGTTTTATATTTATTATCTATGGGTTTTCTTAAATATATATTTTTGTATTATATAGATTTAAAATCTATTAGATGTATATATTTCTTTCATTTGAATTTAATCACGTATTTTATAGCTGAATTTTTTAGCAACATATTTTATCCTCCACAAATTCAAACTCAAATTCAAATGCAGTGACTTAGATTACAAGGATCACAACTAATGATTTCCTACACTTTGCTTTCTACATGTTTTACTAAAGGGCACATGTGTTCAAAACACTAGGAAAATTATGTAAAATGATGGCACAACGTAAATCTAACTAAAAACAAAGTTTTATATCTACCTAGGGCTGGGGGGGGGCAATGAAAGTTCCATGCTCTGTTAATGATCAATAAAAATGAAAATAAAAAGAAAATAGATAAATACTTGTTTCTAACTTACCTGTATCTAGATAGGTGCTCAAAATGCTAGAGAAGGTGATCTAAAAACTGTGCATAATGAACTCCTAAAGTCAAACTATGATGATGACCACTTTTGTACAACTCCAACAAGGGTCAAACAATTTCATACAGCACCGAAAGTGATAGCCCTAGCCAAAATTGGAACCCTGCTATGAAAATAGATTTGTAAATCCTCATAGCCTAAAACTTCCTAGAACCCTTCGATAGCAACAAATGCCTCTCTCAGATTTGCGAATAAATGCGCGCAGATGTCAAAATATTGTCTCCTTTGAAGTAACCCTATTTCAGTCTCAATCATCTAGCAACATATCAAAGACTAAAGAAATGTGCAGTAAATTGGCTTGGGCCCCCTTGAGGGTTGCAACCACATTTCCCACATGCTCAAAATTAGGGCTCGATGTAGTTCTAATGTGCGTATCCCAACCCAAGTGAGAGAAGACTTCACCTTCTCCCCCTAAGATAATAAAATGTAAATAGTATAATCTTTCGCTTGGGCCCTCTTTTGGTACATGCATGCAGAAATAGAAACCTTAAAAACACTTGAAAGATTTGAAGAGCAAAATTTAGTATGCCTTAGATTTGCAACATGTGATGTGTTGTCGTAACTTGTTCTTGAAATGCCTTAGAATGCTTGGTATATATAGACTTCTCAAATTTGAATTAGCAACCTATTGGCGCGCAAGGTGACACAAGAAAAGAGAGAAGTCTACACTACAACATTTCTATCTATTGGGGAGTTATTGTCGCATACTTGTACCAAAAGGAGCAATGAAAGAGCATATAGAATCAACTACTTGCTTACATCTAAAACATAAGGATAAGAATTGGGACCTCTATTCTAATTCCCGAAGTTACCCAGTGGCTACTCACGGCAAACCTTTTGATTTTCCCTGGCCAAGTACTTAGCTAACTTACCACAAGTTGAGTAGCAAGCTCAGACTCGTAGTTTTTAGAAAGTAATTACTCGTGATTACTTTAGTCACTAAAAACAGTGAATCCAACCCTACCACTTGGCTTGTGGATATTTATAAGCTTCAACAAAAATAACATCATTTCCTTCATTCTGTCATGATTTTCTACTATTCTTTGCTCTGATTTCGCAACTTGGGATTGTTGCTATGTGATTGTCACTTCAGAAAAGAGCATTTAACATATATCAATGTAAATCTCACCATGTTCTCACAGTTAAGTCACTTCATAGTTCATTGCCTTGCCACAGCCTAGGGAAAACGACAAATATATAGCCACATTTTACTATGTTAGAACAGACTTAGGCTTTTAGCCTGCATTTGTGTCATTGACGAAACTGGAATCATTCTTCAAGAATCAAAACAGAGAATAAGAATCGGCCTCAGCTCAATTTGACATTGAAAGAAAGGGCACATGTTCTAAAACAAAGCATTTTACTCTTTTTTGGTCGAAAACTAATAGAAAACATACTTCTCTACATTCATTTCTCATGCTTTTTAACAATGTTTTAGATGTTATTTCAGTTTATTTTATGAATTTATATATCTTTTTAAGTAGCGATAAAGTTGTCAAGTAATTTCAGAGTCCCAATTCCAAGTCAAAATTTTTGGTTGTCGAGTAATTACCGAGTATGAGTTTTTTAACTATGGTTGGGACTATCATATACATGGATTTGTTTATTGACTTACATGAGTATTGATTTCCAACTTGTCATCAAACAAGGGACTCACCGAGGCAATCCCCTCAAAACAACACCAATTTATTTATGTCTTTGCAAGGTCTTGTTAAGTGGATTAGGGTTTGAGCAAAGTTAAAGACATTTTGGCTATAATGCTTCTTATGTCAATAAGCTATAATATGCACACAATCTTAATTGAAGTGTCCATGCTAGGACTGCCAGAAGTTTTTGTTCACTAAGTACCATATTTTCTTTGAATGTTTTGGTCCTTAATGCAAAGCATGCTCTAGCCGGCCTTCACAAACTCGAAGGATCTAAATATGCAAGTAATGATAAAGCAAATCCTCGAAGTACATTTGACATACAAATCTAGTTCATTCTATTTGTTTCCAAGAAATAATACGAATACAGAGGTACAATAAAATTGCAACCAACTGATGCTCAAATAAATATCAAGAAGTGAGCAAAGGATCAGCAAGATTGGAGATAAGGCGTGTCATAAAGGAGCAACAAAATTGAAAAAACCTGAGGTTCAAAGAAATATCATCAAGTAAGCAAAGCAGTAGCAAAATTTGAGATAAGGTCTGCTGTCAACATGGTCAAGGTCTATAAGGACACTATTTCATATTCCCTACCTGATAGAGTTTAAAGCTTGTTTTCCTCCAATGGCACTCATTGTGATGAAAATATTCAAAGATATTCTGAAAAGTCTCTTTTGGACTTCCTTACTCGCTTATACTTTGCATTTAGCTTCAAAACAATTATATCTTTCGTCTTCCAATAAGTATATATCAGTTTTATATATGTCTAGAAGATTCATAACATGAGAAGTGAGATATTGGACAGCACCTTAACATTCAGGTAAGCACTGATGGCATCCAAAATGAACTGAATCTCTTCTTCATGCGGTTCTGGTAGCATTGTCAAAGTAGTATTTGAATCTGTAGTTCCTGCAACTGTCCTTCCAAGCCAAGGTAGCATGAAAATCACCCTCCCATCTTTTGTTTTAGGTACAATCAAACCCATGCCCTCAGGAGAATAATAATCAGGAAGGACAATATGCACACCGCTGCTGGGACAAATCATTTTTTGTGCATCTTTATCAGCCATCAGCCTCACTTCATCACAAAAGGGTCCAGCAGCATTCACTACCACTTTTGAATAAATGTCAAACTCCTTACCTGCACTTTCAAACAATATCATCGATATCAAAGAACAACTTTGGTACCATATCATTGTACGAACTATACAAGCATATAAGTTAGCTCATCACTTTTACTGATTTCCAATTCTGCAGGCTTTGACCCTCTAAAGTGCACTAAGTCGTTTTTGATAACACAAATGCTTATAGCAGCCAGTAAAGTAATAGTACAAAATATATAAAATTGGAGGATGATCTAGTTCTCAGAACAATTTTCTTTTACTATGTTTGAAGATACTCTAGAAATATACTTTGCCTTGTTTTGTAACAAACACTACTTATGTAGACCTTCCAGACCAAGAACAAGTTACGTGGTCCTTCTATAAGCATATTTACAAGGCTCCTTAAGGTCATTTTCATTACTTGGGAAATTTATTCTCCAGAACGATCCACCTTTCTTGCATACATTTTCCATCTAAAAAAAGGTTTTCAACTTTTCAGAACTTAACCCCTGAAAAATTTAATATCTTAGCCAAAAAAAAAAATTCATACCTAGGTTTGTAATATCATATTTGACTTTTCATTCCATGCTAGATCTTTGATAACATACATTCAGCGTTATGTGTTCTTTACAGCTATGTAGGAAAGGAAAGTAACAGCAGAATGTAACAGCAATGATCAAAAAGCCATTAATGCAAATAACAGCGATAGATGGCAAGCAAATGATATAGCTTGATGATTACAGAACTTGGAATGAGTTCACCTAAATATGAGATTATCATCAAAGGTGTTACCTTTGACGATACCTTTTCAAATTAATAACTTAATTAGAATATGTTAAAATCATAATCAAACACATTGTCAGAATCAGATCTGCCATCATCAAAGGTTTTATGTTTCCAATCATGAATGGTTTTTACTTGTTCAAGCCATAGACATCTTGATCTAGCACCGTAGTGTTTCAACACACTTTCAATCCATATTAAAACAAATCCTATTGTCAAGATTTTTCTAACAATTATTATCTCTTGATCAAATAGGATACCCAGGAGGGCAATCTGCTCTTGATTTGCTAGTTTCAACTTAAACTATGCAACTTCCCAACTTTTTCCATTTCAGGCAGAATATTTACACCAGACCCACTATAAATCGAAGCATTGAGTAGAAACTTGTTTCAAATTTCTATGTTTAGTTTTTGGACACCAACTTATATTAGTCGTTGTATTTCTTCTAGTGGTTTGGCTGTTTGGACTTGTGCTAATTGTGGTAAACAGTCCATTGAATGTTTTACCGGTGTAGTCACCATGGTTCCATCGATCAATGATTTGAAATTGATCTCTTCCTTTTATACATGTTTTTCTTCTTTTCTCATCTCTGATCATCCCATTTTGGTTTATAGTGATGATATAGTTTCATAAACCCACCCCACGTTATCTGACTAATAATTAACATCTTTCACAGCCTGCATCGCATCTTGCATTTGCTATTTTTTTACGAGCACATCTAATTATTTCTTATTTGCTGCTCTAGTGACTGCCAATACATACTTATCTTCTTCCTCTCTTTATATTTCAGCCATATTGGCTGTTTTTAATTTAGGACAATCCTCATCATTGTGATCACTTGGACCGCATTGGATGCACCCTTATTGTCATGCATTAGTGGCATTTTTGGTCCTCTAATATCACTGCTGTTTTTGACTGGTGACCATTGGCTTCATTGACTCCGTACCCTCCACTTGATGATATCTGTTGTACCATCATACACTGTTTATCGCCTTTGTTGTTCTTCAAGTGAAATGAGCATTCAATTATATCATGTGCTCTGACATTGCAGACTATGCAATACTTTATAGGGAATTCCTCCTCTTTATGTCCACACCATAAACCCACCCCATGTTATGTGACTGATTATTAGTGTCCTTAATTACCTGAATTGCGTCTTGCATTCGATGCTTTTCAACCAGAATATTTAATTCTTTCTTCTTTTCTGCTCTAGTGACTGCCAATATGTACTTATCTTCTTCCTTTGTTTCTATAATCTATTTCAATCATATAGGCTGATTTCAATTTAGAATAGTCCTCATCATGATGGTCACATGGACCACATTTGGTGCATAAATTCAAGCATTGTGCTCGTGCATTTGGGCATTCATTAGAAAAGTGCCCCCGTTTTTTAAATATTCGGAACCACATAATAGGTCTACCATTCTTGTCATGCATTAGTAGCATTCTCGGTTCTCTACTACCACTGCTGCTATAACTTGGGAACAATTGATTTTGCTGATTCCTGTAACCTCCACTTGATGGTGTCTACCGTACCATCATACATTGTTTATTGGTTTTGTTGTTCTTCAAGTTAAATGGACATTCACTTATATCATGTGTTCTGGCATTACAGATTACATGATATTTTATAAGCCATTTATTTTCTTTATGTCCTTTAGCATTCGATGCTTTTCAACCAGAGTATCTAATTCTTTCTTCTATTCTGCTCTAGTGACTGCCAATATGTAATTATCTTCTTCCTCTGTTTCTATAATCTATTTCAATCATATAGGCTGATTTCAATTTAGAATAGTCCTCATCATGGTGGTCACATGGACCACATTTGGTGCATAAATTCAAGCATTGTGCTCGTGCATTTGGGCATTCATTGGCAAAGTGCCCCCATTTATTAAATATTCGGAACCGCATAATAGGTCTACCATTCTTGTCATGCATTAGTAGCATTCTCAGTTCTTTACCACCACTGCTGCTATAACTTGGGAACCATTGGTTTTGCTGATTCCTGTACCCTCCACTTGATAGTGTCTACCGTACCATCATTCATTGTTTATTGGTTTTGTTGTTCTTCAAGTTAAATGGACATTCACTTATATCATGTGTTCTGGCATTACAGAGTACATGATATTTCATAAGGCATTTCTTTTCTTTACGTCCTTTAGTTCTACATTTCAAGCACCAAATTCTTGCTTTTCCAGTTTGGATATTTTTGTCATTCTTCCAATTTAACAGTTTTATGATTTCTTCCAATTTAGATTCATTTCCTCACCATCTCCAATTAGATTCCGTCAGTATTGTTGCTATTCAACATCCAACACTCTTTGATAGGTGTCTTGATATTTGGAAGTCAGTACTATTCTCAAGCTTCCCCTTAACACTTTTTATAGACCATTCACTATATTTTTGTCTCTTTAGATCATCTCCAATAGGATTATCCAGTATCTAAACTAAATTCGGCATTTATCAATTATAATTTTTGATAGAAACCTCTTTTCATAATTTCATACTTGTTGATTCATTGAGTATTTGGGCATCTGTATGCTACTATTTGAATTCTTTGTAAAGGTTGTTTTTAGCTTTTGCCATTTGTTTTTCTCATTTTCATTGAGCTGATCAAACCATTTAATGGCATAATCATGCGAAGTGCTTGGAAAATATTCTAATCAGGCTTTGTCTTCTGTAATTCCATTTGCTTTCCAATAATATTACGAGTTTAAACAATGAGTACTCAGATCCTGATTTGGTTCACCACCAAACCTTGCTGGTTTAAAAATTAATGAGGGTTTTGACTCAATCCTTTGCCTTTTCAAAGGTATTGTATTAAACTCAATTGATGTTCACTTTTGTGGACAATGGACTAGTCCAAGCATTTTTTGCTTTAGTTTCACTGCCAGTTCTAAATCCTCCTTGGCAGTTGATGCCTCTTCTACCCCTTCTCTAACTCTACTTGTGATACCTCAAGTTGTCCAATCTGCAAAGTGCATAGATAATGAATCGATTTTTGTTTCAGAAGCAGGGATTTGACTAATATTAATATCAGTTGGGAGATTCTTCCTCAACATCCTAACAGATCTCCTGGCATCTCTTGCTAGTTGGTTATCCTCTTACTTTGAGGTGTAGTATCGCTTCCTTGACACTCAACACTTCCATCTACAAGCAATGGCACAAACTTCCCTTACGCTGCTGTGTGAAATTCACCAACAATTACATACGTTCAGCCTTATGTCTTCTTTACAGCTATGCAGGAAAGTGAGGTAACAGCAGAATATAGCAGCAATGATCAAACCCCTATAAATGCATATAACAGCAATAGATAGCAAGCAAATAATATAGCTTAAGGATTCCATAACTTGAAATGAGTTAACCTATACATAAGGGCCTCATTAAAGGTTGCACCTTTCACGATACCTTTTCAAATAACAATTAAATTTAATTAGAATACATTAGCAGCATAATCAAACTTCGTCTACTCGGTGCTCAACTATACACTAAATGCACCCCGTGTATAATGTAACTTGACGATTCCATAACTTGAAATGAGTTCACCTAAATATGAGTATAAGGGTATCATGAAAGGTGCAAACAACAATTAAACTTAATCAGAAAACATTAGTAGCATAATCAAACTTAGTCTACTTGGTGCTCAACCATATGTTAAATGCATCCATGTACCCCTTATACTGCCTATAATCTTGCAATTTATTCTCAACGCAAGAACATGTTGTTCTTATGCTCCATTCGAATTGGTTAGCATGTCATCCATATTTCCTAAGCCTTCAAGATAACGAATCCTAAATTGTTATGTACAGGGGGTCCAGAAGACACAGACCACATGAAAGCTTTCTGATTTCTGCACAAGTTACCATGATAAAGGACCTTACTTCTAGTAGACCTAACATTAGCCATGCATAAAACTATTTGCAGCATATTCTGCTGTGCCACAAGTTCATGTAAGATAAGAAAGACCTTAGGGGAAACATAACTATATATATAGATAATAAAACAATATCTTGGATGAAAATTAGTTTGTTACATGAAACACTATCAGTCAAAATTGGATAGCTTACTGTGGAGCTTTAAGCAGATAGTATCAAAAGACAACCTGTGTTCAATATGTCTATGCTCTCTAATGTTGCCACTGTTAGAAGTCTCCTGTCTGTGGCAGGAAGATATTTTTGTAACATTTGAGTACAAAGTTAAAACTAATACAAACATTTTGATGCTTTGGCTGGTGAGATCCTGGAAATCATTGGAAAATTCAAAATATAGATAAGCACACTATTTGGAATGCAAGAACTTCTTATAGGCGGGGCATATCTACGAAATAAAACTGAAATTTCTCCAGATGAGGCAGTTATTGAAGCTTGACGAAGTTCAGAACCTGTACAAGTTTATGAAGATTACATTTTGAAAAGATGGTTGAATTTAAAGAAATTGGTTGCTTCATTGCTATTTCCTTTTTCTTTTTGATGGTTTAAATACCATATATATTTATAATAGTTAAAAAGATGAGTACATCAAAGCCAGGGTATGGCAGGGGCATGGACCAGTAGAATACAAACAGAGCAGTAAGACAGTAATCAGAAAAATTGGACACTATCACAGCTTCCAAGTTTGAGTCCCTTTTTCTCATGATCTTAAAACTAGGACACCGAGCAGAAGACACTGTGCTGTACATGATACTAAAAGGAGGACACCGAACAGAAGACCCTAATATGTGAATGAGAACAAATACTATTCCAGATGTTAGAGTAGATAGTTCACACTCGAATCAAAAAACAAAACATGGAGACCTGAGCAGAGTTATTCAGCTTCTACGGATAGACCCATGAAATTCTTTGGCCATCCTCTTCATGCTGGTTGGCTGCTGCAAGTACCCTTTCCTAATCAGCCCTGCAGTCACAGCCACCATAGACATCATACCACATCCCCCAACTGGTCTCACTTGGCTTTTGGGTTCCAATTGGATAAACACGTTCCTGTGCATTTGCACTCTGGATGGTTGACCATCATTACAAGGTCAGCTAGCAATCAAAATAGGTTTTAATGAGACTCTACTTCGAAACAAACACTACCATCGTACAGCACTACATGTTGAAGTCTACAACAACCAGGGGATGAAAGAAAATCTAAGAAATTGGAAGAACTGTGAGAAGACACTTCAGTTTCAATATCCCAACTAAAAATCTTGCAGAAGAACACATTCTCAATCCTCAAGCAAGCAAGATAGTTTCCCATGAAGATCTATCTGATAACTTGGAACATTCAAGCAGCTTCGGGAACAGGTAGATAAACCTTATTTCCAACTTTGAACGTTCATGAACAGTTCTTGGTGTGGAGATTCTTCATCGAGAAGGGCTTGTTCTATATCCACTATTGTTGTTGATAAGTAGAAAAACATAATAGCCCGTCACTGTAGGATAACAAGCATGTTAGCAGGAACTGTGTGAGCTTCTGTGTGATTAGTACCCCATGATCCAGTTGGAAGGATGCAGCTGTGTGACTGAATGTTGTAACTAGTGTTCTCTTCCTGTTGCTGTCTCTGTCCTTGGATCCATTGCAAAAAGACATGAATATGTTCTGAAGACCACGCTGTGCTTAGAAAATTGTTATGGGAAACACAAAGGGGCCATGGGGTTACAATTTTCTTCTGGGACTTATCAACATTGCAAAAAGGAGGAAACAGAATTGCTAATAATAGAGCACGGTAATCAATCCTATCAGAATGATGGATGGTTCCAGCAGTCACGAACAATCTCCTTGGCATATTCTTGTCAGGCACATGATCATAACATAAAAGGCTCCTTGTTGGAGGACCCAGATCATTCCAGCAAAGTTCTGCAACTCATTCTGGAACTGCACGGGGAACACAAGGGACTGTGAATCTCCAAATTGAAAGGGAAGAGCTTGTCAAGAAAGGGATTCTTTGGAAGGACCTAAGGTACATGAAAAATTGGCAGTGCTTTGAACAAGCCAATCTACTTCACTCTCTGCAATTCAATCGCAATGGAATTATAAGTTATAAAATCAAGTTCACAATGGAGGGATTCAATCTAGAACAACAGGAATCCTTCCTACTGTTGTGAAACAGGAACTCGACCAACAAATTATAGCATAAGTATTCTACCTCAATGCCACCGAACTAGAAGCCATAGACCTCCAATTATGAACAATGACGGTAGCTTCAATGGAAGATTGGATGGAAGTCATGCACTTCTTACAAATAAAAAGTGTTGGGATAGCTCCGTCTTCATAAGAGCCTTGTAGTCAAGATATAACCAATTCTATTCATGCTCCATGAATAAGTAGGTAGAATGTTTTGGAATTCGATCCAAGTGGAAACTCTGTTCGAATGCACTTGAGTGGTCGGTGCTCTTGGCAACTGTAAGACTTGTAGGAATCTTGTTTTTGGAGCTGTAAAATATCCTTTCATGGAGACTCCTCACCCCCTCAGTTAGGAGATCTTGACGCCTTTAGCTGGCAGCTCATTTTTTATGTATAGGAGTAAGATCATTGCAATTAGCAGCAAAAGTGGAATGCTTAAGTCTCCTAGCGCTTGTTGGTAGAGTATTGCTCTATCAGGTCTTGCATTGGCCTTTTCACAGTGGTCGACGATGATGCTCTTGGATCTTCTGACACAATCCTTGCTACAAATGTGTGATAGAGATGTTTTCCATTCAAGGTCTGCCAATTTGGCCTTCATCAGCTCTAATGCTTAATTGAGGGGGCATTCCCTCGCATGGCTATTTCTACTTGTACTGAGATCTTTTGGCTTGGGGTTTAACCACTTTTCTTTTTATTCCTCTTGCTTTGTTTCTTTATTTTAACTCTTAGTGTTTAGTTTCTTTCATAACCTAAGGCCTTCTTTCCCTAGCACTTCTATTGTAACTGAATGTACTTTTCAGTCCCATCGAACTACTTTGGTCATTTGTGGACATTAAATAATTTCATTCTTTCTTTCTAGCTATGATGTACAATAAGATTCATGATTTCATAAACAAACAAAAAATGCAATCACAAAGTTAATTTCATATGCACTCATTGTACTTTTATTTGTTAACCTGAAAAATGGCAGGGCTCTTACTAGACATGGAAATGATCATTATCCTTGGGTTAGCTTAATTTTATATAAGAAAAAGCAGTTCTGAGAGTATAAACTTTCCTAATAATTATAAGAACAAATGCAACAACAATAATGCCGTTTTGTTGTTGAATGTTGCTAAACAATCTCCATGGAGGTTTCAATGTAATTCATTGCAAGTCTATGTATATGCACTCCAAGAAACTTGGCATGCTCAACCATACTCCCTTTGCCGTACTACCAAATCACAAGCATTCCTTATGAAGATACCTATAATGGAGATAAATATACCGTATAAACTAGTTGCTAGATTTGAAGGCTGCACAATAACCTTGTAGAAAGGACAGAACTCACTTCTTGGAAGAGGCAGCAAATTTAAGTTCAAGTTTATTTTACCTTCACGTTGCTACATTATATTTAGCGAGTATGCTCCTAAAGTAGTTGAGTAAGCCCTATCAAATAGTCAGGAAGACAAAATTGCAACAATATAATAAGATCCTAAGCAAAAAAGAATGAAAAGAAGCACCCATTCCAATTGATTTCAGCAGCAAAACTGAAACAAAAGAGAATGAACCCACCTCTGTTTTCCTTTCATTAAGACGAGCTCGCGTCTTACCAAAGGCCACAGTTCAAAGCTATACAGGCCATGCCAAAGCAGCGTATGTGTATATGAACTAATTTCAAATGTTTTCACAACAATAACAATTATCAATGGATGGCATGGTTGACAAGTAATAGACGTCACACAACCATTTGGAACATGCATACCTAAACAATATTGTAATATGGCTTACTTCTTGAAAACAAAATAAAACAATTTGTATATAGCATTGCGGAAAATGGCAGTTTGTAAGGTATATATGAACACTTTATATTGGCTCATCTGGCATCAGGACAAGATACAATTGGGAAATGTCAGGTATATATGAACACCTTATACTGGCTCGTCTGGCATCGGGACGAGATACAATCAGAAAAAAAGATGACTTTGACATTGCTTTGGGCCAATATCTAATATATAAACCTTGCCTGGTAAAAGCATTCATTCACTCAAAATAATAGATTTGTCCAGACTCCAATGTGTGCAATTGGGTCTGAAAGAGATGTCTCAAAGAATTAATGGCATAAATACGCCATCAATTGAGAATGCAATATAATGTATACATAAAGTGGACACCGAATGTGTATCTTTGTTTTTACAAGGGCTTTAAGAGGACGGCAAAATAATGATGATGACGACAATTTTAAAAAGTTGACCAACAGTGGCTGATAGGACTATTGAAAGGAAGGATCTCAGTTTCCCTGTCACAATAGTTGTAAACTAATAAGCATCTTGCAAACAAAGAGTTCACTGTAGTCACATTTTAAATTTTTCACTTTATACAAACAAAATAAAAGAATATTTATGCAACAAAAAAAAATATGGAATTGCTGTATGATACGGTATACCAATTACAAAAAATCAAGAGTAAATTGTTGAACTTTATTTACCATCTGGATTCCATCTAAAGAAAATAAATATGGGTTATTTATTAATTCAAACTATATATTACCTGTCAAACTATTCCGAATGCGTGCACCTATGATTTTGTCAGTAAATTCATCCTTGTGAAGTGATATGGCTTCTGCATGATTAAGCACTGCTGCCCCTGCTAATGCAGCTGTGCAAGCCAAGCCAACATTAAGGCGTGCGTCATTCATTTGCCCATCATAGTAAACTACAGTCCCCTTCAAAGTTTTATCATTGCCCTTTCTTGCAAGAGTTGGAAAAAGTTCAATTGATTCCTGTGCTGAGCAATAACGTGACAAATGCAGCATTCGTGTCCCTGCAACTAGATCATACAATTTTAGCCCAGCCCAGAAATATAAGACTTCAAACCATCCATAACACGGAGTCATAGTCGGCAAAGCATTGCAAAGATGTGGTGCATTCTTGATAATTCGATCCCGCTCCTCAAGAGCATGAAAGACCAACTTTAATTGTCCATAATCAAAGTTAAACACTGCTTTTTCCAAATAACGGACGCCTGTTTGAACATATAGATAAAAGCAGTCTGTTAAACTCACTTCATACATTCGCAGGAGCTGAAAACAGTACAGAAAAATTATCAATTTATATTAAACTCCCACCATCACAAATCTGATTCCAAAATTCAAATTTCTTAACGTTGAACTTTAGCAGATTCCATATATGCCATCAGTTAGCAATGTTTTGATGCAAACCATTGCTGTCATTGCAGGTTAACTAGAAATCCAAATATTCATTCCTAGTTTCAAAAGTTCAACAAATCAGACAAGTTCACTTCAGCCCTAGTCACATTAGTTTAACAAATCAAAGAAGTTGCCTTTTAGCAAAATCAATGTATTCAATGCAGTGCTCTAAAGAGGACATTTGAAAACACGGTAAATGCATTTCAACCCTTATCCAGAGATGGCATTTGAGACCAATATAAATATATTTTAGACATTTTTTTCATGCAAATATGGGAGGCCATGTTATAAGTCAACATTAAAGCTAACTAGCTCTTCTCCACAGCATGTTGACAGGTGTAAACCAATTCTGCAATAATATGTTTTAATTTTTCTAGATCACTGTCAGGAAACCACATCCAAGCTCATTCACACGTTTGAATTTTGAAAAGACAACAGATTTGCAAAAAAAAATTATAGTGATGTTACTGTCAGGAACATAGGAAACATGCTCAGCTTTTGGAAATTATTATGGAATTGCATTTAACTATAGGGGAAAGCATCCTCAAGGGGGTCTGCATATCCTCAAGTCTGGGACATGCATTCCATACTCTAAAATGGAAAGTGTACATCAAGGGATGTCTTCACATGCACCACATGTGGGAGATACACAGCCTAGCAGTCTTGGATGTCTTGGGGTTTCATCATTGTGAAGAAACTCCTTTTTCTTCACTTTCCACATATGGCATCGAAATATTCCAGGAGACAAGGTTTGGGCACCAAACTCAACACAAAGAAGGAGTTCCTTGCACTAGTGATGAAGCAAAATTGTCGCAAGCTATGAGAGAACAAGTATAGCTGATGGAAAATTAGCTCCTCCACATGCCTCACATGCTTCAGTCGGAAGCTTCAACTCCCAAGATAACAATGGCGATGATTCTAAAATTTGTATTTCATTGGGATCCTAATAGTGAATTCAAATCTAGTGCCATCACCCTCAATATACACACAATGTAAGAGACCATTCACAATCTCCCTTATTGACATATCCAGTGTTCAAAGGTGTTCTATCATGACAGATGCTGGGATAAATCCCTTCATTGTTGATTATCATGATATTTTTCAACAGCAAGCCCTCATTTCTTAAGGGCAGTTGAGTATTCACAGCAAGAGAACACCATCTTATCGAAGAATTAAATACTTGAGACCGCTGTGGAGGTAGTGGCATCTAACATCATGCAACTTATACCAATGCACCCCTAGCTTGCAAAGTTGCAGGTTTAAAGATTTACAAACAATATGTGCATTTCTGTACCTTTGTTATGTGCATGTGTTTGATAATACACTAGACAATGGAAAAATCAATTGTATTACCAGAATAATTGAAGATGAAAAAGCATTCTGAATTTTTTATGTAATCACAAATCATTTGTTGTAAAAGGCCATTAATGATTGATTTTCTTTCTTTTCCTTTCATCTTCAATGACACTATTAGATAAAAGGAGCTTCACGTGCCACTGTTTCCAGTGGTCTGTGGGCATCATGGAGGTAATCTTCGTCAAACATTGCAATTTAGGTAAGATGGTGAATTTATCATAATCATTCTCAAGCTAATGCCAATTTTTTTGTTGATATCATTAGACCTATTTGTGAGATGATGTTAAGAACCAATTTAATACCTGCAGGAGCTGTTCTATTACAAAATCTGAAGCCAAAATGAAACAGAAATCTGAAACTGACAGGAAATCTGAGACAACTGTAGAAATCTAGGATTGCAATGCTATAAAGTCAGAACTGATGTTCTGTAGTGCCTAAAATATGTGTTATATAAGGGAGATATGAAACAGCAGGAACTTCTGAAAAACTGAAAAAAACTTCAGAAAAATACACTTAAAACTATAAAGTTACAGGCCTGGAGGATGTGATGCAGGCCATATATAACACGGGGAAAGAGATTACCTCTTCCCATAAAGATTTAGCTGTAAAGATAGATGCCATTGCTTCCCAGAATAAGGAATTCCGAAAGTTGGTGGACTTTATGGTGGAGATCTTTTTGGTGCTCGAACCAAACTATGAATTCACTGAGAAACAGACCACCCTTAATTCAGCTTATAACAATTAATACGGAAATGGTATAAACAACAAATCCAGGGCAGATGACAGTCTGATGAATGATATTTACAATGAAAGTGGGAAATAAGAAGTTTATTGTTTCAATCTCTAGTTGAATTTGGTTGCATTATTGGAAATAAATCTCTTGTTTCAATCTCTAGTTGAATTTCGTTGCATTACTGGAAAAAAATTCTCGTTTGTTGTAGTGAGAAATGCTTCTGGATACAATTGTGTGAATGCTTTTGGATCAACGATTTGGGTCACACTCTGTGAACCATCATTAGGATGAGAATAGAATGATTGGTGATTGCAGACTTGAGTCTATTTAAAAGATGTCAGGGTGAGAAAGTAAGTCATAGTTTTAGAAAAGAATGATAGAAGACTTATATATGTGACTCAATATCAATAAGTAAAATATTAATTAAAATTATTTAGTATCAGATTCTTCTATTAGTTTTACATCAAGTACCAGTAATAAATGATGAGAAAAGACAAATAATAATTAAAATTAAAAATTAAAATTAAAAATAATAGAATAAGATGATAAAAGTTGAAAATTAACAATTTTGAAACTTAACAATGGAAAATTAAAAATTAAAATGATTACAAATCAAATTAAATTAAATATTTCAAGGTCCTAAAAATATATATTTAGCTGATAATTATTAGATTGAGTAAAAGAGGAAATCCACAAATAGCAATTAATAATATTTGAAAAAAGTTTAAATATTGACGATGAGGTCATAAAAATAACAAAGTGATGAGATCAAATAGTATTAAAATATCAATGGAAATCATCAATAATAATTAAAAATAAATAAATATCATTATGTAGAGTGTTGGTCTTAAAATTGTAAAAATATTTATTGACAAAACCAAACAATAAAAGTAAAAATAGTGAGTTATATAAAAACAAGAAGTTGTTAACAAATCTTACTAATTAGATAATTGAAGCAGTAAACAAAATAACCCAGCGGTATATAAATGTTTGAAAAATTAATGACGACTTAATTCTAAAGGCTAAAAACACAATGCTAATGACTCGAGAATTCAAATGAAAAATAATAATTAATACAAAAAACCTAATTATTTAAATCAATAGACTGCAAAATTAAGCCTAGGTAGTGTTAAAGGAAATGAAAAGAGCCAGCCCCGATGCCAAAGGAGAAAGAAAAAGGAAAAGGGGAACCTCAATTGAACCTAACAGACCCAACCTCTGAAAAAAGGAGGAAAGGGGAAACAACGCATAGCCCAGAAAAAACCACTAAAAGGAACACTAATGGTACTCGGGAAAGGAGGAAACTGGAGGCAAGAGAACTATCTATTGGGTTTTTTAGAAAGATAAACTAACAGTTTCCAAGAATGGTTCAAACCTAGGACCATATGTATGAAGACTTGCCCCACATCTCTATTCAAATTATCAAGTCTTCATACATATGGGCCTAGGTTTGAACCATTCTTGGAAATCAATAGTTTACCTTTCTAAAACCCAATACATAATCCTCTTGCCTCCAGTTTCCTCCTTTCCCTAATACTATTAGTGTTCTTTTTAGTGGTTTTTTCTAGGCTACGCATTTTTTTTTCCCTTTCCTCCTTTTTCAAAGTTGGGTTTGTTAGGTTTCATTGAAGTTCCCCTTTTCCTTTTTCTTTCTCCTTTGGCGTCGGGGCTAGCTCTTTTCATTTTCTTTGACACTACCCAGGGTTAATTTTGTAGTCCATTGATTTAAATAATCAAGTTTTTTGTATTAAATATTTATTTGTCTTCGAATTCTTGAGTCATTAGCGCTGTGTTTTTAACATTAGAATTTAGTTTTGTCATTAATTTTTCAAACATTTATATACAGCTGGGTTCTATTGTTTACTGCTTCAATTATCTAATTAGTAAAATTTGTTAACTTCTTGTTTTTATAGAACTCGTAATTATTTTTACTTTTACTATTAGGTTTTATCAACAAAGATTTTTACATTTTTAAGACCAACACCTTACATAATGATATTCATATGTTTTTAATTATTATTGATGATTTCCATTGATATTTTAATACTATTTGATCTCGACTTCATCGTCGATATTTAAACTTTTTTCAAATATTATTAATTGCTATTTGTGGACTTCCTCTTTACTCAATCTAATAATTATTACCTATAATTATTATTAAGGACCTTGAAATATTTAATTTAATTTGTAATCATTTTAATTTTTCTATTGTTAATTTTTAGCTTTTATGATCATATTCTATTAATTTTTATTTTTATTTTTATTATTATTTGTCCTTTCTCATCATTTATTACTGGCACTGGATGTAAGACTAATAGAAGAGTTTGATAATTAAGATTTTTTTATTTTTAATTTACTTATTGGTATTTAGTCATATATATAAGTCTTCTATCGTATTATTTTATTCTTTTTTAGAACTATGTACTTACTTTCTCACCTTGAGATCTTTTAAATAGACCTAACTCTGCAATCACCAATCATTCTATTCCCATCTTGATGATGGTTCACAAAGTGTGACGCAAAACACGTCAATCCAAAAACATTCACATAGTTGTATCCAGAAACATTTCTCACCACATTTGACATGCACTGTGGAAATACTATTGCTCTCTTGTTTCTTGTTTCAATCTCTCGATAGTAAACTTTACCCAGTTTTATAAATAAAAAACTATTAGTGGAAATAGATAAAAGCAGTGAAGAATTAAAGGAGTTTTACTTCCCTGAGAGGGTGTGGGAGCCGATTCTAGCTGAATCCAAGGCAGTATGGGCACTTCATTGACCAAATAGTCTTTAGACTCATGCACAAGAAAACATACCCTACTCTACCACCTAGGTTTATTTAACCTTTTTCCCACTTTTACTCTTTTAAGTTTTTCTTCTTGCAAATGGGAGAAAATGAACCAAACCCCACATGGACCCACAAGAATGGAGCCCACAAACCCACAAAAAAACAAATTTAAAGAAGTCTCTAGTGGACCATACAAATGGCCCCATTAGACCCACAAGATGCTAATGACTAGTGCTGAAGCTTATTCTCAGTGAGCATTGAAAGAGTCCACCCTCCTTGAAATGATTTGCCTCCAAGCAACTTTAGTCTAAGGTATTGGAGTATTTCTGAACCGTCCCACGTGGCATGCTCCAACAGCAGATTCTTCCACTAAGTGAGATATTATGATAGTGCCTTAGTCCTTAACTTCTTCTCTTTAGTTGCCAAAATGTGTTCTGGAGTCAAAACATGTCCTCCATTATTAAGGGGAGGCAAGGTGTTTGAAGTTTTGACATTTTTCCCTGTACCTTTTCAAGTGGTATTATGCACTAGAGTTCCTGCTGGCAGCTCAGGAGTAAATGTAACCTTTCCCACACGTCCAAAATCTTGTGAATCCCAAAGTATCAAGGCCCAAGTTTTTTTTGCTCCCTCTCTTTTAAGAGAGTTCTTCTAGAGCTACAACTTCAAGAAAACCCAATCATCTTACCCCAAACTCTCTCTCTTTGGTGCTCGTTCCGTCGAAATTTCATCCTATCTTGGGCCACCTTCGATTTCTCTCAGTTGCTTCAAAATCTGCTGACTTTCTTCAAGAAAATCATGACTTGCAAATGTGTTTCTTCAATGAACCAATCAATCAACAAGGACGGATCATAACTGCTCAAGGCCTTAAATGGTGTATGATATGTTGTACCGTACGAAATATCCGCCAAATGCAACCATCTTGGCTAAAGAGGTTTGCCGATCTGCAACAGAATTTCTCAAGTACCCTTATAGAGATTTGTACACAATCTCTATTTCCCCATCTCTTTGAGGGTAATAGATAGAGACTGGCCTTAAGGTGGTTCCAACACACTTAAAATAAGCAGTTTGTACGCAATCTCTATTTCCCCTTCTCTTGGTATTCTTGTGTGAATGATATCATGGGATCTTGCATTTAATTCTCAGATCAAAGTCACATTTTGAATCCTTTCAAAATAAGCAGTTTGACCTCAAGATTTCTATAGCAGTTTGCTAGTGCTTCAAATGATCCTCTATACTTTTGCTATAGACAATTAAATCGTCAAAGGAAACAAGAACAAACTTCCTCAAATAGGGCTTAACAATACAATTCACTGTACCTTGGAATGTGACTGGGGCATTCGTTAGCCCAAAAAGCATCACCTGAACCTTGATGAGTTTTGAACAGTCTTTCATTGGTCACATTCCGTTGCACTTATTTGGCGGTGACTAGATATCAAATCAATCTTCATGCACTCACTCGCATATTGAGTCCATCTATATGTGGGATGGGAAATCTATTATTTATGGTCTAGTTTGTCCAATTCCTTGTAGTCGGTGCACATACGGAAGGAACCATATCTTTCTATTTTATTAAAACTATAGTAGAGGCAAGAGGGGCCTTGTTGGGTACCATGTGCCCCATATTTGGACTTATTTCACAATTTCATTCTTGAATAGCTTTGGATACATGTAAGAGGAAAAATAACTAATTGAGACCTTCATTCAAACTCAATAATGTGTTCTTTCCCTCTATTTGGAGGTAGACCTCGTCGTGTCTCTTTGAAAACAACTACATATTCATCGATCAGCTGATACACTTCCTTCTATCTATCTGGATTTTGTGTTTTCACTTTATCACACAAGCCCCTCATAGAATTACACTGAAAAATATACATGATTCGCCTTTTTTAAGATGCTTGCCCATTTTTTGAGCTGAAATATGTTTGTTTGCAACCATTGGAAGCCCTGTAATTGTAATCAGTTGTTAAATTTCCTCAAATTTCATGTACAGCCCACCGAGATTCATCCAGAAGAGCCACCACATAGAATTCAGAAGTTAATTCATAGTTGAATAGATGTGATTTCATGCCTTTTATCATTACTTTGCACTCCATGAAGTTGCCATTGGCCACTGACACCTGAAGATTTTGTAATGTGACAACCTATAAACCTATAGATGTCATCAATCTTGCAACTATAAAATTATGAGTGCTTCCACAATCAATGAGAGTTGCCCCAATTTTTCCCTTCACTTTAATTTTTACTCCTAGGGTTTGATATTGGGCGACTCCCATCACGGCAGCAGGAGAAATAGTGGTTATTTCATGTGGACCTGGATCCATTATATGGGTGTTTTCTTCCATTTTTGTTGTTTCTTAATGTGATCAGTTCTGGCCATCTCCTTATTTTCTTCATTCATAACTTTAATAATGTGGATCCTTCCAAGTGATTTACACTTGTGTCCCTTCAGCAAGAGCTCTTTGGGGTTAAAACAAAGCCCTTTTGAGCATAAATCAGTAATGACAGCAAGATTTACTATCCTTCACTTTGTCTGTCCAACAACTGAATTAAGTGGAAAAATGGTTCACATTATCTTTTGATTCCTCCTTTTATGTCAGACTGGTTTTTAGGGTAATTATTGCTCTAAATCAACTCCTAACCACCTTGACATAGGCTTCTGCTCGTTGAATGGCTTCCTCCAGAGCAGGCTTCACAGCTTTGACATACCCTCTCATGGAACCTTTCAATCCATCAATATACATAGCGATTATCTATATGTAGGGTTAATACCATTAACAGAGATTTAAATCTCACCAAAAATCGCCTATTTATTGAGAGAAATCACGATCAGCACAAGAAACAATATATCTTCTCATAAATCGTGAGCCAATTTTTGGCAATAAACAGGTGATTTTTGCCGATTAATCACAGTTTTTACTTGGTGAAAATGGTGACTATATGGCCGCGACTCACCCAATGAAGAATAAAAGCCCAGGTCGGAAAAAAAGCGATTTTATCATTTTCTCTGCGTGTTTTCTCTGAAGGTTTTCTCTGTGTTTTTAATCAGCTAGCTGCTACGGCACTGCAGGATTTACAGCGAGATTTAAATCTATACAGCCCAGCTTTACATAGATCTGATGATTCTGATGCTCTCAGCAGTGAAACATTAGCTAGTTTTGAGTATTCTTCAAGTCTGATACAGTCATACGGTGACCAGTTGTTGACCATTTGACAGTCACTTGAAGCCCTCGACTTCAAAGAATACTGAAGTTTGATTACTGATACATAATTGAAGATTGATATTACTATTTACTGTTTACATATGAATGAATAAATGAAAGCCATATAATTTTCAAACATATTACATAGTCTAGTGTCAACTGATACATATTACAAATACAGACTAAAGTGATTAACACTGACCTTTGAGTTTGAAGTACATACTCCATTTTCAAGCCTCAAGCAAAACAGTAATGCAATCGCACGGTATCACAGCATCAATAGGTATTTATTTTATTTTTCATTATCTTTCTAATATGAATCATGATCATTGATGTCTACTTCTTCCTTTGAGTAGCAGTTAGGGTTAAATTCTAAAACTTTTTTTTAATAGGGTTTACGCTTGTTTAAGAATGGCATCGGCATCCGATTTAGCTGCCCATCGTAAGCCTAAGTCCAATGACCCTTCTTGGAAGCATTGTGAAGAGGCAAAAAAGAGCAATTGTGTTATATGCAATTATTACAAGATGAAAATGAATGAAGATGTTTATCCTCTGAAATACCACATCACACGACTACCAGGGAATGATGTGGAATTTTGCGCACAGGAACCAAATTGAAACTGTAAGAGAAATGGTTGTTTGTCTTGCAACTTATGCAGAAAAAAAAGACAAAAGTTGATGCACTTGCCACCCTAGTGAATAGGAGGCAACGAGGGATGATTATGAAATTGAGGCATCTTCTATTGCCCCAACTCCAGGAGGTCAAGGTCGACGTCTAGGACAGGGCTCATCCACTAAAATTAGTTCGGCTACTTTTTTTGTTCCTCATAATAGCCCTGGGTCACAACCTTCACTCGAAGATACCACTGGGAACCGGAAATTGCAAAATCAAGCAAGGATAGCTGCGGCAAACTTTGGGTACTACAACAACATTTCTTTCAAAGTGGCAAAAAGTCCATATTGGTAGAATTTGGTCACTACATTGACTATTGCCATGAAACGGTTCAAGGCTCCTACTTCTCATGATTTGAGGGGCCCATTGTTGGAGGATTCCGTCAAATATATGCAAGCTATTATAAAAAAGCAAAAAAAAGTATGGCAAAAAAAATGTTCGCCATTTTGTCTGATAAGTGAACGGATGGAAAAAATTGCACGTTAACCCTCACTAGTAGGATCACAAAAAAACACTGATATTGCACTATGGAATTTTGTCAAACAGTTGGTAGGATTACAAAAAAATACTAATATTGAGTTATGGACTTTTGTCAAATGGTTGGCAAACAATTAATCTATACTACAGTATTGTAAACTGAATATGGAACAAATCCACTTAACTCAATGATTCAAAAATTAATGCCAATATATTTATTCAAGAGAGATATAAATCCTTTTATATTAGTTTTCTATTTTCAGATTTCAACAAAATATGGACAGAATAATATCTTCTCCTATCATGAACAACATAAAAAGAATTTGGCACAAAGATTAAATCTTTATTCAAAGATAAGCAGATGTAAATAGAACCTCATACACTGAAGACAAAAAAAACCTAGTCTATTTGTTGCGCCCTGACTATTGTCCGTACAGTACTGACTGGTGTGATTTTAATATTAAATTTTGTCTTCACTGGCAAGTGCCAATACTACTCCGATCATGGACGCCTAGGCTGGGCCACCATATAAAATTTAATCTTCCAGCCAAATATGAGAAATAGCAGTATGTTGGAGCGCAAAACCCTGTTGTACCTTACTGCAGGTATAGGTCATGCCTGTAAAGACTGTATAATATATATATATATATATATATATATATATATATATATATATATATATATATATATATATATATATATATATATATATATATATATATATATATATATATATATATATATTTCCTTGGGCAGCCCCTTCAATTGGACAATGACGCAATCTCCTTACCAGATGACTCCATAATTGTTTTAACTCTCAAACTAAACCTGAATACCCAATGAAACTAAACATGAAATGGCTAAATAACACTTCCAATGTGCAACCCTTCAGAAGATCTTCTACTTCCTTAGTTATGCAATCTCTTGAGAGGTATCGTTCTCAAGGATTATGCTAAAAATTTGTGGACTCTCACGCGCCACAAATGCTCAAGAAGACTCAAATGAGAAAACAGATTTGGATGCCTAATGAGAGACCCATGGGGTCTATTTATGCACTTTTTGGAAACTTCTAGAAGTATCTGTAATACATCTTGTAAAACCTTATTGTACTTTTTAAATAAAAAGTAACTATATAAAATAAAAGTGCACCTTAATTTAAAAATATAACATTTTTGCCCAATATAAAAATAAATAAATAAATATAATGTCTCCAAGAGCATAATGAGCCATCCAATCACCAAATAAATGCAAAAATGACTCTCTCATCACCATCATCTACCTACGAGAGTCTGGATTAGGCAAATCTATGTAAAGTGTCATGTCATACTAGAGAGGGGACATGACAGTCTGCCCCTCCTGAAATTGCTTGTCCTCAAGCAATCTCAATGCCAGATACTGTAAAATGGCCTCACCCTCCCAAGTAGCACCCTCAATGGGTAGATCCTTCCACTTAATCAAGTACTCTCTGATCATCCACCTATGAAGCTGCTTCTCTCTACTATCCAAGATGGATTCTGAAATTAACTTCCCCTCATTATCCAAGGGAGGTAATACTATAAAAGGCACCACATTCTGACCCAATGCCTTCTGGAGGTGTGATACATGGAATACATTATGCACTCTATCTGGTGGTTTGCCTGGTGGAATCTTGATGTATGCCTTCTCATCAAGATGATATTTAGCCTTGTGATGCTCCTCATGTGTAGGCATCAAGGTACAAATAGCTTCCCACTCTATATCATTATGCTTGGCTAGCCTCTCCATCCTTTTAAGTGTAATAGTCCTAACATCACTATTATGAATAGCCTTCAGTACATGTGTTCTGCCATCTACCTCAAACTGTATCTCCATATCCTTAAGTCTCAGGGTAATCTCCTCCAATGAATGTAGCCACTGCATCCCAAACACTATGTCCATGTCACCCATGTTGACCACATAATAATCTGCCTTAAACTCATAGTTGTTCAGGCGTAGAGGTAGATCACACACCATCCTATCACATCAAAGAGTATATCCATCAACCACCTTAACTTTCAGTCCCTCAAACTCCTCAGTGGTGAGCCCATGCCTCTTAGCAAAGCGTGCATCAATAAAGTTATGTGTGGCACCAGTATCCATGAGTGTAATAACCTTTTGTCCTGCCAAGACACCTCTAAGTCTAAAATCACCCTCTCTCTGAATACTAGATAGACGTGCCTCCTATAAATGTAACTCTAGTTTCTTCTTTTGTTCAGCATTATCTACCTCTTGTTCTTATTTTGCATCATCAGGATCATGGTGCTCTGAGCTGTCTGAATCTGAGACCTCATAATAAGCCCACATCACCCTATTGGCCTTTCCCTTAGGCCTCATAGGACAGTCATGTCCAAACTCATAGGGACCCTTGCAATAAAAGCATAACTTCTTCTTACGCAGGTCATTAAGCATTTCCTTATTCAAAGGTGCATCTGACTTGTCTTTCATGTCATCATCCTTCTCTTTACCTTTGTTGAAATCCTCTTTATTATCTTTGTATGATGAAGAGCCCTTTGAACCAAACCTATTTGCTGGTGCTACAGGTTCCATACTATGGCTTTTCTTCATGGCTTCTTGAAATGTGAGAGGATTAAAGGTCTTAACCCACCCCTTGAGTGGTTCAGTCAACCCTTCTGTAAATAACATGACTAGCCTCCGCTCTAAAATATCAGGTACCATTTTTGCTAGCTTTTGGAAGTCATTAATATAAGCATCAAGGGAACCATGATGTTTTAGTTGTGCCAATTCGCATAAACTCACCTCAAGATCTTTAACATCAAACCTTTCAATTAGCATGTTAGTAAACTCCTCATATGTAGTGATAAGGTTGTGTCCAAGAGTGACTAACCCATGATACCACCACTCGTGAGTAGTTCCTTCAAGATGTAGTGTGGCAAATCTTATGGCATCCTCTTCAGGCATTGGTTTCAAAGAAAGATAATTATCAAGTTTTTGAATCCAAGACCTAGCTGTGTATTTGTTACTTCCATCATAGTAAGGCATGGAAATCTACCAAGTGCTTGTTGATAGTCATTCCTTGGAGCATAGCGATCATTTCTTCCTCCTCTCTTATTTCTTTGATTCATGAATTGATCAAATGTCTATATTTCTCTCATATGAGGAGGGAGAGTGGTATACTCCAAGTAGGCCTGTCTAGCTTCTTCTCCAAATGGAGTAGCTAGAGCAGCATGTAATTTTTCTTCTCTTGGTGTAAAGGTAGGAAAAAGAGGCCTAGAGGCTGATCCTCTAGTGTTTCCAACATGTTGTATTGACCTTTCCTCATTAACTCTACTATGTTCAGTTGTGTATTGATAATTTTGATTTGGAATGGCTTGCTGATCCAATTTTCCTAATAAGCGTGACATCATATCAAGCATATTGTCAAATTTCCTTTTAGTACTTTCATCTCTATCATCCTCTGCCATGTTTTGAACTGATTTGCCGGTGTCTCTTAATGCCTCTGACAATGTATCTCCTTTGATCTAAGGATTTTGATTTGGTTGTCTCCACTATTCCCTGATATAATATCTGATTTCTCTCTCACTCATCTGATGTTTAACTGATCACAAGATGGTAGGATGATGGCTCTGATACCACTATAATGACCCTCACTAGTAGGATCACAAAAAAAACACTGATATTGCACTATGGAATTTTGTCAAACAGTTGGTAGGATTACAAAAAAAATACTAATATTGAGTTATGGACTTTTGTCAAATGGTTGGCAAATAATTAATCTATATTGCAGTATTGTAAACTGAATATGGAACAAATCCACTTAACTCAATGATTAAAAAATTAGTGCCAATATATTTATTCAAGAGAGATATAGATCCTTTTACAATAGTTTTGCTATTTTCAGATTTCAACAAAACATGGACATAATAATATCTTCTCCTATCATGAACATCATACAAAGGATTTGGCATAAAAATTAAATCTTTATTCAAAGACAAGCAGATGTAAATAGAACCTCATTCGTTGAAGACAAAAAAACTTGGTCTGTTTGTTGCATCCTGATTGTTGTTTGTATGCTGTCTGTACATTGTTAACTGGTGTGATTTTAATATTAAACTTTGTCTTCACTGGCAAGTGCCGATACTACCTCGATCATGGATGCCTAGGCTGGGCCACCATATAAAATTTAATCTTCCAGCCAAATATGAGAAATCATAGTACGCTGGAGCGCAAAACCCTACTGTACCTTACTGTAGGTACAGGTCGTACCTATATATATATATATATATATATATATATATATATATATATATATATATATATATATATATAATTTTATTTCCTTGGGCAGCCCCTTCAATTGGACGATGACACAATCTCCTTACCAGATGACTCCATAATTGTTTTAACTCTCGAACTAAACCTGAATACCCAATGAAACTCAACATCAAATGGCTAAATACCACTTCCAATGTGCAACCCTTCAGAAGATCTTCCACTTCCTCAGTTATGCAATCTCTTGAGAGGTATCGTTCTCAAGGATTATGCTAAAAATTTGCAGACTATCACACCCCACAAATGCTCAAGAAGACTCAAATGAGAAAATAGACTCGGATGCCAAATGAGAGACCCATGGGGTCTATTTATGCACTTTTTGGAAACTTCTAAAAGTATTCGTAATACATCTTGTAAAACCTCATTGTACTTTTAAAATAAAAAGTAACTTTATAAAATAAAAGTGCACCTTATTTTAAAAATATAACATTTTGGCCCAATATAAAAAGAAAGAAATAAATATAATGTCTCCAAGAGCATAATGAGCCATCCAATCACCAAATAAATGCAAAAATGACTCTCTCATCACCATCATCTACCTACGAGAGTCTGGAATAGGCAAATCTACGTAAAGTGTCATGTCGTAACTTAAATTTGGTTTTAAAGTTGTATATTATTTTGATTCAGGTGTCAAAGCCTATGGTTCGAGTTCTACGGTTGGTGGATGGGGAGAGAAATCCAATGGGTTATTTGTATGAGGCCATGAACGTGGCCAAGGAAGCCATAGCCAAATATTATGAGAAAAATCAAAGAAAATATGAACCCATTCAGCACATAATTGATCGAAGATGAAACAAGACGCTCCACCAACATCTTCATGCAGAGGCCTACTACCTGAATCCTAAGTTTTTCTATTTCGATTTATTTAACGCTGATGAATAAGTTATTGATGGCCTCAATACATGCATAGAGAGGATGATCCCTAATGATGACACTAGAGATGAAGAGATTGAGCTGAAGATTTACAAGAATGCAACAAGAGACTCTTTTCTTTAGCTCTACGCATTAAAAGAAGAAACACCTTTCAGCTGGTAAAAACAAAGCTAAAAATGGATAAAAACAAAGTATGCATACACAAGGGAATCTAAACAATGGAAGTATGTGACACTCAAAAAATATAGTTAAAAAAAGAATGAAACCTTGAGAGCCAAAACGGTTGGTCCGAAAGACCCAAGGAAAAACAAAAGACATAAAAGGAGCTAGATAGCCACGAAATAAAAGCTAGACTTGGTCCAGACGATCCAAGGGAAAAAGATGCTACTAAATAAAATAAAACATAAAAGGTAGAAACAAGACCTGATAATCATAAAAGGAGGGCTAAATTAAGTTTGGATGACACAAAAAAAGAACAAAAGCTCAAGGTCCAAACATAACTAAGAGAAATCATAGAATAATAAGGCAATGGCCAAGAGAGCATCTTGCAACAACTCAAAGGTGCAATTTCTATTCGAAAGTGCCAAGTTCAATGGGGAACCTCTGAACACTAGTACCTGTCACAATACTAACATGTCTAATAGAGATGGAGAATAGGAAATACATAAGATAGGAGAGAACCTAACCCAACAAGCATAGAGCTTGGGCTAACTAGTGAGTATAAAGATCATTCCATGAAGGCTATATACATGAAAATGTAAAAGGATCCAACCTTCCCACGATATGTTCTGCGTTCCTCAAGCCCAGATGGAGCCATCGATCAACTGCAAGGATTAAGTACTGACATGAAAAGGAAGGTGGCACTAGTAATATATATGAAACATCCTACCCCAATCTACTAGCCTACCGCACTCCAATGGACCTCGGCTCTACATTAGGCTAACTATGGAGTTTGAGCTTCAACTAAGATATGGGGCATGGCAATTAAGTGATCACATCTTTTGGTGATTTTGACTTCTGAAAGATATTTTGCCTTTTGAAATTGTCTTTTTTATTTTTCTTTTGATTTTCTTTTTTTGCTTTGATATCTTGGCTTACAACTTTTTTGGTTTTTCTAATCTCTTCCTCCATACGGATTTGAAAAACCAATAATGGGTGCTTAATATGACTAACACAAGAGATCTTACACCTAGCCACCAAAGAAAATAACCTAAATACCAAGAAGCTTGGATAATCTTAGAATTGCACCTTAGAAAAGAATGCAATCTTGAAACCGACAATGGTGTGCCCAAAAGGAGGTGCAAAATAGGGAAGACAGAAATGCACGTAAGAACAATTAGGTTGCTCCAATCAAAAAAAAAATTTAAAAAGAAGGATGATACCATGACATATAGATTTGAGATTATATCAAAAGAGGGTAAAATGTGGATGAGAAACATGTAGATGGACTAAAATAGTTTTGCCACAAGAGAATATGACTAACTCTAAGAGACAAAACACCATTCTCTATCATTGCCTTACCTTTCTAAGAAAACACCTAGCTTAGATTGGAAGCAAGAGCAAAATATACTAAGTACTATAGAAGGATGGGTGCTTGTGGGGAGGGTCTAATTGTATTCCCAAGGTCTTACCATGCAACTCGTAAACTAAAATCCAAGAGGTGCAAATATAAGTAAGAGAAAGCCATGTGGGCCGATATAAATGGTAATAATAGATATAAGCAAAGAAGTGCAAAATAATGCAGTAGTAATATGTAAAAGTCAAGAGGCGTGAAGGATAAGAACACAATGGCATAATATAAGAGTAAATGAAAGCTCTAATAATGAGGAATCTTAAGGCAAAATATAAAGAGTAAAGAGCCTAGGGGTGTAAATAAGGAGGTGACAAGGTGCAGAAACCAAGGGTGTAGGATAAGGATGAGGGAACCGGAAGGTGATGCCCAAGTAGGTGACAAGAAATCCAGAGGTGTAGGTCAAATAAGCTAGGCCACAACACAAGATAGTTAGAAAAAAAACTTGCATAGAATGTTAGCATAAAACATAAACTATATAGAAGATGAGATACATACAAGGAATGAAAAACATGTACAAAATGAAAAATATGAAGAACATATGTCAAGCATAATACTTTTTCAAAAACTAAGCGTTGGTTGGCTCTTTGAAAAAAAATTGAAGTTGGAATTGTTTATGACTGTGCAATGTTGGGAAAGGGCAGGGATCTTAAGATGCCACAAAGTTTGAGGAAAAATGAGGGTGGAAATCATAAGATGTCCCAAAGTGTGAATTGAGGTAAGAATGGGCATCGTAAGAGGACCCCATGTGTGAAATGTCAACCTCAAGATCAACGTCTTCAGCGTATTTATTACCTTTCGTGTCATATTCTATGTAAATTTGTCTCTCATCAATACCTTTGGCATCTAGAGTATTTTTTGGATATGTAGGATTATTTGAATTTTGCTCAACGGTATCAACTGTGCCAATAGAATTATGATTTTTTGTTCTATCTTGACCAATATAGTTGATTTTAACTGAATATTTCTAAATTATATCATTGTTGATATAGTCGAATCGATTGTGGTTTTTTGGACTATATCAGCCTGGCTAATACAATTATATTTGTCTAAACTTAGTTGAACTATATCATGACCAATACAATTAGACTTTGTTTTGGTTTTTTGAACGATATCAGCCCGACCAATATAGTTGGAAGTGTGAGATCTGAACTACATCCTGGCCAATGCAATTAGATTTAAATATGGGACTTTGCTAAATAATATCAGCCCGGCTAATACAATCAGATTTTTCTGAGGTTTTTTAATCGTATCATCTCGGCCAATACCGTCAAAATTTTTTGAATTTTCACTGAAATTTTCTAAAAGTGATCATTGTTGAGGTTTGGAAGAGAAATTTGAGATTTGTTGCAACACCCAACTAGAATTTTCAAAGGGTGGATTAAGAGAAGGTACATAGCCTTCTACGTCCGCATTTCCTTCTTTGTCACCTGAATCAAATTGGGGATCAATCTCATAAGAAAGGTGTACTAAGTTGACATCTCGGTTGAAAGCATGCATTTAATGAGGGTCTTTTGATAATGAAGCACATCCAAGTGTCGAGCTTGAGCTTGGAAAACAATATAGGCTTCATCATAAGACAATGGAATGGTGCATGCCTAGTTAGGGTCTCGAGAGTTTTCATCGGAAGAATTTTTTACAGGTATGCAAAGTTGAGTGAAAGCTCGAGGTGAGAATAAAAGTAGTTCTTAGAAAAGCTTAGCTACTCCATATTCATTGCATTCATAAGAGTCTATTGGATTTCTCCAAGACCTCTCAACAAGATCAAATGCACACACGAAAGCTATGGAGTAGGTGAGAGAGATTACCAAAAAGCAAAGCAAAGTGCATAAATGATATTCCTCATTAACTCTGAATGAATAAATATAAAGGGAGAGGTTACATACATAGTAGGGAGAGAGAGACCCCACATTCGAATGAACGTGGGACTAACTTTTCCAAATGACTCAAAAGACCTAGCTACCCTAAGCAAGCTAATGACATGTGTAGACAAAACCCTTATGACAAAACCTATACCAACACCCCCTTAAACGTAGCTTAGGTGTATTGGAGAATTGGGTCCGAACAATGACCACTGTGAGGTATCCAAGTACATAGAGATGATCTCTAGTATCCTACAAAATATGAAGGATGTGTACCTCCACAAAGAAGAGAGAAGGTAAGAACATAATGTCGCATGGCGAACACTATAGTAGGTTCCTCTAAAACAAATATTTTCTCTTCCTTTCAAAAGAAAGAAACCCGGCGCTGTCAAACTGCTAAATTCCCACTCAAGTAGAATGCACGTAGAAATCATGATGTAAATCTCTAGAAAATGCTCAAGAGTCTTCTTGCTAGTGCTCAAATGTGCCAAAGTTTGATCAAGAATCACAGACCTAACTATAGAATATGGCAATAAGGAAGCATACAATGAAGGGGAGAGAACATGAGAGTTCATAAATACCCTCATTACATCCAGAGAAGAAGAATGGCATGGAACATTCACTGAAAGAATGTCCATGGGAAGAAGAGAGCAATGCTCAACAACTGTCGACAATGAAGACTGGTATACAAATGAAACACTCAAATCTGCAAGATGAATATCCACAGGGACATGAGTCGTCGATGCTCTCATTGTGTGTACTCTCACTAAAATCAGTAAAGTCCTCCGAAATGGAAGTCTGTGAAGGCTCTGGAAGAACAACAATCAACATAGGAACGAATGTAGAATCTACAATGAGACAACTAAGGTCTAGCAAAATCTCGTCCTGTAGTGGGGGCTTGACAGAAGGAGGAGCATTATCCACCATAGATGTATCATCACAAAAAACAGAAGTAGAAGGGGAGAGTACAACAATCTCAGAAGAGACAATAGGAAGATGAGGAGGTATGACATAAATCATAGTAGGATCCTCGAAAAGACTTTGAAGAGTGCTCTAAATAGTGAAGGGACACTCTGTGTGCTCCACATGATAGTGTAGATCCCATGAAACGTGTGTCAATAACTGACCATAGACATAGTCACAAGAGTTGGCTTAGTCATCGTATTGACTTGGGTCAATAGGAACAAAAATCTGTCCATATAAGAATGGAAAGAAGTCTTGAAATGTTCCATGTACACACACCATGAAGCATAATTGGTCTTCCCAAGAAGGACCACTAGTGTAGACTCAACCTTCCTCATCAAGAGTCTCTCAAATGGAATCGTCATGACTGAGAGAAGACACCAAGGAAGTGCAAGACTGCACAAGATACTCTACAACGATGCTGAATACTGCATGCTCATGAAAGGAACGTCAAACACAGCCAAGAATGCGTCCAAGTGAGAAACCAGTGCAGGAATCAATACAAATAGTGCACACTCGGAATAGGGATGTCGAGCATAGCCAAAAATGCATCCATGTGTAAGCAATCAGTGCATGAAATATGATGCAAAAAGCAATAGGGCCCATCGCACAGACAACCCCCAAAATATGGGACTTTATAACTTTAGTGTGTTTATAAAACATCAATGAAAAGAGGAAGAAAAAACATACACATTTGAAAAAGACAGCACTCCATTATGAGTTACCGATCAAAAGTTATAACAAATTACATTTTCCGTCATTAATGGCCTATTTAATGAATTTGCACTAATAATTTAAATGCTCGAAGGATTTAAACACAAAACATGCCTTGTAACCACTCGGAATGCGTCCAAGTTGGCAACTAGTGCAGAAATCAATACAAATAGTGCACACTCAGAATAGGGATGTCAAGCATAGCCAATAATGCATCCATGTGTGAACAATCAGTGCATGAAATATGATGTAGAAAGCAATAGGGCCCATAGCACAGGGAACCCCCAAAATATGAGACTTTATAACTTTAGTGTGTTTACAAAACATCAATGAAAAGAGGAAGAAAAAACATACACCTTTGAAAAAGACAACACTCAATTCTGAGTTACCGATCAAAAGTTATAACAAATTACATTTTCCATCATTAATAATCTATTTAATGAATTTGCACTAATAATTTAAATGCTCGAAGGATTTAAACACAAAACATGCCTTGTAACCACTCGTTGGAATCGACACGGAATTGCGATCCTCCTCAAGTCAACTAACGTCAAAAACAACCCTCATACTTGCCCCTATATGCTCTCAGACGAGAAACAAACCACTTAGGCAAAATAAAACAACGATTTAAAATTAATAATTAAAAAATGGGTCAGTTTAAAAAGATTTTAGAGCAAAATTTTAGGTTTTTAGACTTTTGCAAAGAGAAGGGACCAAAAAGAAAAAGGCACCGCCATTGAAAGGAGCGTAGACCTGTTTGAACAAACAAAAGCCGCCAAGATAGGAATAGCCCTGCAAATCAGAGGGTTTGAGCAAACAACTCAATCAGCCATTGAAAATTATAGGTCTAGTTTTTGCAAAAAACCATTGGGTGTCGCTAAATCTTGCCAAAAGACGCCCTTGGAGAGAGCCACGTACAGTTTATAAGGTTGTTTGAATGGAATCCGCCAATGGAGGATGCCAAGTTAGAGCTGGAATCAGTTGTATACGGCCACCATTAGAACAAATGCCGAATCTTCATTATACATTTGCAAAAAGTAAGAATGTTGGTTGTTGGAGAGCTCCCACGCAGTAGTTTTAGCTGCTAAAAACAACACAAAGGTTTGGAATGACTCCAAACACAGTTGTGTAACTAGTTCAGACTACCAATACGTTAAGGAGACGTCCAAGTGAAGAGAAATATGCCAACTGGAAGTAGAGAGAGAATGCCCATGTTGAAGTGGGGTTTGAGGTGCTTCACACATGGATCAAGCCCTTGTTGGAATGGGTTGTGTTGAAGAGAGAAGCATGCCCATAACCTTACGCTCTCCACATTTATCACGCCCTCTACCCATTGTCTCTCGTAGGTAACCTACACATAATGGACAAGATCCACACAAACAAATAGAGGCTGCTCATATCCACGTTCAAAATACCAAACCAAAGGCCACACCACAAGCTTCTCAATGATTCTGTCTTGACTAGTATGAACATATTTCCACGATGCCAAGTAGTTGTTCTAAACCTCTGCTTTGTATAGCCAATGCTTTTGATAAGGGCGAGGGGCTTCTTGTATGCAGACACATGCATTCACTTGGCAAGGAGGATGAACAAAACCTTCAGATCTGCAGCAAAATAGATATGCTAATACATGCAAATATTGATAACAAGGATCCAAAAACCTCAAATCTGCAACAAACAATGAGGAATTTCACCAAGGATTCAAGGAAAGGCGAACGACTATTAAGTGAGGCTTTGATACTATATTGGATTTCTCCACGACCTCTCAACAAGATCGAATGCACACACGAAAGCTATGGACTAGGTGAAAGAGATTACCAAAAAGCAAAGTGCATAAATGATATTCCTCATTAACTCTAGATGAATAAATACAAAGGGAGAGGTTACATATATAGGAGGGAGAGAGCTAGAGACCCCACATTCTAATGAATGTGGGACTAAATTTCTCGAATGACCCAAATGACCTAGCTACCCTAAGCAAGCTAATGACACTGTGTAGACAAAACCCGTAAGACAAAAGTCTACACCAACAGAGTCTTCATTATAGGAAACTTCATTAACATTGCATAGGGGTGGGTTATCACTATCGTCTTCGATCAAAGGAATGGATCAATCTCAGGAAGCCATTCTATGATATATGGCGATAACTTAGTTGTATTATAAGTGTTTTGAAGCTCATTGGATTCGTCATCATCAGAGTCAACAAGGGTGACTCACATATTGGGATGCATGTGGATGAACTCAAGAAAGGGAGCGCTATTAATATTTTAGTAGTAGGAATGCAAAATTGTGTCTTGGGATTTGGTAACTTGAGATCCCATGGCTTGGGATCGACTTCATGTTTGTAACAAACACCTTCAAGAATAAACTTTAAACATTGGCTACCGGAGGAGGAAGCCACTGATCTCATGCAATAAGCCCACGGGCAACCTAAAAGTAGGTTGTAGGAAACTAGAAGATCAAGAACCATAAACTTGGTGGGTATTGTTTTCAGTCCTATAGTGAGAGAAGCCAAATGCAACCAAGAGGCTTTTGGTTGTTCTTATCAAATTCACAGCAAGCCTTGTTTTCTTAAAATCTATTGTGGATTATCCTGGTTCGTTGACAAATGTTTAACCCTTTTTAGAAATAAGGATTAACATGAAATAGTAGCCTAACCAAGCAAGGAGAACACTATAAAAAGCAGGCCAATTAATGAATTCAGATTCTACTGATATTCTAATAAGAAATATTGAATCTAAGCATATGCGAAATATAAAGAGTACAACATTCAATATTTTGATAATACTCATACGAATGAGAAATTGTACTTTAGCTTATACACTGATGCGCAGGGAAATTTGAGTAATGCAAGTGTAAAAATAGACTATATGATGATTCTGATCCAGTCATCAGATTCTGAAAAATTAGCTTTTAGTCAACACAAACACTTGCGTCGCCCTATGGACACTTGTGTCGACTCTACTGTCCATGCTTCAACGAATTTGTCATGTACAGAGTGTTGATTGTTGACTGAAACTTCCACCTGCATCTTTCTGGGTTTTCTATCACTTTTCAAATTGTGTTTAGATCACATGCACAAGATTTTGATATCAAAATATAGCTCAAACCCTAGATCCTCCTCTTAAGTCTTGTCACCTTACCAAAAATAGGTTAGTGGGCTCACCAAGTCAAACTAATTTCAAGAACCCCTTTGTCAATGAGTGTTGCCTACATAGCCAATACTTCGAAGAAGGCTTCAGACATATGTAGTTCTTCCCTATGTGTTGGATTGTGTGTGAACAATGGTGTAGAATGCTATATGCAAGTGCTTGTAGTGATCTAGCTTGTAACTTGACAAATACTACTCATGGGTTGTTCTTAGAATGTTTCAGACTTATCAAATGATTACTCCTATGACTAATATAGGTGTTTGTTTGATATTTGCTAGATAGGTGATGAATTGGCTTTAACTTGTATTTATACCCCTTCTTTTGAAAAGTTCCTAACAAAAGGGTTAATGAAACATAATACGCTGACACGTACATATTGAAAGATTTGCAAATTTGAGTGTTTAGTAGGCACGAACACTTGCGTTGGAGAATCGACACTACTATCCAAGTCTAAATGCAACTGTCCAAGTACAAAGAACGTTGTTGGAGCTCTGTAATTGGCAGTGAAGGATATATATCAGATTTTAAGCGTATTGTGGGCTACAGGTGATCTAAATAATCAAAATAACAAAGTCGAACTACAAGATAAGCATTTAGGCCTAGTAAGATGGCGAATGCGAGCCTATCGGTTGCAAGGAATGTCAAGAATTGAATGGTAAAGCCTTGAGTGATATTTGTCAAGTGTACAAGACTAGTTTAACAAATAAATCCATATTTAAACATGTACAACAAACTACAAGGAAGTGACTTTAATACCCCTTCATTCAAAAAAAAAATCTTATTTGAACATAATTGATCGTAATACTAATAAAAAAAGGTGGGTCATCAACTCGAAAGAGAATTTCATCACTGATCATATCATCCTCGAGAAACTCTATAGAGAGTTCATTGGTTGGGGATGCGATCTAGTCTCAATGGTATAAACATTTGTAAGTGTTGGACCTTCGATAGGTTGACTAGATGGTTAGGTTTCACTTGACGAGGGTGATTCTTCTATATCTTGCAATTGTTGCATGAAAATTTTCCTATGATAGGGTGATGTTCTCATGAGCTCCATTAGAGGAATCTTGCAAGGCATAAGTGTCGAGTTCTAGAAAATTCCATTGAGTTGATTTTTGATATGAACCATAATGATATTTAGGTGGGTAGTTAGAAATTGTTTTAGGCGCTTTAGTGATTGGAGGAAGTTGATCATTAGGTTGAGGCTCTGTTGGTGGGGTAAATTGATCATTAGATGGTGTGTTGGTAGTTGTAGTAAAGGTGGTTGTATCTTTGAGATGCATGTCTCCTTGTCAGGGCTTCTTATGTTGGGTAACAGAAACTTTAAGAGGGGGCCTACATCGGAATTAACCTTTTCCACATTAACATACTGAGAGTTGATGTCATATTGGTCATAATTCCTTATAACCCTCTTTAGTGATATTTTTGTTGATGTTTGTGTTGAGGTTCTTGTTGATATTTTTTATTTTGAGTTTGATTAGAGTGATCTAATTGATTAGCTTGAGCTTTGAAAGCTTGGAGACATTCCTTATAACCCTCTTTACTGATAGCTTCGTAGTTGAAGTTTTCACCTAGCATGAGGTCATAAGAAAGTTTCTTGAGTTCACAACAATTTTCATAACAATGGCCAACATTAACATGCCACCAACAAAACTTATTAGAATTGTACCATGGTGGGAAAGGCTTGGATGGATCAAAACTCAAGGGTCTAAAAGGCAACATCCTTTGCTTAAGCTCTTGGAGAATCAAGGGAGGGTGGGTAGAGTGTTGATTATTTGAATTATTTGAAAAAGATACCTTCAATTCGAGTCGGGGAGGTTTGCTTTGTAATGTGTTGAAGTTGATTGCATTAGTTGATGTTTGGAAAGATTCCTTATTAGAATTTTAAAAAGGTTCAAATTGGTTCTTCAGGTAATCTTGTCGCTTAGCTTGATCAAAGGCTTCTTTCAACGTCTTAGGAGAGAAGGACCTTACTTTGTATTGAAGTTGAGGCTTTAAAGAGGTAATGAAGAGTTTGAAAAGATTTTCCTCACTCATGTTGTGCTCCAATGTATGCGCCAAAGACTTCTATCGCTTGATAAAATCATGGGCGAATTCTTTAAGTAACTGCTTAGCATTATGAAGTTGCCAAGGCTATTTTACGAGAAGAACATGATATTGGAATTCTTTAACCAAAGCATTGACTAGATCTTCTAGCTTTCTTATTGAATGGGTTGGAACATGATATTGGAATTCTTTAACTAGAGTTTTGGCTAGAAGCTTGGTAGTTGCATAAGTGTTGGTTTGAATCTATTATGTGTAGAGGTTTCCAAATGTTCTAAGATGTAGAGTAAGAGCAGTAGTTCTATCATATGTTATAGTTGGAGAAGCACCTCCAATGTCCATAGAAATCATACAAGGAGCTAGAGGTTCGTTTTGGAGGGTTTGAAGCATCTTGTTGTGAATAGGAGGTTGGGAAACAAGATTTTCATTAGCATCCTTGAGACATGTGGAATGTTGATTGGTTTTGACTCCAAATAACTTGTTGAGGTTGATCAGCCATTTGCTAAAGATGGTTTCATATTTAAAGCATTTGATTGTTATTGTTAGCTTGCATAAAGGCCATTTGCTCTAGCACCTTAGCATGGACTTGTGTACTATCAATAGGAGAATTTTGATTATTACTATTGCTAACATTGTTGATAGGAGGATTGCTGGAGGAGGATTGATGATGTTGTTGTTAAAAGTAGGAATGTAGTTTGATGCTTTAACTGCTCTAGCTACTGATATAGAGTAGGAATGTAGTTTGATGCTCTAGTTATTGATGTAGTTTGATGCTCTAGCTATTGATGTAGAGATAAGAGTAGTATAAATGGATTTTGAATCAAGATGTTTAATATGTCGATCAGAATTTTATGAATCGCTATCCAAAGACAGTGAAACCATATTACATTGGATAGATCGAGATTGAGATTGAGGAAAGATGCACTATGAGGAGTTGGATTCAATGGTGTGCATAGGAGGGATAAAGGATCTACCCATATAGAATCTAAATGTGTTGAGGCTCACTAGAAAACCCTAAGAGGATAAATCATTGCGAATGATGGACAAAGCTAAGAAGCTAGGAAAAGAAAAATGTAAAAATGACCCAACATAACAGTGGGGTAAGGTTCCCCAGAGTGTAATGATGATGAAGTTGATGTGATGATTGAACGGAAATTGGCAAGCAAAGGATGCTTGACAAGATAATAACACGAAGAAGCTAGAAAAGAAAAAATGTGAAAATGACCCAACATAGCAGTGTGGTAAGATTCATGTCGGGTTCACCAAAATATACGTACAGCGAATACGCTTAACAATACAAATAACCTCTAATATAGGAAAAGGGAGAAGACCATATTGCATTCAACATATGTGCAAGATGCCACGCCGCAAAACGGTGCGAGACTGTAAGCAAGAGTTGTTTGTAATAAGGATATCAATGATATAATTAAGAAGTATATGCAAGGAACTGACAAACAAAGACTCACCTAGATCCGAGATGTAAAAGGAGTAAAGAGATAGAAATGTCATTAGGCAGTAACGAAGAGGTGCAAACAAAGAAAACAAAGCATGCAAAGATAACATATACTAACAAGAATATACTAATCTAAGCATGGAAGATATGTTAACATATCAATATAGCACATACATATATCCACCAAAGTAAATAAAGAAAGAGTATGAGGATGGGGATATTTATCTTGTGTTGACTTGTCAGCACGTCAATCTCCCCCTAGCTCAAATGGCACTTTCTGAGAGATGTTGCAGGTGAATATCAATATGTAAGGAAGAAGACCTAAGTATCCTTAGTTAGGAACTCCAACGACTAGGTGTATCTTGTTGGTTCAACTTCTCTTCTTATGACCTTCAAAGACCTTGTGCAAGCTAGACCTCCAAGTGTAAGCTCCTATGCTCTAATTCCTTTTCTTCTTATTTAAGGTGGAATTTGCATGCGCGAACATAGCATATCACATCTATTTCTTATCAAAAATAATAGTTAGAAACCCTAAAAATATGGATTGAATCCCTAAAAGTCACCTCTCTCAAAAGCCAATGAACTCGGCACAACTGAGTCGGTTCAAATGAAAATCAAGCAAAAATAGTACTATGTCGATGCAACTGATACAATAGAAAAGACATCAGCAAAAAAACTATATCGACAAGGCCATTACAGCTAGGAAAAGTGACCGCAGAGATAAGATTGTATCGCCCCCTGGCCGATATAGTTAAGAAAAGTGACAGTAAAGATAAGTGGGAAAATACAGGGAACACTGCAAAATTGTATCAACAGGGCTGATACACTATGAAAAGGGCACACAAACATGAAGAAGAGGTGGGAAAGATACGGAAAGGGAACAAACAAAGGCTAGACTAAGTAGATGACATGATAATGAATACAAGTAGACATAACAAATGATTATGGGGGAATCTCTCACAAAGCACCATGGGGCGACCTACCCCACCCCAATCTCAATGCACTCTTTAGGACATGTACTCAGAGAGATTGATACGTTGATAAGTCTTGCAAGAGAAATCATTAGTAAGTGAAAAACATGGTGTATACATTACCCTTCATGTAGAGAAAAGAACCAAGAAGTATCTCCTTGCATGTAAGCCTCATAAACACTATCACAAACTGATCCCACACAGTTATTTCACATTGATTCCTGGCATTATCCTCTTCTTGTTCATGTCCAACCATCTGCCACCAATCAAATGCAAGCCCATCAAGGTATTAGGTGGAAAATATGACTTTTTCAGTGTCTCCCATAGAATTCAGCCAAAAGAAACAAGATAAACTCCCTATCCAAGCCTTGGGTTTAATGTCTTTAATTTAACTTCAGAATGGGAACTTTCTCAAGCAGCCTATGATTAACATGATTTCTTTCTTGGTTCTCTTTATTACCCTGATTGTGATTTCTTTCATTAACCCTGCTTCCAGCAAAAGGATTCTGATTATTTCTCCTTCGATAAAAAGGGTTCTGATTAGCCCTCCTTCCAGCAAATATGCAAGTCACTAAGCAGTGCAAAATCAACTTTTAACTTCAGCTGAGTACATTGATGATATTGAATGTGACGTTTCACTGTTCTTTGTATGCAATGTTGTGCATGGAATTTCTTATATGTGGATGAGAGATGCCATCTTCATGAGGAAGAAGACTTAATATCAATTATCCTAATACCAATTGACCAAGGATGGGCGAGTATCCATTTTCAATGCACACAAACCGAACAATCCTGGTTTCAGCTGAGAAAAAGGCAAAGAAGTAATAGTTGCAAGCCAACTCAAGTGGCTTTGAGTTCAAAGAATGAGGAGAACGAATCTATGGGGGACTATGGTGAAAGGCCTAAAACCTTGGTCTCATTCATAACTAAGCTTTGGTGGCACCAAAATACTCCCAAAAGCAGGAGGTGTGATCCATAACGGATCAATACTTGGTCCCTTTTGGCCTTGTTTAAATACAACATTTACGAGGTGGCAAAATGATTCAATGCTCAAATTTTAGTTAAACATGTGGGAATATGGAAGGGCATAAACACAATGTTACTACATAAATATGAGTTGATAGAAGGTTCATTAAGTTTGCTGAGTGTGGCTATTCCATAGCCAAATGATGAATATAGCGGGAGATAAGGAAAGAGCTAAGAGAGGGAAAGAGTTTTGATATTGAATAACAAATCCTTGTTGTAAAGCAATAACTGATGCCCACTTAAATGTCAGATTTCTAGTCATTGGGTTTCTCTTGGATAAACCCCTATGTCTCAATGAGGTTGTTTGCGTTCATATTATTTACTTTATGTTTGTTTCCTTGCTTGTGTGCAAAGTTGAAATATGGGTTCTATGATGTATGAAGCACAAGAAACCCTTACTAGTTAGTAGATTCATTTAACTTCCACATTAAGTTCCATGTTGGTGGATCGTAATTGGCATATTTTTTGTGGTTACTAATCACTGTCCTTGCCACCCCAGATCCCAACAAAACTTTATAGTGGAGTATGATGCCTCAGGTCAAGGAATTGGAGCGGTCTTAGTGCAAGGAGGAAGGCCCCTAGCCTTTGAGAGTCAGCAACTTAAATGTAAGAATGCAACAATGTCCATATATGACAAGGAAATGGTGGCCACATTGCATGTACTCCAGTAGTGGTGACCATACTCAATGTAGAGGCACATTATGTCAAAGCTGATCATAACATTCTAAAATACTTCTTTGAACTAAGGCTCTCCACCAAGGAACAACAAAAAGGGCTCACCAATATGTTAGGATGACCTTGAGATCATCTACAAGAAGGGAAAAGAGAATGTCATAGCAGATGCACCTTCCAAGAAAGAATACAAGGACCTTCTCTCTGTAATATCAATCTTATAGCCAACTTGGGTTGGGTCAGCACGATTGGAGTGGCAACAAGATCTAAACAGTCCAGTTAATTTCTTTGAGAGCAGATAATGGTACAAGAACAGACTATACCCGTGTTTGGATTTACAGCTAAAACAACAGATCTTATAAAAAAATCATGCATCCTTTGTTTGAAAGTCATTATAGACTCTCCAAAACATACCTCAGGGGTGCAAAGGGATTTCTTTTGCAACGAATTGTAGGGAGACATCCAATTATTTGCAGTCAAATCCTTAGTCTCCTAATAGAATATATGTACAGTTAAGTCACTTGGACTATTGCAGCTTTATTGCATTCCTAATCAGTGATGGAAGAAGTCTCCATGGACCTCATCACAAGGTTGCCTAAGACAGAGGGTATGAGTATCATTCTGGAGGTTGTTGATAGACCCATCAAATCCTTTTTGCAGTTTTGCACACCCCTTCTCAACAAGCACAATGGCAGAAACATTTATCAATTGTCAATATGCGAGCCTCATATACAGTCTTCAAGTTGCAATTCAAACCCAATTTCAAAAGCTCAACTCCACAGGATCAATAGTGGAGAATCCAAAGGGATTAACAACAGCTTAGTAGAGCTAGAACAAATTTAAAGGTACCGTAACTTTGAATTTAATGATGTGATCCAAAGAACCAATGTTCACTAGAAGTCTTATTAATCAAAAATCCAATAACATATATTGATTTTATTTAACTTAAATAATGCATTCCCTTAAAACTTAAATTTCTCCCTTCATTTTGATTGTCACATCATTGGATAGGACATGTTGTACCCATGTATGGAGAACCTAGTGATATGTAGTATTATATTGGTTAAGTGAAGTGTATTTTGGACATGCAGTACCTAAGTGCAGAATCATACAACCCCATGATAGGAGTTCTGAGAGTTTTAAAATTGGAAGTTGATAGTTACCCAAAGCATCGCCATCTTACAAATTCAACAGGAAAAATCTGAAGGGGAGTGTGGATAGACAAGAAATAATATACGCTGAATCTTAGAGACGCATGAAGACTAAGAACATTTAGCAATTTGGATGACACCTAAATTTAAGAATTCAAAATTCTAGCCAAGCTCAAAAGGAATCTCATCACACCAACTCACCTATAGATCGAGGGCAAAACTTCCAAAAGTATAAGCAAAAATTGAATAAATCTTACATAAAGATATCCTATACTCCAAAGAACCATTTTATTATATCTGGTCACTTCTGAAGTCACCGAGCGGAAAAATTCAAAGCTGACTTTGGAAAAGTCTCAACATGCACATTTCTAAGAATCCACTTTCAAAATGTAAGAAGGCAGCCTAAAAATGTATTGCATTGGTTCCCAAAATATCAGAAGGCTCTTTAAAGTAACCTAGCTTTGAAAGTCACCAACTAACTTGAGTTTGAAGGCTTGACTTTAATAGTTTCACGAGTAGTAACACCATCTTGGGCCAAGAACTAGACTCCTAGTTCCATGTCATCAGAAGTATCTTTAAAGTAGCTAAAATTTATTGCATTGGTTCCCAAAACATCAGAAGGATCTTTAACGTAACCTAGCTTTGAAAGTCACCAACTAACTTGAGTTTGAAGGCTTAACTTTAATAGTTTCATGAGTAGTAACCCCATCTTGGGCCATGAACTAGACTCCTAGTTCCATGTCATCAAAAGGATCTTTAAAGTAACTAAAATGTATTGCACTGGTTCTCAAAACATCAAAAGGATCTTTAATGTAACCTAGCTTTGAAAGTCGCCAACTAACTTGAGTTCGAAGGCTTGACTTTAATAATTTCACAAGTAGAAACACCATCTTGGGCCAAGAACTAGACTCCTAGTTCCATGTCATCCAAAGGATCTTTAAAGTAACTAAAATGCATTGCATTGATTCCCAAAGCATCAAAAGGATATTTAAAGTAACCTGGCTTTGAAAGTCACCAACTAAATTGAGTTTAAGGGCTTGACTTTTAATAGTTTCACGAGTAGTAACTCCATCTTGGGCCAAGAACTAGATTCCTAATTCCATGTCATCACTAAGAATGTAAAGCACTTGCTCGCTCAATGCCAAATGAACTAATGGCCAGATTTTAATTAAAAATCTGCTGAAATGTAACATTAAAAAGGAATCAAGAGGCAAGAATTAGAACTAAAAAAACTCAAGATTCTAATAATCTACCAAATGCTCCCTTATGTGATGTGATTTCGGGATTCGATGGCAAATTTTCGAGTCAGTCTACATTAACCCATATTCCAGAAGTAGTGGTTCAAACGAACCAATCTCTCATGAGTATGAATGATCCATTTGACACTCAATGCATCTAGGTGATGCTCATAAGGGAGATTCATCGAGAATTCCAGGGAGGTCACCGATCCCCGTACTACTCAGGCTCAAGCATGCTTAACCATAGAGTTTCCCCCACAATCAATCCCGCTTAGCTTGCTACCCCATTTGTGTATTTTGATCCTCCATGAGAAAGTTACATCAGTTATACAACAACCTATTTCAACTACATGTCAGCATCATTCAAGACCTGGTTCTGACAAATATTAGATACCACACATTGATTTTACAAGGCTTAGGCTTTGATCGTCTAGGTGAGTGTCTCAAGATGTATCTTGGCAGTCCTACATATTGCTAATTCTAAACCTATGTTGTTTGGAAACAGAAATGGAAACATTTCAGAAATGCGAAAATGCTAATTTTCAAAAACCTTGATTTGGAAATGCCATGGAAACATATATATATATATATATATATATATATATATATATATATATATATATATATATATATATATATATTTGTCTATAAAGGATAAAACACGTAAAAATATATAGGATTCATTCATTCATTACTTCAAAGACAGAATGTACATTCAAATCTAGAATAAATCATCCAGATTGCCCTCAAAATCATGAATGCCACTCCCACTTTTTTTCAATTTTATCATTTATTGATGCTTTCTCTCATAGGGGCTTGCTGGTGCAATTGAATCTCCTAGAGTGTATGCCTTACGAGGTGCACAAGGAATGAGGGGTATCGGCTTGTGGCACTTTGCGAGAGATGTCCTCATACTATTCTATCATACCTACATCCCTTCATGTAGCCCTAATACCTCCTATGATGTTTCCTTGTAATCTTGAAACGCTGAAATATGGCTAAGTCTAAAACCCTGAAACCCTAGAATTTGACTAAGTCTGAAATATGATAGGACTATGTTGTTTGGGTACGGGTACGGGTACAGATACAGGGACGTCTCGAGTACGTGGGTACGTCATTTTTCAAAAACCTTGATTTGGATACGTCATGGGTATGTCTGTGTATATATATATATTACTCATTTTTTTAGTAAAACACTTGAAACTACAGTGTGAAAATATTTGTCTATAAATTATAAAACACTTAAAAATATATAATATTCATTCATTCATTACTTCAAAGACAAGATGTACATTCAAATCTAGAATAAATCATCTCGATTGTCCACAAAATCATGAATGCCACTCCCATTATTTTTCAAATTTATCATTTACTGACACTTTCTCTCACAAGGGCTCATCGGTGCATTGAATCTCATGGGTGCATGCCTTAAGGGGTGCACAGGGAATGGGGTGGGATCGGCTTGTGGCACTTTGCGAGAGATATTCTCATACTATTCTACCACACATACATCCCTTCACGCAGCCTTCATACCTCCTATGATGTCTCCTTGAAATCTTGAAACCCTGAAATATGGCTAAGTTTGAAACCCTGAAACCCTGGAATCTGACTAACTCTGAAATATGATAGGATCCTCCAAAACCTAGAATTTGCATTATAGCTCCTAGCAATCCGAAACCCCTCTCAAACATCCTGACAGTATATAAATAAAATATAACTTAAAGTATAAGAAATTAGATGTCCATATCTAAATGTAAACTTAAATGTTTATTTTATTTATATACTCTTGGGTTCGGACTGCATTTACATTTAGGGTTGCTTAGTTTTTGGGGTTTTTTTTTAAGGATTTTCTGAGGTTTTTTTTAAATTTTTTCGCCATTTTTCTGCCAGAATCCCTCAGGAATGCCCGGAGACATCCCGGGTTCTCCCGGAGGCGTCCGTGGCCGTGTTGGACGTTTCCGGTACATCCACGGACGCCTCCGGGAGTACTCGGGATGTCCCCGTGCCGGAGGCGTCTCCGAACAGGAGGCCTCGGGGGGGAGGGTGTACCCCTGCAACGTAGTGATAGGATCCTCCAGAACCTAGAATTTGCATTATAGCTCTTAGAGGTCCGAAACCACTCTCAAACATCCTGAAAGTATATATATAAAATATAACTTAAAATAAACTTGAACATTTATTTTACATATGTACCATCTGGTTCGGGCTACTTTTACATTATTTTAATTTTTTGTTCACTTTTACTTTTTTTCTGCCGGAAACCCTTGGAAATGCCCAGGAAACGTACCGTAAATGCCCCAAAAACGTCTGGATTTACATTTTTTTTAATTTTTTGTTCACTTTGACAGTTTTTTTCTGTCCGAATCCCTTGGAAATGCCTGGAAACACCGCGGAAACAACCGGGCATTTCCGGTGCGTTTCTCCAGTGTTACCATACTGGAAATGGAGGGGGGGGACGTTTCCTGCAACACAGCCCTAAACCACAGCACCAGCTAATAGCTACATTTTTACCTGGTACATTATGGATCAGAAATAATAATCTTTGCATTTTACGGTATTCATATATCCCCGCTGAGATTGCATTTGCCAAATTAATTAATATATTTATTTTAAGGATTGAGAAAAAATCTAAAATTAATTGATATAGTCCAATAGAAAAAATCTAAAATTAACTGATATAGTCCAGTAGAAAAAATTAAGTTCCAAACTCCTGTTGTAATCGTGTAAAACCATGTCTTCTGAAAGTTGAGGATTTAGAATGGTTACTATGAGAATATAATCAATGATAGCAGGCTTGCTAAGTCAGCAGGTCATGTTTGATATCATTCTTTGGCCAAATATGACTCAAGTACAATTAGGGTTTTGTCTGTATCAAAAACAGAGCATACCCACAATACATCCTTCAGGTGTGGATGGATTAGCAAGTTCGAGTTTAGTAATGAGTTTGGTCATGCGATCAAAATCCAGGAATAAATATATATGGTAAATGGAAGACAATACTGTTGTCGGCCTCGACGAGGGGGATCTTGGTGCCTCGTTTGGCGATGATCTAAAATCTACCTTATACCTAAAAACCCAAAAGACAAAATTAATTCAAAATTTATACCAAAAACAAACATTCATCCAAATTCTCTACCCAAAAGACAAATAATACAAGAATTCCTTCACGAAGTTCAAGGACAATAAAAAATTGTATAGAAGATTGTACTCACAACACGCATTCATTCAAACTTCATAATCAAAAGGCATAATTATTCATTTTTTTTTAACCATGGAATGAAAAACAAAAAGCCGCTGACCTCCATGAACGAGCTTGGTAGAGCGGGAGGAAGTCCCAGAAGAAAAGTCGTCTCTTTCAACAAGTCCCACACGCAGGCCCCTGGTTGCCGCGTCGAGAGCAACACCACAGCCAGTTGCCCCACCTCCAATGACAAGAACATCCAGAGGGCTGCTGGGACTGCTTCCTTTTAATGCAGATTCTTGCACTTCTCTGGAAGGGAGAATCCCATCGCTGATCTGAATTCTCCTCTTTACAGCTTCCAGCCCATCTTTTTCCCTGCCCAATGCGCTCCCATTGTACACACTTACAACGCCCACTGATCCTGCTGCCGCAATGGCCACTGCTTGCCGCAGGCTGAAACGACGCATGGCTTCTTCAAAATTAAAAAAATAATTACTCAACAATGATGGGTTTTCTGGCCCCTTTATAAATAATGGTGCCCTGATATAGGCATATTATATGGGTCCCTTTTCCTTTCTAAAGATAGAAATTGTTTTTTTGCTTTTTTTCTAAGCCATCTCTGAAAACAGAATGAACAGATTTAGAGATCAGAAAAGAAGGCGACATATATCTGTAATTACTGTCTCCACAACAAGGCGATGTGGGTTTATCATAAAAGTTCGTATATGAATTCAAACTTCCGTTTGAACATGAAGAAACCCGAATCGAATGATTGTAACAGTTTAGATTATACATCCATTGACAAAACAAAACAAAACTCGGAAATCAGTTTCATTTAATCAGAAGTCGCCCTCTTTTGAAGTACTAGAGTTTTTCGATTTCTCGTGAAAAGATAATTACTGGTCTTTAAGAAAAGTCAGTCCCATTGAACAGAGTGTGCTGTCATTTTGTAATTTTATTTAGAAATGGCGTGCAGTTGAAAATTGGGAATGTCATCGTCAAAAGATAATTGCGGGCGAAGAAGAGGCGAAAAGCTACGAGTGTACACGAGAAACTAAGATGTTTGAATACGAACTTTACCATCATAAATGATACCTTTAATTAAGCATCTCTAACAGTTATACCAGCGGGTGCTTTAAAAAGGTGCAAGTTATGTTGAAAGTGACCTTATTTTCTGTTTTCGAAAAACGTTTTTGTAATTATTTTAAGTGACAATATATTGGTAATAGAGAGGAATGGAAGTAATAAGATAGATTTTGAGATCTTAATATCTTATCTTCATATTAGTAACATTGTATCGTTGATTTGAGTTGTATATCAGATATGAAACCCTGCTACAATCGAATTAGTATTCATGACATCCTTGTCCATTTTCAATAATAAAAATGACCAATCAAAGTTATTACCACCCTGTAAGTTGTGGACACCTTTGCAATGGGTGTTGCAGGTCATATAAATCCAACCACTACCCTGAATCCAGGTTTAGTGTACAATATGGGCTCCTCGGCAGATGATATCCCATAAATACCTTGTCATTGCCACTCACCATCACCACCCAGCACACGTTGATATATTTCACCACTTGCATGTTTTGTATGGCCTTGCCCTTTCTCCCAAGGGTTCAAGTTAGTATGTTGTTAACCCTGATGTAATTACTCAAGATGTTAATATATTTGTGGCATGCATGAATATAAGCTACAAGATAAGCTTTGGGACTTCAATGTCTTGTCCCCACATAAAAAGTATTGCAACACAGATTCGACCCACCCATCGAACATGGAGCCCCATCGCAATCAAATCAACACCCATGATGTCATCATCCACACTTGATAATATAAAACAACCAATCAAAGATGATGCCACCTTACGAGCTACATACCCCTTTGCAATGTGTATAGGGCATGTAAATCCAATTGTTTCCCTAAATTTGGGTCTGGTCTATGATATAGGCCCGTTGATGTACAATATCACATGAAATACCTTGTCATTGCCCCTCACCATCACCACCTAGTTCACCTTAAAATATTTCACCACTTGCATGTTTTGTATTGCCTAGCCCTTCCCCACCACTTCGCCATTATTCAAGCTCTTCGTGAAACAAAGCATCTCCTCTCCACACAGCGCATCATCATATCATATGAAGGAACACACAACCTCGTTCTTTACCATCACCTCCACCAAAAATATAAGGTTATTGTTGCTTAAAACCATGTGCACAAAAAGTGAGATAGGGTCAATGTTCATGGGTTTTGAGTGAGGTATGACTACCAATTTACACTCTTTCGGTTTACAAAACCCCGTTTTACCAAAATTAAAAATTATATCTTGTACGCTATATATTATATTAATTTTGAAACTTACTTTTGGGGATAATTGTGTGGAGAATTTTTCACACAATTATCCCTAAAAGCAAGTTTCAATTATATAGACTATGAAAGCGTAAAATCTGTTGTATTGATTTTTTAATATAATATTAATGTTTAATATAACTATTCTAAAAATTAAATTTGCAAGAGACCTAACATAAGGAGCAACTAAATCACTAATACAATAATGATCTGTTGTCTTTCACATTTTAGAACAACCCTAATTTTTTGCACAACTATTAAGGTTGTGACATGGAATGCTTACAGCACCCAGTTGTCACCTCGTCAGTGCCCATCACCTAGCCTATCAACATGTCATATACTAGAAAAATCCGGACGCTGAATATAATGTACACATCCATGTCAGCTTTGTAAAGAGTTTAATTTGTCATGTTTCATTGTTTTCTAAAAGTTATTGGAAACTATATAGAATAAGGAGTGTAAGTTGGACAAAATCATAAAATAAATAGATGTTTGTGATTGATGAGAGTACATCATTGAGAGAATAGTCAGGGTCACTCCACATGGGCCTATAGGTTGGAGGTTGATAAGATGTGGCATAAGCATCAACAGGGGCTATTCGCTTTTGGTTGTAACATCTTTTTAAGAGTGGGTGTTGTTTAAATTTTTTTCTTTGGCCATTTCTCTATGGTTTATAGTTTTGTGCTATATGTTGTTTCTCCCCTGTGTTTTGTTTTTCTTCAGAGTTAATAATGCATTAGTATCATTGCATTTATTTTCCATGTGTTTCTTAGGTTTCAAGGGATGAAGACAAGTTTAAAGATTGTCCAGATACAAGTCAATCGCGCCCAATCCCATGACACAAAACGTTGGGAGGGTGGTGGAGGTTATGGTGCATTCGAACTATCCTCGATTTTTTAATCATCCAACAAAAAATCTATTGCAATTACAATTATTATAATTGTTTCCCACTCTTTGGATTATTTGATATAAATATAACTTGTAAAATTTGTAGTGACTCGGCGATTGCAATTGTTTAATAACCAATATTATATTTCTTGTCTCTATAAACACGACCCTTGAGCAAGTATCTCTTAAATTTATATTTCCATGGGTTTTTTGGTTGAGGCATTTTTTATAGTATCATGTAAAATGATTTTATTTTGTCTTTGTTTTAGATAATAATATGTGGTAGATAGTTTAAACTTTGAGATAGAAGCATGTTTTTGCTACTTCGTAGTTATATTTATTTTTTTCTACAAAGATTTAGTTTCTATAATACTTTGTTAGTTTAGGTTTGCTTAATAGACTTACAGCCTAAAAAAGACTTTGATATATGACATTAAATGCAATGTAAGGTCTAATTAATTTTTGGCATTTCAGGGATCAGTCATACTTCGAGGTTATTCAAAGAGGTAGGGGAAATATAAGCAACAAGTCGTATCAAATGGCAAAGCAGCAGTGTGTATCAAGCTTCTTCGCCACGCACAATCACTACGCTACCACAGATATTAAAGGACCTATCAGATCATAAACAACATAATTGTCAAATATTTTTATGATAATTTTGATCTTTAATTGTATGCAACAAGCATAATAGCTTATACATTTGGTTTGGCCAACATAGCACTGCGTCCTTTTAAAGGAATATTGTCAAATATGATAGCTTGTAAGTTTGGAATATGAGGTCGATTATGGGTACTGAGGTTATGCAAGTCATTGGGAATAATCTATAGAATGTCAGGAGCAAGAGGCAATGTTAACTTAGCTTGTGTTTTTCACAAGCTCTAACTATATAAAAGAAGCATGGATCAACTTGATGGGAGTTATGATTATGTGTTGTACTCTCCACATTTGTATAGCTTATTGTCCTCAATGGAGAGGCATGTTTTTTGCTACCTCAAACAACAGTGAGGAAATATATTACGTCTTAATGATGTCTTATACAAAGAAGTGCCACTTGCAAAGTACACATGGTAGTGTGTGAGTAATATCAAGCAAAATCATGTGACTTGCAATGTACATGCAATAGTATATTATATGAGGAGAAAACTTTAAGAAAATAGGATGTATGTGGGGGTATATGTTAAGGTGTGGAGCTAAAAGCTTCAACTGTTTGCAGACACAAGAGAAAGGATGCTGAAGAACCAGAGCCACCGGCGTCGGCAGTATGACCGATGTCGGTTAGATGCAGTGGAGAAGGAGACCGGCGACGGCAGGGAGTCGGCCGACGTCGGCAGAACCAGACTAGCAGGGACCGGCGTCCGTCGCCTGTGTATTTTTGGAACTGTTGTTGATGAACAGTCAGTTAAGTGAAGCGAGTGTTCGCATGTCAAGCGACTAATTATAGTCACGAGCTGCGTGTCTAATTATTGTAACTAGAGTTCTATTTTTGTAAGCATGGGATCCTATTTAAAGACCCATAAGGCATGTATTGTAATTAACAAGAAGGCAAGTAAAAGCATTGAAGCTAGCAAGGTCAAGGAGATCTACAGGTGTAAGGTCAAGGAGATCAGCTGAAGCATTCAAGGAGGGATAGCAACTCAGGCTTTAGACTTGTTGTGTTGAGCAAGAGAGAGAGGGAAGAAGGTCTTGAGGTGTGGCAAGCCTTTGAGGTGGAGGAAGAAGTGGTATCTTCCTTATTGTATTTTCTTCTAGTAATATTTAATACAAGAGTGTGTATTGTCTCTCAAATTCTTTGTTGTCTCAAGTTTCTAGCTACTTTATCATTTTGGTTTAATTTCGTGTTTAATTGCTTATACGAGAAGTAATCATATGTGCTCTAATTGGTAGAGTTAGATCCCCTGACAGTATATCCACTATGAAACGTAAATCTAGATCAATGGGAAGTCATGGATGGGCATCTTTAGATCTAAAGATGAATATATGCAAGTGGCTTGGTAATGAAACACCTTTGTCATAAAAATAGAGTAAAAAATGTTTATTTAATTGTTAGAAAATTATGGGGAGTGTGAGTAGGGTTAGCCTTCATGAAGATCATAAGAATAATGGTAAGGATCGGGTAGTATTTGGAGGCATGCTTAATGTATTACATGATCACATAAGATTAAATCAGGTTATCCTGACAATGGCTAAAAACAAAAGCAAGCCTCTTTGAAGAATCGAAGCTTTATTTGTCCTAATGATAGCAAGCAGGTGAACCTAACGAACTGGTGGAGATTGTTGATAGTTTTTAAACTAATTTAGCCAACAACCCTTGTCAAGAACCTCAAATGTTGAATGGAGGAGGTTCCCTACAAGCAAAATCCAAATCAATCTAGATAAGGATATCATGTCAAAGGAGATATTCCTTTTGGAATCTAAGACCATTATTTACAAGTTTAGTGGGTTTTGGATGAAAGAGGACAAAGCGATGTAATACAAAGTGAGCACATGGAACATGGTAAGATCTTTATCTCTGACTTTCCTCCAAATGAAAGGGTATTTTGTTGTGTCTTTTGCTTCTATAGAAGATAGAAATAAGATCCTTCTAGGAGGTCACTAGTTCTGTAAGAATACAGGGCTCTTTATGGCCAAATGGAGGAAGGGTTTTGATGCTTCAAAGGATGATCAACAAAAATTTCAACCTAGGTCAAACTTTATGGACTACCATTAGAATTTTAGAATGTTTATACTCTCAAAAAAATAAGAGCTAAACTGGGATCTATAATTTTAATAGACCTTGAAACTGATAATATAACTCATGGTTTTAGTGTGAGATTATGTATGTATGTTAGTCTGAAAGTTTCACTCATTCAAGAGGTAAAGTTGATGGTGTATAATCATATATTGATCCAAAAGGTATACTATGGAAGACTCCCTTTTCATTGTAATGGATGTCATGAATATGGTCACCTCCTAAGAAATTATCCTTAGGCTACTTTTGGTGAAAAATGGAAGAATAGTTACTTTGGGTTGGCTAAAAACAACTTTCTCTTGGAGAAGAAAAATATTTTTTTAAAATGGGTTTAGTAGCCAAAGAAGCTAAATGGTGAAGCTTATATTGTAATGGAAACTACCCAAAACCCAAACCCTTTGGAGTCAATCCGTTTGGTAGAGAACACAACAATTATGGAGAGGCAAGGCTCATAAATGCTTCCAACAATAGAGGAGAAGCCCTCAATGGAAGAGATCCATTAAACAAATTTTAAGAATGCAAAACCATCAGTCATGGCCAAAGAAAACATGGACCCACTTCAATCAAATTTATCCATTTTCTCCAATTGTGACCTGGGTTGGTGGGTTTTTGAATGAGATTTTCTCTCCACAAAATTCTCAAATGTCTCAGTCTCCCTTGTAAAGGAAAGCTCCAAATACAAGAAAATGAAGTGGTGGAGGCAGAACCGCAGAACCCAAAATAGATTGAGGATGATAAGGAAATTTTAATTAAAGTGTTTTTTTAAATAAAATATGAAAAAAACTATAAGAAATGGAAAAGGAATGGGGGAGTTCTTTTCTAGTGAGAAATTAATGTATTTTCATGGAATGTTAAGGGACTTGGCTCACCTAACAAGTGGAGATTATTAAAAAGACAGCTCCAAAAAAATTAATGTATCTAATAACTTGTACACTTTTATATGGTTTAACACGAACTCGTACCATTTTATTGTAAATATGGATAAGCACTAATCGTATGCAAATTTATCCATAACTTTTTATTTGAGAAGATTAGTAATTAAGTAATTCACTTGATTAGCTTTTGCTAATAATAAGTTTGTCTTGGTGTACAAGTAACTACTCTCCAAAACTATAATTGTAGCCTCCTTATCTATATGAGAGTCTAAACGACTAGTGTGCAAGGTATATATGTGAATGAGAGTTATTTTTATAATGCTAGATAAATATTTTAATTCAAAGAAGTAGTAATGTTACCTGGACAAATCTCGTGTCTTGTCTTTTTAAGATTTATCTAATGCATGTATGTTGGTGATAGTCTTATGGTAATTTCTATAATCCTACAACCTGTCCAATAATTGCACATGGTATAAGAGCTTCTTAGAAGTTTCACCTCCTACATTGTTCTTATGTGCAACTTGTGCATATTTGTTGTTTTCATGTTCACAAATCTATTGTTTTTAGTGGAACCTATTCATACATGTTATTTTCATGCTTTAAGGTATCAAATATGTTGATTTTCTTACATTGTTTTCTACTCTTTCATCTAGTTAAATATTCAAATTTTAATGACTTACTAAAAATACCCATCATATACCGATGAGATGTGGGTGAGTTGATAAAATGACTTGGATGTTACGAGCACCACCCAGGTTCAAATCTTAGTATGGTATTGGAGGTTGGATGTGGCCGATCGTTGGTATTCTTGGGTTGGTTGTAGTCATTCGTTAGTATTCTTGGGTTCGTTGTGGCTAATCATTGGTATTTTTGGGCTGGTTGTGGCCATTGATGGTATTATTGAGTCATTTATGGCCATTGTTGGTAAATCTAGTACTTGTGATAGATAATCACTTGGGGATCTGGGCCCCCAATTGTGTCCTAGACCAGTTGGAGCTCCGATCAAAAGCAAAGTACCTATTTAAAAAAAATTACCCATCATATACTCTCACGTCACCCTTATGAGATTCTGGTGAATGTAAAGTGAGAAAGTGGTGGGATACTAAGGGTTTGAAGTTGTGTTTTCTATAGAATTGATCTAGGCTATAAACCTTGTATTAGGGGTTTTAAAATATTACAAGAGTTGTCATATTTAGTTAAGCACGTCTCGACATGTGAAGTGTGGTGATAATTTTTCCACCAATACCCAGGCCTCAAATAATATTATTTACAAATTTAGCTTCCACATACCTTTTTGGGTATATCATAAACACCTTATGATTTCAGAGATCCTTTTCCATAGGAAGCCATTAACAATTTGAATATGTGGTGCACTAGTTTGTGATTAGCCCTAATAAGTTATTCTCTTTGTACCATAAAGATGAAATAATATGGCTATAGGTAAGGTAAACCCTTCATTATTAGATCTCTAAAATATTAGGTTGTCTCATTATTTATGAACATGATAAGTATATTAGAGAACCCACAAATTAAACACACCCTAGCAATAAATGGAAACATATTTATTCCAAAAGAGTTGTAATTGATTTGTATAGACTATGAAAGCATAAAATCTTTAACACCCTGGCCTAGTTATTCTTAATCAATATTGAATTCATCTAGTAGTAGTTTAGTAGATATGCACAAAATTTAATTATTCCATTCTATGATCGTATAATGAGAAGGGTAGTATAGTCAGAAACTTTGTAAAAATATATATTTTTAAGATATATCTCAAACCACAAGGAATTCATCCATTATGATAGAAAATAAATAAATAAAAATAAGGCACGAAAAAGATCATCCTCTGAGTGACTACATTAGTACGATTCTCTTATTGAGTTGATCATTTTAACATATAACTGTAGAGACCTTTTTCGGAGAATAAAATCACTCTTTAGGTGATTTTACCGTTATGGTCATCTCGAAGTGCTAATCATTTCGATATATATCTCTAGAGATCCTTTGAATAAAATTTTTGATGCCTTATTTTTCCTCTGCAAAAAAAATGTGTGAAAATGATAGAGACAAAGGTCATTCTCACCACTTCAAATTACTCACATGGAAACCCTATATTGAGGATGTACTTCATAAGAAGTGCCTCTATCGAATTGCAATGGCATGATAAATTATTCCTAATGATCTGCTTAAAAGGGAAAATGGATGAACTGCTGTGATGAGGCACAAGGAATAATTGAACAATCAATGCCTCCATTATTGAAGTTTCATTTTCAAGGCCTCTTAGAACTCTAGGAAATTTGGGAAACCTTACAAAAAATCTTTGTAAGACACAATAATATATTGGCTTATTAGTTATAAAATAAGTTTGGAACTCTTAGTCCTTGTAATTATCTTTAAATTAAGAATTTTATCATTCATGTCAAACACTAGAGACTTTTGCTTGTTGATACAGGAGTCACTAAGATAGATGAGCAAATCACCATGAGTATTTTATCAAAATTGGATTGTATCTACTTAGTATCCATCTCCAATCATTGTACACAACAAGATTCTATGGGTACAACATATGTGGAACTAACCTTTGATATAAACAACTTTAGAGAGAATAAGAGAAGTTGATTTTCATTGGTGACATATGATATGAAGGATATAAGAAACAAGCATTGGTTTCCAATGAAAATAATGCACAATCATACCCTAATTAAGGCAAAAGCAAGGGCCCTACCAAACAAGAAGGGGAAGTAAAACCTCAGCCGAAGGGTAAAGACAAAGGTAAATGGGATACCCAAATCAACAATTAATCTTGTAATTTTGTGGTAAAGGCCATGATAAACCATCGTGTTTTTTAAAAATAACATATTTAGAAGTGAAAATGAAGAAGATGGTCCTTACCTCCAAGGCAAGAACAACCCTATCTGTGATAGCACATGAACCACCAGTGTCTAAATGAATTATGGAATCAAGGGCCTCCCACCACATGGCAAATAAAGGTACTTGTTGGCCATTTTTTTGGCCCACGTGTCAAAGTTTACCTAAGTATGAAAAGGGAGCTTTCAAGCAAGAAAATGGTAGGTCTTTGGGAGAACTTTGGGTTTTCCAGTAGTGACAATTTCGAGTTTTTTGAAGGCACAATGCAAATCGGGTTTTCAGCAGTGCTTAGCTTCTAAATGTTTCATAAGTAGAAGTAATTCGGGTTTACAAACACGAATTACTCATAGATAGTGTATTTTGGGTTCTTTAAGGGGCACTACTTAGTCACTTCATAAGTTGTGAGTAGTCAAAAACCCAAAATAAGTAAAGGGGCGTGACAAACCCGATTTGGTCTTGATAAATGGTACTTCTCAGGGTTCTTCAAGAGGTGAGTATTTTAATGCCCAAGGATCTTTTTAGGGCAAAAGGGACCAGTCAACTTTTTTGAAGGTACACTTCAACTTTTTCGAATGGCTTTTTCTTCTCCAAGTGGATAGTTGAAATTTTCTCGAAGGGTATGTTACCCTTTGGGAGGACCATTTCAAGATTCTTGAAGGGTATCTTTCCCTTCAGGAAGACCATTTATGGAAATCCAAGGGGGCATGCAGAAATCCCAAAGGATCTTTCCCTTTGGGAAAGTCCATTATGAAAAGCCCAAAGGGTAGTTTCCAAAGACAAATATGGACAAAATTCCGAAGGAATTCCTTCCAACAAATTGTCTGAAGAAATCCTATCGAGAGATTTACCCAAAAGAAATAAGCCAAGAGAGAAGCCCGAGACCAAGTGTTCGAAGGAAATGACAGGCCAATGAATATCAAAATCAGGGTAAGCAACTAGCCGTTGGAAGTAATTAGGTTTGAAAAACCTGAAGTCTTAAGGCTTGGGAAGCAACAAGGTGAGAAGACTTCAAGATGGACAAGCTCGAAGTAAGTAGGCTTAGAGAACCCAAATTACTCTGCATAGTGCAAATCAGGTTTCTCAAAGTACTCTACTTAAAAGGTTTTTTAAGCCAAGGATCTAGGAAAGTCTAAAGTCAAAGAGGCCAAAGAACCCAAATTACTCTACTTAGAGTAAATCAGGGTTCTCTAAGGGCTCAACTTAAGCTTGGTTTGGTAATGCCATAATCATGATGCAATGAATGGGAGGCTACCATGTGGCATAACTAGAGTTCGAGTAGCTGACAAGTGGCACAAAGATGTTCAATAAACATGGGAGAGTTCGAGTAGCTGAAAGTTATGAAGGCTCCCATCCACCATGGTTCATTGCCCGTAATAATCATTCGATGCTTAAATGCATCACGCCAAGAAGAAACATTCTAGCTACTCACAACATGACTTTTTAGATGCACCAAATAAAGTCTTAAAGACGAGAGGGGCTCAAGAGTATTGGGCGACAATCTGGAATGGCACATTTATGAACAGGGAAGGACAACAGGAGGTGCCAACCATCTGTGACTTATTTATTTCCTCCCTTTCTCTCTTCCCCCTTTTCTTTATAAATAGAGGCCTTAGAGCCTATAAATGTATCCCCAGACTGGTGACAAAATCACTTTGTGAAAATCATTATGTAATGGACCTTTAAAGCAATAAAGATTGTTTTTACCTATCTTTTTGTCTAAAAATTGCATTGAGTTAGCTTGTGCACTAATAGCATTATGAAGAAGCATCCTTCCAACCTTGTTACCCTTCTTTCTTGCTTGTTTTTAGGTACTTTCTAGTTAATTGCAGGTTTGAACTCATGTTTTTTGGCCATTAATGGATGCTTGGTGTGAATTTTGAAATTCCTCTTTGCCTCATGTGTGGTTCAGTAAGCCTAGCTCAATAAATACTTATGTAAGTTAACTGGTTAGGAGGTTTTGTAAGCCAACTTGTCATATGTTGAATTAGTGTCTTTCCTAGGCTAGGTGGATCACTTACTTTCAGTGCATCATCTCCCTTAGCTTAGTTTTCTTTTCAAGTAATCTCTCTTCCCTTTTCCTTAGCCATTAGTAGAGTTTAGCGTAGAAACCCAAAGAGTTGAAGTGAAGCACTTGAGGAACTAGCCTCGTAAAAAAGTCTAGAGGTTCAACCTCACCATAGGACACCCACATCCTAAGGTTGTTCCCATGCTTATAGCTGGAAGTGAGAGAGCCTGAAGAACTCTCTCACAAGGGTGCAAATTCAGTCTATAATAGTTCATTGTTTACCACTCTTAGCAAAAATTACACAAATGAATTATTTGTGGGAAACCCCCTATCTACACCTATATTTTTGAGTCGTTGACAATTTATTTTGTAGGACTTGTTAGTGTATCTTTCTCCCTTACTACATGTCATAAAGAGTACACTAGGATTGGGGTTAGGCCAACTCATTGTACTTTATGAGAGATGTTTTAAACAAGATCACCTATTATACATGTTTTCACTCACTATCTTTCTATCCAATCATTCTAGCCTCCTTTGGTGCTCTTTTCTCTCCATTCTACCTCTTCCTCCTAGTTTCAAGTTTTCTCCATACTAACTTGATCAAGTTCAAGTTTGTTTTTTGGCCCCTTTGTTTACAACTATATTAGCAATGGTTGACATAGTTTATGTTCTTGATTGTGTCCCTTTATAACTGTATCGGCTTGTTTGATATAACTATTTTCCAATCTATGTGAAGAAATTACTTAGATGATTAGCAATAATAGAATTATATATGGCAAGTTTAAGAGCATAATGAGCAGATCCATAACAATAATTGGTGAAAGAGCAAAATACTTGAATATTATGTCTGAGCCACTTCGAGGGGGAAACCTACACAATAATGCAATAAGAACATAATTCACAATATGATGATAAAAGACTGACCACTACCTCCTATATACACTTTACTTAGCCATGGTTATTCCATAGGTCGAGCATACTAAAAACATCAAGAAATACAACAAACTAATATGAAGATGTGTAAGCCACAAGTCAGACACACACATCCCTAGATGCACTATAGGTTAAGGGCATAACATGCCCCTCCCATTCAAAACAATGTTGTCCTCAATGTTGAATCAAACCAGGATGTTTCTATAGGAATGCTTCATCCTCCCATGTTGTATCTTCAAAATACAGGGTCTTCCATTTTATCAAATACTGCTTAATGGCTCTAGTCTGTATATTCTTAGTGTGTTACCCAAATATTTGTTTTAATTGATCATTCACGCTATTCAAGTCCCCTCTCAAACCTATAATGTCCCCTTGAACCGTATCAAAATCATATTTTTTCACCATGCCCTGTAACTCTAACTTAAGTTGTTGAATAACTATGAAATAGATGGATCAGAAGTTTCAAATTCCATGTCATCCTTGTGAGGAGTTTTTGGAGTTTCTTGCCTTTTCCCATGTTTGTGAGTGTTTGGACCATCCATTCACAAACCCTAGGAGGGTTTCAGCCCCAAAAAAAAATGTACTGGTGGAATACATCATTGTGATCATCTCATCAAGAATCCAATGATTGTGATTGTGCATAGGGGTGAAAAATTTTGACCCAAAAAAGTGTACCAATAGAATAAATGTTGCAATCATCTCACAAAGATGAATCAAATGACTGCTAATTTGCACAAGGTAAAAAAATGTTAGACACAAACAAAACTATGGCAATGAAAAAAATCAATTCCTCCTCGATCGCAAGTTATGTTTTTTGGGCCTTCTGGTGCTTAGAATGCTAGATCCAAAAAAAATGCATTGCAAAAACTTGCCCGAATCAATGATCTGATACCACTTGTAAGGAAATTACTTAGATGATTTGCAATAGTAGAATTATATATGGTAGAATTAAGAGCATAATGAGTAGATGCACAACAACAATTGGCAAAAGAGCAAAATACTTGAATATTATGTCTGAGCCACTTAGAGGGGGCAATCTCCACAATAATGCATTAAGAACATAATTCACAATATGATGATAAAAGACTAACCACTACCTCTGATATATACTTTACTTAGACATGGTTATTCTATAGGTCGACCATACTAAGAACATCAAGAAATGCAACAAGCTAATATGAAGATGTGTAAGTGACAAGTCGGCCACACATATCCCTAGATGCACTATAGGTTAAGGGCATAACATTCTGTACTATATTAGCATGGTCAACTTAGTATTGTTTTTTGTCCCAATCGTTATATTGTATCGATTTATATTGAGTTTTTCAGCATATTTTTTAGGTCAATTTTAGGAGTTGTATCCATATACATAGGGTTCTTATATCTCATATGAATAAGAAACACACAACATCCTGCTATGTTTGCATATGAACACATGATTTTAGTAGAAGAAGAAGAATTGGAGTATATGAGCTTATTCTTGTGGAGGTCTAATCTTTCTCAATGTCTTAAAGTTCAATAGAAGGAATCTGAACCAAAGAGGTGCACTATCATCTTTGGAGTTTCCAATTAAGGATACTTAGGTCTTCATTGTTTCCACTTTAGTCTTCATCTATAGTGTCTCTCATAAAGTGCCATAGTCTTATCTCTTTCCTATATTAGAGGATATTTATATTATTGACCCTATTGCCCTATATACACTCCAATCCCTTAGTTGTTGAGGAATCAATTGAGATGAAGAATGGAGTGATTAAAAAAGTTATTCATGTTATAGAATTGAATTTTAACTTACTATCTATTTATCATATCACACATTCGAGTGAAGGAAAAACCATCGAGTTTATGCCTCATAATGTTGTTATTATAAATGCAAAGAAACAATTGAAAATTGTAGCCACTTGTAAGGTTGAAAATCAATCAAGACTATACAACTTTGAAAACTTTTTTATAAATCATCCTTCTTAAGTCATGATGTCACATGCAAATGATTTGAGTAAACTATGACATGAATGATTTGGGCACTTGAATTAATGTTCATTGCAGGACCTCATTAAGCATAAAATGGTGCAATGTTTGCCAAATTTCTCTTTCAGAGATGCACACATGGAAAAAAACACTAGGATCCTTTTCTCAAAGGCAAAGCCTAGAGGGCAGGTGATAAATTACAGCTCCTTCATACGAATCTCATGTCCTTTCCTCAAGTTTCTTTTCGAAACAAAACATATGTGCTCACATTCATCGATGATTTATCTCACAAAAATTGGGTTTATTTATTTATTTTTAAATGTGAAGCTCTTAGGAACTTCAAAATTTTCAAATCCCTGGTTGAGAATCTATTAGAAAGAAAGATTTAACATCTCAAAAAAATAATAGAGGAAGTTTGTCAACAATCAAATGATCATCTTTTGTGAATAGGTAGGTATCTAGCTTCAACCTTTTGTAACATACACCTCATCAGAATAGTGTGACTAAATGTGAAAATCATACTCTCGAGGTGTATAATGCATTATAAGGATTCTCCCCCTTAGTTTTGGGCATAAGTAATTTAGTGTGTAAACTACATCCACAATCACACTCTTCATTCAATAGTGCAAAAGAAACTCTAGAAGAAGCATGGTCGACTGTCAAACCTTTTTTTTTTTGAGTCTTTAGATGCAATGCTTGGGCACATATCCAAGATGATAAACATAAGGCAATGGAAAGGATGGTTAACCTTGTATTTTTTGTTGAATTTTGAAGATGTGAAGGCATCTCGTCTTCTTCTTTTCACACACCATTTACAACTTATACCAAAGAAACATTAATGTATTAATAAAAGGCTTTAATTTTGGATTTGTCAAATTAATGCATGTTTTATTTGGTTAACTAAATGATTTAGTATGCAAAATTATGATTTCATTTATAATTTTGATGGCATTTAAATTATCATGAAAATGACATTATAAAAATTATTAAATACTCATGCAATGACATGTTTTTAATTTAAGTTGCTTTGACTATGTCTGTATTTGATCTGGACTAACTACCACTTGTTGGATTGAGATGTATGTAGGATAGGGATTTCCCCTCATGATGGTTTTTACCATAGGGAGAGTATCATAGGGGAGGGGGAGGCAGATTAGGGAAGATAATTTAGAAATAAACCATTTGAGAATAACACACACACACACACCTTGTAGACTTTCTTGGTCCACTTATTGTTGTGTTGTGTGGATGATTGTGTGTATGGTGGTTTTGATTATCTTATCTAGTTAATGCTTAATTATTCATAATACTTATATGTTATTGTGTTATGTTCTTGGGTGCTGTTATATGTCATCATTTTATCAGTTCAAAATGATTAAAAGTTATATTTGTGTTCCTTAAGGTGCTAGCAATAGTAAGAACCATTTAGAATATGTCGCCATTAAGGATACTCTAAATGGTTGTTACAACCTCTGTGGTAGGCTTAGTTACAACCCGATTGGGGTTCTATCCTAATTAAATGATTGGAACCTTACCTTGTCTTCTTATTGATTTATAACACTTTGCAGATGCTAAGCTTTTTTCCCTATAAAAAATCACAATTTATTATATTCTAACAAATTACAATCCATATATGTGTAAAAATGCATAGCAACAAGTTCCAAAAGGGGAAAAAATAGAAGGAAACAATAAAAAAGAGGATAGAACAACAAAGATAAAATCAAGAAGATCCCATCAAGGAAACACACAAATACCAGTAAAGGCCCACAAAAAAGTGGCATAAAGAGAAAGTTATATCGAAAAGCCCATTTAAGGCAAATCAACACACATAGTCACTAATAAAAAGAGGGGAGATAAGATTGAAGAATTTCCATCCACCCTCTCCTTTATGTGCCATGATCCAACATCCAAATGTAATCCTTATTTGGAGAGCCCATCCAAATCAACATTTCTTTCTCAAAAAATATGATGAAAAGAGATGTTGTGGAATACAGATTTATCAAGTTTTACCTTCTCAAAAATGGGACACAGGTTGAAGTTGTCCATAAAAAATAACCCATTCATCTAGTTAAAAACAAGGGAACCACCAAAGATTTGAAGATTTAAAACTCCTTTTTTAGCTGACAACTGTAATCACCTAAAAGTGGTATTTGGATGTTAAGAGCATTGTTTGAGACAACTTATTCCTAGCTTAGCCCTAGACCAAGCCTCGAGATTTTATCATACCTTTCTAGCCTTTGTGCAAACCACAAATGTCCCTAGTTAGTTAAAACATAGTCCCAAACCTTTATTCCCAGATCTTGGCCCTTCGTGCCTAGTAGTTTTCCAGCTGAACATTAGTGCCACATTAAGGACACTAGAACCACATGGCATGTCCCCAACATGGTGCTAGTGTCCCTTACCTTAACACTCTTGAATTGATATATTTTCAAACGTTAAACCCTCCTAAGGTCATCCTATTTACATTTTATTACCCACACAAGCTACAAAACACTATAAATACAAGACTCTTAGCCATGTATCCACTATATGGAAAATAGATGCAAAAGACCTATTCAAACAAGAAATAAGTTGAGCATAATCAAGGTTATTAATCCTTATTCTACCCTACTTCTGAATACTACCATTTATAGCTACTTTAAGCCCATATTTCAAAGATTTCCAATCTCAAGTACACTCAAGTCATTCAAGACAACTATCATTCTAGCATCACTTGCACTTGCACCAATACTTACGTGGAGAGAACTACATCAGGCTTGATCCCTCCTCGAAGTATTGGTATGTAGGCAACTCTCTTCATAGTAGCGTGTTGAGGATGTCTAGTCTATCTTACTAACGATCACACATTTTCATCACATGCCATATTTGTAAGGAGGATTAGGGTTTGCATCATAAATTAGCTATTACATGCACAATACAGAGTTTTAGATTTCGTGCACACAAGAACATAACCCATAAACATAGGCACATGTACTCCTAAAATTTAAGAACAATCCTACACAGAGGACACTAACACCATTTTTAGGACACTAGAGCCACATTGCACTATTATCCAAGTGTGGCGCTATTGTCCAGGAGGGGATCTAACTCAGGGATCTTGTAGATGATTCTCAGATATGTCTGTAACCCAATATTCAACACTTAAATCTTTTGTGTCATGTGTTTTCTAGATAAGTCTATATTTGCACATATTTATTACTATATTTTAGAAAGTCAAAACAAATCAAATTTTGTAACAAATTAGTGGTTAGTTATTGCATATTATTTCATTGATTTAGACAACTCAATGCTTTAATCTAACATAAGATTTACATAGCTAAACCTTAAAAGGTTAAAACATTTAGTGAACCTTACTTCAAATATTGCCTAAAACCCTGGTATGTCTTTTCCAAATTTTTGTGCACTAAATTAGGGTAACATACTTTTGTTTTTTTTATTTTTTGGCATAACCTATCTCATTAAATCAATCTTACACTAGGGTTTCATTTATTTAAATATAATTTAACTTTTTACAAATAAACCCTAACTTCAAAAAACCTTAACCCTAGATGCTCTTAGGGTTTGTATCCTTTTTTTTTTTCCTTTTTTCATTGGCTGTTTTAATTTTTTAGATTTCATATATTCTTTTTTAGCAACTCCATTCCAATTTGTTTACCATATGTCATCTAAAAAAGTTATCTCTCTTCCATTAAGAAGAAGTGCTAGATTAGGTGGTAATCCTATAAAGCACATTCAAATTCCTACTATTTGAGCCTACAACATGGATAAGGGACCTATCATAACTCTAGATATGCATCCTTTACACCTTGATTATGTGGATTTCAATGATAATGCATCCGAAGATGAACAATACAATCAAGAGCAAAATGATATACACATTGAGAATCAGGGCTCCCTCCCTCCACTTAATAATGATGACATAATTATCAATAAAGATGAGATATTACAGGGCTTTAGAGATAGAATTTGGGAATAGCCCCTTGACCATGTACAAATCCTACAAGCCATATTGGAAATCAAGAACAAAATAAACAATGGTCAATCTTTAACTCCCCTAGTTAATAACATTGTTACACCTATAATGGGGCCAACTCAACTAACACAACCTAAAATTGTAATTCAACAACATTCAATGACAACTACACCTCTTGTGGCTAGTTCCTCCACTCTAGAAATACAATCCCTTATGCATGAGATTCATACACTACAAAATAAGGTGTTACATATTAAGAAGGGAACCATTAGGCCATCACATGCCTTGGATTCTAATATTCTCTTACATACACCTTTGGCACTTCACATAGAGACAACTCCTTTGCCATCTGATTTCATGGCATGTAAAATTACATTATATGATGGCAAAGGTGACCCAGAACATCATCTCATGGCTTTTCACATAGCATGTTTGGACTATGTGTCCAACAATTGGCTTCTCACGAAGTTGTTTCCACTCGGTTTAAAGGATTATGCCCTATCATAGTTTTTTGATTTACCAAATCAATCTATCATAGCATTCAATCCTTTGGCCAACATGTTTTTAGCACATTTCTCCACCAATATCAGTGATAAGATATCATACATGCCCAAGTGGCATAGTTGAAACAAAACTCACATGAGCCTATCACAGATTATGTCTTGCGATACAAGACTGTATTAGCCAAATTGACTAGCCCCATGACAGAAAAAGAGCTTTCGGACATATTTAAACAAAGACTCTTACCAACATTACACAAAGCTATCTTGTTCAATAAGTAGGTCAAGAAGTTTCCCACATTTACAAAATTGTGCCACACAGTCAAAGAAAGAGAGGTTAAGCTCCTATCAATGGGCAAACTCAAGTATACCAATGGATCAAAATCAACTGTTAAGAGTTCAAATAAGCCTCCATACAAGGTAAGGGCCATTGAGAACAAGAGTGATCAAAAGGCCATAGTCAACACAACTTCAGAGCCATCTCCTAGATTGGTTTTATTTATTCCTTAGCGTCAAATCTTCACCAACCTTCCAGAGTCACCAGCACGGGTTTTAAAACAGCTCGTGGAATGCAATGTCATATCTCTCCCTCCCATTAAAGACGTTGATATGACACGACCTCTTCCAAATAACTATGATTCTAATGCATTCTATGAGTATCAAAGGGCACCAGGCCATTCAACAAATAGATGCATAAGCCTAAAGCATAAGATACAAGATTTGATTGAGGCTAATATTATTGATGTGGGCATACCCATAGAGGCACTTAAAGCACAACAAATAGAAGCTAAGGCACTAAAGATATTTGTAGATCCATTCCCAAAGCACACAACGAATGAGGTAGGGAGCACATCAGGTGTTTACTACACATATCAGACACATCCACCACCAACTTCATATCATACTGTTACAGAGGACGTACATCCATTGCACAACATTATTGGCATGTACCATACTATAGTTCTGCCTAGACCACTCATCACTTTCTCAAAGTAGGGATTGTTGATGATGATACAAATTTACACACACTCTTTATACGAGCATACATAGATCATCATTTTATCCAGAGTGTTATGGTTGAGAATAAGACAAGTATTAACATGTGGACCATGACATTTTTGTAGCATTTGGGGTACTCAGAGTAGGATATATTCCCCACAACTATAGTCATTAGTGGTTTTAATGGTCACGTTTAGAGATCCATCAAGGAGATTGTGTTTCCATTACAGGTTGGACCATCACATATAACCACTCAATTCCTAGTAGTACCTAGTGTAGGCGTGTTTGATATGTTATTGGGTAGGCCATAGTTACAATAGCTTTAGGCCATCCCATCTATAATGCATAGATCCCTGTAGTACATACACGTAAATCAGGTTGTTAAAGTTGAGGGTCTCCCATATGAGTATCCTTTACCCATCCCACAGGGAGTTCCAGCACAGTCACCAGTTACAATTCCAACACAATTACCAGATATTGTACAGTTATTAGTTATAGCTCAGAGTACAGTTCTTATGCATACATCACAAAGTTCAGTAGATCCACCAATGCAGGCGAGGTCTACTCCTACAGTATTGACACAAACACATACTCACCCACATAGACCATTATTAGAGAGACCCATGCGCCAAAGATATGTCACAGATTCTAGAGGACCTTCTTCCACTCAATTTATGTTGAGGTCATTATTATTAAATTCACAGGGTTCTCAACACAGGGCACTATGTCACCTATAACTTATTCTACTAGATGGGTTCTTAAGACTCGTACAATTCATAGGGCATCACAATCAGTGCCACATATTCATAGCACCACTACATAAGTAGACACAAACATAGATTAATCTGCACAACAGATTATGAGATCACAATTGACCTTTCACACAACATGCACGATCAAAGTTCCCTTATTTAACACTGGTCATAGTGATAGCAAGTCTCCCATGAGACTCATTGATTACTCACATGACTCAGGGCCACTACATTGATCCAGACTTGATATAAACTACCCATTGGGGGCATATACACCGATCCAGGTTTATTAATTTGATACATCTGCTCACTTGGGGGCATCTTATCCACAATTTCTATTACTAGGTTCTATCCTTACATTCTTTACATTCTAGTCTTAGCATTGTTATATCTTGATATTGATCATTGCTACTCATACTCAGATTTTTTTCTGACTATCACTAGTTTAGACTCAACATGTGTACATCCTAGCATTTACACATATTTGTGCGACATTCATACATAATTTCATTTCTATCTTTCCTCGTTTAGACTTGATTGTATTTCCTATGCTTCTTCTATTTTGAGGGCATTTGAATATGTCATTTCTCTTTGGCTATACGCCACTTCTATTCATGTATGCCTTGGACATGTGCCCACGTCCCTTGTGTGTTCTTTCCTGATTATGTATGCGAACATTTGAACATGTTCTTATATGTGGCTCTAAGCCAACTTGCTTGTTGCTTGTGTATGTGGACATTTGAACATGTACTTGTATGTATTCTTTTCTCAGATTTAGTGACATGTGCCCATGTCTCTTGTGTGTTCTTTCCTGATTATGTATGTGAACATTAGAACTTGTTCTTATCTGTGGCTCTAAGCCAACTTGCTTGTTGTTTGTGTATGTGGACATTTGAACATGTCCTTGTATGTATTTCTTTTTCAGATTTAGTGACATGTGCCCATGTCCCTTGTATTGTGGCCCCTTGGCCTATTTTGCATGCCTAATGTGTTTTGTATGTATGATTTCTTGTATGCATCATGGCCATGACACTTGTATTTTATTGTTACCCACACCAATTTTCGATGCCATGAGGGACCTCATACATCTAGATTTCTTACTTGGGTGTTGTGATGAACATCATGACCCATCTCCCTAGGTAGTTACTCAGATTTATTGTTTTACACATTGATTACATCTATCTTGACACCCTTGTGCAATGCTAGATACAACATACATTCTACATCATATACTTATGCTCAGAGTCTCTTACATTATAATGTTGTGTTTGCACATTGTATTGGATTATCACACAGTTATCATATATGCTTTGGCTAACACATTTTGCATAGCTATTTCTTTTGAGGATAGTTCTTGCACAAGTCAACAATTACCCTCAAAATAAGGGGCATTCATAGGGGTTTGTCACATAGATCACTATATTGCATTCACAAAACATTTTTAACACATAGGCTCAATTTCATAAAATTAGATACAAGCAAGACACAAGAAAAAACAGGGACTCAAAAAGTAGTTCAATAACTCAGACTTTAGACCAAACAAACATTAGAGCCCAGATTGGGACACTAGAGCCACATGACACTACTATCTAAGACATGGTGCTACTATCAAATAGCTTGAGTTTTAGGGTAGTTCAAATTAGCCAAAACAATACACCAAGTACAGTATAGGTTTGCACAAATACAACTACAAGTTTGACAATTATGCTCATATTTTGCTCAAATTCACACTAGTTCAGCATAGATTCATATCAGTTGATCAGATTGAAGGCATCATGTGTGGCATGATCATTCCCATATTCAGTTCAGATACAAAGATATAATTATTACAATTTAGTCCATAATTAGTATACCCATATATCAAATTAGGAGCATGTGCATGACACATTATTTTCATATGTTAAGTTACACACAGGTTGATCAGATGGAATGACAAACTCTATGTCATTCCCTATGATGTATACACTTGACATCATATTTCAGGTTGTCACCAATTTCATGCCTTACTCCATCTACAATGGTTGGCATTCTAGAGTGGCCCAGAGCCACCTAAAGTACTTGAGTGGTCATGGAGCTGACATACACAGTTAGATATACCCTGTTAGACATTTTCAGTACTTTTCACAATTCAGTTTTAGATGAATCTACTATACATGGGTGAGCAATTATGGAGTCATAGCCTTCTTGAGTTATTGAGCCACCCACATGAGAGGGTTAGACACACTTACAATCTAATCTAAGCTATTTACAGGTCATGATCCACCAAGCAGGGGTGGAAGTGATGCAGTCAAAATTGGATTGAGTTCTTGAGCCACCCACATATGAGGATTGAGCAAGCTATCAACTCAGTCCAAGCTATTCAATAATTTGATTACTATGTACATGTACACACATAGGTTGTCACCAGATTCATGTATTGGTTCACGTACCCAATGAGGTGTATTTGTTCATTTCCTTTTTCCTATCTCTTTACTTAGCTTTATTTAGTTTTACTTATTTACTCAACATAGTCTTTTAAATAAGGACTAATTTATGTACATCTCATTGCAGGTCATGCTTTGGATCATGCTTCACATACGCAAACCCAACTTCACATACTCAGACTCAACTACAGGAGCTTCACTTTCTAGGTAAGTCCAAGTATGCTTCTTTTTCCTTTATACTAGTCATTTCGCTTTGTTGTATTTTTAACATAAAGGGAGGGGGGAGGGGTGGGGGCAGTTGCGGCAAATGTAATCACTTAAATGTGGTATTTGGATGCTAAGAGTGTTGCTTGAGACAACCTATTCTTAGCTTAGCCCTCGACCTATCCTAGAGCCTTTATCACACCTTTCTAGCCTTTATGCGGACCATAGACGTCCTTAGTCAGTTAAAACACAATCCCAAACCTTCATTCCTAGATCCCAGCCCTTCATGTCCAACAACTTGCCAACTAGACATTAACGCCACATTAAGGACACTAGAGCCACATGGTGTTAGTGTCCCTTACCCTAACTCTCTTGAACAAATATATTTTCAAATATTGAACCCTCCTAAGGTCAGCCTAAGGATATTTTATTATCCACACAAGCTATGAAACACTATAAATACGAGACTCTTAGACTTATATCCACTAGATGGAAAATAAATGCAAAAGACCTATTCAAAAAAAAAATAAGTTGAGCAAAATCAAGGTTATTAATCCCTATTATACCCTACTTCTGCATATTACCATCTACATTTGCCCTAAGCCCAGATTTCAAAGATTTCCAATCTCAAGTACACTCAAGGCATTCAAGACCACTATCATTCTAGCATCACTTGCACTTACACCAGCACTTAGGTGGGGAGAACTACATCATGCTTGATCCCTTCTTGGAGTATTGTTATGTAGGCAACTCTCTTCACAACGGGGTGTTGAGGATGTCTAACTTATCCTAGTTATGAACACACATTTTCAGCTCATGCCATATTTATAAGGAAGATTAGGGTTTGTATCATAAATCAACTATTACAGGCACAATACATATTTCAAATTTCATGCACATAGAAACAAAACCCAAAAACTCAGGCGCATGTGCTCCCATAATTTAGGAACAGTTCTGCACAAAGGACACAATGCCATTTTCAGGGCAATAGAGCCACATGGTGGTACTGTCCAAGTGTGGTACTACTATCCAGGAGGGGATCTGACTCAGGGATCTTGTAGACGACACTCAGACCTGTTTGTAATCTAATTTTCAACACTCAGATCTTCCATGCCAGGTGTTTTCCATAAAAGTCTTTATTTGCATATATTTATTACTATATTTTAGAAAGTCAAAAAAATTCAAATTCTATAACAAATCAGTGGTTATTTATTGCATATTATTTCATTGATTTAGGCAACTCAGTGCTTTAATCTAACACAATATTTACATGTCTAAACCCTAAAAGGTTAAAATAACAACATTAAAACCAATTTAAACACCATAAGTTTAACATAATTATTCGTGCCTCTGCCAAAACTAGCTTTGAGTCTAACACAATGAACATCAAAAATAAATAAGACACCACCAACTCCACATAACAGAGGATTCCCTTGACATGCTCCATCAAAATAAGTCTAGGCGCCACTTCTATCAATTTGTTCCACTTTAAACTTTCTTGGTAGTTTAGTCTCGCCCATTTGATCAAATGCTTCAAGAATGGACAAACTTTGAACATCACATTGAATAGGAGGTATATATCTATTTTCAAATATCTAAGCATTCCGCTCAAGCCACACTCTCCAAGCTACAATTAAAGGTAGAGAATTATATTTTTTGAAACCCAGACTACTACTTCACATTTTCAAGCCTTCTTCAATAATATTTCCACTCTAAATCAACCTTCTACCCAAACAAACATCCATTTCCTTCCAAACCTCACTAATAAAAGGACAAAATAAAAGCAAATGTGCAATAGTTTCCTCCTAGTCTTTGCAAAGAAAACACTGTCCAAGTCCTTGTTTACCTCTTTTTTGTAAGATATCCCAAGTGATAACTTTAGTTTTAAGAGCAAACCACATAAAGATATGGGATTTCAAAGGACATTTAAACTTCTAAATGAGCTTCCACCACCAGATGTAATCGTCAACCCCCGTGTCAACAATTAAAGTATGATAACCAGATTTTGGAGTATAATGCCCTCCCTCATAATTTCTGCTCCAGATGAGTTCATCCTCCTCATCCTTTATCCTCACATGGCTAGTCTTTAAAATAGTAGTAAACCTCTCCCACTCTATGGCCTCTCTGCCTTCTAAACAAATCATCGCTGTCGATTTCCAAACTTGCTTCCATATAGTATAGGATTTAAGATGGGCAACCTGATTGAGAAAGAGAAAAATTTTCCTGTGGAGATTATCAACCAAAATTTTAGTTAATTTAAAACTATCACCACTACCCACCCATGAGTCAGAACAATGCTCACTCTCATCCCATTCCCTATGTGCCAACTAAGCCAAGATCCTATTAAAGGGAAAGCTAAAACCATTTCTTTCCAAATGATAGAAGCATTATGACAGAAAAAGACTGGATTCCTAATCCAATCTTCCACTGTATCAGGCCAAACATATTTTTCGTGCATGACTTGACACTAGAGGCCCTTACCTCCAATCAATCTCCAAACACTTTTTGTATCCAAAGCCTTACTAAACAAATGAATATTTTAAAAAACCCATCCTCTTTGGTCTTTTGTAATGGCAATTTGTTGCCATTTTGCCCAGACAATCCCTTTTTTCTCCTTACTCCTCGTCCATAAGAATATGAAACTCAATTGCTTGATATTTTCTAACACCCCCTTTGGAACATAAGCAAGTGACATCCAATAGACCAGAGTGGCCTCAAGAACATATTTGATAAGAATGAGCTTGCCTCCCAATGAAAGCCACTGATTACACCACATATGTTTCTCCACCTTAACAATAAGCCAATTCCAATCCTTGATAGCATATGCATCTGGATTGAGAAAGAAGCCCATATATTTTAGCACACCCTCAGGATCAGTCCTCTAGAAAGGAAATAGCGTATGAGAAAATTGATCTCTTCATCAACAATACCAAAAAAGGTAACAGTGGATTTCTGTACATTCACCACCATATTGATGGCAATGCAAAAAAGGTCTAAAACCTCTTTAAGTTTGAGGGCATCCCTTCTAGTGCCATCACAAAAAAGGAGAATGTCATCAACAAATAACTAGGCGTGAAAGGGAAATAGGACCCCCAATAACAATGCCTTTGAATGAGATAATTATTTTAGCCTCTAGAAGAGTTCTACTCAAACCTTTAACAAACTATAAGGAACAAGAAGGGAGATAGAGAACATCTTTGTCATAAACCTCTGCCTAGTCTGAAAAAAGTAGAGGCAAATTCATTAATTTATGATAGCAAAAGAGACTGAAGAAACACAATTCATAATCCAATTCACGGTAAGAACATTGAAACCCAAATGGATCAACATCAATCTCAAAAACAACTAATTGGCCCTATCATATGCTTTAGATAGGTCCAACTTTATGACCATAAAAGACACCTTCTTAGATTTAATGATATGCACCCCCACCTGATCAACTCCAATAGCCTCATGTATCTACCTACCTGATATGAATCCAAACTACTCCTTAGAAATAGTTACCAAGACTAGTCTCGAAACTCTCGTAACAATGACTTTTGAGATGATTTTATATGCAATTACACAAAGATATAGGTCTATATTGATCAAAAGACACCAGGTTATCAACCTTAGCAATCAAAGCAATAAAAGGAGAGTTGAAGACTGCTAAAATCCAACTATTTGCTCTAGATTCATTAACAACTCTCAACAAGTCTTCCTCAAGAATTTCATAAAATCCTAAATAAAACTCAATAGGCCACCCATCCAGACCAAAACTCTTGTCCTTCTGAAAGCTATGCATAACCACCTAAAGTTCATCCCTAGTGACTTCATTTAACATTCTTTGGTTGTCCTCAACATTTACAAAACTAGTAAATAAAGATATCATCTTTATCACCTCAACAATAGAGACTTGTCTCTCCTCTTTGTAAATATTTTTGAAATAGTCCACCCCCAGCTAAGCAATGCCTTCAAAGTTTGAGACAACCGATCCATCAGTCTGCCAAATAGTATTAACATTCTTAAGATGATTAGCAAATTTATGAAAAAAATTAGTGTTGTCATCTCCCTTGGATAACCAAATGGCCCTACATTTGATCCTCCAACCTACTTCCTTGTTTGCCAAAATTTTACGCTTCATTTGATTTATTCTCCTAACCTCTTTTTTATAATCCTCATTCGGGAAACCAGCCTATTCACTTTTATAAATATCCTCAAGCTTAACTTCAACATCCTCAAGCAATTGATCATCCTTTATTATTTTATGTTGAGCCCAACCAATAGATAAATGTTTAATCTACTTAAGGTTCCTCACAAATTGTACAACAATATATTCTCTAGAAAAATCCTCAAACTATGTCCGAGACTCCTTAATCATCAACATATAGTCATCCTACTCAAGCCAGTTTGGGTTAAATTTGAAAGGGCTTGATGGTTTTTTCCCAAAAGTTGCGATTTCCAAAAAAATAAGGATATGGTCAACCTCACCACTTGAGCCAATCCACTGTGTAATTTTGATTGTGTCCTCAATAAAAGCATCACTAACCAGAAAGCGATCAATTTGTTTTGCTATTCTCCCATCCCCAGTTCTCATGTTTCTCCAAGTATAATTCAACTTCGTTAGTTCAATATCATAAAGACCTAGTTCATCCAAATTCCTCAAAAAGTACTAAGAAAGGTCATCAACATTTGTAGTTGTACCCCATATTTCAGCTCTCCCCAAGGAAAGATTCAAATAACCTCCAACAATCATAAAACTTTGTCTAAGAACATTCTTGGTAAAAATATTATCCCAATAGGCCACCCAACCAGCATACTATTGATGCAGTGGATTGCACCCTCTAAAGGGAGGCTCAACTCTTTTTCTTCATGCGACACAATTGAGACATTCCTCTTGATGTGGGTTGCAAACATGAGGGATGAATCTCTAGATTAGATGCTAGCTCCCCTTGATGCACCTTGAGGCCCTGGATTTCCTACTGCTAACAATGGGGGGGATGAAAAGAGAGAGAAATATTGAAATCAAAACCTAAACTAATGCAGTGATGCACCAAAATGGTTGGTCTACTCGGCTTTGACATACACTTTACACTAGAGAGAAGTAACCATACACTTCATTCAAATGAGAACCTTTCCTGCATCAGTGTTTCAACAGGGGATCCTATGGAGATATAGAGAGGAAGAACTACCAGAGGTGTTCTAAGACACACTATGGACAACCTGTTCACATGCACCGATACTCTGCGTTGGACACTTCTTGTTGACCTGCAAGAGAAGAACTCACAATACACTAGATATGTTGGCATAAACTTATGAAATAATGAAAAGGAAATGAGTTAACATAAAATAAAACCATAGACATATGCAAAAGTGCAAGCTCAAATGGAGGTAAAAATGCTTCTTTTGATTCAAGGTAAATTCCTTTAGGGATTCACCATACAAGCTGAGATATATTTTCTCAAATGAGAAGTTACAAATATATAGAGAGCTTGGAAACAAGATAGCTGACAAATCAAGGAATGAAAACCCATGGTGAGTTAAACACTTCTGCAGAGACCATAAGCCCATGTTGCTACCGTATTCTTCCAATTGCGTATGGGAGAGTCATGCTGTAGATATCCAAGTCATTGCCCTTGTTGTCCTGGGCTTGCAAAAGCATGGAATACTCTTTATAGCAATTGACAAAGCCATCCCCAAGTTATGTTGACTGGATCATGGTCTCTTCAATGTTGGGCGCAACTGACTATGCATTAATGGCAAAGAGTGAAAACACAGGCTGCTCTCCTCTATAATTCAAAAACCAATCTATTTTACTGGTTTTTGATAAATATATTTCACCAAATGTATTAATTCCTTCTGCTAAGTTGTCTATGCCACTTGTCTTGGTCTGAGTGGTCATTGATTTTATCCTTTGTCTTTGTCAGTAGTTGGAATTGTTCCTTGTTTTGTCTTTGCTTGTGTCTTGTCTCTTTCCTTCGACTTCTCCTTTGCCTTGGCTTCTTCTTGGCTTGTTTTTGACTTATCGAGCCTTTGGGTTCTCGACAGTCTCTATTCCTTTGTTTCAGACTTTTTGCCGCACTTTCCTTCAAGCAAAATGTTCGAAGGAATTCTTTCTTTTGATTGCTTCTTTTCTCAAAGGGCACGTGCCCTTCGGGCCTTTGCAATTTGTCTCCTTTAGCTAGTTGCCCTCCGCAAGGGTTTATTTCATCCAAAAGTGCCCTTTGGGATTTCTGAAATGGTCTTCATCTTTCTCAAAGTGCCCTCTACAAGGGCACATACCCTTTGAAATTTTTGCAAACGTTCTTCAAGCTGTCAAAATGCCCTCCGAATGAAATATATTGCCTTTTGCGAATTACTTAGATCATTTCGGGTTCTTCAATTGCTTCTACTTATAAAAGTAGACAAGTAATGCACCTACACAAACCCGATTTGCACTGGACTAAGCAAAATGATAAAACACTTGACTTTTTCATTAGAAAGGTCTAGCAGAGAACATTTTTTGCACAAGGCAACAGAGGGATGATCTAACCAAAACATGGATCGGATGACCTTTGCAAAGAAAAAGTAGGGGGTGCTCGATTTTGGTTTGCAGGACCAAAAATTGGTCAACACATACAACTCATAAACATTTAGGACAGTGATCTCTTCTCCAATCTCTTGTTCATAAAAAACAATATCTAAACCAGATTCAAAAGAAAAGAGATCAGTGCATTTAATACCTTTTTTCCTCCAAGCTGTGATCAATCCCACTGAGTGACCTATAGAATCCAAATAGCTAAAATTCCAATCACCAAAAAACTTAGCCAACTCACATACACATTTATAACCATCTCCCACAATATTCTGCAACAAAAAAAACATCAAGTTTGTGCCTTTCAACTAATCTACAAAGGGCCAATTTCTTTGAAGGATTACCCAGTCCTCTCACATTCAATGTCATAATAAACATTAATCACCAAGACTAGGGGTAGAAGTTGCTCTAAGAACCCCATCTAAATTACTTTGTTTGCCTACCAAAACCTCTTTCTGAGCTTTCCCCTGAGCCCTAACCATAATAGACTTCCTTCCCTTGCTACCTCTACTAGACCCTGAAGGACCAAGAACTACATTTTATTCCAACCCACCTACAAATTCTTGATCCATATTCTTGTGCTTACTAGGTCTAGGCCTAAGATCATCCTTGAAGGATCCATTTGAACATCCTTCACCCTCCAATGAAATACAAGGAGTATGCATCATATTATTAACATTTACATTCATTGCATCAAAAGGCACATGCCCCTTGTCTATAACCTCACAATCAGTAGGAGGAGCATCCACTTTAACATACTTATCAACAAAAGACATATGAGACGTAGGACTAGTCTCAATTCTATTTTGAAAAATGTCCATATCAGCTTCAAGATTTACTAGATTTTCTACATTGGCAATTGGTGTATCATTAATTTTTTTGTCTATTGTAAGTGAGATGTTATGTGGCAAACAATCTCTAAACCTTCCAAAAGTTTCCCTTTGCTTTATGTTGTATCAGATCCATGAGGCATTTGATGGTCCATTTCTTCATAAATTTGTGTACCCATCTTTAGCACCTCCTCCACTAGTTTTAATTGAGAATCATTAACCATCTGTGAAGTACCAACAACCTCTGCCTCCTTCCTGTGATTTTCATCTACCTTCTCCCTAGAAAAGAACTCATCCTTATGTACCCATTTCTTTTTATGAAATGTAAGTGCATAATTTGACACTATATGTCCATATCTATGACATCTAATGCATCGAAGGGAATACTAGTATAATCTAAAATATGTGTATGGGAGATAGCCCCTTTGAATGAACATTTATATTGTCAAACCCTCCCTAAGGTCCAAACCAACCAAAATATGCCCTGTAGTCAAGGTCCTAGAGTCTAAAAAGCTCACCTTTGCCTCCAGGAAATTGCCAATGGAATTGCCTATCTCCTTCAATACTTCCATAGACCAAAGATCCAAGGGTAGACCAGGAAGCTTTGCCCACACTGGAACAAGGTAAGATTTCTCTCATTTAGCATCTAAAAAAGAATTCCATCTCTTAAGAGATAACAATGTTGAATCCCATTGCCAAAGTTTTCCCATGATCTTCATCACATCCCATGCATCCCTCAAAATAAAAGCCATCCACCCTCTAGCTGGACTATGAAATTGTGGTCTATATCCAAGAAATGGTTCCCAAACCTGACTTAGCCATGTTCAAAGAGTACTTTCACCTATCCTATGACCCTAAAAATGCCCTACCAAGGCTTGATCAACTAAATTGACCACTTGGGGCATTTTAATATCATCCCCTAAAGCCAGTCGACCCTTTCTTACGAACACATCGCTTATTTCTCCTTGAATCAGGTTCAACATTGTCTCTATTTCTACCCCACTTTGCACTACTATTATCAAAAGAAATTTTCAACATTCCAAGTCCTTCATTATTCTTCTCAATCCATTCTTGAAACAGTTCAGGGGTAGCTTTAAAATCCAGATTTTCAATTCCCCTAAAAAGAGACATAAATTTGACCACATGGTCCTCATACAAAAGTAATATTGGAGAGGCTGATATAGCTTGAGTAGCTATTGAAGCATCAATAAAAGATAAAAAAGCTCCCTGATAAGTAGTGCTCCAAATAGACCCTGCACCTTTGCTCCAAAGAGTTGATCTCGTATCATTTATAGAACCCCTAACTTCCTATCCCTACCAATCTATTTCAGTTTGTTTATTGTTCCGATCATTCCAACTTTTGAGTAATTTTGTAAAAACCCCACCTTCCACATTGGCCGCTGACTTTTTGACCCCCTGGTCACAAATAATCCACTGACTACCAGTCCAACTTGAAAATTTTGAGATTCCTCCAGTAGATCTACAAAATCATCGTACGACATGTTCCCCAGCACTTCAAACCTAAGAAACAATCGAGAAACAAATCAAGAGACACATAAAAGAAGAAAAAGACAAACATGACAAGGAGGTTAATATTATCATCAAAGGTTTGAGGGATTTTGGCGAGAAAGAAAGAACTGACATCTTAGCAAGAGACTTTCTAAAAGAAGAATTGAAATGGACGGGTGTTATCAAGCAGGCAAATAGGATTGGAAAGAAAACAGAAGAAGGAAGGAATAGGCACGTAAGAGTTATCTTGAGAAAGATAGAGGATAAGAGAACAATCTTAAAGAATAGGGGGCTACTCAGAGGCACTCACATTTTTCTTGATGAGGACTTAACATTCACACAACAAGAAGAATGAAGAAAGGAGTGGGAAAAAGTGAAAAAAGCAAGGGAGGATGGAAAATGGGCATGGCTAAAAATGGAAAAGCTCAAATCAACGAGTGTTCTTTCCTCAAAAAATAGGAATTCGAGGCCCCACAAGAATCTTTGCACATGATAAGTTGAAATTGCAAAGGATACCCTTGGAGAAGAGGACTGGGGTTGGGGCCCATAGCAGAAGGGAAAGACATTATTTTAACCGAAACACATGAGCATGATAGATGCAAAGTCCCAGACTTTGTAGGGTACAAGAAAATCTCAGTATGGAACGAAGGGACGGAGACAAGTAAGGGTCGTGGGGGGGTCACCATGCTAATAAAAGAAGTGTGGGTTGAAACAGTGAAAATAGAGAAAGAGTATCCCAATAAACAATACATTTGGCTGAAAATAACAGACAATAAGGACATAATCAGGTTGGCTACTTGCTACTTTGCCCCGAAAGGGTCAATGTTCTAAAAAAAGAGAAACTTGGACAGGGAAGACCCATATGCAGTGCTAAAGAAAGATATCTCTATTTTTAGCACATCAGGGGAAATTGTTTTAATAGGAGACTTCAATGCTAGAACCGCCAACAATCAATCTCTTCAAATGGAAGGAGAAGATAGAGAGGATAACAATCCCTTATGGCTAAAAGAGGGTGGGGACCAACTTTGGGAAAGAATGTCACAAGATGGAAAAGCTAGTGTGACACATTTCGGTGCTGAACTTTTGGGACTTTGTAGTTTCTATGACATGGTTATATGTAACGGTACAAGAGCTTGGCCAAGATCTGGGGGTATTATATGCAAAACCTACAATGGTCAAAGTGTGGTTGATTATGTCATATGCTCTAAAAATTTGACCGCTAGGTTGCTGAAGTATGTTATAGGGGAATGCCCTATGGAGATGAAGTCTGACCATATGCCTCTCTTGGTTAAGTTTGGCTTTCTCACAAACAAGCAAAGTGAAAGGCAAGCTCAACACAAAGTTAGGACAGCTACTCCGCATGGTAAAATCAGTTTGAATAAAAAAACCAAGAAATCTTTACTGCTGCCCTTGGGCAGCACATTGAGATGACCAAAAACAATGTTTGGGCTTAAGGAAAACAATATTACGAGGAAACACATTGACAACAGTTTGCTGGTCCCTTTGATCCACAAGGCTCTAAATGTTTGCAAGAAATCCAAGCCTCAGAAAGGAGTCTCTAACACTTTCCCGGCTAACCTCTGGTATGATGAAGAGTGCAAAGCAGCAAAAAGATCCTACAAAGAGAGCGAGCCAAACAAAAAAAACAAGAAAAAATATGCGAAGTTGTTAAAAGCCAAGAAAGAAAAATTTGTTATACTAAGAAGGAAAGAGCTAATAGAGTTAGGTAAGCACAATCCCAAAGGTTTTTGGAGAGAGCTACAACAAGAGAAAAAACATACAAAAAATAATATCACAGAATCTCAATGGTTAGAGTATGCAAAACTGCTTTATGAGAGTGAACATGAGGAAACCCTCCCTCCCAATGTTAGCACGTCAACCGAGCTCTTCTCGGATGAGGAGATCAAACATGGTATAAAGAAATTAGCAAATGGTAAAGCATAGGACATTGACGGGCTGCAAGCTGAATTCTTAAAGTGGGGAGCTGAACACCTTGCTTCGCACATCAAAAGAATTTTTAATGAAGTCACGCAATGGGGATTTCCAGTGGAGTGGACGACTAGTGTCATTATCCCTCTCTTCAAGAGTGGGGATATCAATAATCCCTCTAACTATCATACTATCATGGTCAACCCTCTTCTTGGAAAGTTATTTGGGAGCTTGATCGAATGTAGAATCAGCAGTTGGGCAGAAAAAGAAGGGAAAAGAGCAAAGGGACAGGCTGGTTTTAGACCAAGGCACTCTACCATTGATCACTGTATTGCTCTCAGGCATTTGATTGAAAAAGCTTGGAACACCCAAGGTGGGGAAGCTTACTGTTGTTTCTTGGATTTTAAAAAAGCTTTTGACACATTTTCCAAAGACAAACTCTGGAAAAGGATGGAAGAATTGGGGGTCCCCGATGAGTTTAGAGCAGCTGTTCACAAACTCTATGAGCGTGTTAGAACAAAAATCAGAACTAGAGAAGGCATGTCTGAATGCTTCGGCAACAACATCGGGGTCAAGCAGGGGTGCCCACTCTCCCCCACTTTGTTTGGTCTTTACATTGACAAACTTGAGGAATGGATAAATAAAACCAAAGGAGGTGGCATCCAGTTGGTCAGTCTTGTAGTAAAGCTACTTTTATATGCAGATGATCTTATTCTTATAGCAAAAACTGCCCATGGTTTGAGGGATCATTTGAAGGCTTTAGAGGTATTTTGCCAAGATGTCGGGATGCAAATGAACATTAGCAAGACTAAAGTCATGATCTTCTCTCTAAAAAGGAAACAACAACAAACTAATTTTGTGTTTGAAGGTAGCCCGTTGGAAATTGTCGAAGAATACAAGTATCTTGGCATTGTTTTTCATAACAGGCTCAGTTGGGAAACTTACAGGGCGAAAAGGATTCAAGGAGGTAGGAGAGCTTCTTACCTTCTCCAGAACAGGTGTAGGAAAGCGGAACTTTGGAACTGGAAAATCGAGAAAACCCTTTTTGGTTTGCTGGTCACACTGGTTGTCCTCTACGGTTGTGAGGTTTGGGGAAGCAGCATGTCAAATCACAGATGGAGACAGTTGGAAAGAATTCAAAAACATCTTATCACCAGTAGTCTTAAAGTTAAAGCAATTGTTCCATATGAGATCCTCTTGGCGGAAGCCGGTACTTTCCCAATGGAAGCTGCGGCGATTTCACGATTACTAAGCTACCTAAAAAAAGTTGAAAACATGGGGAATCACCAGTGGCCCAAAATGGTGGTGAACAAGGTGTTAGATCGGAGGAAGAAGACGTGGATGAAGCAAAACATCAAGTGGCTGGGAAAATGGGACATTAAGTTACACGAGTGCCCTAACTCCAAAGAGGAAATAAAAAAGTTTCTGTTAGAAAAATTCAGGGCTACCATGTGGACAAACCAGATTGGGCATAAAAAAATGCATTATATCAAAGAGTTCAATCCCACTTCGGAGCACGGGGATAAAGCATACCTAAGTGCCGAACTTAAAGGTAAAGTCAGGATCCTAGTGGCATAATTGAGGACCGGTTCACACCATCTTAGGTGTGAAACTGGAAGATGGATGGTTCCCAAGGAAAGATGGGAAGATAGGACTTGCATTTTCTGTAGTGATGAAGTGGTTGAAACTAAACGACACTTCATTAGGAGTGCGATGCGTACAAGGATATCCGTATGCAACAGGATAACAGCGTGAATGTGGGCAGTTTTAGTGAGTTTTTTGAGGAGGAGAGGCTACACAACATGGCCCGACTATTGGTAAAGATTCATAGGAGGCGAGATGACTTCAAAAAGAATCTGAAGAACTTCTAATGGTCTTGACACGTAGTCCCATAGACTGTTTGGTCTCGTGGACGTTATTAAAACTCATTCATTCATTCAATCTACAATCGACCTCAAAAGAGAGAAGAAAGAGAATAAATCTCGAATAACCCTTGTTGAATTAAAATTGTTCCCATATCTATGAGAAAAACTAGTTCAAGACAGCTCCCACTGGTCAGAAAATATTTGATATTTATATCAATCAGTTCTCATGCAACCATAAATTCAATTTGCAAGGAGGTAATTTGTCAAACAATTATCTACCCTACACAGACTGCCCGACAATGCATCCCAAAGCCCTGATCCACTAAAAGCTACGTAAAACTAAATATAAATCAATATCTATAAAGTAATACCAACGATTACTCCATTTAAATCATTTGCTGCAAGGTTTACTACCAATTACTATTACAAACATTATTGTGCTTGTCTTTTTACATCTTGAGCACCAATTATTGTATTTTTTACTACAAATATATTTATTTCTTCTATTAAACACTTTGACTCTAGTCCTGTTAAATGTTCTTTAATTGTCCCTATTAATATATTTCTACATGCTAGATCCATCCCCTTCCCCTTAATTAAAAGGATTGGGACTCTTTTTTACCCCTTTGAAGGATCCAAATTGTATCCCTATACCTTGCTTGCTTATGGAATCCTCCATTCCACCTTCCTAGTTTGTTGGTTATAGCCTTGCTAACAAGACATGGTAGATATGCCCTAGAATAGTATAAAAATTGTTTAAGTCTGAAGTTTCTCCTCAGGGAATTTGGGCAATCATTTTCCTTGGAACATCCTGGTGGTTGCTATAACTCTAAGATCTCCATTAGTTCTCATTGCACATTTAAGATATCAAGGATTTATGTCAGTGTCATTTGGTCAAACATTTCGCATGCAATCTCAATCCAATCCAAACATATTTATACCTGTTTTTAACACGCTAGGATTTCGTCAAACATGTAACGTGTAGCCTTCAGATCTTCTAAATTGTCTTGATTTGGGACTACAATAGTTGTATCTATGTTCTGATGGCATTGCAAACCCTCCACATTTCAGTGATCAAACACGTGGTAGTCTCGTTGCTCACTGTCGAGCTCCTTCACCATAGAATCGCGTGCGACACAAATTCTGAAACTCCGGCAATCAGTCAGGAGAGGCTTCCCTGGTGCCGTCCACGTCGTAATTAATAGCAGCAGGCGATAGGTTAAGGATTATTCCTCAGTGAGCCATGAAAAGACCGCGCGGTAGGACTGTATTGTGTCGTTCTTTTTATTCTATGTGATGATTGTGCTATGAATATCAGATCATAAATTTCTATTGCTCGGTGTGTGTCATATTTAAGATACCAGGTGTCCGTGCGGTTGATCAAATATGTGAAATCCTTACTTTCATTGCACTCAGCCATAGTGATTCCCTGTTTGAAAGGTTTGCAACAGACGAGATCTGCATGTCTTCAATACTGTTGCCTCCCCCTTGCCTTTAACTGCCTCTGCGTGCCCTAGCTGACTTATGCTTCAATGTTGTTTGCAAAGATCTTGCCATTTAGGAAGTGGTCCATGGGAGGAGGCTCCTAAATTTTTTTGAGGGGCAGTGTAAGTGAATTTAGGAGCATATGTCCTAAAAGTGATCTTATGGAATACAAATTCTCACTGTATATTCCTATTTTATTGTAGATAATATTTAAAATTATTATCTTTTTATTTATAATTAAAGTTTACATAAATTTTGTCTACTCGTATATTTATAAATGATAAAATATCTTTCTACAACATAGAAACACATATGGGAAACACCACTAGAATATCTTCCTACAAAATAGAAGTACATATGAGAAACTCCAGCCCTCATTTTTTTTCTCCCCCTCAAACTTCCCCCCTAAAAAATAGCCATGTCCTCACTTTTAGGAGAAAATTTTAAAATTTCCTTTTACCATACCTTTCATTTTTCATGGGGCTATCCACTTATTAAAAATAGGAGCGAGAGTCCCTCCATGGGACCCCTCCTTAGTTTTTCATTGTATTATTGTCACATATGCTAAACTATCTTTTGGGTAAATGATATTAGAATAATGGGGACCTTGGATTCTAACATTATTTGACATTTAGAAAATTGAATTATTATAATTTTTTGGTAGGAATTTTTTTATTTAATAAAGTAAATGTTTTTGATTGGAGTTATGAATCAGCATTGGGATCTCTACAAAATGAAAAATTGAAAAAGACAAAGAAAAGAAACACTCTAAAGATGAAAAATCTCCTATCGTAAGAAGAATATTACAATAATAAAGACGAACAATACAAGACAACAGGGTGCCAATCCACCGCCAATTGGCAACAAAAAGTTAAGAAAGAAGACTAAAACATGTACAGAGACTTCAACTTAACCGATGAGAAGAAGATCAGAGAGTTGTAATAATAGTGGAAACTAACCAAAAGGATACCAATCTAGGGTGATGTAGCCCTCAGCTACAGGCAAGGCCCTATCCTCTCTCACACTTTGATAAAAGATCCTTCATTTTCCATTATGATACCTCTTTCACTTCTTAGTAGGATTTCTTTTTTATGAAATATATTAATATATTAACTAAACATAAATATACAAATAATTCACAAAAAAATAAAGGTTGTATGAAAGCACGCCACATCACAGTAGGCAAAGCCTAGGAGTGAAACCAAGAGTTTAAAACACTAGGCAGAGCCTAGGAATAAGTCACAAAGTCATAAAACAAAGTTAACTTTTATGCAGCAAGAGCAAGGCCAGAAGGTAGAGGATCCATATCATCATTAGGACCCCAGCCCAAGCTTGGCAAGTCATTGCCATCTGGTGTAGGCTCCCAGCCATTAGCTTGAGCAGTGTCCTTGTCATCATCTTCTGCTTGTGTCCGAGTGGGTGAAATGGCTAAAGAAACCCTGGAGAACTTATCCAGCACATTCGGTTGGCCTCCAGGTGTTGCGCCCCAAGCATCTAGGTACAAAGGAGGAGGAACACCCTAGTGATCCTACCCAACAGGGAAAGTACACAACCATTGCCACCCTTGCGGTTGTGCAAGAGGGGAGATGCACTGGTATGGGGTGTCACTATGAGAACAATGCCAAGAACGACTGTGACGATGCCCACCACAAGGTGATCGAGGCACTCTGTCAACTAGTCTGGAATCCCTAAGTGGAGATGGTAGAACCCGAACCATTGCACAAAGAGCATCTCTGCAGTGGGAGAGGAGGTCCTGAAGATGTCCAAGCTCCATAGCCACTTTATTAGCTTGGACTTGAATCTGCAAAAAAACATTGGAGATGTTGGACTTGTGTAAAGCAAAAACATTACAATCAACATAAGCATTATTAAACACATAATTATTTAATTCTTTTTAAAGTTAGAAGAGAATCTCCACTCTGAATGTATGCCAGACTTGTGTGTATTGGAAGGGCATCGTGGGTTTGTCTCCAAGGAGGATGTGCTGCCAAAGGAAGAATTCAGACTTGAAAGCCCTAAAAACATCATAGATCCAAGTCCATACTCATTGAGATTTAGAAAAATACCAGAAAAGATGAGGAAGCATCTCAAGGTGGCCATAGAAAGGGCAAGTAGGTTGTTGGACTTCAAGCTGGATGAGTCTTCTACTAATAAGTAAGCCTTGGTGCAGTATACACCAAGTAAAATGAGCAAGTTTGGGTTCCACACAAGCCCCCCAAACAGTGTTGAAATGAAAGCTCCACGTTTTGATAGCAGAATGTAACCCCCAAGGGACATTAAGCTTGTCAACCATAGGCAAATGGGGGGTGAGCCATGCATAGCCAAGCCAAGGAGTATAATTGTAAAAAGGGGTCTCAACATACCATTTTCAGTCCTTCCACCATGGCTGAGTGGAGTGGACCAAGATTTTATGGAGCATGGAAGTTGGCACGACATTGAGGATCTCTTGGTAGGACTCCTGGTCCGCATTGACTAGCCAAAATTTAGCTTTCGCCTCCTCCCAAGATAGCCAAGAGTGAGACTACTTACAGAAGATATCCTGGACTATATGAATTCCTCTATGGTAAAGCTTGAGAGTGTTGACCCAAGAGACTTCTACTAGGGGCACTTCATTGTGATAGAAGACAAGAGACCACCAAAGAGAATGGGAGTTAATAGAGAGCCCATTACAAAAACCATAGCCATTCTAGAGAAACCATGGCTTAATCTTTTCCAGGCCTTCCATATGCTTTTGGCCATAAAGGACCTTGTGAATTGGATGGGAGACTGAATGAAGAGAAGATTGTGGAAGCCAAGCCCTTCCCAGGCCTTCTTTTCCTTAGACAGACCCGAAGAGATACAATGTTTGAACAACACCTTCCAAGCTTCTTGGCCCTCAATGGCCCATATAATCCATTTGGCACATAAGGCGATTCCTTGTCAGGCTATGTCGATGAGCCCCATCCCTCCAGCATCATGAGTGAGGCAGTAATATTCCCAGGCCACCCTGTGGAATCCTTTACCTTAAGGGGAATTGACCCTAAGAAAATCTTAGAGCAATTTCTCCAACTTTTGGTAAGAATTTTTAGAAAGTACCCAACATGACGAGTAGTACACATGGGTGGACACAAGAATTTTTGAGCAAATTTGAAAATTTCCTGCTAATGAAAGAGACTTGGTCATCCAATATTCTAGTTTCTTAGCAACTTTACCAACAACGTATTACCACAATAAAGGTGGCAAGGCATCAAAAGCAAAGGGGATGCCTATAAATTTTAAGATTTTGTCATGTTGGATCCACTTCCAACCAAATTTAGCAGCCCACATTGGTGGAGGGAAGTAAGATTGTCTGTAACAATGAGTTTTCTACCATTGGATGCTGGAGTCAGAGGCTAGGCAGAAGGTGTTGAGACACTGTAAGGCATTGTCCACATTGGTTTCATCCTTAATTAGATGAAGGAAGGAGTCATCCACAAAGTGGCCATTAAGTAGTTTCATATCTTCATGTGGGTTCGTGACATCAGGAGGGAGATAGATTCCCTTAAGAAGGCCCCTAGCTTGGGCATTGCCAAGAAGATATCCAAAACCCTCTATTGTAAGAACATACAAGGTGGGAGCCAACGAGCACCCTTGATGAATAGAATGAAACAAGCCAACTTGTTTGGAGGTGACTCCATTAATGAAGAGGACAACCAAGGCATCTTAGAAAAGCATTTGGATGGTTTGGATGAAGATGGGCTTGAAGCCTAGAGCTTGAAGCATGGTTAGAATAAATGGCCATTCGATGCAATCATAAGCATTTTCAAAGTTAATTTTGATGAACATAACCTGTTGCCTAGACCATTTAGCCCAATCCATCCCTTCCTAGATGGCAATGATGTTATCCAAAATATAATGGCTTCTAATGAAACTGGTTTGTTCTAGATGCATAATGAGAGGCAACATATTATGCAGCCAGATTGCCAGAGCCTTGACAATGATTTTATACGAGACATTTAGGAGGGTGATGGGCTGTCAGTTGCAGATCAACTAAGGATCTCCCTACTTAGGTATGAATTTGATATTTCCTTTATTTATATTTTTACCTAGAGAATGCGAGTGAAACGCTTCTTGATAAACCTTATGCAAGTCACTGCCCACAAGGTCCCAAAGAGTTTTATAAAATTTGCAGGGGAAGCCATCAAGGCCAAGAGCTTTATCACTAGCCATGTGAGACACTGCTTCATGTAAGTCATCAATAGAGAGGGGCCTGTCACAAATCACCCACTGGGAGGGAGTGAGTTTGCAAGGCACCGCTGAAAGGCATTGTTGAAGGGCAGTTTCACACTCAGCCAAAGATGCTTGAGCTTTGAACACTTATTGATAATGGTGAAAAAAAGCTTGCACAATTAATGGAGTCTTTGTGAGTCTATTGCTAGCCTCATAAATGACTTGTATCTACTACTTCAAGTTCTTGGCTCAAAACATTTGAAAAAACTCTTTAGAAGCTTTATCCCCTATCTTAAGCCAATGAAGCCTACATTTAACTTGGGCTCCCCAGGTATAGTAGTTGTTTGCAATTTGAATGTGGTACCACAAGGATGCAACTCTCACCTACAATATCTCATTAAAGGGATCTTTTTCTAGGGCTAGAGCTGCATGACTCAACTCAGAGGAAGTAGCAGTGTAGGAGTGTCTCTGAATTTTGGCAAGTTGGTGGCCATAGATCTGCAAAAAGTGAGAGGCCCTTTTGCTGGTGTCATCTTAGTAGGAATTTTGACTTGGACTCTTAATCGTATTTTGGTTAAATATATAAACATCATTCAAAGGTTTTATCCTCCACGATTTGAGCTTCTTGTTAATCAAAACACTTCTAATACTTAGAGGCTAGAGTTTTTGGTTTATGGTTAATGTGCCTAATGATTTCCTTAGACAAATGTAATGAAGAACATTTTTGTTTTCCCACTCTTTGAGCTCGATAGTTTTGTTCTAAACCAAATCCATAATTTTTATTTGGAGGTCATAATGGTCAGCATGGAGACCTAGTCTCTCTCTTCGAATGGAATAAAAGTGCGAGAGAGTTTGGGAAAGGTCATATTTTTGGTGTTTTGAGTAAAGAAGTTCCATTAGGAGAGTTTTGGGTGAAGGAGACCTAGGGCACACTTTTCCTAAATATTGTGGGAAGAAAGAGAAATCATTCGAATCAAAAGGGTGAAACCAAATGGTATGGATTGTGCCTTCATTTGTTGGCTACATGTACCTTCTCTTCACTTTTATTCGGGTTACATTTTCTAAGGCAATAAATATTTTTTTATTTTCTATCTTCCTCATCTCACTATATTTCAAGCTTCAATGATTAATTTTAGGCATTTGATTATTGAGATAGTAAAATAAAGAAGGAAATTGTAAGGGCTTTAGAATGTTACTATTGTATGAATATAAAACCTTGGTTTTAGGTTTATGAGAAATCATTCATGAGTTTAGCTCTTTCCCTCTATTGCATATAATGTGAAATGCTCTTCCCCTCTTTTTCAAACTACAAACTTATGTGCATTACATTTTGATATTTACATTGAAAGCCAATGGCTCAAAGCCATTGGAATACCCTAAAACTAGGAGACTTAAATAGACATTATGTTCCCTTTGTGATAAACCAGTTTCATTTTAAAGTTTTTTTATTTACAAGCCTAAATTTTTTAGGACCCCTATTTTTGTTGTTATTGAAATCACTTGTGGGAGAGTTTATAGGTTATATAAATTGTTTGAATCCTTGACTACTCAGTTGTATGTTTTATAGAATTGAAATGAGGCCTTCACCCTCTAAGAATTTTAATGATTGGGTAAATAAATTTAGCCTTCTACAAGAGGTATAGGGACTTGAAATAAAGATTTGTAACTAGAAGTAACATGGTATTGAATCTCTGATCCTCCTAAATTGTTCAATTATATTGGTTCTTGTATTTGTATATCATTGAATGAGTAGAGAGAAACAAAAACTTATATATAGATATCTCCTTGAGTTAGCAACTTTATTTAGATTCAAATATAGAAATTGATCAAGTCTTCTTTGAAATAAATGACTTGTTGGCTTTTATTTGTCCCTTGCAGAGATTTTGATTTATATGTCATACTGATGGGTATTCCATGAGGAAATCCTATAGGGTAGAAGGTATGCACATTGAATAAAATTTGAATTGAGCCTAGCGAGTGATATCTAGTTATGGGGCTTAATAAAAATCTGCAGTGCAATTATATAAAGAGAAGTTTAACTTTTCATAGTCTTTGTGAAAAATTGAGTTATCCCTACTGTCTAAATTGAACTAAATTTATCATGAATACTTGTAGATGGGAAGTTTGATATTAGTGGAACACAATGCATACACCTACAAACATGCATATGTGATACACATGTGCATACCTCTAGGAATATTTTTGAATTTATTATAAGATTAAGAAGATCATCTCCATCCCTTGCAATTGATCACCTTACATTATTTTACATAGACATAAGTTCTCTAAATGATGTCTCACCTAGGACTTGAAATAAAGATTTGTAACTAGAAGTAACATGGTATTGAATCTCTGATCCTCCTAAATTTTTCAATTATATTGGTTCTTGTATTTGTATATCATTGCATGAGTAGAGAGAAACAAAAACTTATATATAGATATCTCCTTGAGTTAGCAACTTTATTTAGATTCAAATATAGAAATTGATCAAGTCTTCTTTGAAATAAATGACTTGTTGGCTTTTATTTGTCCCTCGCAGAGATTTTTATTTATATGTCATATTGATGGGTATTCCATGAGGAAATCCTATAGGGTAGAAGGTATGCACATTGAATAAAATTTGAATTGAGCCTAGCGAGTGATATCTAGTTATGGGGCTTAATAAAAATCTATAGTGCAATTATATAAAGAGAAGTTTAATTTTTCATAGTCTTTGTGAAAAATTGAGTTATCCCTACTGTCTAAATTGAACTAAATTTATCATGAATACTTGTAGATGGGTAGTTTGATATTAGTGGAACACAATGCATACACCTACAAACATGCATATGTGATACACATGTGCATACCTCTAGGAATATTTTTGAATTTATTATAAGATTAAGAAGATCATCTCCATCCCTTGCAATTGATCACCTTACATTATTTTACATAGACATAAGTTCTCTAAATGATGTCTCGCCTAGGACTTGAAATAAAGATTTGTAACTAGAAGTAACATGGTATTGAATCTCTGATCCTCCTAAATTTTTCAATTATATTGGTTCTTGTATTTGTATATCATTGCATGAGTAGAGAGAAACAAAAACTTATATATAGATATCTCCTTGAGTTAGCAACTTTATTTAGATTCAAATATAGAAATTGATCAAGTCTTCTTTGAAATAAATGACTTGTTGGCTTTTATTTGTCCCTCGCAGAGATTTTTATTTATATGTCATATTGATGGGTATTCCATGAGGAAATCCTATAGGGTAGAAGGTATGCACATTGAATAAAATTTGAATTGAGCCTAGCGAGTGATATCTAGTTATGGGGCTTAATGAAAATCTATAGTGCAATTATATAAAGAGAAGTTTAATTTTTCATAGTCTTTGTGAAAAATTGAGTTATCCCTACTGTCTAAATTGAACTAAATTTATCATGAATACTTGTAGATGGGTAGTTTGATATTAGTGGAACACAATGCATACACCTACAAACATGCATATGTGATACACATGTGCATACCTCTAGGAATATTTTTGAATTTATTATAAGATTAAGAAGATCATCTCCATCCCTTGCAATTGATCACCGTACATTATTTTACATAGACATGAGTTCTCTAAATGATGTCTCACCTACTTACCTCATTTAGAATTCATAACTTAAACTATGCCTAAGTACTCTTAAAAAATTGTACCTAATAATATACGAGATGAAATATATATTAATCATACATTGTAAGTATGATTGTTGTTAAGAGCTATAAATATATGGTTGAACTTAATTCTATGAGAATGACCATTTTATAACATGTTTAAGGTTGTGCTCTATGTGTTGGTCTATTTTCACTTTTATAAATATGTTACATCTTACTTGGTTTCCTTGATGGGATTCTTGTATGGATATTGGTTGGTGAATGTTACGAAGCCAGTGGGGCATGCTTTCTTCTTCATATTGATGTATTTATTATAGTAAACAATATGATTGTACTATCATACACTGTAGATACTAAAATTTGGTATTTGGTACTCGACAATGAAAAAATTGACACACATTTATCATGCACAATTTGAGTTCACAAACAAGGTCCCAATATTCCATTCTCTCACACTTACATGATATATTATGATTTTGACCCTTCCATTATGTTGTTACACACCTACACAAACTTCATTGTTTGTTTCAAATCTGTTTAATAGCCTACACAAACATCTCCAAACCTTTAATTCAGTCTACCAATGCATAGCTCAGTTTTTTTAGATTCATTTAGTATCACTATTCAAAGCTAACATAATCTAGTCAATTTTGACAACTCTTCCAACAACAACAACTTTTAAAAATCAAACTACTTAGAAAAATTACCAAATTGGACTCATATATAAACAAATCAAGGTCTCATTCAAAAAGAATTTGGCACTTATCTAGGACACATGTACATTGATAAAATAGGCCATATTATCCCCAATTTTAAAATAAATCACTAGGAGTAGTCACAAACCAAGTCTAAAGCATACTATATCCAAGTCAAAGCAAACATCGTCAAGCATCAAAACCAAATCATTAACTACATACAAATAGTGAAGAAACATATTTGTATAATCACGCTTGGTGGGAGAGCTACACGTGGTTTGATTTCCCTCCTCAGAGTATTGGATAGATAGGTAAAAATTAATCATCAAATGGGGGTGATTGGGGTTAACTCATCTCATTACTCTTTCCTAGATTTTTTAGGTTTATAGCCATCACAAGCACACCTAGGGTTTCAAGGCAAATGAGACTAATTTCTAGAATTGTGCATCATTAGGGTTCAAGATCGCATATACTAAGCTTACAAAAAGAGACAAAGATGATCATATACTTAGTCACTCATTTCTACATAGGTTGGTGCTAACCAAAATAGGTTGATATCAATAAATGATAGTAACCCAGATTTGATGAAACTAACCCTACGTAGACAAAAATAGTCGCTGAACCAAATTAATCATAACCTTGCTTCAATGTGATTTTCACTTCTAGAATATAGTCACAGTTAGATAGTCAACCATAAAATATAAGTACTCATCTTTTTATTGTACTTAATATAATTAACATATAACATTTATCAAATCATTGTAATCAATTTTGAAAAAAATCATGAGATATGCAATGAAATGTCTATGTTAGATCTAGACATGCGAATGAAGATAAAAAGCGCAACCAAATTAGTAAACATAAAGATTTAAGGTGGGAAAATCTCATGAGAGTTAAAAACCCACAAAGTGATATATTCATATATGAAAAACTTTTATCCAATGCAATCCTTCATTTCTTCACAAGTATATTTGCCACACATAAATATTATGTCATAAATTGATATGTGTGAACAAAGGATTGCAATAAGGGGAGATTAGTATGGTGTTAGTGAATGAAATCAAATCCAAACAAAGAACACACTAAGCTAACACCCTAAGCCCATCTCAAGGGGGGAGCATATTAACAAAACCAAATGAGAAAAACAACTAGAATGCAAAGACAAATAAATCCTTCACCTTCCTTGGATGCTCCAAATAGCTTGTTGAAGTGGTTTGCTTGGTTTGTGCTCAATGAGTCTTCATCAAAGGAGGCTTGGACATCTACTCTTCTCCTTGGCACCTTTGTGATGGATTTGGCTTTGGCTTGGCTCAATAATTTGACATTACAACACTAATTGTAATGGCTTTTGGAATTATTTGTGCATTATAACTTTGCATTATCCAAGCTTAAAATTCATGTTCATGGCTCTTCTATTTATAGATTTTTGCAATGATTTAGGCTCAACCATGACCGTCCATCTCAAGATTGAGATGTGTGGCCATTAATTAATCCAAATTATGTAATTAAATTCATAAATATTTGAGAAGGGGAATTTAAGAGACATGGGAGGCATTGATGAGGCATGGAGAGCTTGATGAGATATTTTATGCATTTATGGCCTAGAGATGTCTTTCCAAAAAATGATATCATTTGATGATGCATATATTCATTATCAATTTTTTAATAAGACATGGGGAGGTTTGATGAGATATTTTATGCATTTATGGCCTAGGGATGTCTTTCCAAAAAATGATGTCATTTGATGATGCAGATATTCATTATCAATTTATAAAAATAAATATTCAACAAGTTCCATGAAATATTTAATTAAACTCATGATTTGAATTAATTAACTTTTAAACATGATTAGTCACTTTGGTGCAAACCTTGGCTCTTAATGCACAAATTAATCAAATTGGTCAAAATATCGTATTATTGGCTCAACATTTGATTGAATTGGATTTGAAATTTGATGTTAGATGCGTTGGAACCATATTCCCATTTAGGATGTTTTTAATGCAAAATAATAAAGGCATGTGTCTTGTACAAGAAATTTGATAGAAATGAGCAATCCAAAGCACTAGGTGCAAAAATGTCATTTTGACTCAAAATGATCTGATCAAAGTTAGTTGCTTCATAAATTACATTGCCCCATTTAATGATACCCTCGTAAAAATTGGCACTTGAATATAAAAATTTCAACTTTTTAAATGCATTTTATTAATTTTAAGCCGAATTGTGCACTTTGGTAGAAATTGGTCAAAAGTTTGGTTGAAGGTTATCAGTGGCCAATTTTAGATGTCTATAGTTTGCCTCTATTTGATAAGGCATTGCAAGCTATAGGCATAGTAACATCTTCTCAAAGAATGAAAAGGTCATGTATGCCTACAACTACAATGATGATGAAATAACTATATGATTCCCCCTTGAGGGAATGATTGGCACAAGTAGGTCGACAAATAGTCCTTCAAAAAGAAAGAAGTGAAACGAGGGGACCAAAAAAAAGAAGATGATGGGGTGAAAACACAATGAGTTTGAAAAAGTAGTCAAAATCATTGAAAATGCAAGTGGGATGGTGTACAATGGTTTGCCCAAAGACGGTTATAAGCATTATACCTTGATAGTGGCAACGTGGTATGATAACACAATGATTTATCCAAAGGTGGTTATAATCATTGAGAAGATGGAGCTGCCCCAATTATGATAGACACACAAGATAATACCATGCCCTTATTTGGGCAAATAAAAGTAAATTTGGTGATAACATAATGATTTGCCCAAAGGTGGTTATAATCATTAAGAAATGTAGGTGAGATGGTGGACAATTATTTGCCCATACACTGTTATAATCATTGAATCTCGATTATGAAAAATATGATTGATTGATTGGTTGATGATGATAACTTAAGACAAAAGGTAATGATGAATTGGAACAACCTACTAATAAGAAGATGCTCGTTCGAACTAACAAAGGTTAAAATTATTTCATGGTTAATTACTCTATTTGGGATATGATTGGGATGTCGATGCTGAGGAAATGTTGATATTGCCCTTGCTGAGTAGACTTCTTGAAGCTAATTTTTGTTGTAGCACTCGATGGTGAGCCTCATGATAGAACACCATGAGGACCAGGTTGAAATATGCATAAGGATTGACTCTCAAAATCCAATACTTAATAGAAAATGATGCACCAATGATAAAAACCATGATGATAGTGTAAACACATGAATATAGATGAATTCAAGTATAAATGCGCAAGGAATCACCTAATGAATGCATATAGACTTAATCAAGGTGATAGTGCTGAAAGCAAATAAATAATCACACAAACAACAAACAAGTAAACAAGTAAAAAAACAAACAAAGAGACAAATAACAGTTAGTCCTATTATTAGTACAAACAACATGATTTAAATGAGACAAATATTGCCCCTAGAAAATAGTTGAAAACTTAGCAAACAAACATGACGGGGGAATAGAAGAAAAGTAAGGGGGTGGTCGAACTATCTCCATATGCACTTAGCAAGTGGACATTGCCTACATAGTTCCATGGATGTAATATCTAACAAAAAATTTAGGCCAAATGTAGTTCTCCCAGGGAATGGGAATAAAATGATAATTGATGAAAACAAACATAATGGATGTGATAGAAGAATAGGAATGGTCTTGTAAAATGGCAAGTTCATGAGAGAAAATGCCAAAAAGATGGGGAAACTAAGTGACAAATGATTTGCTTACAACTTAGTAAGGGTTCCCAAAATCCTCAAGGCAAAGAAGTGGTCAATGTTTTTGGTTTTTTCTAATGGTTTTGGAAATTTTGGAGTGTCTCAACTCAATCGATAATGATGAACCACTAAATAGTTCAAGCTCACAAAATGGTGAAAGCATTACTTAGGTTGCTTGTAAAATAGTGAGAGCATGACTTAGGTTGCTAGAAAAATGGTGAGAGTGTGGCTTAGGTTACTTGCAAAATGGTGAGAGCATGGTGGAAAGGTTGACTAAGCTGACCTCAACAAGTATCGAGCATTGCCTACATAGTCCTAAAGTAGGACCTCAAGTCATTGTAATTCTTCCTTACAATGGAGGAATCCAACTAGTGTAGTAGATAATTCAAACAAAACAAGCACAATTGGTATAAAGGCATAATATGGCATAGAGAAGGGCTAGTTGGTATGTCAAAGAATGATAAACAAATGTTGCCCCTAATTTGCCCATAGGCAATTATAATTTAGGACATAATGGCTTAGATCAATGACATGAATTTGCCCATAGGTAGTTATAATTAGTGATAAGATCATGTAGACACTGATTTGCCCATAAACAGTTATAAGCAAGGACACTTGGTAGAGAGAACAAAACAAGAAGTGAAGGATGCAACTACCAAATGTCTATCGTACTACTCCAAAACACTACCTCTATCTGGAATGTGTGAGACAACTACTAAAAGTAAAGTTGAATCTTCTTACTGAAAGTGATGATCGAACCAAATGGAATAGAACCAAGGTCATAGGGCTGGGTAGGGAGGGAGAGATGAACTTGATTGACGAGAAAGGTATGGTAAAATAGACATGTGATAAGTTGGTAGGATGATAAAATTACAAAGAAGATTTGATAAAATGATACAATAAATGGTCCTTCTAGACAATACACCAAGTCAGTCAAGCGTAGTACCACTTAAGGTGGATAATGTTCATCGGCTCATAAAGTTCATGGCCATCTGGTGTGGAAAGCCTATATGTTCCCATTCCAAAGTTTGTTGTAATGATGAAATGACCAACCCAGTTGGGTTTGAACTTAACTTTATGCTTCTTTTTGACTGTGGTATTCTTTTGGTTTTCTTTAAGGACAAGATCACCAAGTTCAAATTCTCTATGTTTCACGCATCGATTGTAGTGGCTTCAAAGTTGATTTTGATAGGATTGGAGATTATTCACCACATCCATGTGTTTCTCATCAAGTAACTCTAGTTATTGTAGGTGAGCTACTCAATAGTCATTGTTGTCAAATACATGTTTAAAAGAGATGCATAGAGATGGTAACTTGACCTCAATGGGAAGGATGGCTTATGTACCATAAACAAGTGAATATGGAGTGGCTCATGTGGGTGTACGATGATTGGTACATTATGCCCAAAGGGTGTTAAATATCTGAAGGTGCCAATTGCAATCGACATCATTGACAATATTTTTGAGAATATTGACAATGGTTTTGTTTGATGCTTCCACCTAACCATTACCTTGAGGGTAATATGCCATAGAAAAATATTGTGTGATGTTGTATTTGGCACATAACTTGTCAACTTCTTTGTTCTTAAATGGTCCTCCTTTATCAGAAATAATGTCAGAGGGGATACCATAGTAGAAAATAAGATGGTTGAAGATGAACTTGGAAATTTGCTTTTCAATCACGTAAGTGAGGGGTATAACTTCAACCCATTTAGTGAAATATTCAGTGGTGGTAAGGATATGTTTATGGCCATCAGATGAGGTGGGATTGATATTCTTAATGAGATCAAGGCCCCATTTAGCAAATGACCATGGTCTTAAAATTGGTTTTAGAGTTTTGGTTGGGGCATGAATCAAATTGGCATGTCATTGACATTTGTCATAGTTTTTTACATATGCAGTTGCATCTGCATCCATCGTCGAATGATAATAAATTATACGTAAGAGCTTTTTGGATAGGACAGTCCCGCTAGTGTGGGCTCCACATACTCCTTCATGAACTTCTCATAATGCTAGTGTAGATTCTATTGAAGTTAAAAAATGAAGCAAAGTTCTATCAAAACTATGGTGGTAAAGGGTTGATCCAAGTGATAGAACTATGGTGGTAAAGGGTTGATCCAAGTAAGGTATGACGAGTGGTTTGGTGTATGAAGGCTTTAGTTTATTTTCAGGAAAGGTCAGGTGGTAAAACTTGGTCATGAAGGTAGTTGTAAAGGTCTGAGTACCAGATAGAACTAGGACTAATAATATCACAAATCATCATGATGGTTGAAGGTTCATGAGTTGGTGCTAGAAAGTTCTCGATAAGGAACTGATACTCTTTAGTTGTGTCTATTTCTCAAATCAAAGATCCAATAGTGGCCATAGCATCTATAGTCTATTTCTTGCCCTTAGTATATGCTCAAATTGAATGTCATCAATATGTCATATGAGAGTGTCGACCATGGATTTATATGGAACCAACTTGTCATCTTTGGTTTGAAAATGGTTTGAGAATCACTGAGAATCGCCATAAACCTTGAGATGAGATACATTCCATTGTACCACTTGGCAAAGCCCTACAACAAGTACTTCATATTCATCCATGTTATTGGTATAAGGAAAACTGATCTTGAATGATTTAGGGATTAGATCCCCCTATAGTGTAATAAATAAAAGGCCTGCCCTTGATCTATGTGTTGTGAATGATTCATTAAAATATAGCTTCTAGTATTGCTCTTCAAGAGGTGTGTCAATGATGATCATTATGAATTCATTAGGAAATTGGAATGTGAGTGGCTCTGTATCAGCAAGGGGTGCTTTAGTAAACTGATCTGCAAGAACTTGCCCTTTAATAGCTTTTTTATTGATGTATTCGATGTCAAACTCACTTAGAAGCATGATCCGTTTGACCATGCGACCTTGTAAATCTGTTTTAGATAGTAGATACTTGGGCAGATCTACTTTTGAAATAACCATGGTCTTATTATTTAACTTGTAATGGCACAACTTCTGAGCTATGAAGACCATGGCTAAATAGACATTTTCTATGGGCATATAATTGTGTTTATATGTGATCAGTGTATGACTTAAATAGTACACGACATGCTCATTTCCATTGTCATCATGTTGAGCCAAAATTACCCCTAGGGCATTGTTAGTAGTTGATAGATACAACAAGAATGGATTTCTTGGCATAGGAGGCAATAAAATAGGTGGATTCGCTAGATAGTCCTTTAGTTGCTGAAAAGTTGTTTGGTAGTGATCATCGTAGGGAAATGCGACTCTTTTCTTTAGAAGATGCATAAAAAGATGAAATTTGTCAGCTAATTGAGATATGAAGCATCAAATATATTGGATCTTGCCCTACAAACTACGGAGCTACTTCAAAGTAGTTGGTAGTTTCATTTCTGTTATAGCCTGGATTTTGGTTAGATCAATTTCGATGCCTCGATGAGACACAATGAAGCCTAGCAATTTACCTGATATGACTCTAAAAAAATTCTTCTTAGGATTAAGTTTGACTTTTTACTCATGTAATCTTTCAAATATTCTATGTAGCACTACTGAGTGATCGACCCTAGCCTTTGATTTGCCATGAATATCATCGAAATAGTCTTCAATAATATCATGCAATATATCATGAAATATGATAGTCACAGCTCTTTGGTAGGTGGCCCCTATATTCTTAAGACCAAATGACATAAGCTAATAACATAATGTTCCCCATGGAGTGGTGAACATTGTTTTATGTTGGTCTTCTAGTGTTATTCTGAATTGGTTGTATCTCGAAAATCCATCCATTGATGAAAGCATTTCAAAAACCCATTGTAGAGTCGACGATCATGTCAATGTTTGGCAATGGAGAGTCATCCTTAGGGCAAGAATTATTTATATTGTGGAAATCAATATAGATTATGATTCCTTCTAGGTTTTTACTAATTGGTACAACATTAGATATCCACTCTGAGTAGTTGATGGATCAAATACATCCTACTTCTAAAAGTTTTTCCAACTCTCTCTTTACCAATACAATAATGTGAGATTACACAACTTTTGTTTTATTGGTTTGGCATTAGGATTGACCACAAGGTGATGTAGAACCAAGGTGGGGTCCAAATCTGATATGTCAAAATATGCCCATGCAAAAATATCTACAAACTCCCTCAAAAGGGCTATAAGGACCTCATGCTCCTTCTCAGTAAGGGAAGCACTTAGCTTCATCCACTGTGGGTCATCTGGGGACCCAATTTTAACCTATGTCGTATCTTCCGCTAGAAGGGTCAAACCATCTTCAAGGATAGTGGGCAAAAATTTGAACTGGTTGACAACATTAGATTTCTCTGCTAGGACTGGATCTTCAAGTTCCCCCAAGCATGATGAATCAGATTCCCCTAATGGAAGATTTGGTCATGTAACAAAAACAATTAGAAACTCATAAATGATTTGATCAAAAGCTTGTTGTTCTTCAAAATTGAACTCTGACTCATAGACAAGTTCATCATTAGTGGTCTCCCGAGCTATGGTTGAAGAAGGTTGAACACCCTTGTGTAATGGCACCTGAAACAAATTTTCACCACTAAACTGGCCTTTTTCTTTACGTTTACCTTAGTCAGAAAGCACGTCTAAGAGGTTTTCACTTTGGGACCGCAATGTTTTAATTATTTATTTTTCGCTAAGGGTGTTCACTTGCTCTCCAAAATATTTTGCAGGATCCAACTTGATTGAGAACCCTGATTTATAGTCCCCCAATGGAACATTGTCTTTAAGGCTGAGAAAATCATAGAAAGCCTCATCATTTTGAAATGCATCAATCGATATGTTGGGATCTTGATGGTCCCAGTCAATCAGTTGGGTATAATACAATGGTAGTGGGTCATGACAAATGACTGGGCTAAGGGTATAAATATAATGAGGGTTAAACAAGTTGGTTTTGATTAGGTCATCAAAAAAGCTATGATCAGACTCTACTTCACTATCAACATATTCATCACTATTTGATGGCGATGGAACATGAGTAAGGTATATGGACTCACCCCCAGGTGGTTTAAATCCAAGTCCATAGGGTCCTTCATGTTTGGTCATATAAATTGGCTCAAGTGTTCCATGTTGATTAGGTCCGAGGCCTCTTCCTTCATAGTCTTGATTCTTCATGATCCTATTGGGAATAAGATACTTTGCATTATCATAACAATTAGCTTGGTTGTCATTGTATAACCATGATTCATCCCCTTTAAAAGGGTTTGATTCTAGGCCAGATGCTGGTACAAACATGACATGTCCTTCACCATTGCTCTTTTATTTCTATTTTGGATGAAGTGTCCTAGCTTTAGGTCTTCCAAAGGACTTTGGATTCTTTGGAAGGTTTGCAATATGAAAGGTATCATGGGTCACATACTCCCCTGGGTTATTAGGTGGGATAGTAAAATGATTGGTGTTAAGTTGTGGAGCTAAAAGCTTCACTGATGCAAATGGTGGAGGTTGCTGAGTGTTAAAGTAACCGACGTCGATCATATTCAGTTACACAGTAATCGACATCGGTTAAGGGTTGGCCGACATCGGTCAGATAGGAACCGACGTCGACAACCTGTGTGTGTGTGCATTTGCATGTGTTTCCAAAACTGGTCTAATTTTAGATGGACAATTAGTTTGCATGTAAAGACTAATTTTAGTCTTGAGTTTGCGTTTCTAATTGTTGTTTGTTTTGGGATCTATTTAATAGACCCATGGGGCTGTATTGTAATCAATGAAAAGTCTAAGGACAAAAAGATTAGATCCTTCACTTGAAGGCAAGAACAACAATTGGGTTGGTTGTCTCAAGGGGTGTTAGATCAGTTGATCTGCAACACAACAAGGAACAAGATCAACAGAGATCTACTTGGAGTACTTTGAGTACTTGGTGGTACTGGCAGTATTGTTATTGACTGGTGGAGGAAACAACAACTTGATATTGAGTTGATTGTTGGTTGTAATTGATTGAGAGAGAGAACTCTTGAGGGAGAATTACTGTACGCCCAAGAGGTGTGGGAAGAGTGAGTTTTTTTCATTGTATTTCCTTCTAGAAGAGTGTTAATACAAGATTGTATTGTCTCTCATATTCTGTGTTGTTTTTAAAATCTAGTTACATATTACTTCTGGTTTAATTCCGTGTTTAGTTGCTTATACAAAGGTAATCAATTGTGCTTTTAAGGAGTAGGATCCTGACAGCTGGTATTAGAGCTGTGTGTTCTAGATCCTGACAATTGGATACTTCAAAAGGTGGAATGTGGGAAAGGGAATCAAGGGTATTAGAATCAATGCAGTTGTCCTCTAATGGATCAAGGAGTATTGCTTTTCCCTTATCTTGCTTGGCCACTAAATTCATGTGGAAGTGATAGTTATAACTCTTGAACTCAACCTCTAGGTGCTTGTAGTGCTTGTATGGATGTAAATCTCATGGTATACAAACTTCCATCACTGAACGGGAGAACTTGATACATTGGTGCAACATTGTTGGGACTACACAAATTTCATGTAACCAAGGTCTTCCCAAAAGCATATTGTATGACAAATCAAGATCGAGCACATGGAAAAGTGTATCATAGGTCAAGGGCCCAAGGATAACTGAATAATAGATGGTGCCCTATGATTCTCGTTCCTCATTATCGTAGGCTTTGATGGTTATTGTCTATACTTGAAGATCTACCATAGTGTACTCAAGAAGCTTGGTGATTTTAAGAGACACTATGTTTAGACTTGATCCATTGTCTATAAGGACATGTTTCACTTTATATCGCTTTATGCAAACTTAAATGCATAAAGGGTTATTATGCAATGGGCCAAGGGATGACATATTGCTTTGGTTGAAAGTTACTTGTTGAGTTGGAGCTAGGTGTCCAACCAAAACTTGGAATTTATCAGCGGATATGTCACTTGAAACAATGGATTGGATCATGAAATTATTCAAAATATTTATGTGCTTTGTTGATGTATGCAACAAATTTAAAATGGAGATTCATGCAGGCATCTTTTGTGATTATTCCACAATGTGAAATTTCTTCTCTTGGTCAATGGTAAATGGCTTGTTCTGAGGTTGAACAACTGGTTGGATAATGGGTAAAGTGGTAGATGGCTATGGGCCTGGGATGGTAATCTTTGACCTTTTAGTTATGATTACATAAATAGGATTAAATACAGGACCATGATTGCTAAAAAATGATGGTGATGGTGTGGGACCAAATAGGACAATTCACAGTTGTTGGTGCACTTATGCATGGTCATGAGGCAAGGATGAGTTATCAATATAAGGTCCAAAAGTGGAAATCCTTGTTTGTTGGTTCACCTATGAGTGGTCCAAAGTTAAGGAAGGATTTCCAAAGCGATTGGATTGGTTTGGTATGGTTAATAATGGTCTCATCTGATTAGAATTTGGTTTAGGATTAATGGGGATGGTATTAACGCTACGTCTTGCAATATGGCCTACAACTCTATTGTAGTCATGTGCAACTACATGGTAGGTTTGTTGGTTCTTACCATTTTGACCTTGGTTCTATCCATTATTCTGGCATTGTTGGTTCTGCTAGTTCTATTGGTTTGACATTTGATTTTGATATAGTTGCTTTTGTTGTTGCATTGGCTGGTGTTGTTGTTATTGTTATTGGTTGTTATGTTGGGGAAAGAGATTTTGATAGATTCTAAGGGTTTGATTGGAAGCAGAATCACCATTATCCAATGTTATCTCCCCATTCTCCAACATATTCTAAATCAAATGTTTAGTTTACACATATCTTCACAAATTATGCCCATTGACCTGATGATATTCATAGAATTCATTTTCATGGTACCAATCAAGATAAGGAATGCCCAAAGGATAATGTTTTGGTATAGGCCAACTAATCAGATTAGCAATGATGAGTTTGTGAAATATAGATTCAATAGGCTATCCAAGGTCACTAAAAATACTACAAGTAGGCACTGTTCTCCTTGAAAGAGGGACTTGCAATGGCAAAGGTGGTTGTATCTGTTACGTGAGCCTAGGCTGTTGTGTTTGCTACATTGGCTGAAATGTTTGTGAGTTAGGAGTTATTTACATATGCAGTGTGGGTTAAGTAAATGGTGTTTGCACCATTTGAACATGATGTGACTCAGTTACTCCATTTTTAAAATCATTTTTGTGATGATTGAATTGCCTTGGTTTATCATTATTATGAACCTGTGCTAGTTGCAATGCTTGTTCTTGGATTGGATGTTGGTTTTGACCATTTCCTAGATTAGTACCTTAATTCTGATTGGATGAGGTAATCTTGATGATCCATTTCTTAATAAGGTATCACTTGATCAATAAACCTTTGTCAATGATCTTTTTAAAAGTATGCCCACACTGCAGCTCCAGATGATAGGATATCTCACTATGCAAATTTTCGGTAAACACAGTGGCTAATTGGTTATCTAGTAAACTATGGGTGAATCAACTTACAAGGGATCTCCATCATTGTCGATAACTTTCAAAGGTCTCACTAGCCTTCTGCTTGGCTTGCATTAAGTCAACCAAAGAAATTTTATGTTCAAGATTGTATGAAAAGTGCTGCACAAACTTATCTAAAAGTTCATCATAATTGGATACTGAATTCTTGGGTAACTTTAAAAACCACTCCAAGGCTTGTCTTGATAAACTTATTGGGAATGTATATGTCACTATATGCCACTAGCTGACATGCACCAAAGAACTTGATCAAATGAGCTTTGGGGTCACCTTTCCCCTTGTATTTATCAATTTTTGGTGGTTTATATCCTGAAGGAAATGGTATCTGCAAGTACTCCATATTGAATGGATAAGAACACACATCATCCAAATTAATCTTTTTAGTCTATTTCCCATCTTGGATGGTAGCAATCCCATCCTTCATCTATTGCAATTCTTGGGCTAGGAAACTAGAGGGAAGATTGGTTTGAGGGGGCACACTGGCTTGGGTAGATGGTTGAGCAGTCGCTAGTGAAACACTTTGGTCAGGGTATGATGGAGGTGTTTGTTGGTGTATGTTGGTTTAGTTAGGAAATGAACCAGGAATATACATACGTGGATTAGAATGCAATTTTTGAAATTGCATTTGTGGTTGTGCAATATTTTGGTTAGGATTAGATATATAGGCTTAGTTTTGTAGATTTTGAAGTTGGGATGGAGTGATGTAATATATTGTGCCTATTGAGGTTGAAGAGGGACATGCTTATGAATAATCAAACCTTGTTGTTGAGGGGTTACTTGTGAACCAAGACCCTGTCTTTTACCTAGTGCAGGTTCTGCATAAAAGGCAAAGGTTACCTGATTAGTACTTGTGGAACATTAATAAAATTTTTTGTTGCATGAATCCCAATTGAGAAGTGGATGCACATTGGAGATTCAACATTTGCTAACCAATAGTCATATGTTGTTGATTAGACATCATTTGGCTTTGAAGTGGCACATTGGTCTGTGAAGAAAGAGGCATGTTCACTACTACTTGGTGAGGTAGAACATTAGTTGCCCCTTGTCAAGGTGGCAACATATTTGGCCTTTGCTGCATTGATATGCTGGATTATGCCTGTTGTTTTGGAATACTACTCATTACCTATTAAGGAAGAGTAGGATTCATCACATTTTGTTGTTGAAGCATGGCATTGGTTACTGGCTAGCTACCTAATCCTATTAGTTAAGCGCTTGAAGATGCAACTAGTTGAGGATTAGCAATAGTAGTTGGTTGAGGTTGGGACGTAGAAACTCCTACTCCCTGATTTTGAGAACCACTTATGGTGTTAACTAAAGGTACATCTACTTGTGTACTAGTTGTCTATGTATAGATACCACCTTGGTTTGGATTGGATGTTGCTTGCGCATTACCTAATGAATTTTGGCCACTGTTCTACATAGAAGTAGAAGACATTTTTTCAATAGTTGGGGTATGAAATAAGTTGTTGACCAAAGTGTTCTACATTAATGGGTCTGCACCTTGATTGTCTTGACCAGTTAAATCTATTAAGACTCCAGTTGAGGGAACTAAATCTACGAGAGGATTATTTGACATGGTCATCTGGGTAAAATTACGTGCTAGGCTCAAGTAGGTTTGGTATGCTGTCTGTATCTATACAAAGTGATCCTTCATAGGGTCCTTGCCTTTGACAAGCATACTAGGGTCTTGATATGTTGTTTGGACTAGAGTTAGAGGATTGCTAGAAGAAGCATGTTGATCGTATAATATGTTATGAGGCATTCTTATTAGACTTGGTAAATTCTCACGAGGGAAGTCTGCTAGAAATATGGCCCCTACTTTTATGGCCCTAACCAAAATATCATATTTTATTCTAATAAGTGATGTTCAAATAGATAAAGATCATACATAGATGGTGTAGTAACATAGTACAGTTGTTGAGGGAAAGGCTCTTCAATATTAGGTATCATAGCTAAGTATTGCTTTATTTGTGCTTGATCTTGCTTTGAGTAAGGAGGTGTGTTTACCAAGTAATGGGCCAATCGGTCTTTGTTTTGTGCCCCAATTTGAGAATTATAAGATGTATAGGCATCCATCTCATAAGCAACATTATCCGCATAAGGGTCTTGAACCATTTCTTCTTATGTAACCACTTTACTAAACCCTAGATTGTACATGAGGCCACTACGAGTGTAGGAAGACATGTTGGGATCCATAATGAATGTTTTACAACAAAAGAAAATAGAGTTCTACAAACTCTAAAAATGAGATGTCTAAAAAGATGTTCAAACTAGGTTTAACTTGGTCAAAAGGATGGATAGGTATATCCAAAAAGGTTGATGCAATGACTTGTGATAAAAAAAGATAACGTCAAGTGTTGAGCGCTACATGTCTCACACAAAAAGGTCAAGTAAAAGGAAAATAAATCAAAATGCCAAATTTTAGGTAAAAATGTTTCAAATCAGTCTAATATAGGAAAAATAAAAGTTGCTAGGTCTTTTGGCCAAACACGGCGTCAAAAGCTAGGCTCAAACAAAGTGCGTGTGCTAGGACTTTAGGCCCAACAACGTAAAAAACTAGACTTTAAAAGATGATATATTTAATCTAACATATTTGAAATACTTTTAACAAAAACTAGGAATTTGACTCTTGGTCGTTTAAACTTAATTGATAAGTATGAGGTATGAAACAAAAGGCACTAAGAGATACTTTATTTTCTCCCAAATAATAGCATAAAGCTAGGTTCTTTTGACAAAAAAACTAAACAAATGTGAATGATGTAACCGTGCTAGACAAAGATTCTCAAAGGAAACTCAAAATGGTTGAAACTTGGACAGACTAGGATTCTATGCAAAGAGGTCTATGAAACAAGTCTCAAAATAATTTGAGCGGTGTAACAATGCTAAACTACTCAAAAGATGTGGTAAATGTTTGTTTCAAAAAATCCAAGGCAAAATGGTTCCAACATAATTTTGGTAGAGTAACACTACCCTCCTCAACTCAAATGATACCCACACACAAAGTTGGACAAATTTCTCTAAGGCATGAATGTGCTATCAAATGGATAAATGGCAAAAGAGGGTGGGTACTCAAAGTCTAGAACTCAAAGTGTTAGTAAACACATGAGATGAATTGAGTCTTAGAAAATGATGATAATAATGTTGAGTCTAAAAATGGCCCTTAATTCAAATTAAAAATTAAACTCAAGTTAAAACAAGTCAAGTGCAAAGTGGCAGACCCAATTTAATACATCAACTTTTAAAACCTTGAAGAGTCCAATTTCGAATTTAAACTATCAATGAGAGATTTAAACAAAATGTGGCAAAAGGTTCAGACTCAAATGGGTAGCATAACTACAATAAATTGGAAGATATGACATAAAGTGTATGATGATGAATTTGAACAAGGAAAAATATGTTTTCACTTGGGCAGCATAACACCTCCTTGTTCAAAGAAATTTGGGGACCATGTGTTTGGTTAAGTCATTTTTGTTAACACTAAGTTTTGACTCTAAAAAAAGACAAAGTAATCTAAGACAAAGATAAACCAATTAACTAATCATCTTAAATCTTAAACTAACAAGGTATGGTAAAGTGGGGTTAACTAAACTAATTATTTTTTGAAAGTTCTAGATGGATCAATTGCACAATGACTTTTAAGTCAAACGAAGCAAAAAAATACACTTTAATTAGGTGTTTTTGACACTTGACTTGTTGCAAAAAGGTCTTGCTCTTTTTTCAACCACTACATTCGTCGCTTGCTTAGTGTAGTGCAATGTCCAATGTGCAGATACGTCCTGGTGATTAATCCCAACACTAAAAGGTGGTTTAACCGCTCAAACCTCTAATCTTAGTGGGGGTGATGAATTCAATGCCAGGAGATGAAACCCCAGGTTAAAGCTTCCCTATAGATCTAGCAGGAGGTAATGAAATCCCCCTCTCAATCCAAGTTTGCTAAAATAAATGACTTAAAATACAAAGACTTTATGGTTGGCTCAAGATCACCCAATACTATTGCAAGTTTTTGGAGAGTGCTTTAAACAACATTCTTTCTATTCCTTGGACTAAACATGTTTGTAATAAGGATGGTGTTTTTGATTCCAAAAGTTCCCTAAAGGGGGCAAATGTAAAAGCATACACACACGAACCTTCTTTTTAATAATTAATCATCTATTAAATACAAACTTGACAAATGAGTCTAATTTTAAACACTAAAATAAAAGTTTGGTGGTGTTCTTTTGACCCCTTATTTTTAAGTTGTAAAAACATGTAAAGATTACAAAAAAAATACTAAATGAAACAATAAGCACCTACATTCATTTTAAACCCAAAGTTTGAAGTGTTCAAGACTTAGCATGTGAAAGATTCATTTTAGGCACCAAATTTGAAGTGTGCATGATTTATACCAAGTTCTTTTTAAAACTTCAAATTGAAGTGTATGATTAGTTAAACCACCCAAATTAACTTCTAAACCATCCTTTCAAATTGTAAAAATAAGATTATGACGACTTGCTTTAAAACACTTTAGAGAATGAAATAAGGATTTTTGAAAAATGAGCTCTCAGGTTGACAGTTAAGTTGGGTTGACAAGTGAGTTGGGTTAATAGATGAGTTGGGTTGGTAGTTGAGTTGGGTTTATAGGTGAGTTGGGTTGACAGGCGAGTTGGGTTGGTAGGCGAGTTGGATTGACAGGCAAGTTGGGTTGATAGGTGAGTTGGATTGACAGGCAAGTTGCATTGACAGGTGAGTTGGGCTACATAGGCGTGTTGCGTTGGACAGGTGAGTTGGGCTACACAGTCCCAAGGATAAAACCATGGCTTAGAAAAAATAGATTTTTGCTCAAATTTTTATCTTGTTTGCCTCCATACTCCAAGATCCTACATGACAATGGTTAGTATATTGCTTATAAGTGCAATTTGACTAAATTTGTGAGGCTAGGTCCCATCGAGCATGCAATTTGTAAATATAAGATTGCAATAAGGGGAGATTAGTATGGTGTTAGTGAATGAAATCAAATCCAAACAAAAAAGCACACTAAGCTAACACCCTAAGCCTATCTCAAGGGGGGATCATATTAACAAAACCAAATGAGAAACATAACTAGAATGCAAAGACAAATAAATACTTCACCTTCCTTGGATGCTCCAAATAACTTTTTGATGTGGTTTTCTCAGCTTGTGCTCAATAAGTCATCATCAAAGGAGGCTTCGCTATCTCCTCTTTGGCACCTATGTGATGGCTTTGACTATGGCTTAGCTCAATAATTTGGTAGTATAACACTAATTGCAATGGCTTTTGAAATTATTTGTGCATTATAACTTTGCATTATTCAAGCTTAAAATTCATATTCATGGCTATTCTATTTATAGATTTTTGAAATGGTTTAGGATCAACTATGACCATCCATCTCAAGATTGAAATGTGTAGCCGTGAATTAATCCAAATTATGTAATTAAATTCATAAATACACCCCATAAATATTTGGAAAGAAGGGGCATTTAAGAGGCATCAGAGGCATTGATGAGGCATGGGAGGGTCTTAATGAGGTATGGGGAGGCTTGATGAGATATTTTATGCATTTATGGCCCAGGGATGTCTTTCCAAGAAATGATGTCATTTGATGATACAAATATTCATTATCAATTTCTAAAAAGAAATATCAACAAGTTCCATGAAATATTTAATTAGACTCATGATTTGAATTAATTAGCTTTTAAACATGATTAGTCACTTTAGTGCAAACCTTGGCTCTTTGTGCACAAATTAATCAAATTGGTCAAAATGTCATATTATTGGCTCAAAATTTACTAGATTAGAATTGGAAGTTGATGTTAGATGCGTTAGAACCGTATTCCCATTTAGGATGTTTTCAATGAACAATAATAAAGACAAGTGTCTCGTATAATAAATTTGATAGAAAAGAGCAATCTAGAACACTTAGGTGCAAAAATGTCATTTTGACTCAAAATGCTCTGATTAAAGTTAGCTACTTCATAAATTGCATTACCTTATTAAATGATACCATGGCTAAAATTGGCACTCGAATATAAAAATTTCAACTCTTTTAATGCATTTTAGTGTTTTTAAACCAAATTATGCACTTTGGTAGAAATTGGTCAAAAGCCTAGTTGAAGGTTATCGATGGCCAATTTTAGGTGTCTACAATATGTGCATAAATTCTTTCTTTTACCTTAGGGGCAAAACACTATTTAAAATAAGAATTAAGGGAGGTGACCGTTGTAACCAATGGTTCCAAAATTTTCTTGAGGATCTCAGTCAGTAATTAATAATATGTTTTATTATTACATTTACACGAGGTTTTAGCCCATGTTAAATATAATAAAACATTTATTATTTTACCAAGTAAAGTGTTAAGGGTCCAATAATGCTACCCACATAACATTAAATGTTCCAACACCCCCCTTAATGTTAAGTGGCGATATATACCATAATTGTCTTTATAATAAAGAAGTTACACTCCATGAACCATCCACATGATGAGTTTTAGGAGGTAACAAACAAACTTACACTCTATGAAAAATCCACACGATGAGGTTTAGGAGGTTTTAATTTAAGGATTTAAAAACTTTCATCATGTCATATTCACCTTCATAATGAAGGAATTATACTATATATCATAGTCACCTAAAGGTATTATACTATGTAACTATAGTCACCTTTAAATGAATTATACTATATAGCCATAATCACCTAAAACAATTATATTATATATCATAGTTACCTTTAAAAGAATGATATTATATAACCATAAACCACTTGGAGTGAGTTTATGTTGGCATGATCGTGAGACTACATCTCACTATTTCTCATGAATAATCAACCAAGTATATATTATAGTCTTTTATAATATAAGGACCTCCATGTTTATTGGAATCTTTTATAACATAAGGACCTCCATGCGTATTAGAGCCTTTTATAATATAAGGACCTCTATGATTCTAATAATTGGGTACAATGTAAACTTCTACACACAAAGTTTATCAAAATCACATAAATTAATATATTACAATGCTTTACAATGAGAATAAGTATAGAGAGAAAGAAGAAAACACATGACCCATATAGTCATTAGGAAATGACATTATCATGCACACTCATCAATGATAACTCTGAAAGGTCTTGTATTATACGAAATCGACAAAAAATGGTAGCATCAAGTCATTTTGTGAATATATCTACCACTTATTCATCTATAGGTGTAAACACCCTAATTTGGTCAAGCAACTACAAGTATCATGTCTTTTGTTTCTCTTTCACATGAATGTCTTAGTGATGATTATAACCCTTGTTCACATGGTCATTTTGAGTCTTTTGATCTTTTTTATGTTTTATATTTATTTGTTTCTGACACTTCCAATAGTCATAGGTCACCTTTTCTTAGTCTCAAGGGCCCCTAGCTTGTCTTCCTTTATTTTAGCTTTATTCTAAGTCTTAAGACACTAGCGCCACTTTTAAGATAGTAACACCACATGATGTTAGTGTCTACTTATGACTCTAGTGTCTGACCGACCCTTTCACCTATGTTTGAGTCCTAACCTCTTCAAGTCTTTTCTTATGTTTTTATCCCTTTTTTATAAATTATCGATAATGAACAAGGTATTATATTCGAAACAAAGATCCTTCTATATAAAGAGCCTCACAAGCCATTTACATCTAACACTTACTATTTTGCCACATAATTACATAAAATTAATCAATAGTACAATTAAATACTCTACATACTACTCAGTCTTCACACCTAGACATTACATGCTTCAAAGAAGGGCCTAAGTTAAAATCATTCTAGCATACTATGTAAGTTGATGATATACGTTCCCTAAGGGAGAACTACATGCAATATAATATCCCTAGCATTGGTGTTAATGTAGGAAACAATAAGGATAACATGGGTTCTACTCCACACAATCGTAACATCCCACAACCCAATTTGTCTTTTCCTTTTTGTATTTGATCCATTTATTATTTCATGTGTGTAGGTATCTATTAGCATTTAGAAGGAGTTTCAACCAAAATAATGACACAAATGATCCCTCAAATGACACAGGACCACCTATAGGACCTTTAAAACATCCTGTAACTTCCTTATAAGTTTTAAACAATCCCTATAGGAAAGACATTAGCACCATAATTAGACGCTAGTGCCACATGACACTACTAATAGGGGTGTTACTATCCTGAGCCAGATACAAACAGTCAAAAGATAAAATATTCCTCTGTGTTTGCTCAATCATTTCTAGTGCCTTAATCTATATAAAACTTAGTTTATCTCCAGATAAGTTTCTTTTCTCCTCACTTGCTATTTTTGAAAAGTTTAATTAAATCAATAATTTTCACTTTTATCTTTGATTAACAACATACTCATCCCTTTAACTACATAGGATTTACACAAGTAAAATCCTAAAAGGTTAAAACATTTCGTGAACCTGACTTTAAATATTGTTTTAATTCCTAATTTTTTTAGGGTTTACCTTCTCCAAAATTTATGCATTAAATCAGGGTTACAAAATTTTGATTTTTTGACATAACCTAGCTAATTTAATCAATCTTACATTAGGGTTTCATTTATATAATGTAATTTTTTGCAACACAATCCTAAATAAAAACCCTAGATCCACATATTATGTCCCTACACATAAATATGCAACTTTGAACTTATTTTGGGTGTTCAAACTTGGTTTAATGACTATTCCTTTGAGGCATTTTTACATATGGATGATTTATGGTAGTGCCTCAAGGATGTCTTGAGATATTCCTCAGCGTGCAAGTGATTTTCCAAGCGATCTTTATATAGGTTCTAGATAGGAATACCCTTAGGATTGATATGTAGATGTAGCCAACTCTTTGTGAAATTTTTACATGTAACCAACATAAAAAATGTGTGGGCCAACCCAAGGGAAGGTTTTTAATTTTAAAATCAACTATTTAGATAGCTTGGGACACTTCTAGGAAAGATAGACGATGCCAGTAACTGGTATCAACTGACTATTGTTAAAACTATCCAAGATGGATAAAATAGTGATCTAGATAATGACAATATTATGTTTAAGATAATAGAATATTTAGACATAGACTATGGAGATATTATATAGGTATGACGTGAAATAGGGAAGGCCAATATCAGAAATTGATGAATGGCTAGGAGAGAATGTGAACAAGAGCCAATTATGTATGCAAAAGTCATTTATGTTAAGGATTGATTAAAAGTGACATTTTAAAGTGTATAATACCAAATTTATGTGTATACAATAATGAAGGGTATGCATTATAGTAGTCATTTTAATATTTGTAGTAATAGTTAGATAAGTAAAATAAGTTGGGATAAAATAATTATGAAAAATTGAAGGATTAACACTGTTAAAAATATAGAGGAATATTGAAAGAAACATATTTTAAATAAATCAAGGGAATATTATCATCAAATGTTGAGGAGAAATAGAAGCATGTTGAGAAGGAATGGAAACATGTTGAGAAGGCATATAGAAGCATTTAGAGAAGAATTGAAGACATGTTGAGAAATATGAGGGACATTAAAAGAAATAGAAATATACGTTTGAGTATCAACTTGAGAAATGACTACCTTGGGAGGTTGACATTGACATACAATTTATTTCATAAATTTCTTAAATCTAGAAAATTTTATTACTATTTTTTGAGATATATTTTCTAAATCTATCCATATCTTATTCTTTATATATGGATTCTTGATCGAAATATTATACATAATTTTCAATCACATCAATATTTTGAGATCCTCTACCATTCAAAACATTTTCATCATTTTAAGAAGACACATTGGCATTTTGAAATGGTATATTATTCATATATTTTTCTAAAGTAACCTTAATTTTTACACCTTTAGACACATTTCTATATTCCATTTTCTTTTTTAATTTTGACATAGGATTAATCAAAGGAACTTCAACAAAATATATGGGGTTTTGATTACTCCTAACACACATTCTAGGTTGAATTTTATATATGATCAATTTAGGTGGAAGAAAATGAAATCAAACATGCAAAATACATATCATATAAGTACACTAGGGTGTGAATAATTTTTTTGATATTAACCTTGGGCTTGAGAAAAATAAAATAAAGAAAATGAAACTAGGGATATTAGGTATAATATTATGCAATGAAAATAACCATAAAAAAATAGGAAATTTAAGATTTAACACAATATAAGAGAGATAATCCTAGGGAATGTAAGGAGCATGCTAGGCAATGTGGGTCAACCAAATGATGAAACTCTATAAGGGTGTAGGATATCTTTTGTTTACCAAAATACGAAACCACAAGGATCATGCAAGAGCTTTGGTTTGCCAAAACTATCCAATTGCATTAATTAGGATAATTAATGGATGTAAAATAATGAATACAATTTGTAAAACCTAATTAATAATCTTAAATATAAATATAAAAAAATCATAAGAGTTTTGATACTTATCTTGTAATAATGTGGTATCCAAGTGTCATGCCCAAAATTTTCCATGACTAAAAACACACACCTAAAAACAAACCATTTTTTAAAAGAATAATGCATAACCCGCACAACTTATAATGTCCATCGTTTAGTCATCCTAGTGACATAATATGTACAATGCATCAAGCCAAATATCATATGTTGATATGACATGAATATAAATGCACAAGTGGTAGCACGGTCGCTACATAACTATGTCAACCTTGACTTTCCCAATTAGACCAACAGGTTCTCAACTGGATTAAAATTGCTTAGTGAGTCAGGCAGTCCTTCGATCCAAGGTCTGGATAAATATCACGATAAAGACATGCTAAGATACTACAATAAACACACATGTTAATAAGAACTAGTACACTAAAAGATCAATTATTAGGTCAAGAATCATTCACATAAGTTTTCACAAAAATGTCATTACTTTAATCTCAAACATAATATAATGAGATAGGGGCTTTAAACTAAATTGAAGATTGGAAAAATCACAACCTTAATCTATCCTAAAACCTAGACCCGATTATTTTCTCCTTGAAAATAGGTTCAAACGTAGTTCTCCAAAAGAATTTATGAAGAATATCCTCCATGAGACGTCATCACTGATAGTGGTTGAGAAACTAAGCCAACAAGGGAGGAACTAACATAATTCAAATTAAATCCCAAATTCTCAAAAAATCAATAAACAAAACGAAAGCACACATTGAAACATTCACTCAATGCAAAAAACTTTGACAACCCAAGGTGTGTGTGCTTACCTAAAAGAACTATTGCATAAGAGCACATGCAAGTAAAATAAAGATAACCACATTAATTTAAATACAAAGATAAGTCCCAACAATCCTTACAATGATAAAACTTGAATCAAAATGTGCATTTTCTAAAACTAGTAATATTTATCATCAAATTCCTACATGATTAATTAACGTAATGCATAAGTGTCCCTCACCACTTATGAAAGACTTTGTAACCCCTTACTTGATGATGATTGAAAATCAAGAACAAGCAAGAACTCTTAATGCACATAATAGGGTTTTTGAAATGAAAATAGTAATTGAAAGTATTCCCACATTACCATATATTAGTATAATTTTACGCTTTTGTAATGTACAATATTTTGAATGATACTCGTACCTCAAGGGGTCGAGAAATGAAAACTCTAGTTTATATTCAACATGAAAATATCATTCTCTAAAAAGAGTTAGTTTTGAAATTTATTTATAATGAAACAAGATTTGATAATATTAATTTGAAAGGTTTCCATGAGTTTACTTAGAAAAATAGATTCCTATTAATGATTTCATTGTTCATAAATTTAATACTTCATAAGTAGAACATATCATCCATTCAACATTTAAGTTAAACATACCATCCATTCAACATTTAGTTAATTTATTAGATCTTAATTATTTTGTTCAAGATTCTTACATTTAAAATTTAACTTACAATAGAATAATAGTGTTATGATAACGGTATCATACTATTTATAATTTTATGATAAATGCCTCAATTACTTAAAATTACCATTCACGTCTAGATATTTACCAAAGAAAATGATTATAAACCACTTTATCTCCACACAAATTTAATATTTTTCAATTCATAATATATTTTATAAAATATCTGAAATTCCATTCAAACATTCTAACCTTATCATTTTTATACCATCTTCTAGTTTGATTTTAATTACATGATCTAACTCTTAATTCTTTAAGCATAAGTTAAAAGCATGGGAAATTTATTATCAAATGCTAATATATATTTATTCATATTTATAATGGTTTGAATGACAAGTTGACAAAATAAAATAATAATATTCATATTTGTATTCTTGTTCGTAAATCTACCCCTAAAATTTAAATCTTTGGAGGAAGCAGAATACCATTGAGGCGTATTGTTTTAATTCAGATTGGGGATTGATCTATTAATGTTTAAAAAGTAAAACTAATCATTTAATTTTATTTAAATGACATACTCTTTAATTTTTTAGAAAAATATTAATGTCTGTAAGAGATTATCGATCCATTACGTTAGAAAGGTAATTTAATAAAATTTATACCAGGGAAATTTCCATCTTATTTCTGTAACTCGATCCAACAAATGAAACATAGAAAAACTACTATATTTTAAGAATGGATATCTGCTAAGTATTGGATACAGAATGACAAAATGCTTTTGAAATTGCTAATTGATATTCTATATCCTTTGAAAGAAACCCTTAAAAAGCAAATCAATCTACATTGTCATCTCTGTGACTGGAAGAGTCAAAGTTTCCTCTTTCCTTTTTGAGTCTTACATAGAATTGAATATAATGAATTTAGGGCAGAATAGTTTATATCTTTTGCCTGTGATTTTAGGGACTGGCTGACATATTAATCCATAGTCAAGTCCTATTTTTATTTAAACTTATAGTTATTAAAAATATTTTTATAGTTTTATTTATTTAATTATATCAACCCAATATATTATTTTAAACAAAACCTTTCATTAGATCGACCCCAAACAACACTTTTAATTATTAAACAGTATTAAGAATATATAGTTATATACAGGGTATTAATGAAATGCATTCGCTTGCAATCACGACTTGAGTTGTTTATATAAATTTGATAAATAGTTTTGAGTTCAACAAAAAAAATGATTAGCAATAAAGTTGCAAGATGAGTATGATCTAAATGATTATTTCTACTAAATTTTTAGTTTGTATAGGTTTAATGGGTTTTCGTCCTAATGACCCATTACAATCACCCTAACAAGCATAGAATTAATGTGGGTTGATCACACTAAGTCATCATCATCCAAAGAGTCAACCATCGAATGCTAACATGAATCACACATCTTGTCATTCAAATAATGATTTATAAATATCTAGAGTTGAGTATTGTAACAATATTGTACATAATCTTAGGTGTCATAAGATAGATTTTGTCTTATTATACTAAGTTGAATTTCCAATCCCATAGGAACATGAAGAGTCATTTGGGAATGTGAAGTGAACAACCATCTTGGTTTATTTATCTATAATGCTTTACTAAATTTAAAATTGAATCGTGAAGACAATTTTGGCTTGCACCAAATATTGTTCATTATCATACCATCATTATTTTTTCTGGTTGACAGTGGTATTAGAACTAGTTTTTTAAAATAGGTCTATCTTTTTACTCCATTCTTCTTTCTTTTTTTCTAATCATACATCCTGTGCAAACTTGTTTCAATTTTATTGTTTGTCACTCGCTGATGGTGTCTCAACTCTAGATGGCATCCTAGTTGTAGAAGGATGTTATTGGCTAATTTAATGTTGTTGTAAGCTTGAATAAAGCATTAATTCTACTCTTGGAAGGCATAACTATCCTTATGAGGATTGTGTGTCACAACAAGACTTTATTATCAATGTAGGTGTGACCTTCTGAGCTATTGTGTGGACCCCTTGTACCCTATGTAGCATATTTATGATGGTATTTTACCTAATTGGACTGCATGAAAGTTATAAACCTATTAGGGAAGGTGTATTTAACTATTAAAGTACAAATTCTATCAAAGTTACGACTCTGTTTCCTTTATATTCTTGATTTCTAGATTACATTGGCTCTAAGAAAGGCATCTTATCTGATTTTGGTACTATTATTCTGATTTAACTATGCAAAGGCCTAAATCTGGGATTGAAAGGCACATTTTATGTTTTATTTGGAAATGCTACATTACATCATGGATGGAATCTTTCTATCTTTTCTTATCTGTTGAAGTATATTCTTGTACCTATGTAACAAGGAGTTGCATTTGATACATTCTCCTTCCACCTGACATTAAGTTGGTATTACAATTGGCTCTTCATTTAAGAAAATTGGAAAGTTGGTTTTTCATTTCTCATCCCAATATTGGAATTTTATTTGCATATATGCTAGAGGAGAAGTACTTTTCATGCCTTTTCATTAAAAAACAAATTTATTTTTTTGAATGCTATTTTTCAAAATGTAAAGCATTTATAAATTTGAAGCATTTAATAGCTTAAAACAAGTTACTTCAAGCATAATTTGACAAAAAAATCAAATTGTGAAAATCAAGGATAAATAAGGTGACCTACTCTTTACCCATTCATTTTTATTGCAAGGCGTTAATCCATAAATTAAGAAAAATTGAGTATATCGTCAAGTAAGATGTTTTCTTCTTAAGTCAGTGCTAATGATAGAGTGAATCATTTTGACATTACACCTAGGTACCACATACCATTCTTATCTCATGTGTCTTAATGCCTCTTTCATATACTACCAAGTATATAGAAAGGGCAAGCTTCTTCCACATATCAATAAATATATATAAAGGAAAAGTATATAGATAGGTTTGGTATATAGGTTTGGTATATAGAAAAGGGGATATTTTAGAGTGATAAGGAACCAACTTTGGGGGTTTCAAACAATCAAAACTCAAAATTAAAAAAAAAATGCATTCAATCAAATCAATCATTGGCAAAAATTGACCAACAAAGACAAGTGGTTAGAATGGTTTTGATAAGTGGAGAACATAATCATATTAAATGATCTATGGTTTGATATTTACACTAGAGATACACAACCAATTGAGCCAACATGGAATATACAATATATTTAGACATGGAAGTATAAAAACTAAAGACACATCTCAGTTGATGGAGATGTGTTTTGTCGTATTCAAAGGTTTAGTACTCCATTGGGAGCACTTTAGAAATTGAAAGAATTATATGATTCCACTAAGAATTGGAATTCGTTCAATTGCAACTAAATTCGTTTAACCTAGAGTAGAAAGATGGTGATGTGATGAGATTGGCTTCTAAAATATGTGTAATCAAGTATGATGTGGATGCCACGAATGTCAAAATCGACATCTATATGACCGCATTCAAAAAATCCCTTCTTCTTAACTATTTAACCTACCCATAATCTCTACAAACAAATAATCAATTAAATACTCTCACATTTAATCAATTCATTGAAAACATGGTGAAAAGAGAAAAGGCCTTTGGAATAAAAAATGAGTTTACATGAGAAAGTGTGTGTTATGTAAAGGAAAATTATTCCAAAACATCCAATAAAGTCATGTTTTAACCTTTTAGGACTTAGATGAATGTAAATCTTATGTTTGTTAAAAAACTAAGTATAATAAATCAGGGTAGAGATATTTAATAAATACAACCACTAATTTGTTACATAATTGAGTAACTTTGACCCTTCTAAAAATAGTAATAAATAATATAAATAAGAACTTAGCTGGAAAATGACTGAGATGAATGATCTGGAGATTAAAAACTAAGGTAAAGGCTAGTTTGAGTGTCACAAATAAGATCCAAGTGTCAAGACCCCTCCTAAACAGTAGTGTCGTAATTGGATAGTAGTAGCATGAGGCGCTAGTGACCTATTTTGGCCTGATAGTGTCCTTTATGTAAGATTGTCCTGAGCTTCTAGGTGCACCTATGTCTTGATCTGTAAGGTTTGTTTATGCGTGCACAAGTTTTAAAACCCTGTAGATTGCCTATTTTGACTGGTTTTATGAGCAAACTCTAATCCTCCATATTGTTAGGGCACATGGTTGATACAAGCTGAAAAGTGTGTTTGTTAGTGAGGTAGGTTGGACATCCTCAACAGCCTAATGTGAAGAGAGTTGCCTACATATCAATACTTTTAAGAGGGATCAAGCCCGTTTTAGTTCTCCCCACCTAAGTGCTGGTACAAGTGCAATTGAATCTAGTATGATAGTTGAGTTAAGTGCTTTGAATGTGTTTGAGACTGAAAATTTGAGTAATCTAAGCTTAGGAATGCTGTAGATGGTAGTATGCAAAAATAGGGCAAAATAGACATTGATAACCTTAATTGTGCACAATTTGTGCTGATTTTGCATATGTAATTTGCATTTGATTTATATCTAGTGGTTAGAGGGTTAAAATTCATGTATATATAATTTTTTGGTGCTTGTGTGGGTGCTAAAAGAGGTTTAGGCCAACCCTATGAGGTCTTATATTTAAAAAGATATTTGTTTGTGAAAAGAGGAGGGAATACTAGGCACGAAGGGCCAAGACACAAGAATGAAGGTTTGGGACTGCTTTAGGGATGACTAGGGACACATGTGGCCGACACAAAGGTTAGATAAGTGTTTAAATAGGATTTAGAATAGGTTTAGGGCTAAGCTATGGATAGATGATCTCAAGTAGCACTCTCAACACTCAAGTGTCATTTTTAGGTGATTACATTTGCCCCTCCCGCCCCCCGCCCCCATTTATTCTAGAAATGCAATAAAGTGAAATGACTAGGAAAAAGGAAAAAGAAATGTACCTAGACTTACCTAAGGGGTGAAGTTGGGTTTAAGTATGTGAATCATGCTTCAATATGTGTCCTGCAAGTGAAACATGCATAGATCAGTCCTTACTTAGGAGATATAAAAAAACAAAGACAAAACTAAGTAAATAAGTAAAGCTAAATAAAATTGAGTAAAGGGACAAGAGAGATGAAGCTTGTTAAGTGTGAGTCAAATGTGCACCCAAGTACATACTCTAACATTTTATGAAGAAGGATGTGAGATAAGGAGAGCTAAATTAGGAAGATTGTTGCCAAAGCCAAGAGAACTAAAAATAATCTCTATGTACTAAATGAGATCACAAAAGAGAAATGCTTCATGATCAAGGTAGATGAAAGATGGTTGTGGCATAGGAGGTTAAGTCATATGAACTTTGACAATCTATTCAAGATCGACTCCAAGGGATCTATGAAGAATATGCCCAAAGTATCTAAACCTACAGATGCTCTTTACAAGGCATGTCAACATGGTAAGTAAACTAGGAGAATATTCAAGTCTAAAGAACATTCCACTACTATACCTTTATAACTAATCCATACTTATCTATGTGGACCTATAAGGATTCATAGCATTCAAGGAAACAACTACCTCATGTTGCTTATAAATGATTTCACAAGAATGACTTGGGTAACATTCTTGAAGGATAAGTTAAAAACTCTAGTTAAGTTCAAAACCTTCAAAGCTTTGGTTGAAAATGAAATGAATGTGAAGATTAAGTGTCTTAGGTCTGACAAAGGAGAAGAGTTTTGGTCAAATGATTTTGATGAGTTTAGTGAGGTCAATGGAATAAGAAGACAATTCTCAGCTGCTAAAACACTCAACAAAATGAAGTGGTTGAGGGAAAGAATAAAACAGTCTAAGAGAGGGCAAGGATCATGTTAATGAGTCCAAGCTATCAGATGGTTATTGGAGAGAAGCTATGAGTACTACAGTTTACACCTTAAACAGAGGTTAGATTAAGATCAATGTGATAAGACTCCATATGAATTATGGAAAGACAGAACTGCAAGTGTCAAACATTTCAAGGTTTTTGGGAGTGAATGCTATATTAAGAAAGATGATGAGGACCTAAGCAAGTTTGATTCAAGATCTGATGAAGGTTTCTTCTTAGGATATTCATTAGTAAGTGTTGCCTATAGGTGCTATAACAAAAGGTTTCAAAATATAGTGGAGAGCACAAATGTGAAAGTTGATGAGACAAAGAATCCATATTCTCAATCAAAGAATGATGGAGAAATAGAGATAGATGAGGATGAAGAAGAAAGTGAGGAAAAAAAAGACTCAAAAGGTCCTTCTAGGCAAATTAAAAAGGATCATCCATTATTTTAGATCAGTAGAAACAAAAGTATAGGTATACAAACAAGGAGAAGAATGGTGAGTGATGTTGCCTTAGTTTCGAAAGTTGAACCTAAAAACTATATAGAAGCAAGTGAAGATAAGTTTTGGTTAGATGCAATGAATCAAGAGCTAAATCAAATTGAGAAGAATGAAACTTGGGAGCTAGTACCTAGACCTAAAGATAAAAACATCATTGGTACAAAATGGGTTTTCAGGAACAAACTGAATGAGATTGGAGAGGTCACTAAAAACAAAACTAGACTTGTGTGCAAAGGGTATGCTCAAGTAGAAGGAGTGGACTTTGAATAAATCTTTACTCCTGTAGCAAGGTTAGAGGCCATTATGATGTTTATTACCTATGTAGGTTTCAAAGGATTCAAGATATACCAAATGGGTGTTAACTCAGCCTTCCTAAATGGGAACTTAGAAGAAAAGGTATACATTGAACAACCCAAAGGTTTCTTATTGACTGATAACAAAGATTATGTTTGCAGGTTGAAGAAGTCCTTTTATGGTTTAAAACAAGCCCCTATAACTTGGTATGCTAGACTTGATAAGTACCTTTTAGACCAAGGATTCAAGAGAGGAGTTGCAGATAGTAACATATATGTCAAAATTGAAAATATTCATTAGTTGATAGTGGTAGTCTATGTGGATGATATTAGCTTTGGTGGAACTAATGAAGACATGACCAAAACTTTTGTAGAGGTGATGAAGTCAAAATTTGAGATGTCTATGCTTGGAGAATTGTCCTTCTTTCTTGGACTTCAAATTAGTCAAACTAAAAAAGGTATGTTCATTTCATGGGTCAAGCATATAAAAGAGATGTTAAAGAAGTTTAAAATGGAAGATTGTAAGGCTGTAAGTACACTTATGGTTACAAGATGCAAGCTAAGAAAGGAGGATGAATCCTCAAGGGTTGATCAGACAAAATATAGATCCATGATTGGGAGTTTGTTGTATACTACAACATCTAGACCAGATATCATGCAAGCAATAGGTCTTGTGGGAAGATTCCAAGCAAATCCTAAAGAAATTCACCTAAAAAAAATCAAGAGAATACTTAGGTATCTCAAAGGAACATTGGAAGATGGTTTATGGTACCCAAGGAGTTAAAAAGTTTGATCTAGTAGCCTATACAAATGCAAATTGGGCTGGGAGTCTAGATGACAAAAAGAACACTAATCGAGGAGCCTTCTTCTTAGGTAAGTGTCTAGTCTCATGGTTAAGCAAGAAACAACCTTCAGTAACTTTATCTACTTGTGACACTGAGTACATTTCAACAACCTCATGTTGTACTTAAGTGTTGTGGATGAGACAAAACTTGAGAGACTACAAGGTAGAGTTTGATGGCCCTGTTCATATTATTTGTGATAATACTATTGCCATAAGTGTTTCAAAAAATCTTGTCTTGCATTCAAGGACCAAACATATTCCTATCAAGTATCATTTCTTAAGAGAATAGGTGAGTGAATAAAGCATTAAGCTTGAATTTGTGTCTACCCAGGATCAGATTACAGATATCTTGACTAAACCTCTTCCAAAGGCTACTTTTGAATATTTGAGACATAAATTAGGTGTGATTCCTGTTTCTAGTAGCCACTAAGCAAGACAAAATTCTTAGGGGGAATTGATGAGGAGGTTTTTTAATTCCAAGAATAGAAAAGTACACAAGCTGTGAAGTCAAAGGGGGAGTCATGTCAATCTGTCAAGAAGAAGCTATCTAAGATATGCAATATGAAAGGGGGAGTTTTCTGACATGATCTTTTATTTTTGTATATTGAAGTGTTTTTTCAGGTAAGTGCTTTATCATTAATGTCAAAGGGGGGGATTAATTTGTATTAAGAAGATGTTTCCCAGTAAGAAAAGTCTCTTTGAATAGGTTCCATCAATGAGTTGTTGCCATCAATGACAAAAAGAGAGATTGTTGGGAATGTGTTACAAAGGTATGCACAAATTTGTCATTGATGTCATTGTTGTTCTTGGTGTTGAGTTCATAAATCCTTATTTGAGGAACCTAGTGAAATCGCATAGACCAGGTAGCATGATGAGTTGATCCATTTGATACTTGTGTGAGAAAGGTTGGTAGTGTATGAGTAGGATATGAGTTCACATGGCATGTGGATGAGGTTTTGAACATAGTTCAAGTGGTTTCAAGGCATGATCATAGCCTAAGTATGACTAGCAGTATAAGGCCTAGTGTACAAAGTGACATATAGTGGCCTAATGAGGGGTCAAGATCATTTTCAAAGGTGGAATATCTCTTGAAAGCATTGGTAGATCTATGATGGGTCATGTTAAGTGGATGGACAAAGTTTGAAGACAATACTTGAAGGAGAAAGCATGAAAACCTGTGACAAGGTTTCTTATGTGTACAAATTGGGGTATTACAAACTTGAGATGAGATTACTTGTACTCGTTAGCACGTGCAACCTTGCATGAGAGCCTAACAACTTCATGGAATTTTGGAAACGTCCCTAGATTGATTTTCCTCGCATTGGTTTTGAAGATGAGGGGCAATCCTTTATGAATGATTGCTAAGAAGTGAAACCAATAAAAAAACTTATAATGACCCAATAACAGAGATATAATCGGTTATAGCTCAGAATGGTTATTTTGACCTAGTTTAATGTTTGGAACATGTAAAAGACTCTCCAAGGTTTTCTTAGATGGTTTTGGTTTGTCCTAACAATAAGTATAAGCTATAGGAAAACCCTTATTTTCAAGAATTTTGATGTAGCAAGCAGGGTTGACCAAGTCAAAGCATGTAAATTGATGGAGGATGATGTGTAGGACTCATAGTTTATGCCCATGAAAATTTTTGATCAGGTTGTAGACCAAAAATATGCTAAACTGATCATGGAGGTTAGCCTATCACTAAACATGCCTAATGAGCAAAATAGTGAGAAAACTAGGTGAGAATGAGATTAGAGATTGGTTGCAGAAGACTAGGGATGGATCCTAATGCATGGTGTAATTATTAAAGACCTATCCATCATATTCCCTTGGCTTAGAAGTGTTGATGATGCCTATACTCAATCAAAAAGTTGTTATCAAACTGGTCTATCTAAGATAGGAAAGTCTGTGTAGAGTGAAGTAGTGAGATTGGTCTGTAAGACCAATATTGATATATAACCATGAAATATATATTTTAAGAGATGATATAAGGATTATAAAGGCTCACATAAACTCATTGGAATATCACAAAAATATTCACACAGGTGTTTTAAGAGTTGATTTTCTTGACTGTGTTTTTATGCTACAGACAACTTTCTTTGTGTATGTGAAAATGATGTTTCTGAGTCATTTTTCACTAAGTTGAAGGATCCAATGCTATTTAAGGTGTTATAAAGGACTCATAGAATCATGTGAATGTATTTGTCTTCATTATAATTCCCTATTCAAGTATGGAGAGTCAAATGCTTTTGACTATTTGTTAACAGTGTTTTGTGGTTCTGAGTAAGCCATTTGCAAGAGTGTTCTTGAGGCCTTTTAGCGTGAGTGATGAAGACCAAAGCACTTGGTGATGACCATGAGTTCATGGAGGATATGTTCATATGATTTTTTTAGGTTTATGTGGCAAATTTGAATGATTGAGTCATATTTAGTTGACAAACTTTTTTGCAGTAAGAAGACGTAAAAGGTGAGTAGGCGTAATTAGTGGATCCAAGTAGTGAAATGGGTCAAATTGAGTTGGGGACTCAAGGTGAGCTTATCAGGGGTATATTAGAAGAATTTATTATGTTTTTCATCCATTGGTTAAGAAAATTAGTGTTCCTAAGGGTCAGAGTGGTAATGTATGGATAAGACCTACCTAATTGCATTAGGTCTCAATTAGGCTTAATGGTGGATTGGGTCCTTATGGACTATGACCAACTTATGTAATACTTGTGTTACCTTTGAAATGTGTGTAGTGATCTATTCCAAATGTATTTCATGTATGTAAAGTTTCATTTCTGACCAAGATGGGTGAGAATAAGGGGCAAGTACTTAAGAAGGCTTAATAGGCCTAAATTGACTAGTTAAGATATTGAGCATATGTGTGAATGAGATAGGTGTTTGGAAACTAGGTGAAGGTATTGAATATCATCAAAGAGGTATTTTGAATATTTTATGAAGATTTCTTGTGATTTCATAAGTGTTGAAAAAGGGCATTTGACCTAATACTGCCGAGGAAAGGGCTAGTTGAACGAGAAGGCCTAAGAGGTTGTTTGAGTGAGTTTGAAGGGTAAAGAGTGAAAAACAAGGTTGTCATCTACAGTTGAGTTATAAATAAATGTTATAATGTGATCATATATCAAAAGATACTTATTTATTTCTAATTTACCTAGGGGGTTGGATCCTCCTTGCAAGATAGAGCTTACATAAGACTAGTTGAGTGGGTGCTTAACTAGGTAGGGGTTGGAGCTCCTTGTGAAGTTAATGCTTCACTAAACTTTGGATCTTGAAATTATAGGAATATAGTCCATGTGCATGGTTCAATGAGTTTTATCCACCAAGAGGGTTTCCCACATATCTCTTGTGTTCTCTTGTGATATGCTTGTGTAGTTGCTTGTTTATACATTGATCTTTTATGTGGATAAATGCTTCATGGAATAATGAATTGAATTGAATGGTTATTGTTAATCAACTAATTCACCCCCCCCCATATCAATAACTACTTAAAACATAGGTAAGTGTGTGTTTCCATCCATATCATGGAAGTTTGTTAGAACCTATGCATTAAGATACTTGATAGATAAATTTAGCTTAAACTTACAAGGCAAATATACATAGACTAAATGTACATAGAGCATAATATTAACTCAAAATTTTACCTTTGTATAAGTAAAAGGTGTTGTCCTAATAGAGACAGATGCAGTAATAGATGGGCCAGTAGCTAGATCCAAAAATGTAAACAATGGTTGTGTCAATTCAAATATTGTAAATGTCAACTATGATGATGAAGGCACCGTCACCTCTTGTGACATAAAAAATGACATACATATTATTCAATTTATATGTAAATTAATTGTTGGATAAATTAAATTTACAAATATAACTTAAACTCAACATGACATTTATATAAAATATACCTGCATCTGTGTAGTGGTTGATGTTTGCACACCAAATGTGTGTGCCAAAAACTATCACTCATAAGAATATTATCCAATCCCTCTAAACCAATAGTGCCATCATCATCAAAAGGTCCAGTGCACATAGCTCCACAAAAACTGCAAGGGTGGGGTCAGGTATGCACACTAGGTGGCATATTCTAGCATCGGTCTGCGAGAGCCTACTTGTATGCTGAATGAGTGCATCAATGAGTTAACTAAGAGCATGTAGAGTGTCAATCTCTATGGCATACTAAACTATAGAGGGGATCTTAGGATCAAGTGGCTTTTGGATATGGATCCTCTTAGGCTGATTAGGAACACAATGTGCACCTAGTTGATCTTACACAGAGCCTTTTCCTTGGCCCTGAAACTCACTAAAATAAAAATAGTTCAAAATCTCATTGAGGACAAACTCATATTAGAGTTTTCTTAAAAATATAATGGGACCTTGCAGTTGTTACATGGTGGATAATCAAACACCATCCACTATCAATCCCAAAGATTCATTGTAATTAAATTATGTTGGCAGTGATGAATTGGAAAACATTTAGTAGTAGTCGAGAATGGTGCATTGGTGGCAGGGTCAATGAATAAGGCACAAATTGAGGCCTTGGATATTTCTTTGTTCTTGACCTGAAGTGTTGATAATTTGTCAGCATAATAAGCCCTACAACTATCCTGATATGAAGTCCATCTATTAATTTAACTCATTATAGAGTCAATTTGACCTAATAATGTCTCTAGGGAATTAGCTAGATGGGTGCGGTGGGGGTTGTTGGAAGTGGGATCTCTCATTCTTCCAATTATTTCTTCAATTTCAATTTTATTTCCCATAATGTTATCAATTAGAATCTCTTGACTTCCTAGGGGATTTTGTGAAACTGTAGGAGGGTTACGTGGAGGGATAGGAGGAGGAACAAGAGGGTTTTTTGGAAGGTTAAGTGGAAGGTTAAGAGGAGGAACAATGGGGTTCTATGGAGGGTTAGAAGGGTTAGCAGGATGGGTTGTTCAAAAAAAATAAATTACAACTAAAAATTATGGTTAACAAGTGTAGATTTGTAGCACTTACCTCTTCTACATGGCGTCATCATCGATCAACGGCTTCTTGGGATGAATTTAGTGGCTTCCTATCAAGCTTTTGCCTCTCTCACATAAAACATAATCAGGGAAGGCAAGGATGACAAAGGAAACTCAAATGCAAAATGATGAATTTGCCTTTAGTTTTTGGTTTTTTTTTGTGACACAGGTAATGTGATCACGTTATTAACACAATCGCATTATTGAAATCAAAAATAATACAATCACTTTAATAATGTGATCGTGTTATTGTTTAAAATAGTGTGATCACATTTTTTAATAACGTGATCACATTATGGCTCGGTAATTATCAAGAAATAATTTAAATAACCCAATTGCATTGATTAAACAACACAATCATGTTATTTTTTAATGTGATCGCGTTATCGAAAATGTCCATAAAATTATCCCCCAACTCTATGCACTTACCCATAGTTTAATTGTTTTTGTCATTTTTTAAACATTACAACTGAAGTGTGACCCACACAATTATTCGAGGATTTAATTTATCTTATTTCCATTTTTTCAATAAGGCTTCTCAAGAATTCAATCATGTTTAGGTGAGGGTCAAATTAAAAACTAGTTTCTAAAATCATTAAGTAATTATGATGTCCTAAAAAGGAAGGTATATTTTAATTATATTTTACTAGTTTAATAGTTTACGAAGACATATATACATTCATCTACACGCAAGTGAAAGCAATAGTGAACCAAGGTAACAATTACTATAAAATAGGGTTACCACCCTAATACTCACCAAGGGATAATCCCTAATAAGCACTACACCAACTCTGATCCTAAGGGCATGTAAAACAAGGAGAGTTACAAAGATCTATTCATCTTGAGGCAACTAATGTCAAAGCAAAACAAGATTAATATATAGGTACTAATAATAATCAAACATAGATTAATCTAAAATATAATTTATTTATTATTATACATATCAACAACTTAATAAACTGATGCGAGGGACAATGAAGAGGCACCATTATCCTAGCCTATGACCTAGACCTCATACCCCCACAACTTGGGAAATTCCATATCAGCTCCTTAGAATTAGATTCCAATGTAGTTCTCCTTTAATTTGTGATGGATCTCTTCTGTGAGATGTCATCACTAAAAGAGGTTGGCACTCTAAGTCAATAGTGGAAAAGCTAACGTGACTCAAGTGAGCTTTTATACAATCTAGATATCAAATTCAAGGTGAAACAACACACTTAAAAGTCATTTATCGTAAAACACCTTGATAGCTTAAGGTATGTGTGTTTACCCAAAGCATTCTCATGTGATAACACATACAAGGGTAAAAAGTAACAAAAATGAACATACATTCCTTTGATCCAATTAGATCAAAAGTCTCAACAAACTTACCTTACACTGCTTGGAGAATTTCCATCTCTGAAGCATTTTTCTATTGGCAACCAAGGTCAAGACGAAAGAACACAAGCTCACTTTGAGGGTCACAACCCAACGACTATGTAATATCCTGAACCAAGATATTATTTGAAAAAACTTGTTTTTATAGAAATTCCATTTATAACAATTATATAATTTTTTATTTTTAAATAATAATATATTGAATTAAATATAAAATGATTCCAAAGTTTCTAGATTTCAAATATTACAATCAAATAGAAGGGTTTTCGTCCTTGCACCTATTCACACACTAAGGGTTTCCATCCTTAATTGTAAGTATAAAGCTTCAAGCTTATACAATATATAATGTTAATACATAAATGTTTTTAATGAATGATTCTCTCCATCCCAAAAATGAATCATTTATATATACAATTTGATATTGAAAGTTGTGATCTTTCGATGGTTGCATCCCTTCATATTACTTAAATTAATGTTGTTTTTACTAATATATATTAATGATTAATTGCATTAATATTGTTGTTAACTACTGAGCCTTCCTAGCAAATTATTGGCAATACCTTAAGATGGCCAACGATCTTCATTAGAGCAGTAATTCTTTAAATACAAGGCAACGCTGATCACCAAACTTAATTGGTTTGATCTTTGGGTCAATTGTCTTGGCTATGTGATGTGGAGTGGGCAGTGCTATATTCTGTCTATTGATTTTACTATTTTGGGGTGCTGCCATCATCCTTGATGATTCTTTAACAATTTTCAAAGGGTGCATTAAAGTGTCCTTGGTTGGTTATAAAGTGGCATGTGGAAAAGGAGTAGAATTTTGGGATATTATAGACTAACTAAAGTCACAATTGCTATAACACATATTACGAATTTAAAAATAAGAATAATACAATGCATAAGGAAATACACCCTAAAAATCCACACTGAGGGTAAGCTTTCTAAGGGTTATATTCTAATGTCTAGGTTAAAAGAGAACTCGACTAGTGTAGTTATTGTTGTCATTCACACTTGGGAAGCATCCTAAGGGTTTGTTATTTATGTCCACACCCACTCCCTGAGCTACCTACATATCTACGATGACCACCTTCATATATAAAATTAGGGCTTGCTATAGTTCACATGTTACCAAAATGAATGTATGTTCATATCTGAAGGCATATGGTTTTCATCATCTTGTTTACAACTAAGCATGATGAAGTTACCCTTGCAGGTAATTCCATGACCACTAACTGGCCCAAGTGCATCTAAGAACTTCCAAAGGATTATAGGAAGCATCCAAACATAAGGGAAAGCATGTATAAAGTTCTGAAGTCCAATCAGAGGTTAAATCAATAACACACTCTACTACTAATGGAACATCGTCCTTAGACCTAATTATAGGACAACTAAGCCCTTATAAAAATAAAAAGCATTTAAGGCCCAAAACCTAAACCAAGGCTATAAGCAATTGTTTTAGGTTATTAAAACACATGAAATCCACTGAATTATTTAGAAATGGAAAAGATGCACTTGAAAAAAATACACAACCAACAACAACCCTAAATGATACAAAGCAAAGTAACTCCAAGTTGGCTAAACTGGATACAAAATCACCCTTGTTTTAATTCAAAAAAAAAAGATTAATGTTTTTTTCGAAGTATAAAGACATGTTTCCAAGCTATAGGCATCGTGACTAAGTTACTGGAATATTTTTATTTGAAATAAACCGATAAATTTACATAGCCTTTTGAAATGAGTTTAATAGTCGGAAGTGCTTCACCAAATTTATTCATAAATCTGACTTTAAATTTTCATTTTATTGATAATTTTAAACTATTTGAATTGTACTAAAACTTGAAGATTTGAGAATTTTCATTATTTAATATTTTATTGTCATTGATTCCTAATGCCTTTCAAAATTGGCCAAAAATGATAGTTGCTAATGGGATTAAAATTCATCTAATGGTTGTTTGTATATTTAAAAACTTAAAAGAATTAAGTTCTTAATCTTGAAATAGGGAAATCTACTTTTTATATATTTATTTAACACTGATTTCTAGTTGACTTTTAAAAGCTAAAAAAGTGCAATAAACCTACTTATAAAAAACCATTGTTTGAAAACTAATAAATTTTGTTTGAAGTTAAAGGGAATAAATTTATCTAACCAAAACACTGGTAATTCTTAGCCAATTGGAAATCATTTACAACTACAAATTTGAGGGTTTTCAATTTTAGATAGTTTTTTTTTTGTTTTCCAAACAGGGTTTCACAAGGTTAAAAGGTGTCGACAACTTATTATTCATTCGAAGGCATCAAAATTTGATTGCTTGAAATTTAATTGTGGGACCCATTTGAAGAATGAAATGGGTTTAAGTTAGAATGGTTATTTAAATCTTGGCTTGAAGAGGAGTTCTACTTATGCCCTCTAGTTGTTTTAAGCTAATAACATATTAAATATGATATGATCTCAAATCAATGATTTTTTTTTGTTTTATGAAAAACATCTCAAAAGAGATTCCACATTTGGGTAAGACCCAAGGAGGCAAGGGTATCTCTTCTGCCAAAATCACCCAGGGCTTGCCCCTACCCTGTGCCCTTTTGTCATGTGAAAATAATACACCTAACCAAAATATAAACAATCATCAAGCCATGTATGTACCAGTCAAGAAAACCAACAAGACTAGAATCTTATGTCTCATGCAAAAATCGAAGTCAAAAAGAAGATCCAACATAGTTCCAATCAAGCCCAGACTTGGAAGCACACTTCACAACCGCATATAACAATGGAGAAGAAGTTGAGGAGAACCAAAAAAATAACAATAACAACCTGATGAGAAGGAAATGACAACTTTACATAGATTCTAGTAATTAGTTATATTATTATCTAGGACTAACATGTGCAAGAACTCATTCCTTAGCTTTGTTGGCCACCGTAAGGTAGGAATACCAAAGCCTTTCACTTTAGAGGAAGAAAAATGATTTATTATTTGTTCAAACTAATTTTTCTTAGGTTATTTGATTCCAAATAATAGCATATAGAAAGTGAATTGAATTAAAGTAGTTAGTTTTTTATCTTTGTTCTAGGTTTTTTGAGCTAAAAAATGCCTTAGGTGTTTTGTTAATATCATAAACATTGCAAAAAATTAAATATTAAATGTATTTCACTTAGTTATTTAGCATTATATAATCTTTTAATATGCATAAGTGTAAAATGTTACTTCTAAAATATTTTGTGAAGTTATTAAGGTGTTAACATCTAAAAGTTTTCCACTTGATGCAATTTTTGGTGGGATGAATATCCACCAATGAATTAAACCAATCTCCACCATTAGTTTAAGGTTTCACAAAAATGCCCTAAATTTCTTTATGAAAATTCAACTCTTCGAATTTTTGCCCTCGTTTCTCCTCTTTTGATTTTTTAGGTTTGGTGAAGGGGTTGGAAGAAGAGTTCAGAGAAGAAGAACACAAAAGATATAAAGTCCTTGCTAGTTGGAATAAACACATGTGTGTGTCAAATAAACAAGCTATATTCATGCATATTTATTTAAATCAATATAAATAAGAATATTTTGTTATTATTTATTTCTTAAAACTATTTTTTAATATATATTTTTATTTATTTATTTATTTGAAACCTCTATTGCCTCCTATGCAAGCGCAATCGGGTTTGGCTCGGCTATGGCCATTGGTCACTAGGGATAGCAAAGGTTGTCCCCCCTTCCTCGAATTGCACATATTAAAAGTTTCCAAGGGTTGGTTGGTCTGACCCCCCACCCTTCCTAGAACTTTAAGATCACTTCATGTCGATGTCTAACTATTTGGATAACTTGTTAGCACAATTCTGGGCAGAGTGATCCTCCAAAATTTTTTTCCTTTCCTTCAATGTGGAAAGTATATGCTCTCATTTGGATTCATTGCAAAGGATATTGGAGAAGTGAGTGTTTAAGGAATTTATTACCACATCTAAAATACTGGTTTAGAATAGTGGTGGCAATAGGGAAATTGCCAGGTCTGTTGTTGGTTTTTAGGGCACTTATAATTCTACTCACTGGGCTATCATTTTTTTGGTCCCTTTGGGGAAGAGCAATGATAATGTGGTTTTCTTTGTCAACAATGATGCCTTTGGGAGGAATGTGGTTTTAATGGTTGTGGAAGATAATATTATTTAGTATGGCTTCTTGTTTGATGATTTTTGTGTATAGCTTTTGATGCCTTTCTCTAGCTTGGTTTTTTATAATATGGGGTTTGTCTCCATTTTAGGGTAGTATGATTTTGTTCATTGTATTTTTTATGAGTCCATTTTTTAATGACATTGTATATGTTATACTTGTATCAATGTATTCATTCTTGCGGTTTATCAGTATGTGGAATTGTATATTTTATATGTTTTTTTGAGAAAATGTTGTATTTGATTATTTTTTCTTTATATATAATTGTATTTCCATTTATTCATGGTTCATTTTTATATAATTTTGAAATACCATTTTATTTTAAAAATTTGTTATTTAAATTTATTTCCCCTATATCACATTAAATTTGTATTTTATAGTTATGTAGGAATGTCACAAGTTTAGTGGAAGGTAAGAAAGAAAGATAATAAAGAGAAACAAATCTAAGACACATACTTGTTTTCAACACCATGAAATGAGCATGAGTCACTCCATGATTGGAAACGAACCTTGGGCTCAATATGTTAATTACATGACATTAATTTAGAAATTTTTTAAAAAGGAAACCCTATGATGGAAGGATTACTTTAAGTAGAGATTTTTTCAATGAATCCATAGCAAATTATTAGTACATTTTCCCCATTAGCATTTAGAATCACTTTTGGGAGTCAATCATTGTGGTGACTTTTGACCATTTTTGGTCACCATGGAGGAGCACCATTCAAATTCAGTTCATAGTTTCCAGTTCAATCGAAGTTTGGTGAAGGGGCTAAGGCGAAAAGGGAATTAAGAATTCATATCTTAAGGTTTTGGTCTTTGCATGTTTTTACGCAAATGACTTAGAAAAAGACATAGTGCATTTCCAAAAGGTTGTCCATCACACTTTTTGGAAAAAGACTAGTCAGAACTTTTGATCCGAACAAATATCTGAAGATTTCACAAAAAATGTTCAAAGTTTTTGGTGATTTATTGTAGAGGTATATTATTATTTTAGTTGCTTCAGCCCAAATTTGTAGGTTTATTTTTTTAGATTAAAATATAGCACAAACTATATTCATTACGATATTGTTTAGTCTTTCTACAACTCCATTTTATTATGGAGTGTGAGGAACTGTGAGATGACGTTTGATCCCATTTTGAACAAAATAGGATTGAAACTTTTTTAAAATGGATTCACCACCATTATCATTCCTGAGTGTTTCAATGCAGGTTTGAACTTCATTTTCAATCATCATTCATTTTTTTTTGAATGTCTTGAATGTTCATATTTATGTTTGACGAAGTATATCCAAGTAATTTTGTTATAGTGATCAATTAACAACAAGAAGTAATTATGACCGCCAACTGAGAGGATTGGAAGGGAATAAAAGTTTGATCGATAAGTTGTAACTTCCCGTTAGCTTTCCACTATGACTTTGGACATGGTTCTCTTGTGTGTTTGTCTAAAATGTAGGGTTCACACTTTTCATCAAATTTTACGGGTAAGGTGGGAAAACCAACAACACCATTATTTTTCAATACATGAATGTTGTTATAGTGAGTATGCCCAAATATAACATGCCACAACATATTTGGATACAAACCATCTTCAATGATATGAGCATAATTCCTTAAAACTAATGGTTTGCCCCTGAATTTGATTAATTTTCCTTCCTCATATCCAGTCAAGAAGATTGCATTGTCACTTTTCCTTTTGATAGTGATGTCACCTTTGTCTAACAAGAAGGAATGGCCTTATTGGTGAATGAGCACTAGAGATAAAAAGTTTTGTTTCAATTAAGGAAGTATAAAATATTTTGGAGTTTGAAATCTGGAATCCCTAGACACTTGAGTTAGATTAAACCTCTTCCCTACGGTTGCATACTTGATCTATCTTTAAGGAATACTGGAACACAACTTTCTTCAAAAAAGTACTCAAATAAGTCTTTTTGGAAATTCATATGTAGGATGGCACCAGTATCAATAAACCAAGCATCAAACCATGATGAACTAATTAAGACATTGTTTGTTTCATCAATTTAACTAGAAATCACACATTAACTGGTGGATTGAATAGAGTTTGACTCTTTTATTTGTTTATTTGAATTTTCCTCTTTCTTTTTACGGTTTGCTTCAATTTTCTCCCATGGATCCTTTATTCATGGGTTTCATGGCTTCCTTTTTTATCGCACCATTCATAGTAGAGGTGTTGCTTGTCATTCTATTTTTTTTACCACCTTGATTGTCATTTTTGCCACTTTCCCCTTATTTTTTTATTTTACTTGTTATTGCTTTCACTTTTAGAAGATGTGGCCTGTAGTCACTTAAAAGTGAAATTTGAGTGCTAAGAGTGATTTTTGAGAGTGCTTGTCCCTAGCTTATCCTTAGACATATCCTAAAGCTTATTTTCAAACTTATCCAGCCTTCGTGAAAGGCCATAGGTGTCCCTAGTCATCCCTAAAGCAGTCTCATACCTTCTTTCTTAAAACATGGCCCTTCATGCCTAGTGTTCTGCCACTTGGACACTAGCGTCATAATAGGGATAATAGTGCCACATGGTATTAGTGTCCCTATAGTGGTAGTATTTTCCTTTCCATCCTCTTTTCACAAATGAATATCTTTTCAAATCTTAGACCTCCTAGGGTTGGCCTAGACCTCTTTTAGCACCCACACAAGCACTAGAATAATATATATAGATGATTTTTAACCCTCTAACCACTAGATGGAAATCAAATGCAAATTAAATGTGCAAACTCAGAAGAAGTTATGTATAATTAAGGTTATCAATCCCTATTCTGTCCTACTTCTACATACTACCATCTACAACATTCCTAAGCTCAAATTACCTAGATTTTCAGTCTCAAGCACATTCAGAGCACTCAAGTCAACTATCATACTAGTTTTACTTTATTTTTCACCAAAACTTAGATGGGAAGAACTACATCGGGATTGATCTCTCTTTGGAGTATTGGTATGTAGGCAACTCTCTTCAAATTAGGGTTTTGAGGATGTCCAAACTACCCCACTAACAAACACACTTTTCAGCTTGTATCAACTAGATGCCCTAGCAACATGGAGGATTAGGTTTTGTTCATAAGATTAGTCAAAATAGGAAATCTATAGGGTTTCAAAACTCATGCATGCAAGAACAAACCTTATATATCTATACATAGGTGCACTCAGAAGCTTGGGACAATCCTGCATAAAGGACGTTACCACCAAAATAGGGACACTAGTGCCACATAACACTATTGTCTAATTAGGATGTTGTTGTCCAAGAGGGGTTTTGACATAGGGATCTTATTTGCAACACTCATACCAACCTCTACCTTAGTTTTATCCATATCAATTAGTTTTTTAGCTAAGTTTTTAGCATTATTTATTACTATTTTTAGAAATGTCAAAGTTAGTCAATTTTGTAACAAATCAATGGCTGTATTTATTGCATATCTCTACCTAATTTACTATACTCAGCTCTTTAAAAACATAAGATTTACATTCATCTAAGTCATAAAAGGTTAAAACAATTGGTGAACCCAAATTACTTTGAATATTACACAAACCCTAACCCTAGATAACCCTAGAGTTTATGTTTCCAACCTTCTGAGACCCATACTCATATTTTAGATCCATATATCTTTTGATTTTTATTTGATATAATCATGATAATCGTGACAAAAGAAGTTACCACTTTTTGCCACAAATTTTAATACTTTCATTCACATGCTTGTTTCCTCTAATTCAAAATGAACTCAAAAATGATATAAACACATGTATAGATGATGCTTTATATCAATTGCAATCTATGTCATATTTCATTCTATCTCTAGCATGCTATTGTTCTCTTATGCATAATTCAATTAAGAAACAAACTCTTACATATATAAAGGATCTATTACATAAGCTAACAACTATGTTTCAAGTCTCAATGGCATATCTTATGCATAGGAAAGAATCTCCTTCTCCTCCTCATCTCCATGAGGAAGATAGCTACTTTCCCTTTAACTAGGTCCATGCTATCACTCCACCAAATGAAGTAGTTTGTACTATTTTTACTAATGCCCATACTCAGCCTATCTACACCTCCCCCTACAAGATGTGTGCCTACATATTCAATCAAAAGCAACTAAGGTTTGCACTTGTGATACTTTAATGGATCAAATTATCAGTAAGAGCAAGCTAATATCAAAATTATAAAATCAAATTCAATTATGAATTGAAAAGGTCTCATTATTGGCAAATCACATTACATGCACACAATATTCAGAATATGCTAGTGTAAACCATGTATATCCATCTACACCTAGAAAAGTTGTGCCTAGCACTCTTTCATATCCAATCATAAAGTAAAACACAATGCATCTATTATGAGTGATTCAAAAATATTACAAAAGTCCAATAAGAGATTAAGTGAGATACTAAGGTAAATTATTAAAGCTAAGTTGATCAACCTACCTCCTCTACACCCAGTGAGGAGATCCAAATATTATTGTGAATATCATAGAATGCATGGATACCACACCGATTCATGTTTAGCATTGAAAAGTAAAATGCAACAGATAATAGATACAAATGACTCAAATAGTGACACATCATTCAAACAACATACAATAGCACATCTACAAATTCATAAAGGGTCAAATTTAGAAACAATACAAAAATGGTTCCAAATCATAACTCAAAACAACAAAAGGTTCACAAAGCACAATCAAGTAAGACATAGTACAAGCATAAGTAAATCAAGTAAGAGATGCAAATCTACCTCTCTAAACATAGGCTCAACTTTTAAAATAGTATGGGTTTGGTCAAAAATATCCACAACATTTTGATTATCACGGTCGAGGTTTGGGCAAGCAGGTCCAAGGCATCACTTCTCCTATTCTAGTAGTTGATAATGTTGGTCAACAAGGTTTGAGATTTATTGAACATCCTAAAATAAATTAGACACATAGATAGTTTATCAAGGCGAAAAATCTATATAGATAGGGAGTGTTATAAAAATAACAATAACTTAAGTTGCAATGTTAAAATCATGTTAAGCCAACAAGCATTCTCAAAAAAGACTTTCTAGAAAAAGAGCCCCCAGAGCAAGATATGTTTATAATAAGCATAATTTCAACTGGAAAAAACACATCAATATTCCAAAACACAATTCAGAAAGGTCAACTCCACAATATGAGGCAATTCCCTCTAGCATTTAGGGTTATTATGATTTCGACGATAAATAATACCCATAGTCATATTCCAATAGCATTCAACTCCAACATAGTAATCACAATGCACGAGATATTAGCATTCATATTTTTGACACATGTCACATTGATAGTGAGTCTCCCATGAGACTCATTAGTTAGTATTGTTCCTCCCTTATTGTACATATTTTCCTTCTCTCTCACTCCTTGTATATAGTTTCATTTTCATGTTGCTTGTGCATAACTTATATCCAGAAAATACAAAAAAAATACAATATTTCAAAAACATAAAAACATTCAAATATTTACTCGAAAAATAAGAAATTATAGATTATATGCATTACTATGTTTACATTTCTTATATTTTCTAGACACTACATATGCTAGTTATCTTAGTATAGTCAAATTTTTATCATGCATACATGTTTCACTTGTTCTGGTCAAGTGTTTGTAGATTGCTCACAGGACACATGTCCACTACACTGATCCAAATTTGCTATTATCTACTCACTGGGGGCATTTATAGAGATACATGGGTTCTTCATTGGACACACTTACGCATTTGTGGGTACCCTATACATAGTTTTGATTACCATGTTCCATCTTTCTATACTCTACATCATAGCTTTAACATCTTTATATCTTTATATTGATCATGCTACACTTACAAAGATTTTTTACCGGTTATTACTACTTTAGACTCAACATATGCACATCTTAGATCTTATACATATTTGTATTACATGTTCATGCATACTTTTATTTATAGCTTTCATAGTTTAGACTTGATTGTATATTTATGCTTATTCTATTGAAGGGCATTTGAATATGCCATTGTTGTTTGGCTCTACACCACTTATTTTCATAGTATGTATGCTTGGGTCATGTGCCCATGTCCTTGTGTGTGCCTTTCAGATTGTGTATGCAGATATTTTAACATGTTTTTCTATGTGGCTATAAGCCAACTTGCTTTTTGTTTATGTATGTGGATATTTGAACATGTCCTTGTATGTCTTGCTTTCTCAGATTTAGTGACATGTCCCCATTTCTCTTATATTGTGGCACCTTGGCCTACTTTGCATGCCTGATGTGTTTTGTATGTATGCTTTCTTGTATGTGTCATGACCATGACACTTGTATCTTGCTTGTTACACACTCCAATTTTATATGCTATGAGTGATCTCATTCATATTCCCTTCCTACTTGGGTACCATGATAGCAATCATGCCCCATTCCCCTAGTAGCTACTCAGAGTTGTTACATACACTGTTATATATATATATATATATATATATATATATATATATATATATATATATATATATCTTGAAATCCTTGTGAATGCTAGACATAACATACATCACACATAACAAACTTATGCTTAGAATATCTTACATTTTGATGTTATGTATGCACATTATATTGGATTATTATGTAGATATCATATATGCTCTGGCTAACATACATCTTGCAGAGCTTTTCCTTTTTATGACAACTCTTGCATAGGTTTAACAACTCCCTTCAAAAGAGGATGCATTCACAAGGGTTTGTCACATAGATCAACATCCCATAATGCGCTCAAAATAATTTTTTCAACACGTAGGCTTAGATTATAGAAATCAGACCTAGGTAAATACAATGAGAAAATAGTGACACAAAAATCAGTATAGTTGCACATAAATCAGAGCAAATAAACATTAGCATCTAAATTGGGACACAAGTACCACACAAAGCTATTGTCTAATATATGGTGCTACTGTCCAGTAGCCTTAGCTTCATAAAAATCTATATTGGCTAAAAAATAACAATAGATACAATAAAGGTTTCCATATGTTTAGTTATAGATTTACCAATTTTGCTAAGATTCATACCAGTTTAGCTCAGACTCATACCAATTTGTTTAGATTGGGGGAATCATGTGTGGCATGACCATTCTCATTTACAATTCAAATAATCAGATATATATATCATATTTGGGGGCATGTGCACAACACATTATTTCCACTTTCTCACTTACACACTAGTTGATCAGATGGAATGACAAATTCCATGTCATTATCTACATTATATACATTATATATCATATTCTAGATTACACACTAGTTAAATGCCTTATTCCATCTATAGTGGTTTACATTTCTGAGTGGCCCAGAGCCGCCTATTATACTCGAGTGCCTGCAAAGTCAATATTTCCAGTTACATCACGTAGTTTTAGTTTTAGATGCATCTACTACATATGGGTAGGCAATGACAGAGTCATAGAATAATTGAGTTCTTGAGCCACCTATATGAGAGGGTTGGAGACACCATCGATCCAATCCAAGGTATTCACGGGTCATGATCCATCAAGTAGGGGTAGGCAATGATGGATTAAAAATTAGATTGAGTTCTTGATCCACCCACACATGGGGATTGAGCAAGCCATTATCTCAGTTCAAGTTAGTCACTGATTGATCACTATCTACATACACACACATAGGTTTTCACCAGGTTTATGCATTGGTTCAATTACCTAGTGAGGTGTATTGATTCATTTCCTCTCTCTTGTCCCTTTACTCAATTTTACTTCTTTACTCAGTTTTGTCTTTGTTTTTTATATCTCTTAAGGACTGATCTATGCCTCCTCTATCTTTCTACTTCTTTTTTATAGGTTCTACATTTTTGATCCATTATTTAGTGTCATGACTCCATAACTTCTCAACATGACTGGTTTTCTTGATTGTCTTACACTCTTTTGCAATATGTCCTCTTTGGTTACAACTGTAGCATAGAATTTTGCTTTCAATCTACAGTTGACATCTTTATGTCCAAATTTACCATAAGAGAAATAATAACCCATGAAGGAGTTCACATACTATGATTGTTTGACCTTTTTTTATCTTTTGATGAAGAAAAGATGAAACATTATTGCGTTTGACATCTCTTGATGGAGTAAGGACCTTCTAGACTTCTTGATGCTTGACTTTAAATTTGGCAACTTTTGCACAGGTCTTGATTCTATCAGTTTCATCACTCCTTGACTAATCAATGTCTATTGGAGTCTGACATTTTTTGAACTCATTTTGTTCTTCTCTAAAGCCAATACCTCTCATGTCATGAAAGGATCTTTGACTATCCAGGATATTATTAAGCTTTTCAGTACTTTCCTCATACTTTTGGTAAGTCCTTAACTTGATAGCATCTTACTCAATTTGTGCCTCTAAAGTATTTATTTTCAATCTAAGATGGGTAAATTATTCCATGTGGTCCTTCTATTTTGAAAAACAATCACAAGTTATTTTACTAACTGTGGGTAGATTCTCATGACAATCATAGAAAACACTTTCATTGCCAAGATCCATATATGTGTTCCAAAGATCTCCCTTAGACTGTTAGGTCTGCTCAAGGGACCAAGATCTGATACCAATTTTTGGAAGTAGCTATTGAGAGTGGGGGTGGGGAGTGAATCAATTTCTTAACAATAAATATTCAATTCAATTCATCATTTCATAAGCATTTATTCACATAAAATATCATTGTATAAACAAGTGACTACATAAACATATCACAAGAGAACACGAGATATATGAGAAACCCTCTTGAGAAATAAAACCCACTAAAACATGCATATGTACTATAGTACTATAGTGTCAAGATCCAAATTTTAGTGAAGCACCAACTTCACAAGGAGCTTCAACCACTACCTAGTTAAGCACCCACTCAACTAGTCTTTTACAAGCTCTATCTCGTAAGGAGGATCCAACCCCCTAGGTAAATTAGCACCAACTAAGTCACCCATGATATATAATTTCCTTAGAGTTTTTTTTTCTAAATAAAATGTAGATGACAACTTTATTTTCCACTTTTTACCCTTCAATCTCACTCAAACAACCTCTTAGGCCTTCTCGCTCAACTAACCCTTTCCTTGGTAGTATTAGGTCAAATGACCTTGTTCAACACCTATAAAGTCACAATTAAATATTCATGACATATTCACAAGACCTTTATACTAATCTTCAACACCTTCACCTGGTTTCCAAACACCTATCTCATTCGCACATATGCTCAATATCTCAACTAGTCAATTTAGGCCTATTTAGCATTCTTAAGTACTTGAACCTTCCTCCCACCCATCTTGATCGGCCATCAACATTTCCATACTCTAAATAAATTTTTAATAGATCACCAAACATGTTTTAAAATTTAAATAAACATTACATAATTTAGTCACAGTCCATAAGGACCAAATCCACCATTAGGCCTAATGGAGACCTAATGCAATTAGGTTTGTCTTATCCATACATTACCACTCTAACCCTTAGGAAAACTTATTGTCTTAACCAATGGATGAAAAACTTCATGAATTCCTACAATAGACCCCTTATAATTTCACCTTGATTCCCCAACTCAATTTGGCCCATTTCACTACTTGGATTCACCAATTAGGCCTACTCGCCTTTTAAGCCTTCTTACTGCAAAAATTTTGTCAACTAAATATGAGTCAATAATTCAAATTTGACACATAACCCCAAAAAAATCATGTGGATAAGGAATCCATGACCTCATGGTCATCAAAAATTTCTTTGGTATTCACTCAGTCTAAAAGGCCTCAAGAACACTCCTGCAAATGGCTTACTCAGAACCACCAAACACTGTTAACAAACAGTCAAATGCATTTGACTCTCCATAGTTGAAAATGGATTTCCAATGAATAAAAATACATTAAAATTATTATATGAGTCCCTTAGAACACATTAAATAGCATTATATCCATCACCTTAGTGAAAAATGCCTCAGAAACATCATTTTGACATACACACAAAAAGTTGCCTATAGCATCAAAAACAGAATCAAGAAAATCAACTCTTAAGACACCTGTGTGAACACTCATATGCTATTAAAATGGGTTTGTGTGAACCTTTAGAATCCTTATGTCATCTATATATATATATATATATATATCATGGTTATATTTCAATATTGATCTTACAGACCAATCTCATTACTTCACTCTACACAAACTTTCCTGTTTTAGATAGAACAGTTTGATGACAAATTTTTGATTGAGTAAAGGTATCCTCAACACTTATAAACCAAGGGGATATAAGTTATAGGTATTTAATAATGACCCCATGCATTAGAATCCTTCCCTAGTCTTTTGCAACCAATCCCTAATCTCATTCTCATTCTTGCCCAGTTTTCTCACTGTTTTGCTCATTAGACCTGTTTAGCGATGGGCTAACTTCCATGACCAGTTTAGCACATTTTTGGTCTAGAACATACTTATAAAATTTCATGGACATAAAATATGAGTCTTACACATCATCATCCATCCATTTTAATGATTTGACCTAGTCAACCCTACCTGCTACATCAAAATTTCTAAAAACAAGGGTTTTCCTATAGCTTCTACTTACTGTTAAGGAAAACCAAAACCATTCGAGAAAACCATGAAGATTCTTTTACATGTTACAAACATAAAAATAGGTAAACATAACAATTTTGAGCCATAACCAATTAGATATTTCCTATTAGGTCATTATAAGGGTTTTGACTAGTTTCACTTCTTAACAATCATTCATAAAGGATTGCCCCTCGTCTTCAAAATCAATGCTAAGAAAATCAAGATAGGGACCTTCCCCAAATTACATGAAGTGATTAGGATCTCATGAAAAGGTTTCATGTGCCAATGAGTACAAGAAATCTCATTTCTGGGCTGCAATACCCCATTCTATACACATAGGGAACCTTGTCATAGGTTTTCATTCTTTCTCCTTCAAATATTGACTTCAAAATATGTCCATACACTTAAAATGACCTCTCACAGATTCTTCAATGTTTTCAAGAAATTTTCCACCTTTGGTAATGATCTTGACCCCTCATTAGGCCACTATAGGTCACTTTGTACACTAGGTCTTATATTGCTAGTCAAACTTAGGCTATGATCATGCCTTGAATCCAATTGAACTTTATTCAAAAACTCATCCACATTTCATGTGACCTCATATATTGCTCATACACTGCCATCCTTACTCATATAGGTATCAAATGGCTCAACTCATCATGTTACAAGGCCTATGTTGTTTCACTAGGTTCCTCATATAAGGCTTTATGAACTCAACATCAAGAACAAAAATGACAACACATAATGACATCAATGATACTTACATGACATCAATGAAAATTTTGTGCATACCTTTGTAACACATTCCCAACAACCTCTACCAAATACCCAACCCTGACATTTTCTTATCTCTCTTTGTCTTCTATCTTTAACCTCTTTATCTATTTGATCACTTTACATTTAGTAGGTCTTTCTTGTTCACTCTTACCTACTCAATGGATCTTAAGCCTCCTTGTATTCTATTAACCCTCCTCTTATTGATGTGATTTTACTAATTAACTACCTTTTTAATATTTCCTTTTAACATCAACCTCCTTAGTTCATACTCTATTTTCATGTTCTCTCTCTTTATCCTTGCTCTGTTCTTTACAATATTCTTATGTGTTTTCATAGGTTTGCATGCTACTTTGATTTTGTCCTTTCATAATACTCATAAGATCATCTGCCTACTTAATTACATCTCATTTCATGCATCCAACTGTTCCACATAATCCCCAAGCTTCAACTCTTCACTTAACTCTTCTTTCCTCTTTGACACCTTCCTTCTACTAGCCCTTTTTGAGGCAAAACTCCTTGTTCTAAGTAAACTACAAATCTCTAAACCAAAAAAAACCCAAATTCAAATACCCATTTGCATCACATAGCTCATGTATGGACTTTCATACTTTAACTCTCTTTGGAGAACACCTAACTCAACACCCCTCAAGACTACTTAGGTTTCCTAGGCCTAATTCAAGGCTATTGATTGTGAAACTATACCATACGGACTCAAATAGACTTTAAACCTTAAAAATCCTCTTATTCCTATATAAATACACCTATCCATAAAATTTAATGACTTTTTATTAGGTAAATCACTTGGTATCTTATTTTCCAGTTTCAAACCCTAACTTGTGTTGTTTCATTCCTGCACCTACCCTAGAGGATAATAAGTGAGCTAGAATGACCATTTGGCCCTTATTCAAGCTTCTGAGGTTTGAAATGTCTTTTCCCTTACCTCACACATCTTCTCAAACCATTACTTTTCCTTTCTCAATACTAAATCACTCCCAACATGTAGTATTACAAAATTTATGTACCCCTCCAACATGACTATGTCAACAAATAGGGCAGAATAAACCCTTAAGATCCTTTACCTTCATTTGAGAGAAACTAAAAAATCACACACATGAAAAAACAATATCCCACAACATCACAATACCTTAAATCCTCAACTTTATTTCTTGGAAATCTATATGGTCTTTCTTTTTACCATGCAAACTCGAAATTGTTACTAATTGAGTTGTATATAGTCTTCCCATGTATTTTGCATTTTCTCAATAGTATTGAGACTTTCAATGTGTTTAAATTCATTTCATAAAGATCCTCTATCCATTACTCATATTTCAATAATTTATAATGACATTCTAAACTGATTATGTTATCCTCTTTCTGACTGTCCCTGAAGATAGAGTATTGAAACTTGGGTTTCACCACTTTGAACCAAAAGACTAGTGACTTGAATCTTATCTGACTAGAGATTTGAACACCACAAGATTGATCATAAACCACTAGACACTTATTTACATTTTACTCTATCTAAATAAGCTTTACAAGTAAGGATAGAATTCTTGATATGTCTCTTATTCCTTTTCTTGAGCCCTAACTTTGCCTTGTCAAAGTGCTACTATTATTTCCACCTCTTACTCTTCCACTCACACTTCCTACATGTATTACAATTTTTATATTACCTCCAACATGCAAATTACTTGTTATTCTTGACCATGGCATGTTACATGTCAGTTACACTTCATGATTCTTGGTTTACATTGTCCTTTCATGATATGCAAGTTAAAATACGTTGTCATTTCTATCTTGGTTTACATTGAAAAAAACTTGCCATATATATCTTTGATACTTTATATAAAATAGAGTGAGACCTTGTTTACATGAACAATTGATGGTTCATGGTTCAAGTAGACACTCCTCCCTCTCTATGAGCCAAGACAGACTTAGGCAATGCTGCTACAATGTCATTTGCATAGGCACTAACAAAGGTATATATTAACTTGTAATTTTGAATTGTAAAAATAGACAAGTGTTTTAATAATTTTACAATATACTTGAGGCAAATATAACTTATGTGAATGTATTGTGTATACAAGGTTTTCCTATAACATCTAATAGTCCTAATCAGATGATTAGTAGGAAAACTTCTCATGTTTCTCCCATATTTTAGATGATTATTTGAACAACTGAGCCTACCATTGACTTTTTTGAGCATCAAAAATAGATTGAGCAGGACCGCAAGATTGTAGTAAGCACATCTTTAAATGATTTTTTATTGTAGTTTAAAGTTAATTTCTTAACAATTGGTTGAATATATTTTATGTTAATTTTGTAATAATACCTGTATTTGAACAAGTTCAGCTACAAGTGAGCTATGAGTGTAGGACCCACAGTCAGACCTTGGAGAAATCCAAGGCATTAGAGGGGTCTCCATCTACTAGCAGGGCATCCCAGAGAGAATCTTCTTCAAGAAAGGCAAAGAGAGAAAGGCTATTTGATGAATATGATGTCTTACATGAGATGTGCTTTTTTGTATGCCTATATGACAATTTACACATTTGTGGCATTATATGTGCGTACATGACATTCGCGCAACATTAGATACTATGTTGGTAGATGTAATTTTTTGTATGCCTATCATGGCAATTTATGTATTATTGACATTGCACACATGTGCCTATATTGTATGCCTGTCATGACAATCTATTTAATTTATATTCAATTTATATTTCATTGTGTGTTATCATATAATGTTGTTTTTATATTCCAAACTATTATCTATCTAATATTGTATACAAATGAGGATTAATTTTTTTTTCTTTTCAATGCTATAAATCTCAGATCTCCCATATTTTTTTAAATTAAAGTTTTCATTTCATTATGTGTATTGGAAATGACTAATAACACTCTTACCTATTTTGCATTTGTCATCACCCATTTAAAACTTTTCAATTGATCATTAACACAATTTTATTACACTTAAAACCAATACCCAATCATGTACAAACTCGTATAATGTAAAGACATAAAATCATTCATAAATCCTTGAAAATTTCTCACTTGGATAACTATACTTGTAAATTACTCGATCTTTCACCTTCACCAAGCTCTAATGACTTTTTAACTAGCTTTTATTAAAACTAGGCCTACTTCTTGTATGTCTTCTATGAGTTTTTTTCCTTTATATTTTCCCTCATCTTTCGAGTAATCTCTATCAATACCTCTTCTGCACTCAACTCCTTTTGGTGACCATGTACATGGTCTACTTTGTCTTTTCAACTTTATCTTTGCTAAACTTGAAAGAAGACTTCTCCCTGACCTTGACTATAATGTCTTTAGTCTGATTAAAGGCAACCTTACTGACTTGAAACAAAATATTCACTTATGAGACAATGATCCATCTTCGTCCAAAACCCTTTATCATGCCCTAATTCCACCTAATACACAGTTTGCTTTTCTATGTTTAATAAGGCTATGAAATTCCTATTCATATGCTTTAAGATCATGAATAATTCTAACCTTACTTATTTTCTCTTGTTCTCAACTTGATTCAAAATCCACTCTCAAATAATCTTCTTTTAAACTAGTCAATTACTCATTAGGTATGCGCTTAACTAGTCACCAATCTCTTAGATCTACTCTCCTTTTGAACAATCTTCTTTAAGACACTTTGGATAGGTTTTAGTAAAATTCAAGGATTTAGGTAGGTGTCAAAACTTACAATTAATCAACTAACTATAGGTCTCTAAGAGATTGAGCTCTCATTCTCAAATTCTATCTTTTTAAGTTTTTAGGTCTCTAGATCTAGTTATTGCTCCAATAGGTCAATTTCTCAAAATAGAGTTTTTAGCTCTTAAAAATTATATTTCTATTAGTATTTTAGCAATTGTAACATGTTCTAAAATTTACCCAAGTTTATATAACTCAAATCAACTAAAAACTCGTCTTACCCAAGTTTAAACATTTTCTGTAGGCTGAGAGTTTAGCAAATTTATTGTTCCAATGCTTCCTAACCAAAAAATGACACTGACAACATGTCCAAGGGGATGAATAATGTCTAGGATTAGATTCTTAGCCTCCCATCAGGCCCAATCGACAAACCCACCACCCATTCTGACTTCAAGAATGCCCTTCCCAATACAAGAAAAAAAAATTTAGCATAAGTTCGAACATGCATAAAACAAAACCTGTAAGTCATTTCCATGAACCATCAGATCTTTCCCCTGCCCCTTTAAGTCCTATAATCACACCTTGGATCACTCAAGTGGAACCTTCGAGAGCAATCCATTGGACAAATTGCTGTGAGGGGTCCAAAAATGCAACTCTTTGGCATTGAACAAGCAACTTCTTGAGCTCTAACTTGTATTTCTACCTCTAGGACCTCCACCTAAGTATCTATCACTTAGATCACATCTAGATAGGAAAATTACATGTTATCACATTGCCACAATATTTAAATCCACCTAGAACTGCATTTTCACTATCGTTCTGGAGCATGAAAATACTGGCAACAAATGTTGTCAAAGTTTAAGTTGTGGTTGTAAAAATTTGGTTTTGATGATTTATAATTGAAAACTAACACTGCCAATATGTCCAACAAGGTGGATAAATTATAGAACCAGATTCTTGGCCTCCCATTAGGCCCAATCAACAAAACCACCATCCATTTTGGCCTCAAGAATGCTCTTCCCAATATAAGAAAAATGCAAATTTTTAGCTTAAATTCAAACACATATAAAAATAAACCTGTAAGTCATTTATGTGAAATTTCAAACCAATCTTCTACCTATTTAGTCCCTATAAATGCACCCCAAATAACTCAAGTGGAACCTTCGATAGCAATCCATTGAACAAGTTGTAGTAGGGGGTCCAAAAAAATAACTTCTTCAGCTTCAACTGACATTTTTGCCTCCGAGACCTCCACCTGAGAATATAACACTTTGATCACATCTAAATAAGAAAATTACATGTTATCACACTTCCACAATGTTCAAATCCACTCGAAAGTGTATTTTCACTACCATTTAGAAGTGTAGAAACACTGACAACAAATGTTGTCAAAGTTTAAGTTGTGGTTGCAAAACTCTGGTTTTGATGCTCCCTGATAAAAAAATGACACTACCAACATGTCCAAAGGGGGTGAATAACATCTAGGACCAGGTTATTTTCCACCCATTATGTTTGATTGACAAACCCACCAGCCATTCTAGCCTCAAGAATGCCCTTGCTAATACAAGAAAATATGCAAGTTTTTAGCCTAAATTCAAACATATGTAAAAAAACTTTTAAGTCATTTTTGTGAACCATCAAATCCCTCCCCTACCTATTTAAGCCATCTAATTTCACCCTAGAGCACTCAGGTGGAACCTTCAAGAGAAATATGTTGGACAAGTTGCAATGAGAGGTCCAAAAATGCAACTTTTTAGCATTAAACAAACAACTTCTTGAGCTCCAAACACCATTTATAACTTTGGGCCTCTGCCTGAGAATATATCATTTTGACCACATCCAGATAATCAAATTACATGTTATCATATTGCCATGACATTCAAATCCACTTGAAAGTGCATTTTCACTACTGTTTTGAAGCACAAAAACATTGACAATAAATGTTGTCAAAGTTTAATTTGTGGTTACAAAAATTTGGTTTCGATGATTCTTGACCAAAAAATGACACTTCTAACACATCTGGGGGGTGGATAATGTCTAGGACTATGTTCTTGGCCTCCCATTAGACCCGATCGATAAACCCACCACCCATTCCGGCCTCAAGAATGCCCTTCGCAATACAAGAAAAATGCAAATTTTTAGCCTAAGTTCAAACACACATAAAACAAAACTTATAAGTAATTTACATGAACCATTAGATCCCTCCCCTGAGTCTTTAATCCCTCTAATCTCACCCCAGAGCACTAAGATGGAACCTTCGAGAGCAATATGTTGGATAAGTTTTAGTGAGGGATCCAAAAAAGTAACTTTTTGGCATTGAATAAGCAACTTTTGAGCTCCAACTGGCATTTCTGCCTCTGAGATCTTCACCTGAGAATATATCACTTTGATCACCTCTAGATAGACAAATTACATGTTATCACACTGCGATGACATTTAAATCCATTCGAAGTGCATTTTCACTACCGTTTTAGAGCATAGAAACACTGACAACAAATGTTGTCAAAGTTTAAGTTGTGGTTGCAGAACTCTGGTTTCAATGCTTACCGACTAAAAACTGACATTGCCAGCATGTTCAGGGAGGTGGTTGGATAATGTTTAGGATGAGGTTCTTGGCTGCCCATCAGGACTAATTGACAAACCCACCACCCATTTTGGCCTTAATAATGCCCTTCCCAATCCAATAAAAATGCAATTTTTTAGCCTAAGTTCAAACACATAAAATGAAACATGTACGTCATTTTATGAGCTTCGATCATGTCTAACCTGAGCTTTGATCATATCCAATCTGAGCTTCTCTTAGCTTCAAGAATATAAAATTCTCTATTGACAGTGCCAATCACGTGAAGGTGGAAGCTTATCTGGCACCACTAACCTACAAAAAAATGTTAGTAAGTAATTAAAAATGAAATTCATATATACTACCTAGAAAATAAAAAATATTTGATAAAATTGATTACATCTACATTTTAAAAGTCAATATACCTATGTATTTCAATTCAAAAAAACACTAGGATTTGCTCTAACCTTGATAGTATCACGAATAGCTTCATGGTTTGACTCCCAAACTTTCCATAGTTTCCTGTTGAATAGCCTCCCATGATATTTTTGTAATTGAATATTTATTACAAGAATCATATTTGAATAGTGCAGTATCTTCCTGTGCATTTCAAACTCTTCAAACAACCATTGATCTGAATATTTTATAGGATATTGTCAAACCAAGTTTCAGTGACTACCACTAATCCAATGGGATAGTCAATGTTTTCTCCATCTATAACTAGGAAAGTCAATTTTTTCTCTCTCTACACACCAACACAAGTAGTAATCAATGCCCTCTTCATTATCCTCATTTGTAATAAATGCAAAAACATGCCATCTTTCACAAAAAATCATTTTTAGCGACAATATGAATAAATATAATGAGAATAAATTATACAAAATGAAAAATACTTTACCTAGTTGCACTAGATTAGATACATGGGAAAAGTCATCTAATGATGTCATATTTGTAAGTTGTAATACTATTGGATCCTAATATGTGTTGATTGGAATTAGAGGTTTGAAACTCCAATCATCCACCCACTCTTGTGACTCACACTCATTCCAAATAGAGTCCACACATGTAAAACAAAAACATGCCAAGTGTCTCATATGAATAATCCAAAAACTTGCATTTGAGTTATGAAATGAGTGGAGGTCACTTGAACATGTTAGAGTCATACAATCCTCATACTTTGCCAAGTTTTCTTCCTCCATTAACCAGAAATGTCTATGAATAGTATAATTTGGTTGAGCACCATGACACATGTTCTCATTACATCATTCAACCACAATTTTTACATTTGTAAAATGAACACCCTCTTCAAATTTTAACTCTTCCCTTGCAATAGCTCTTTTAACACATGGTCCCATGGCTAGCCTCGATTAAACTCCAAATGTGTTCTACACCAGTGGTAATGTGCATCATGTTCAATGAATAAAATATTTGTGAATTTTCAAATTACGATGTGCAATCATCTGACCAAATGTACTGTTGATTGAAAGTAATGTTTCTTTGACTCAATTATTCATAAAACTTTTGAAAACAACCTTGCACATACTCTGAACAATGTGATCAGTTATTGCTGATATAGAAATGGTAATCCCTTGATATTTTCCATTATTGATCTGTACTATTAGGTGCATGCATGAATGTTATATGCACAAATATGGCAACTTGTGATGATCCTATGGTGTTTTGTTCTTCAATATCTTCCTCTTCTTTGAACATATCAGTCACCCATCAAGGATAATTGATAGCTTTTCAAAGGTGGGGTCAAGTAAAAAAGTACCACAGGTCCTACAAAAGTGCGCAAAGAATGTTTGTGGGGCATAATTCTTGATTTGGTTATAAATAGACATTGAAAATTGAGCTTAATCTATAATAATAATAATGCAATCGTGTTATATAATGTAATCACATTATTACATAACGCGATCATGTTATTTTTTATACTAGGTTCTTCTTCAACATACATATTGAGAAGCATTTATCAAGAATAACGTGATCACATTATTTTTAATACTCGGTTTGGGTTAAAAATTGACATTGAGAACTAAGTGTTGTCTATATTAAGAATAACATGATCGTGTTATTAAATGATGTGATTGCATTATACTTAATATAGATTAGGGATTATGGATTAATCCATTAGTGCATAGGGTTTAGGGTTTAGGGATTAGGGATTATAATTTATGTTTTAGGGATTAGGGATTAGGGATTACAATTTATGTTTTAGGGATTAGGGATTAGAGGTTTAAGGGTGTATATAAGGTCTAATTGCTCTATGCCATGTGTGAACCTAATTTTTACTACAAAGGATGTTAATTGGGACTAAATTGATTGGTAAATAGGGAAAGTTTTTGGTTTACAATTTAGGGTATAGTGTTTAGGGCTTAGGTTTATGGTACACTAGGCCAATCGCAAAGATAATTCAAGGTCTAAATGATGTTAATTTGGGATATAATGATTGGTTTAGGGTTTAAAGAGTTTATATTTATGGTTTAGAGTTTTGGGATTATGGAATTTAAGGATTAGGGCTTGGGGTATAGGTTTTAAGGTATATAAGGTATAATCGTGATGGTGATTAGGATAAACTGGAGCTAATCAACACTCAAATCACATTTTATAGTCATGCAATTAGGTTGAAGGGGCTTGAAATAGCCCCAATTTACTTTAGATGCATATCTAGATTGATACTCCAAAGGCTAAGTTTTGGCCATAGGTTTAAAAAATGCATTTTATGACATCTCATGATAAAATAAATTATATCATAAGGCATGTATGTTTGCGGCATGTATTGGTCATCAAGGCATAGGGCTTACAATTTATGTTTTAGGGATTATGGATTAGGGCATAGGGTTTAGGTTTAAAGACCTGTATATAATGTTTAATCACTCTATGCCATGTGAACCTAATTCTTACTACAAAGGATGTTAATTGAGACTGAATCGATTGGTAAATAGGGTAAGCTTATGATTTACAATTTAGGGTATAATGTTTAGGGTGTATGGTTTAGGGCTTAGGTTTTAATGTATATATGGTTTAGGTACACAAGGCCAATCACAAAGATACTAGAGGATAATTTGAATCACTTGGACCCTTTTGTGAATATAGAATGTATTTTTGGGTTGTCATTATACCCCATGTCATCATGTAGATTGAGTGAATTAGTCAAATCGAGCAATCAGTTGTGTGATCTAGGCCAAACTGAGCCCTGTGAACTTAATTATTAGTCTAAATGATGTTAATTTGGGCTAAAATGATTGGTTCAAGGTTGTAGAGTTTATATTTATGATTTAGAGTTTAGGGATTAGGAAATTTAAGGATTAGGGCTTAGGGTATATGTTTTAGGGTATATAAGGTACGATCATGAAGGTAATTGGGGCAAATTTGAGCTCCTTGAACTTATATCTATGAGTAAAGAATGTGATTTTGAGCTCAATTACCCCCACATCATCACAAATTTAGCCAATTAAGTCAACTATGGTTTAAAATGAGTGATGCGCTTTTGACAAAGTTCATTGCTATGAACCCAATTCTTACTATATATAAATGATGTTAATTGGGGCAAAATTTATTGGTTTAGCGTTTAGGGTCTATAATTTAAAGGGTTTCGGGATTAGGGCTTATGGATTAGAGTTTAAGCTAAATGAGATAGGGTTAAATTTAAATGGTTTAGGGTTTTGGGTTTAAGATATCGGACATAGGGTCTAATCACTAAGGTAATTGAAGAACATTTGAGCTGCTTGTTCACCAATTTATGACAATTATCTTCATGTTTGCATTTTTGATAAAAGTAGGGTCAGTTAAGCCATGTACACGTTGCATACATGTTTTACAATCAATTGAGCCATAAATTTGGTTTAAGAGCTCAATTTTACCCAGATCATGCCCCTATTTGCACAAATTGACTGATTGGATCAATTCATGATAGAATCGATCTTTTGATTTTGCACCAAATCATATCTTGCTCTTAATGGGGTTTAAATTAGCCTAAAATGCATCCTTGATTAAATGAATCATCTCTTTAGTTAATTATATATGACATGACATTAGGGTTAATTTCATTCCAAATCACATCATATACAATTTAAAATAGGTTTATGTGGCTCATTTTGACCCTAATTACCTCCATACTTTAACTAGTTGACATTTGCATTCATTAACTGATGATTTCAAATTTTATTGAGCTCAAAACCACATTCTATACATGTAGAAATTGCATTTAAGTGAATAATGTTTATTTTCTTCAATCGAGCTAATGAAATTGGAGTTGATGAACCCCCAAATCACATTTTATAGTCATGCAATTAGGTTGAAGGGGCTCGAAATATCCCCAATTTACTTTAAATGCATATCTAGATTGGTACTCCAAAGGCTAATTTTTGGCCATAGGTTTAAAAAGTGCATTTTATGATATCTAATGATAAAATCAATTATATCATAAGGCATGTATGTTTGCAGCATGTAGGGGGTATTAAGGCATAGGGCTTACAATTTATGTTTTAGTGATTAGGGATTAGGGCATAGGATTTAGGTTTTATGGACATGTAAATAATGTTTAATCACTCTATGCCATGTGAACCTAATTCTTACTACAAAGGATCTTAATTGGGACTGAATCAATTGGTAAATAGGGAAAGTTTATGGTTTAAAATTTAGGGTATAGTGTTTAGGGTTTATGGTTTAGGCCTTAGGTTTTAATGTATATATGGTTTAGGGTACACAGGGTCAATCATAAAGATAATTGAGAACAATTTGAATCACTTCGAACCATTTATGACTATAGAATGTATTTTTGGGTTGTCATTATACCCCATGTCATTATGCATATTGAGTGAATTAGTCAAATGGGGTAATCAATCGTGTGATTTAAGCCAAACTAAGCCTTGTGAACTTAATTCTTAGTCTAAATGATGTTAATTAGGGCTAAAATGATTGGTTCAAGGTTTAAAGAGTTTATATTTATAGTTTAGATTTTAAGGATTAGTATCATTTGGGATTAGGGCTTAGGGTATAGGTTTTAGGGTATATAAGGTACAATCGTGATGGTGAATGGGGCAAATTTAGTCTCCTTGAACCTAGATCTGTGAGTAAAGAATGTGATTTTCGGCTCAAGTAGCCCCCACATCATCACAAATTGAGCCAATTAAGTCAATTGTGGCAATGAGTGATGCAATTTAGACCAAGTTCATCCCTATGAACCCAATTCTTACTATATATAAAGGATTTTAATTGGGGCTAAATTTATTAGTTTAGGGTCTACAATTTAAAGGGTTTAGGGCTTATGGCTAAGGGTTTAAGGTAAATGGTACAAGGTTTAGGGTTTAAGTTAAATGGTACAAGGTTTAGGGTTTAAGATATCAGATATAGGGTCCAATCATAAAGGTAATTGAAGAAAATTTGAGCTGCTTGTTCACCTATTTGTGACAATTACCTAAACATGTTTGCATTTATGATAAAAGTCTAAGGTCGGTTAATCCATACATGTTATACAATTGATTGAGCCATAAATTTGGTTTAGGGGCTCAATTTTGTCCAAATAATGCCCCTAATTATAGAAATTTGACTAATTGGATAAATTCATGATAGAATCAATCTTTTAATTTTGCCCCAAATCATATCTTACTCTTTAAGGGGTTCAAATTAGCCTCAAATGCCTCTTGGATTAAATGTATCAAGTCTTTGGTTAATTACTATGACATGACATTAGGGTAAATTTCACTCCAAATCACATTGAATATACAATTTAAAATACATTCACATAGCCCATTTTGACCCTAATTACCTCCACAATTGAACTAATCGACATTTGCATTCATTAGCTGATGACTTCAAGTTTATTGAGATCAAAACCACATTCTATACATGTAGAACTTGCATATAAATAAATTATTTTTCTTTTCTTTAATTGAGCTAATGAAATTAGAGTTGATCAACCCCCAAATCACATTTTATAGTCATGTAATTAGGTTGAAGGGGCTTGAAATAGCCCCAATTAACTTTAAATGCACAGCTAGATTGGTACTCCAAAGGCTAAGTTTTGGCCATAGGTTTAAAAAATACATTTTATGACATCTCGTGATAAAATCAGTTATATCGTAAGGTATGTATGTTTGTAGCATGTATGTTTGCAACATCTCTGAACTTGACAGAAGATAACTTATATGCAAAACAGGGTACTAACACATTAATATACCTTGAAAATAGATCCCTATTGAACTTCAATTACTGACTTAAACAATCTTATCAGAGACTTAGACAATACTTCAAAGTTTATAAGAGTTTTTTAATAAGTTGCAAACATCACCAATTATCCATAACCACTAACACAGTCTTGTTTAACCAAATTTAGCCTCTTTTAGGACTGTATACACTCTTGACACAAAATACAACGACCCTTGATTTATTTGTTGTTTTTCCAAAACACCATTTGAATCTTGTGAAGACTATAAACTCCTTTTCAAATAACTAATCCTTAAACATTTATAATATCATTGAACTCTCTTTCAGACCTAATACTCTAGGTTCTTTAGTACTAAGTCAAAGGATCCTTGTACTCCAATTGAATTTTGGACAATATAATTTATTTAATCATGTAAAAAATGAAATCTACCAAATTATGAGTGATTTGGATTAGTGGATTACCGAAAACCAACTTTTGACTTCTTGACCCTGTCTAGGATGAACTAGGACTGTTTGCATTTTAAGGAAGATTAGACTCATGTCAAATGAACAATAAATTGATTCATAAGTTAATACATCTCCAATTATCATTCAATGTTATCAAATCTTGATAAGAACATTGGTCCCAAACAACAATCTTAATCAACCAAACTTTGTTCTCAAGACTACTAGGCCTAATGGCTCCTCTTGTCGGTCAAAATGCGAATTTAGGTTTTTGGGTGTTGTGAATATATAATGTGATCACATTATTAACACAATTTTGTTATTAAGTGACATAATCACATTAATACCATGATCATGTTATTTGAATTTGAATTCAAATCCCATGCCTTTTGGCTCAAGAATGGCTTGGATTCCCAAGCCTAAGGCTTGGACCTGTCAATCTACAGTCAAGTCCAAAACTTATGATAAAAACAAAAAAAATAAACTTTGATTGCCAAATATACTACAAATTTTAATGTGAAAATTCAAATACTTACTACCATCATGACAATCACGCTCTCCTCTTTCCAAAAATATGATTTTTACAATTTTTGGATTAAATTAAGGTTTCAAACTATGTTGATTTCTAACTATACCTTTTTTAGGCCACTACATGTTGCAAACATACATGTTTATACATGTTCATGTAATTTGTGTTTCATTGATCCAAGTGAAAAACAAGTTATATGGTCACAAACTAGTCCTAATTCTACGCACATTCAATAAAGAAAACTATTTTTCAGTTTTTTGAGGTAGTTAGGCTGGGTCACACGGACGACTATCCATTTCTTTCTTAGTTTTCAGGATCTATTTACTTGCAAAATTCATAAAAAAAAGTACTCATTGAAAAAATATAAAAAAATATAGGTCACAAACTAGAAAAACTTATCTTAATCCCCCCCAAAGGGTTTCAAATAATATTAAACGTTGCTCAAACAATGGTGCACCACACAATCGTCTATCCACTCTATTTTCTTAAAAAAAAATAGGAGTTCCTTTCAAAAAAATTGATGTTTGACCTAGTTATACTTAACCATTTTTAAAAAAAATAGTGTTTTAGAAACTAAACTTGAAATGCTACATTTCATGTTCTTACACCATCTTCAAATTTGGAGTGTAGATATCTCAAATTATCTACAAAAGTTCAAATTTATGAAATTTCAAGAAAATCATGTCCACAAGTAGGCCACTTTTTATCCCCCAACTTTGTGCACTTACCCCTATTAAGTAGTAACAAATAAATAAATAAGCATCCTTAAGTAAACTTAAAGATATATTATGACATTTTACTAATGTTTTGGGCCAAAAAAATTAGGCATGACACCTTGAAGGAAAAAAGGAAAAAAAACCCTTGGTGAGATTTTGAGAGGTTGTTCGGATTTTGTAATAATCCCATCTATTTGTTATTGGGAGATCTAAAAGCCTATTTATATGTAATCTTGGTATTTTAAAATGATTTGAAGTTTATTGTGTGAACTATTAGATCACTTTTATTAGTGGTATCAAAACATGTTCACAAACCTCTCTGCAAATTAAGGTCTTTATTAGTAAGGGGGATTTTCAATTTATACCATGTGCAATGTCGTTATCATTTGACATGTATCCATTATTTTTGTCAATAGTTTTGTAGTGCAGACCATGTACAAAGTATTTTGACATTGGACCACTCATTAGTACGCTACATCTAGCACTACATCCAGCTCTACATCGCATTGGAATAGTTACTTTGTGAGAGTTAAGGTTATGAATGACTCTTCAAAGGATTATAACACAATTATTAAGGATTTGACATCTATCTGCATTCGATCCAACATTTTGACTTGGCTTCAAGCTCATATCAATTGACATTGCATTTAGACTTGTGGAGATTGATGACTTTGCATTGATAAATGATAGTTTGCATTGTGATGCCAAGTGCTCTGAGCTCATCCCAACATGACATTCTATAAACTTGGTACACAATTTTATTAGTTCAATGCATTATATTGAAACCCTCATCATCGGATTGTTCCACCCTTGCTCTTCATATTTGTCCCCCGAGCTTTACATCTTGACTCCACAACATTTGATTTAACCTCTGATTGGACTTTATAAGTTTATGCACACTTTGTCCTATATTTGAATGCTTCATGTAATGCCTTGGTAGTGCTTAGATGCACTCGAGCCAGTTAGTGGTCATGAAATTACTCGCAGGGGTAATTTCATCATGCTTAGTTGTAAACATGATGATGAAAGCCATATGCCTTCACATTTGAACTAACACACATTTTGGTAATAGGTGAACTATAGTAGGCCCTAATTCTGCATATGAAGGTGGTCATCACAAATATGTAGGCAGTTCAAGGGTGGGTGTAGACATAAATAACAAACCCTTAGGATACTTCCCAAGAGTGAACAACAATAATAACTAACTAGTTGAAGTCTCTTTTAACCTAAACATTAGCATATAACCCTTAGAAATCTTGCCCTTAGTGTGAATTCTTAAGGTGTATTTCCTTATGCATTGTATTATTCTTGTTGTTAAATTCGTAATATGTATTATAGTGGTTGTGACTTCAGTTAGTCGTTGGGTTGTGACCCTCAAAGTGAGCTTGTGTTCATCCATCTTAACCTTGGTCATCGATAGAAAAATACTCTGGAGATGGAGATTCTCCAAGAAGTGTAAGGCAAGTTTGTTGATTCTTTTGATCTAGTTGGATCAAAGGGATGTAGGTTCATTTTTGTTACTTTTTACCCTCGTATGTGTTATTGCATGAGAATATTTTGGGTAAGCACACACACCTTGAGATATCAAGGTGTTTTATGATAAGTGACATTTGAGTGTGTTGTTTCACCTTGAATTTGACATTTAGAGCATATAGATGCTCGCTTGAGTCACGTTAGATTTTCCCTTGTTGACATAGAGTTCCAACCTCTTTTGATGATGACAACGCACATAGGAGATCCATAACAAATTAAAGGAAAACTACATTGGAATCTAATTCTAAGGAGCGAATATGTACATTTCCCAAGTTGTGGGGGTATTGGGTCTAGGTCATAGGCTAGGATAATGGTGCCTCATCATTGTCTCTTGCATCAGTCTATTATGTTTTTGTTGACTTAACTTTATGTATAATAATAAATAAATAAGATTTGAGATTAATCTATGTTTGATTATTGTTAGTCCCTATATATGAAACCTGTTTTGCTTTGACATTAGTTGCCTCAAGATGAATATATCTTTGTAACTCTCCTTGTTTTACATGCCCTTAGGATCAAAGTTGGTGTAGTGCTTATTAGGGATTCTCCCTTGGTGAACCTTAGGGTGGTAACACATTTTATAGTAATTGTTGCCTTGGTTCACTATTCCTTTCACTTGTGTGTGTTGAGTCATGATGAATGTATATATGTCTTCTTGAACTATTAAATTAAGAAAATATAATTAAAATAGACCTTCCTTTTTACAACATCATAATTACTTAAGTTAACGATTTTTAAAACCACTTTTGAATTTGACCATCACCTAAACACGATTGCATTCTTGAGAAGCCTTATTGAACAAATGGAAATAAGATTAATTAAATACTTGAATAATTGTGTGTGTCACACTTCAGTTATAATGTTGAAATAATGACAAAAACAATTAATATTAAGCAACAACAAATAAATAAATAAACATCATTCAATTAAGTAAACCAAAAATAAATTACCATATTTTACTTAGGTTTTGGGTCAAAACAAATTGGGCATGACACATTGAAGGAAAAAAGAAACAAATCCTTCGTAAGATTTTCAAGACCACTAACTTGGAAATCCAAGGGATCTCTATGATGACGAATCCATGCATTAAGGGATTCCTCAAAAGGGATACAACTGACATAATAAACTATCAAACAATTACTTTCATGTTATTTGCAACCATTATTAACATAAATTTGTATACAAACATCATGTTAAAGGGGATTCTCGTAAGCTATACCTCATTGTATACCTTTAGGATGAACTTCTTGGCTCATTTCAACGACTTCCTTCCCACTATCTACAACAATAATTCTAATAGAATGGTTGAGGGCTATTTAAAATCAAACTATTCACCCAAAGGGCAAAGATAAACGTGCAATAAATGTATGCTTAATCTTGAAATTCTCATAGAAATGGTGTAGCAGTGAAAGAAAGTAAGGAGACAAAGCAAGACAAGACCGACATAAAACCCTAACAGAGTAAGTTTTCTCAAATTACAACTCTCCTAAAAGGAACCCCTTTTATTTATTAATTTTGAATATAAAACATATATTAAACTTAAATAATTAAAATTAAAATATGGGGGGAGGGGGGGTATGGTGCAGATCCTGCTTCTTCGGTTATCATGTTCATTGCTAACCCTTGGCGCATCACATCTTCTAGTTGTAGATCATATTTAGTTGGTGAACTTTTTTGCACTATCAACACCTCTGATAGTATCTTTTTATAAGAGCTATTCCAGTGAATTTGAATGTTAGTTGTTATTTTTGTGATCGAGTGGTGGATCCAGATAGCTTGTGCAGAGTTTATTTTTATTGAGATTTCAAGTCCACATAGTGCATTTGTATTTGATGGCCTTCGTTTCATCCAGTGCACCTATTTTAACATTATGTTTGAGTATTGATCCGTTTGCTTTCATGGGATGCCTTCCAGCATATGTTTTACTCTCTTGACCTTAGTTGTTATAATTGGTTTTTTAGGTACCTTACAGTGATACATTTCATCCTTAGTGACTCTTTTTCCAAATTATGTAATCAATGTTTTTTATAGAGTGAGCCTCATATAGAATATTGATTCTTATTTGACTTGGTGGTTATAACAACTTGACATCTATGTATTTAGATAAGATAGATGGATTACCATAAGGACAATTTGTATTTCATCATGATTTACTGGGACCAATTTAGTCTCTTTGCTTTCTCTTTTCTCACTCCCTATTCTATGCTTAATGGATGGAGTTGGAATAAAACATATAAGCTTGATTTGGGAGTTCTTTATTTTACTATTGGAGATGTTATTCAATTTTGTGCACATATTTGTTGAGGGTACAATAATAATAGATACTTATATTTTATAGGTTATTTATGCAACAATAATTTGTTGCATGAAACAACCTATCTTGCCTATTTAATAGGTACTCCCCAGTATTTTTGAAAGTTGTGGAGATCCATATGGAGATTGTGAATACATTTGAGAGACTATTGTATAAATGATTTATTGTGTATTTTGTTTACATTGTCTTAAATGTTGTGGTAATGGTGTGAAGGATTGATCTTGTGATTGCATGAGTGCATATAGCACTTTGACACAAAGCTAATGGCCCAAAATGTTTTCCCCATGGGACATAGGGAACATTGGGGTTAGGGTAAACCAATGCCATTTCTTCAATCAGAAATATGTAGACACATGGTACTTCAAGATTCACGAACCTCCATTCTAGGGTAGGTTCTTTAAAATGTCTAAAAATCACGTGCATAAAACACCTCGATCCTCAACAGAGTCACAAAAAATTGTTGGCTCAAAAAATTGTCAAGGGGACAAATTGGCGACTTTGAGTCAACAATGTAGGAACTGAGTCCTTACTTTAGTAAGTAATGTAGGGACAAAGTCCCTCTCTTATTAGCAAGTGGAACTACCTTTATTGAAAGCCAAAAAGGAAAAAATAGGGGGAAAGTTATTCACAGCTATTTACAACAAAAATATTTTTTATTGAGGATTTCATAATTTTAACTAGAAAGCACAAAAAAGATTTAGAAAGGAAATGAAGAATGATGGAAATGAGGAGAAAAGGGAGAAAGGTAGAATGGGAAGATTTTATCCAGTTAAACACAAATCTACTAAAATAACCCCAAGGAAGACGAAGATGACTCTAGGTGATTAAACACATAGACTCACTAGAATAGTCCAAGAAGGAGAAACATTGTCCTCATTGAAATCTCTCTCATTCAATGGGTGGTAAAGACATAATTACACCCTTAGAAGTGAAAAACATACACTGAAATGATTCTCTTATATTGATAACAAACCAAAGACATCCATCCCATATTTATCCATAAAAGATAATAAAAATATTGCTTAAACTCCACTAAGATTTAAAATATGTGGAAATAACAAACATAGATTCAAAAAGAAATTATATTGTGCAATTTCCACATTAAAACTAATTGATAGCAGTTAGACAATTTTTTGAAAGCAAAGATTTGAATACAAATGAATCATACACATAGTTATAATTCATGAAGAAAATATGAACACTCAGTTTACAAATCTCCTCCTTTGTATTGATTTTTGTTGAGTTTTAATACAATATCACCTTCCAAAAATATGTCTCAAAGTTCTATTTCTCAAAACCCCCCTGTATAATGAGCCTAACTCTCATATTTATACTACAAAAAGATGGTTATGCTGTGTAACCACCTTTTTATGTTACAAATGATGCAAAAATGAGTTTACAAAAATGCACCACTTAAGTGGTGTAAAAGTGTGTTGGTGTAGTTGCACTACATGCAAAATTGAAATTAGGGTAATGCCCACATCCTTGACCAAATCTTGCAGTTTATTTTCAAACTTAGGCTTTGCATTCATATCACTCCCATAGCTAAAATCCAATCTACAACATTTCCTGGAAATTTAGTAAGACCAACCATTGTTCTTGTACCCACATGTATAGTTTGTAGCATTGACAAGTTACAATCACCTCCAGTCTAGCTTGGGAATCTAACTTCCCACCTATAAAATAATGACATTTGTCATACTTGTCTCCATTTGTTATGTGAAGGAAGATATGCCCAAATCATAATGACTCCATTGGTATTTCTAAAAAGCATGAACTGCTCTTCCAATGAACTAGTTTTTTTGTAAATATCATTATTTTGAGGAAGCCATTTCACGCAATTCACCGTGTCTTTGTGACCTGGAATTGTAGTCAAAATTCTAGCCCCCTATCGTTGAAATATTGCAACTACATTGTGAACACCAAAAGAAACCAAACTAGACGGATCCAAGGCAACTATATTTACAATTCTATTGAATTTAACTCCAAGTCCTTTTTCGCAAACCCAATTTGTGCATATCCATTAATAATTGCAGTCCATGACATAACTTCCAACCGAGGCGTTTCTTCAAACAATTTGAAGGCATGTGAACTATTTGACAAAATGATGATCCATTCTTACATTGCATTCCATGATACAAAATTTTGCATAGGCATTTGGAGACTTACTTTCAAATGCAATTGTCTTGCCCATATCATAGTCCCTCATAAGTATTTGCCTTTCCATGTTCCATTGATCAACCAAGACATTTAATATTGTAGGTATTTATATATGAATTGCAAACATGATAGTCTACAAATTTTTATCAAATAAAATTCTATCTGGAATATTTAATAAAGGTCTCTCGAAGTCATATATGATGATTTTAAGATTAACATAATTTGATTCACAATCACACAAATGTAACAAAAGTACACGACAACAAAATCATTTAGGAGCTTCCATGCCGCATGCTCAATTGCTATTGCCCAATATTGGTCCCTCAACAGAGTCACTTGTGTGTCAATTGGCCCGATTAGAGGTTTGGTGAATTGTCAATTGCGATTCTCAATAGCATGAAAGAGAGTAAGAATTTTGTCACCCCCAAATGTTGTCACCTTGTTGCTTTGTTGTCTTTTGATGGTTTTGATATGTCTTTTGATATCTCGGTACTTGATTTGATTCTCTTTAATCTCTAAAGCAATAGTCTTAGCATTTTCCATTGTGAACGCTTCTCTTTCATATAACAAATGTTTCTCATCACGTAACGTTTCAATATTTAAATTTGCTTCATCCATTTCTTCCTAGACTTTTCCGATTGTAATTTGGTCTCCTAGAACTTCTTCCTTTAATTTTGATTGTTCAAGATGCTTTCCCTGTAGATGACTCTTGTGTGTCCCAAAAGTATTTGTGAGAAGTTGATCTATTTTCTGCTTCTTTGCAACAATGAGCTCCTTTGCATCACCTTTGTTTTCCACCATATAGTCGTATTATGACGAATGAAAACAAGCAAGAGGAAATTTTCTTTCTTCTTTTTCAAAATTTCTTAACCTCACTCCTCTTACTTCCTTGGGCTGTACGACCTTATCTTTATGTGCCAAAACAACAAAAAATAATCATTTATTACTTTTTCAAAATTTTAAACTCTCCAAGCTCACATGGGGTTGTATGACCTTTTTGTATTTTGGATCAAAAATAAAGAAAAATATGATTTTTGCTGTTTTGATTTTCAAAATCTTCAAATCCACATGGGCCATACAATTTTTTTTTAAATGGTAAAAAATAATGAAAATCAAAAGTAATTTTTATTTTTTAGGACTCCAAATTACAATCCTGCCTAGGCTATACGATCGTATGGCCTTTTGGCTTGTTGAATAAAAGCAAATGAAAAATATTTTGATCTTTGTTTTCTGCAAATTTTTTTACCTCCTCTTCCTCTTGCACATGGCCGTATGGATTTCAAATGTAAGCAAAAACAATTAATTTTTTTTTTAATCTTTGCTCTTCCTTGCTAACCTTACAACATTGTACGACCTCTCTTAGCACCCTGAAACACTTAAAATTTTGTTATTTTATTTTATTGTTATTTTTTTTGCCCCATCTAATGGTGTTGTATGGCCATATGACCTATGGCAAGTGTAAACAATTTAAAATCTGATCTCTTTTATAATTTCCTCTTCTGGAAATGCTGTATGAATTTTTTTACTAGTAGAAAAAGAAAATGATTTTTTCTACTTGTTTTTATCAAGACATCTCTTCTCATTATATGGGTTGTATAACTCCTCTTTGTCAAGGAAGAACGAAAAATAATCGATTTGGTTAATTTTCTTTCCTTGTTTTTAATTTGTAGATATCTTCTTTGACTGTACAACTCCCTTATGGCTCCTTGTGGTGAGCAGGTAAAACAAAGAAAATAAATTTGAAAACTTTTCTCCTCCTTCAATGGATGCATGGTTTCTTGTTTGGTAGCCAAGAGAAAATAAAACTATGCTTTTCTCTTTCAACTTCACTTCACGTTGTATTTTTTCAATTGAGAGAAGTTTCACTTTGCACGACGTGGAAAATTCATAAAAAAAATTTGCACGACTTGGGGAATGCCAAAACAAATTTACACAACTCATGGAAGTGACAAAATGAATTTGCATGACTCAGGAAAGTATATGAGAAAATTGCACGGCAACAAGATTTCAAAAAGTGAATTGCAAATTAAAACAATTAAAATTATTTCAATTGATTTAATATTTCTTAATTTATAATTACACCATGTGCAAAATTGAAAATGCAAATTGCACAACTTGAAAAATTGTGGAGGCACTTTTGCACAACTTGGGGAAAAGCAAAAGTATTTGCACAGCTTGAAAAAGGTTTAATGAACTTTTACAAATTGCGAGAAAGCTAACAACTTTTTACACAGGGAAGCTCAAAAGCGCTTTTGCACAGTTCAAGATATAAAGTGTTTTGCTTGTAATTTTAAAATTAGTCACTTAAAATTAATTAATTAATTATTATTATTATTTTATTTTTTAAAATTTGACAATTTTAATCCCAAACCAAAAATTAGTTGAAAAAGTCAAAATTTCACCATTTTTTTAAATCTTCAAAAACTATGACAACACAACCATTCCTTTGGTTCCCTAGTCTACTCCAGTAGCAATCAACACTTCAGCCCCTTCTACCATTGTGGCTCAGGGTAGCTTGAGTTCAATGCCTAAAGGATTGAAGAAGGTAGCTTCTGTTGCACCAATGGTCCAGGCTCCAGATCCTATCTCAGTCATTCCCATTGCAGTCGCCACTCCAACTAAACTAGGCAATATACATAAGAAGAAACCAAAAGTAACTTTTGATTGCTCCCTTTTACCCCTTTATCTAGCTTATCCCTCTCGTAGTTCTCCAGTCCTCCTTTTCCATCACCTCAAGGACCTAAGGATTCAGATTCAACTAGTTGATTTCCTCATTCTTATTGAACACACTTCTCTTGGGTGTCACCCCATGTCCACATGACCCATGACCAATGGTGAGCCTAATTGTTCCCTTAGGCTTCCTTATTCGTGTTCCCTCCTTTTTCTCCCCTGCCACCTCCACCTCCACTCCTTTCCTCCATCCTTCCTTCTACTTCATCTCTCCCTCATCCTCCCAAGCCTCTGCCCTCCACTTTAGTTGCTTCCACCCCTCCTATTTTGCCTTCCAACACCTTGAGGACATTTGTGGGACCAAGATGGGTTGGACCCATCGAGTTGTCAGGAGCACAAAGACTAGAAATGGTCTACCATGGAGATCCAAATGTTCAATATCAATTCGATAGGACTTTTAGGAGCATGAGGAGAGTGCTCACGTAGACCTTCACTCATAAGGGGAACCATGTGGTCTGGATAATTGAGCAAGATATCTTCTCCCTCACTAGAATGAGGACACCTATTATATAAGCTAAAGTGCTTGAGAACCTGGTGTCAATGCTCTGAACTACCAATGATCTCTCAAAGAAACTCATGGAAGATAGGAAGGAGCAAGTGTGGGTACTTAGATCATAGGTGAAGAGCACTTTGCCAACAGAATTGATTGGTAGATTTAAGGAAGCCATTGTGAAACACTTCATAACTCTTAAGGAAGTAATCAGAGCTCTCACTATGAGCAAACATCACCTCTAACGAACATATGCATATTTGGAAAGGGTTGTTTGCATTGACAACAAATGCAAAAGTCTTAGTGTGGTCCTTCACAAGGGCATGTTCTCATATCTCAAGCTTATACCTAGGACAAACTTGAACCTATATCAAACTTATGCCGAGAACACGAGATCCTTGATTGAGGAGTGGTTGGATTTAGTGCAGACAGTCATAGAGACTCTGGAGAAGGGTAAGGAGTGGATGTTGACCTATTTAAAAGAGGTCAATATCATCGTGATGTTCCATCTAGATGGCACTTTGCTGGACAGAGGAGATTTCAAAGTCCACCTAGCTCAATTTGACCAGGTCATGAGAAGAAAGGTGGAAAGGCCTATAACGCTGGGGCCAAGGTGATTCTAGAGTTATCCACCTAGTCCATGACAAGTATCAACTAAGTGTCTAAGGTAAAGGTCTCCCTCGAGGCCCCACTTCAAATACACTGGCGATTGTTGGCCCAAGTTGAAGTGATATTTCAAGAGCCCCCCATGAATCTTGCCTAGCTAGACTGAGAATTTGACTTAGTGGAAGCTATGTTGGTATTTGAGGAGGCATGTCCTTGTAGACATCCAATTCCTAACACCATTTGTGTTGACATTGTCAATCTTACTCGAATTACACTCAAATACACATTTTAGGTCAAAATCCATAAAACGCGTTAAATGGTTCCAACTTGTCATTTACAAGTGCCAATTTGGGTCAAAGTATCCCTAAATAGGGCAATGCAATTTATGGGCTAGCTAACTTTGATCAATTCATTTCGAATCAAAATGATGATTTTGCTTTTTATGCTCTAGATCACTCTTTTCTCCTAAATTCGTTGGTACACGCCACATACTTTTGTTATTTTTTGTTGGAAACATCTTAAATGGAAATACGGTTTTGGTGCATCTAACATCACCTTCTAATTCTTCCTGAGTCAAATTACAACTCAGTAATATGATTTTCTGACCATTTTGATTAATTGAGGGCCAATTTTTAAATAATTGCACAAATGTTGATTAACCTTGTTTAAGGCTAATTGATCCAAATCACGAGCTTAAGTGGATTTTCCATGAGAATTGTTGAATTTTTTTTAAAAAAAATTGATTCCTATTAACTGCATCATCAGGGGATATCATTTATTGGGAAGACATCCCTAGGCCATAAATACCACAAATATCAAGATTATGGGTCACCCATGCCTAGTTATTGCCTCCCATGCCTCTTTAATGCCCCTTCTTCCAAGGTCATGATGAAAATAAGTATGGATTTAATTCCAAATATGAGGATTATCCATGGCCATACATCTCAATCTTGAGATGGACGGTCATGGTTGATCCTGACCAATCTCAAAACTCTATAAATAGAGAGGCCATGGACAAGAATTTTAAGTTTGAATATTGCAAAGTTATAATGTTAAATTGTTTCCACAATCATCTGCATTTGATCATTGATTTTGTTTGCAAGCTTCATTGAAAGGCTAGTTTAGTGATTTGGAATCATGAGCCTAGGTTTTATGGAGTGTTCTTAAGACATTGGAGGAGTTTGCCACCTTTGTTGACAAAGACAATGATGCTTGATCAAGGGAGAACATGCTTTTGAGCCACATGGGTATGGTGAATACATTTGGGAAGGTAATATGATGTTTGCTTTCTTTCATTTGTTTCTTGCTATCCTTTGTAATTCTTATAGGAATAGATAGGCTTAGTTAGTAAGTTCTTTATGCATTTTTCATTATTTATGCACTAATGCTTGACTAACTTGCTTTGTAATCCTCTCTATAGTCCTAAGCAGTTGGGGAGTGGTCCCCCTCAAACTTCCTCCTAATTATTTTCCAGTGGACCCTTAGGGTTCTATTCTACGTATTTTGGGATACGATATCTTTTCTGGTAAAATTAGTTGTAACCATTTTAGGCCATGATGGCCCAAAATGGGAACCTATGTTGCTTGAAGATGGGCTCCATCTCTCCTATATAAGTTGCCTTGTTTTATTTTGAAAGGGTCAACATTTTGAATGTAACCAAAACTCTGTCGAGATTAATGCAAGTTTTCCTGCTTTTCTCAATAGTGTTTTTGTTTATATGGATGTTGCCCAATATTTCTAGTGTTTGGTGAATGCATGTGAACGCTAAAGCATTGAGAGTGCGCCCTGTTGTATATGATGAATGTAGTAATTAAAATGTGCTTTGTTATTCTAATTGCTTATGAACTTTCTTAGTTTTCTTAGAAACACTTGCTAGTCTATGTTCTTGATGCTTTAGCATAATTTCGAAGGTCCTATGTGTAATTTACTATAAGCCCCTCTTATGTTTATATTTTTTGGAGATTTTGTAGATTTAACATTATCATTTCATCCTCAAGACCCCTTCCCTATGTGATGGTAAGCCTGAGTTCCTCATGAAACTTGGCACACAGTGGTATAACTATTGCTAAGCACACACTCACTCTTGAAATACTGGCATCTTTTACGAATTATGAATCTCTTTTTTGTGTTACCTTACCCTCTATTTTGTATGTTTGTTTTGGAATCGAATAGTCTTTCCCCTTTATTTCTAATTTGGTTTATTTCAAATTTTCTTTCATTTTGGAATCTATTGAACTTTTGTTGCCTCTCCTTCAAGCTACTCACATAGGTAATATTTGCTTAATGCAGATAACAACTGGCACTAGAAGGGCCCATTAGTTTTTAAGATTGAAATCAACTAAACTAGGTGTGGATTAGAACCTCTTTGTCAAACTGCATATTGGATCCCCGATGGTAGTGTTGCATCTCTCAGAGATCTGTTTCGCATAGGCTATATCATGAAGCCCAATACATGTAACTTGTGCCCTGGGCTAGTCTAGCTTCCACCCTAAAATGGAAGGACAAAATTCCCTTATTTTTCCAAAACCCTATCCGAGCAACTAATCTCATAAGTGTTTCTTTGGAAAGGATTTTGGACCAAACAACACACTCATTTTGGACATAGGTGAACTATAGTAGGCCCTAGTTTTTCATATGAAGGTGGTCATCACATATATGTAGGCAACTCAGGGAGTGGGTGCGGGCATAAAGAACTAACCTTTAAAATGCTTCCCAAGTGTGAACAATAATAACTAATTGGTCGACTTTTATTTTAACCTAGACATTAGCATATAACCCTTAGTCTGGATTCTTAAGGCGTCTTTCCTTATGCATTGCATTATTCTTGTTGTTAAATTTGTAATATGTGTTATAGCGATTGTGACTTCAGTTAGTCATTGGGTTGTGACCTTTAAAGTGAGCTTGTGTTTTTCCGTCTTGACCTTGACTACCAATAGAAAAATGCTCTAGCTATGGATATTCTCCATGCAGTAAGACAAGTTTGTTAAGACTTTTGATCTAGTCAAAATCAAAGGAATGTAGGTTCATTTTCGTTACTCTGTACCCTCGTATATGTTATCACATGAGAATACTTTGGGTAAGCACATGCACCTTGAGCTATCAAGGTGTTTTACGATAAGTGACTTTTGAGTGTGTTGTTTCACATTGAATTTGACATCTAGAGCTTATATAAGCTCGCTTGAGTTGCATTAGATTTTCCCTTGTTGACTGCGAGTGCCAACCTCTTTCGGTGATGACATCTTGCAAAAGAGACCCATCAAAAATTCAAAGAGAACTACATTAGAATTTGATTATAAGGAGCGGATATGTACATTTCCCAAGTTGTGGGGGTATCGAGTTTAGGTCATAGGCTAGGATATGGGTGCCTCATCATTGTCCCTCACGTCAATCTATTACGTTGTTGTTGAGTTAATTTTATGTATTATAATAAATAAATAAGATTTGGGATTAATCTATGTTTGATTATTGTTAGTCCCTATATATTAAGCTTGTTTCGCTTTGACATTTGTTGCCTCAAGATGATTATATCTTTGTAACTCTCCTTATTTTACATGCCCTTAGGATCAAAGTTGTGTAGTGATTACTAGGGATTCTCCCTTAGTGATCCTTAGGATGGCAACCCTATTTTATAGTAATTATTGCCTTGGTTCACTATTGCTTTCACTTGTGTGTGTTGACTTGAGATGAATGTATATATGTCTTCTTGAACTATTAAATCAAGAAAATATAATTAAAATAGACCTTCCTTTTTACGACATCATAATTACTTAAGTTAACGATTTTAGAAACCGCTTTTGAATTTGACCCACACTTAAACATGATTGCATTTTTGAGAAGCCTTATTGAAAAAATGGAAATAAGATCAATTAAATCCTTGAATAATTGTGTGTCACACTTCAGTTATAATGTTGACATAATGACAAAAACAATCAAACTATTAAGCAACAAGAAATAAATAAATAAGCATCGTTTAATTAAGTAAACCAAAAAAATAAATGCCACATTGTACTTAGGTTTTGGGACCAAAATAATTGAGCATGACACCTTGAAGGAAAAAAGAAAAAAAATTCTTGGTAAGATTTTAAAGATGACTAACTTGAAAACCCAAGGGTTTTCAGTGATGACAAATCTATGCATTAAGAGATTGCTTAAAGGGGATATAACTGACATAATAAGCTATCAAACATTTACTTTTATACTATTTGCAAATATTCTTAACATAAAGATGTAAACAAACATCGGGTTAAGGGAGATTCTCATATGTTGTACCTCATTGTATACCTTCAAGATAAACGTCCTGGCTCGTTTCAGCAACATCCTTCCTATAGTTTGCAACAATAATTCCGATAGAATGGTTGAAGGCTATTTAAAATTAAACTATTCACCTAAAGTGCGAAGATAAATGTGCAATAAATAAACACTTAACCTTGAAAGATTCACATAAGCAATGTGGCAGGGAAGGAAAGTAAGGAAACAAAGCAAAATAAAACCAACATAAAACCTTAACGAAGTAAATTTTCTCAAGTTACAACACTTTTACAAGCGACCACTGTTATTTATTAATTTTGAATATAAAACTTATATTAAACTTAAATAATTAAAATTAAAATTAATTCAGTTTGCACAAATTCATTCTAAAAAGGGGCTATAAATGAACGATTAAGGCTTGGATAAAGATTCAACCTCAGCTTGAATCCAGTCGATAAGAAAAAAAATGTAGAATAATCATTTGTGTGGTTTTAGGTATTATTTTAATAGCTTTTATTTATTTTTTTAATTAGGTGGTGTGGTTGTGTCTAGGTTGTCATTGTTTAAAATATACTTCGTCATTTTGTTTTTGTATGTTTTGTATTTTGTCATGTTTTTTTTTTCTAAGTTAAAATTTATGATTGTAATAGATGTATTTTTGCTGAAATTGATGTCTATTGAGTTAAAATTATAGGAGGGTAATATGGAGAAATTAAGCTTGATTGATAATTTTGAGAGGAAAAATTTTTATACATGAAAGATTGAGATATAATTATTGTCAAATGAAAAATATATTTGGGAAATCATCGATGATATTGTCGTCAAACCAATGAACTTCATAAATGAAAGATCAAAGATAATTATTTTTTGGTCATTATTAATGTCGATATATCAAACCTTGTCTACATCATGTGGACTTCAAAAAATTCTCTAAAGAAATTAGGTAATCATCAAACACACTATTTAGATGTCAAGCCAATTATAAGAATAACAATGAAGCAGAGATTTTATGGCTTAAAAAAAAAACAAACAAACAGAGATATGGTAGCTCAAATCAATAAGTTTTGCTATCTAATGAATATGTTAGTTAGTATAAAAGAAACAGTAAAATAAAATGATGCAAAACCTATGTTACTAATAATATACCCAGTAGTATGTCCAATATGAAGTTTATTTAAACAAATTGAATCCAAGTTTAGAAAATATTATATCCACATTGCTTGATGAGGGAAATAAGGTCAAAAATTCCGATTCATAAAAAGATGAGGTGTTAGTTGTACAAAACAAGTCCAACACTTTAAGGAACCTAAACACGTGACCATATCTAAAAGTGTAAAAAGCAAATACACATGTTTTTACTATAAAAACCCAAGACAACTCCTTTTGAAATGTAAATAGAGAGCACAAGACTTAATCGATAAAAAGTTTCAAAACAAGGCCATGAAAATTGAAGAAAGTGACTACAAAAAATACACTTTCCATCCCATTGATGAAGACTTTGCCCATCCAAGCGATAGAATATGTGTATTGAATATTTCTTTGTCTATGTGTATGTGTGATTTGATTCCTCACCCTATGTCATCACTAAGGGGGGAATGTTAGAAATATTATGTTAGTGAGTGATATTGTGAGATAGTTTTGTGATATTGTTAGTGAGTTGTTTAACAACTCATGTTAATTTGTATTTGTTGAGAGGTGGATAAGAATTTGTAATAATACTATCTCCTTATCATTAGGAGATTTAAAAGCCCGCAGAGAGGAAAAGCCCGAGAGCCAAAAGCCCGCCGAAGAAGCAAGAACCCGCCAGGGAAGTAAAAGCCCGAAGGTCGCATGAAAAATCTCGAAGGGTAGATACCCTTGCGGGGGACACTTGACGTCAGAAAAATGACCTTTTCCAAGGACCCAAAGGGACACCTTCCGTTCGGGATGTTCCAAAGGCTGAACAAAGACGCACAAAGGAATCTTCAAAGACTTAGACACAAAGAGCTTCAAAGAATGAACCGATTGAACCATTGAACGAAATGGTTCAACGTGTTTGCAGGTTCAAGGGTTCAACCAAGTGCGATGAAGATCAAAAAGCTCAGGAAGAGCAAACGACGGGCAGAACCAATGAACTGATTGAACCTTGAACCAAAAGAGTTCAAAGTTCAATGGTTCACAGGTTCAAGCAGTTCAAAGGCAGCCTCAAGCAAAGAAAGAAGCAACATGGATGATTCCAAAGGCAAGTTCAATGAAAGTGATGGTTCAACCAGAGAGCAAAGAAGTGCTTAAGCAGGGAAGCGATGGACCAAAAGAGATAGAGTGAACTGATGAAGCTTTGAACCAATGAACTTTCAAATGGTTCACAGGTTCAAAGTTCAACATGGTTCAAGCAGCTAGCAATCATTGACGGCCCCTCAGACGTCAAATTTAAAGTGAGAAAAAATCTGTGGAAATTTAAATAGAGCGCGGAACTTAAAGGAAGAACCAAGCGATTAAATGAAAAGAGAGCTCGATAGCTCAAATCGAAGCTGGAAAAGACAAAAGCAGAAAGAGGGAAAAGGACCAGAAATGTCTTCGAAAGAGTTATTTCCAGTAGGTGGAACAGTGGATCAAGTAGACTTTTGAGCGCACCAAACCAAGGACGCGGCCTGTTTTCTTCCATGAAGAAAAGACAAATATGCAAAGGACCAGAGGGACCATATTAAGGAGGAGACATATTAGATGAAGGGACACGCCATAGTTATGGCAGCGCACTGTTCTCAGCATGGTCTCTCCAGACAAAATTGGAGACGCATTGAAGACATTGACTGCAGCATGGGCCGTCCCATGGAAAAAGGTGCCAATCCTTGCGTAGTGGCTATAAGTTTGTTAATTCTCTCATTTGTAAAGGAGACTTTTCATTTTACAAGAGCGAAACTCTGCCCATTTTGAAAGAAAAAGACTGAGACTTTGAGCTCAGGGTGTAATTTCATTTTCATTTTTATCTGAATGAGAAAACAGGTTTTTCACAGACTTTGTGCTATTCTGACTTGTGTCATTTTAGAAGATCATTCTTACGTCTGTCTTCTGAAGGTGTCCTCATTCATTTAAATTGGTAAGCAGAATTAGTGAAGGTAATAGGGAAGTGTCCTGAAACCAACTGTGGGAAGACTTTGTGCTCTCACAATTGATTTTAGTCTGTGTTTTTCCTTTCTTTTTGTGTTAAGCATTTTAGGGCGACTTTGTGCCCCCATTATCCTTTGTGAAATACTCTTTGGGCAGTTGAGGTGGAAACTTTGCATTCTGCTTCATCCTGCTATTACTACGCCCTCTGGTTAACTGGTTTCTTATCTTACTACTTGAAAGAAACTCAAGTTGTTTCCTGCAAGAGCACTTCTGAAAGAAGAGAAGTGCCTTCAGTGTTTGCACAAGATTTCTCCTATGTCTGTGAGCATCATCTCTGAAAGAAGAGAGATGGATGGTTTATCCCACCCCTGTGTCTTACTTTCTGTTTATTTATATTGTATATAGCTCCTATGTATCTATAGGGAACCTCCCCTTGATGAGAGGAGAGATTTGTCTCCGGTTGATGTAGTAAAGCTGCACACCTGGCCGACCAATCTTCCTGCTGTGGTTGATCAAACCTATTTTGTTTATCAGTATGTTGATTGACAAAATATTCAGCCAACATGGGTGATATTTGGGGGAGCAACGTGTCAAATCACAAGTGGAAACAACTTGAAAGAATTCAAAAACACCTTATTACCAACAATTTTAAAAGTCAAATCCTCTGTCCCCTATGAGATTCTTTTCGCTGAAGTGGGTTTGTACCCACTAGAGGCATCGACAATTATAAGACTTTTAAGTTACTTAAAAAAGGTGGAAAATATGAATGAGCATCGTTAGCCCAAAATGGTGTTGAGGGAGAGACTTGACCGTAGGAAAAAGATGTGGATGAAGTAAAATAAGAAATGGATGGATAAGTGGGACATTAGCTTGCTTGATTGCCCTAACAATAAAGAAGAAATAAAAAAGTTTGTGTTAGTTAAATTTAGGGCTGCCATGTGGTCAAATCAGATTAGCAAAAAAAAAGAGCTTACTATTAAAGAGTTCAATCCTTCGAAGGAGCATGGTGCAAAAGAATACATGTGAGCTGCTCTCAAGGGAAAGGTGAGGATTTTAGTGGCTCCGCTGAGGATCGGGTCCCATCGTCTTAGATATGAGACATGAAGGTGGACAATTTCTAAAGAAGAGTGGGCCGAAAGATCATGCATTTTTTGCGACAAAGGGGTGGTTGAAATGGAATGGCATTACATCATTGATTGTGTTGCAAATGTGGATATTCGTGGTCAGTTTGATAACAGCTGGAATGTGAACAGCCTTAGTGAATTATTCGAGGAGCTTTGGTTCTTCGATACAGCTAGTTTACTAGTCAAGATTCATAGCAGAAGATCTGATCTCGAAAGGAGGTTGAAAGTATCTTGAGTGCTTATACTGCTTGGCCTCATGGACGTCATTAAAATCTTTCATTTATTCATTCATTCATCCCATAGGACCACTTCCTAAAAAGTAAAGTAGATAATAAGAACACTTTACCGTGTAATAGTAACGCTGATAGGTGCGGCGGGACCTGTGGCCTGTACACACGCTTCCTTTATTTCTCCTCAGCTCTACCATTTGCTCTTTTAGTTGCCTGCTGTGTCTGTAAAGTTAAATGCCTTCTTAACAATTTTGTAAAGTTAAATACCTTTTTAACAATTTCTCTATAAACTCCTTTTCCAATTTACTGTCATGGCTAAGAGAAACATATTACCCTGAGCGCTGCGGCTTGAGTGGTTAGGATGTTTGGGTCGCAGGTTCGAACTCCAGCTTTCTGGGTCCCCAATATATCTGGTAGCTACGCCACTCTAGCAATTCACCATTCCTATACATATAAGCGGAACAAAATTAGTGTTCAACACTTCTCCAAATAATTGTAAAGAAATGAAAAACATAAAACTGTTCACCTGATAATAATCTGAAAAAATTGTAGCGCATTGTTCAACTAATATTAATATGAAAAATTGCAGCACATTGGTGACCATTCATTAATAGAATCAGCAGTATCAAGGATGAAAAATAATGGTGTTGCATGTATGTAGGAAGGCTTGGGCCAGGCAATACAAGATCTTACAATGTCTATCACAGAGTAGCTGGAACAATAGTGGTTACATGTCTGTAGAGGCTTTGGACCTTACAATGTCTATCACAGAGTCCTGGGCTAATGGTGCCTAGTTGGATAATGTAATGTTGAAATAAACAATTAATCCATTAGAATTTCTCCTAACATTTAAAGCCCAAAATTGATCATATAAGGCTGTTTGCAGACTCAGCAATACAAGACCTTACAATATGTATCACAGAATGACTACGGTTAATAAGGTCTAATTAGATAATGCTAAATTAAACAAATAATTTATTGGAATCTCTCTTAACATTTAAAGCTCAAAAATTAGTTATATAAATTTACATGTAGACCATAGAAGCCCTCGAGAGAGTAAAATCACAATATTTAAATATTTAAAATGTAAATAAAAAATAAAAATATCTTAAAAATATATAAAGATGAAGAATATATAATAACCATAACAGATCCATAAGATAGGATTTTTTGTTGAGGTTAATGTTCCTATAAATTTGATAAATAAAATTTTATAGAAATATAAATTTATTTTTACTATTTCGAAAAAAAAACTTCTGGAAATTTCTAAGCAGTTATTATTTTAGAAATCATTTTTCAATTCAGGCATGAAGTGGAGGGAAAAAAAATTCCATAACTAATTTAAAAAAAATTTATGATAGAATTTTAATCAATCTTATTAATATAAAGAAAAACACAAAACACTGTGTACTAGATTATTTATTAGTTTTGGAAAACTGTGCTAATTTTTTAATAAATGTTGGTCTATTATAACTGCGGAAAAAGTATCACCTTCTACAAATAAAGAACTATTCTTCAACACGGTCATCTGCAACGGTATGACAGCATGGCCCGAATCAGGAAAAATCACATGCAAAATGTACAATGGCTAAAGTGTAGTAGATTATGTCATTTGTTCACAGAGCTACACATCGAGATTGATGGAGGTTATGATTGGGGACAATATATTAGAGCTGAAATCAGACCATAATCCAATTCATATTAAAATTCACATTCTCATAAGGAAACAACAGGAAGAAGAAGCCCACTTTGGCCAAAAGAAGGACACTCCCCAAGGTAAAATCCTTCTAAATCATGAGAATCAAGAAATCTTTAAAGCCACAATCAAACAAGTGCTCAGAGATCACGAAGAAAAAACAACTAACATAAATAACCAGTCTCTCAGAGAGAACACGTTGATTCCCCTAATACACAAGGCCTTAAATGGTTGTAAGAGAGCTAGACCCAAGAGAGGAATAAGAAATACTTTCCTGACAAACCCATGGTTCGATGAGGAATGAAGATAGCAAAAAGAAATCTGCGAAAGAGAGGTATGGACAAAGAGCATAAGGAGTACGTAAAGATGCTACAGAATAAGAAAGAGAAGTATGTAAACAACAGAAGAATAGAGCTGATTGCCCTCGAAAAAAATAGCCCTAAAAGATTTTGGAAAGAGCTACGTCAAAAGAAAAAACAAACAGAAAACAATATCACCGGAAACCAATGGCTTGAGTATGCGAAGCTACTATATGAGAGGGACCAAGATAATCTAGACCCCCAATAATCTATGCGAATACAAAACTCTTCAACACCGAAGACATCATTCAAGGCATAAAACAATTAGCAAGTGGGAAAGCTCAGGTTATTGATGGGATGCAAGCGGAGTACTTAAAGTGGGGTGCTGACGTATTGGCACCTCATATCAAACACATCTTCAATAGGGCCATCCAAGAGGGCTTCCCGAAAGAGTGGACGACTAGTGTGGTTATCCCTATCTTCAAAAGTGGGGATACCAATAACCCGTCAAATTATCGTACTATCATGGTTAATCCCCTCCTTGGTAAACTCTTCGGAAGCATGATAGAGCGCAGAATCAACATGTGGGCTAAAAAATAAGGAAAAAGAGCTAAGGGCCAAGCTGGATTTAGACTGAAGCACTCTACTATTGATCATGGAGCTACACTTAGGTTCTTGATTGAAAAAATATGGAACACTCAAGGAGACGAAGCCTTTTGTTGTTTTGTTGACTTCAAAAAAGCCTTTGACACAGTTCCTCGTGACAAACTTTGGAATAGGATGAAGGAGTTGGGGGTTCCGAATGAGCTCAGAGCTACTGTCCATAGATTATATGAGCAAGTAAAGGCTAAAATCAGAACTAGTGATGGAATGTCAGAGTGTTTTGACAGTGATATAGGGGTCAAACAGGGTTGCCCACTTTCACCAACTTTATTTGGACTGTACATTGATAAATTAGAAGAATGGTTAAATAAGGATAGTGGGGAGGGGATTCAACTAGCTAAGGATGCTATAAAACTACTTCTTTATGCGGATGACCTCATTTTAATTGCCAGAACAGCCAGCAGCTTGAGGGAACATTTGAGAGCACTTGAAACTTTTTGCCAAGAGGTTGGAATGCAGGTGAACACAAGCAAGACCAAATTAATGATCTTCTCTTTGAAAAGAAAAAAGAAACAATATACCTTTACCTTTGAAGGCAGCGCGTTAGAGATAGTCGAAGAGTACAAGTACCTCGGGCTTGATTTTTATCACAAGCTCAGTTGGGAAATGTGTAGAGCAAAAAGAATCCAAGGAGGATGGAAAGTGTTGTACTCTCTTCAAAATAGGTGCAGGACTGCGGAGTTATGGGATTGGAAGACTAGGAGAACACTCTTCGGTTTGTTGGTCACCCCGGTGATTCTTTACGGGTGTGAAATTTAGGGCAGCAGTATGTCAGATTAGAAATGGAAACAGATAGAGAGAATCCAAAAACACTTTATCATAAGCAATCTCAAAGTCAAGAATTCAGTGTCGTATGAGATCCTACTTGTTGAAACGGGGTCCTTCCCCCTAGAGGCATCGGCGATGATACGGTTACTAAGCTACCTCAAGAAGATTCAAAACATGAAGAAGCACAGGTGGCCTAGACTAATTATAGAGGAAGAGCTAACTAGACGAAAGAACACTTGGAGGAAGCAAAATGACAAATGGGTAAAGAGGTGGGATATTAGCATGCAGGGGTGCCCAAATACTAATGAAGAAATTAAAAAATATGTGAGAAGAAAATTCAAGGGCATCATGTGGACAAAACAAATGGGCCGTAAAAAGGAATACTACCTCAAAGAATTCAACCCCACAGGGGATTTTGAAGAAAAACCCTATATAGGAGCAGACATTAAGTGGAAAACGAAAATGTTGATTGCCCAACTTAGGATGAGCTCTCATCATCTTAGGTGTGAAACGGGTAGATGGCTAACTTCCAAAGAGGATTGGGAGGAGAGAATATGCCTCTTTTGCAACAAAGGCGTGGTGGAGACGGAACGACACTCCCTCTTGGAGGGAGAGGCATACAAAGACATCCGATACAGTTATGGTGAAACTTTGAAAATCGCCAACCTGGACAATCTATTTGAAGCAACAACGCTAGGTAATACAGCAAACCTCGTGATCAAACTGCACAACAGAAGGGAAGATCTCAAGAAGAAAGTTCAGGCAACTTAAGGAATGTTTTGTGGCTATGGTCTCGTTTTGAAGAAAATGTACACGACTAATAGATTCCATACACTGTTGTGGTCTCGTGAACGTTATTAAAATCCTTCATTCATTCATTCAACCTGCAATTCCTGACTGTTATAAATAGAAATTGAAAATTCGAACTGCAGATTTCCCATTTACGAGCGAAATGTCAAACCCACTCAGCTACCCACCAGTCATTATGAGTCATGACAGCTAATAATTTTATTTCGAATAAAAGCTAAAAATAGAACTTGCCGACTCTTTAAGTTCTTTCTACTGTAAGTGCCACGTAGTGAAAAATATAATTCCCTGTTTTTTATAAATAAATAAAAATCTGTACTTACCCGCCAAGTAATACCTGCGATTGCTTTAAGTCGCATGATGGAAATCCCTAACAGACAACAAAAATTAGAAAAAATGTTACAACGACAGCGTTATAATGTTAGAAAGCTACTCAAAGTAGATTCAGCCAATACATTTTAGGTTAAGATTTCGATTCGGCCGAAAACAATCCGATCAAAAATTCGACATAATTTAGATTCTTGTAAATAAATCTTAACCCTCAAAACTCTGGTAAGATTTACAGAAAGATGACAGAATATGTTAAATATATAATGTAATAAAGGCTACAACGTTATCTGTTTGTATCTGCACCTGCAGCGAAGAAGAACATATCATCGGTGCAGGTGCAGATGCAAACAGTTAGACATTGAAGCAATAGATGGCATATTATCCTCGCCAATCACCACAATTATAACTGCTGCTCATATATCACCGCTTCCAAGCTTGTAAGTCGAAGAACTCCATGATCCATCCTGCAAAGAACAGAGCCCTGACTCGTGAGGGATGAGAAATTCTCCATCCATTAAAACCCTAATCGGGGTGCGTTCCCGACAAACTTTCTTTTCCATGCGAGGTGTCAAACATCAAGATGGGAGTGGGGAGTGGGGACCCGCAGCAGATAAAATAACAGCAATCTGCCCACGTGATTCAAACACTGTCGCAGGTGGGCTTTTCTGACGTGGACCAATAGAAAGACGTTCAGCTCCAAACGCACGTGATTTGTCTTGCCATCCTGGAAGACATTTCCAATGGGCTATGTTACGTACGTATTAAAATATTGCAATTCGGTACAGAGCGGGTAAGACACGTAAGCAGATACGTGTCACGACAAAGCTGGCAAAGCAAAAGGTGCGAGCTCATCAAATAAGGCATAGATCAGGTTTGGATATTATGTGGTTGTCAACGAGTAGTACCACATTGGTGCATCTACAAGCGATTGGGTTTCATGATGTTCTTTGCCGTAAATGTATTGTGGATAAGAATGAATGATTTTATTCTTGTTTTTGTTTTTTTGCTTCATTGTTTTCTATATTACAATGTTTTGATGTTAACTTTTTTATTATGAATTTTTATTAGAAAATTTATGTAATTTTATCTTTTCAAAGAAGATAGTGAAGTTGTGAGCGTTTAAGTTGTCTTTGTATTTGATAGAAAATTTAACCAATTTAAGGTACAATCAGGGATCAACAAGTATACAAGTATCGAAATTATTAACAATGGTTACAATGGATTCGAGAATACCAACGAACGGTCATAACTAGCGAGAGAATATCATTGTCTTTGTATTGATATGAATTCTAATCGATATGGGGTATAATCAGGGACCAACAAGTACATAAGTACAAGAATTACCAACAATGGCCACAATCGATTCGAGAATACCAATGAACGGTCATAACTAACCTGAGAATACCATCAGCTGTCGCAATTGACCTCCAATACCATCTGAGATTTGAACGTGGGTAATGATTGTATCAACTAAGTCATTTTACCAACTCACACACATCTTATTGGTAATAGGAATATAAGTTTTATTATACATAAAAATACATGTTTTATTGATACATGTTAATGTGGGATTGATCGGCTCACACCTAATTTAAATACTTCTATTATATTATTTGTTATACATACTCTTTTAGCTTTAGATATTTTCATTACAAATACATCCACTTAAAAAAATATATAAATTAATTCTTTATATAAAAATAACTTTATTTATATATTTTTAATTTTAAAAAATAGATAAATAATTTATTTATTTTTTGAGGTACCCCTTTTGATTGACATTGATTATGATTATGACATCTAAAAAACCATAATAACTACTTTTCACATCTTTTAAACTAAATTGCTTTATAAAATTTATTACAATATATCATTCTTTTATACAATTTAATGCCTTTTAATATATTGTTAGAGTTATTTAGTTGTTATTTGACATTTTTTCAATTATTTATATCATTTAATTTTTTATAGATAAATATATCATTCAAATAATTATCTTAATTTTGCAATCTTATATTATTATTTTTTGGGACCTCACATGTTTATAATATTCTATCCAAAATATCCAAATAATGTTTTTTCTTAGTATTGCAATCTTATCTTATTGTTTCTTTGGGATTTGAGTGTATACAAAAAAATAAATTTATATTCATTCATAATATGGGGATGAAATAAAATTTGAGGATACAAAATTTTATATAATATATTAAATAAATATTTTTATTGATTTTTAGTTTTTATTTTTATTTTTGATTGAAATTTTGTTTTTATATGGATTAAGAATATATAATATTTTTTGGGTTTAGTGTTAAATATTAGGGAGTATTTATTTTACCAAATTTTCTTCAGGTATGATTTTTTTGGGTATTTTTTGAGATTTGTATTTTGGTGGATAGCTAGACAACACCTTTTACACTATCATCCTTATCATTAGCTTCTAGTTTAAAATAATATTATTAATTTTTTCTATCACTAAAATTATAGTCGTTTAAAAATAATGTTATTAACTTTTTCTATCACTAAAAATTATAGTTGTTGTTACCTAGTTTAATATTAATGAGTTCAAATTATAATATATGTATATAGGAATGGAGTGCTTGATGGTAGCTTCCCTTTAGGGTTCCCAATGTTTCACTGTCGATCTGACATAGATCTACCTGAGATTTAACAAGTTTTATTGTGCATTTATTGTATTGTTCTGATTCAATAATCCACCTTTTGGGTAGTTAGGCATTTCCTATAGTAAATGTCTGTCGCCACCATTTCTACATCTTTGGATGCAAGGAAAGTTGGTGCGAGCTTGAGTTATAATGGCATCAAAATAAGCAAGGAAATTCATTTTGAAGGTATTTCATGAGGTATTGGCTCTAACCCAGACACCCCTTTATTAATATTGTGCTTGATTTGCCTAAATTTGATAAAGCTTGAAACTATTTTGAAAACACTTTGGTTACGTATTTTTTGGGTAGAGTCCCCCTTGAGAGCCTTTTGAAGCAATGGGTTCATAACCATTGACAAGGCCATGGTGTGAAATTGGAAGGAGTCCAGAACCTTAGCAAGGGTTTTTTCTTGTTTCAATTCATCAACCCGTAACACTTTAAATCTATTATCAATCATGGTTCTTGGTTCATTCACAACACATTGGTTGTATTCTCTCATTGGACTCAAGACTTTCAGGGCTTTGAACATGCCAAACTTAAAATTCTAGTTTGGGTTGAAGTTCATGGCTTGCCTCTTCCCCTATGGGGTTTTATCCACTAATTCATAAAACCCCTAGGACATTTCTTATGCCATGAATAGCCAAAATTTTATATGGCCCATCCCTGAAAAAAGATTTGTGTGGAAATGGATCTAGTTAGGGACCTCAAAGAGTCCATTGATATTCAAGTGAGAAATAATAGATTTACCTAGCGTGTGCTCTACATTAATTTTCAAAACACCTATTTTAGGTGCTAGTCCTTAGATCATATGATCCAGGAGTGTCCTTTGATGGTCGCCACCCATCTTGCTCCTTTGAAGGAAAGTGGGTTTGAGCCCAGAACACAGAACATGAATGCTAATGGGTAGACCATCATCACTAAAAAAAAATCATCCCATGATAATGGTAAACCCCCGTATTCTATGTATCACCCCTCAAGTGATCCTAGTACTTTAGATCCAACTGGAAAAACTCCTATTACTTTGCCTAGTAATGCCCCATATGTGCACACCTCAAGCATCGGTTTATTTTGTTGCTTATCTACCCTCTTTTCCTCAGGCTCTATCATCACAATCCCCTCTTGGGGTGACATCTGCATATGATAAACATAATCTCATCACCCTTGATCGTAAATCAATTGTGTGACATTCTCGAATCCCATCTCCGTCACAGGTTGATGAGTCATGGCACACAAGTGGCAGCACTTCAAGTTCAGAGATTTTATAATGCACAAACTTTATCTTAACTAATTTGTTGCTCTTGAAGATCTCATAGAGGGAAACGATATGAACCTTTATGTTTCCTAATGATAGTTTATTCTTGGAATGTTCGAGGCCTCATTGATATGCCGCGTAACTATGCGATCAAGCACAATTGTCAATTTTTTAATAAAATGCAAATTCTCTGTATGCAAGAAGTCAAGATTTTTGACTTCCTCCTTCAACATGCTACATACATCATTTGGCATGGGGCCCTTTATCAAACTACCAATCATAGGCCTTATTGTGGTGGTGTTGTCACTCTCTTAGATTTAGAGCTTTCTTAAAATATTATTTCTTGGGGGTCTAACCCCACTCATCAAGCCATCTGGACTCTTTTTTATTTTGATAGCCACATCATTGGGTTGGTTAACTTGTACACCTCTAATGATGATGTGGAATGAACCATGCTCTAAAGATGGTTGGTTGATTCCCTTCTTGATACCCACTGTATCCTTTCATGTGGATTTCAATATGGTTTAATCTTATGAACATAAATAAGGTTGTCTTCTCATGCACTGGTGCATCGGGGAAAGAAAGGCTTGGTATTACATGTGTAACAAACTCGAGGTGTTTGATCCAAATCACTATTGGAGGAAAGATTCAGACTCACCCTAATTCACTTGGTCCAATTTTTGGTAGGGAGAGGATAGAGTGCTTAAATATTTTGATTGTGCTCTTCTTGCAGAACAAAATTTATTTTCCTTCGCTCATGTTTATAATAGGTCGGTTTATGTCCTCTTTAACACATTTTTATCAGATCATCATCCTATTTGATTCAATATATAATGGACAACTCCACAAGTGAGGCCTTTTAAAACATTGTTCTACCTCAATAATGCTCATCTCAGGCATGAAATAACTGTCGGGCATATTATCATAATTTGGAACTTGTTACCCAACACATTGGGGATACTAGATGGATTCAGTGGTGAGTTGATGCTCTTTCTTACACCACCACTTTCCTCTGTGTGTATGGTAAGCAAGTTGTTATTTTTAACGAGCGCATTCATAGTGCCACAAACTGCAAATACTGTCGAGTTTCACAGGAATTTGAGGCTTCACCTTTCAATGTTCACCTTTAGACTCAAGCAGACCTTTGAAGACATAAACTCAAAATTGAGGAGGCTTACAAGGCCAAAGGAGCTTAACTTCAAGCTCAAATGCAATGGATGTAAATTGGAGATAAAATCACTAAAGAATTTTTATCTCTCCTCAGTTATAAAAGAGTTGTTGATAAAAATCAAAGCCATCAAAGCAAGGGAAGTTAGGATTACCAAGCTTCCTAACATATTTCAAGCCTTTGTACACCATTATCATGGTGTTTTTTCAACTTAACCCACCTCTCCCAAGCGTGAAGCAACTCTGGCTCAATGCCTTCAAGTTTTTCCTTGAAAACCTTAAGAAGCTCAATGGGTTGCTTGTGATAGTCCTCTCACCTTGAATGATCTGAAAGAATTAGTTATGCATATGGCTAAAAACAAAGCCCCAAGTATTGATGGATTCTACTATGAGTTTTATCAAACCTTATGGGTTATTGTGGGACCTGATCTTCACAGGGTTTACTCTAAAGTTGTGTTGTCTAATTCTTTGGGGACTCTCGTCGATCAAGGTAATATCAAGTTTATACCCAATGTCGGTGATCCTAAGGTTATTACTAATTGGAGACCCATCACTCTTCTCAATGTTTCTTACAAAATCATTATTAAGGATTTGGCTATCATAATTAAATAACTTCTTCCTCTAATTTTTAGAAGCGAACAAGCAAGGTTTATCCAACATATATATATTCTGGAAAATGTCATTATTGTCTAGGAAGGCATGGAATGGGCTTTGGTGTCTAGTTAAAAGGCCTTGTTTGTCAAGATTGAAAAATGAAAAGGATTGTGATTATACAAAGTGACATTTTATTACTGCCATGCTCCAATCTCTTGGCTTTGTTCCTTGATTTATGCAAGTTGTGAATATGCTTTTTCAAGACATTGGGGCATGTATTACTATCAATGGGCCCTAGTCTAGTCAATTTGAGCTGCATAGATCTATCAAATAGGGTTGTCCTTTAGATTGTTCTCTTTATGTATTGCAATTGAAGGTTTTAGCTATCTCTTAGCTAATTTTGCATCTAGGGGTCTGGTAAAGGGCATATCTTTCCTTAATTCTGAGCATTACTTGATTAATGGTCACTTTAATGATGATAGTTTCCTCACTCTTTAAGAAGAAGAATCATTGATCAAGAATGTTATGGAATGCCTTCACATTTTTTATTTGACATTTGGGTCATCCATATAATTGAAGAAAACCCATTGTTTTAGATTATGGTAAAAACAGGTTTTGAAGGGACCCCGAAACCCAATACAAGGGGAAGATAACCCTTAAAGCACAACCAGGTTAACAATAGAACCTGCTTACAAAAAAGAGCCAAAACCAGGTTTTACAGGGACCTGAAACCAACAAATAAAACCATAAAAACTAGCAGTCAAAACACTGATCTAAAAGTTGACCAGCAGATACAGCAAGCTGAAACCAAAAACCAGTAAACCCAACCATAATACAGCCCCCGAAAAAAAAACCAGTCAGCGAAAGGGAACTTTAGATGAATCTTTTAAGTTTAGATTATTTTTTTTACTTGACCGAAGATTCATATCAAGGGGAGGAACCAAAGGCTTTGACTTCTTTCTTCTTACAGCTGTCCAACCGTCCTCCACCTTAGCTGCCTCAGCATCCCATGCCTCAGAAGACATAGATCTTTGGCTCCCAGAAGGCATAAAATCCTTATGAGAGTCAAACATTAACTGGCTCTTAGAGAGATCCTCCAGAACAGGGGAAGATACCACCACCTCCTCCTTTGGCTCAACTGTTTCACTACCCACAGCCACTATAGGGGCTTCATTAGAATGATTCACCAATGAATCTTCTTCATCATCCGATTCGGATTGCAAACTTTCCTCATTCTCAGTCTCGGATTCGGAAGAAGCTTCCAAAGGTTGTTTGTCAACTTTGTCTACAGAGGAGACCTTAGTCCACCGGGAAGGTGAACGTCTGGGATGAGATTTCCCAGCACCACAGCAATCAGCTATATGTCCCGTTTGGTTGCATTTCCTACACCGAAAAGGGATCCCCTCATAATCCAAAATTTGTGTCCAATTACCCTTTGGGGATTCAAGACAGATCACCTCAGGAAGGCCCTTAGAGACATCCAGATCTACCAGAAATCGTGCACAGGTCGAATGAGACAGTGGACAATCTTCCTCATATAAAAAATCCCCTAAAACATTTCCTATGGTTTTAAAAACCGCCTCATGCCAAAGGTGTAATGGAAGATAAGGGAGCCGCACCCATATAGGGATCTTATTAAAGGATTTTGAAAGAGGATTAAAATCTTTATGCCAAGGTTTGGCCATAAGAGGAAATTTGCCCTGCCAAGAAAATTTATTGTGACACAAAATAGATTTTCTATCCTCAGAGTTTTTAAAAACTATTATAAAAAAACCCCTGGCACAAAGATGAATATGAGCTTCTTTGATATGCAGCAAGTTCTTTGATATGGCCGAAAACCACGAAAATGAAGAATGGCAGCACGAGAGGACAACTGTTCTACTGATTGGCCAATACTTTCCACTAAATTAGGGTCTAGAGAAACCCGCATGGGTTTTAAGGCACTTACAGGCGTGATGCGTCTTTGCCCAAAAGTTGTATGAGGCAAAGCATTATGTAAATCTGCTTCAAAGGCCGCCACATCTGCAAAGGATCTCCCCCCAGGTTCATACCCTGAACCAGAAGCGTAGGCCAAATACTGGGCCGAAGAATCTCCAGTTCCTGCAGAAGAAAAAACCTCACTTGTTGTGGCGACCCCAGCCACACCTGTCACCAGAATCACTTTGGCCAATTTCAAATTCATTAGGAGCGGGAGCAACAACAGCTAAGATCCAAAGTCCTAGTTATTGGCCATCTCTTTTGTCCAAACCTGCTTGCCTGGAGTGATATCAATGGCAATGGCTCCTCCCTAGAGTCCAATTTTAGTTTTTGGGTATTTCATTTGCCTTTCGGGCCTCACCTACTGATTTTTGGTCTTATGTAGTTCAAAGGATTTAAAAAAAGTTCTCTTTTTGGATCACCAAGTCCTTGTCATTAGTAGGTAAGTTTCAGATTTGCTCTAAGGTGTTGGTTGTTACTCATGTTTATTACTCTTCATGTTGGGGTCCCTTAAATGTTGCCTATGCCAAGTTGGAAAAACTCTTATGAGACTTCCTATGGGCCAATTGTGAAGGCCACAAGGGCTTTCATAGAGTTTTATGGGATATATGTTGTTGACCTAAAGAGGTTGGTGGCCTGGGTCTTGTTGATATTAAGCTTCAAGGGCTTGCTCTTAGCATTAGGTGAATCATTAGAGGGTTGAAAGGTGACGAAGCTTGGAAGATTTTCTTAAGAAATTATATATCTCAAGGTCACCCTTTTGACAAAAAGGCTTAGCACGACCTTGGTTTGCATAATATTCTCATAACCCCTATTATTGTGAAGATTAATGGCATTTTTGTTATTCATATCAATTTGAAAGCTTGGCAACAACTCAAGCCCCATCTCATTTGGGTGGGAGAAGGATTTAGGAATGACCTATATCTTAACTCTCACTCCCTCTAGTGGTCCACAACATTGAATTTTTACAATGTTCCTTTTGCTTGGTCCCTTAGATCAAGATTTTGAGGTTATTCAAAAAGGGTGTTAAAACTATTGGGGACTTATTTTGCAAAGTTCGATGCACTTGGATTCATTATAATTTGGTTCAAAACAAATTAACCTTAACAAGGAAGATCTTGAGTCTATTAGGGAAATTCAGAGTCCCTTACTTGAAGAGTACCTTCATAAGATTGAAGTTACTTCCCTTATTCCTTGGTGGAAGGATTGGAATTGGCCTACGACCACACTCTTTTATCGTTATTCTCCTCACTTGGGGTATAATATTTTAGCTGCTCAGAACATTCATTCTTCTGGGATGCCTTTATTGAACCCCAAAAAGTTCACTTCCTCTTGTGTGTTGTTTACTAGGGCTTCCCTGTGGATGACTATCTCAAGCACATGGAGGTTTCAAATCCCATTTGCCCGACTTGTCATCATTGAGAGACAATCTAACATCTCTTTTTGTTTTGTGTTCATTCCCAATCAACTGAAATTAGATTCACACCATTTTCAAGCCTTTTAGACTAGAATGCTTTACCTATAAATTGGCTCTCTTGGGGGACTCTACCTTGTTCCCTGCAAGATACAATAGATTTTGTTAGGTTTTTTGTGGTGATATTCTTTTTCAAATTTGGAAAGATATGCATTTTTAAAGCATGATGATATGGAAAGAAACTTTTATGTAACTAACAAAGTTATTGTGATCATTAATATCATCCTCTAGATTTAGAGTCGAACAAACAAAGTTCATCTGGAGCTTGATCGTCTCTAGATTTTGTTAAATCAGTAGGGGAATGCCCCATGCGTAGTTAGCCACAGACCTCTAGATCTTCCACATATCCATTCCCCTCCACGTGGGTAAGGGCATGTTTTTTGTAGGTAACATTCTTAGCGCTGCCATAGGAGCCCCTCTCCTCATTCTCATCGGTTGTCCCCTCATTGCAGTGGGTTTGATGGTTCTAATAAAGGAGGTGTTGGAGGGGCGCAGGGACCTTCCTCCATATAATAACTATATGCGCTTGGCCCTTGCTATTTCACCCTACCAACAGGTTGATGACACTAAAAACATGCATGAGAATGATGGGTGGGACTCCTTACCTGTGGATGATGACCCCCTTGCTCAAGGGAGCTGGGAAATAAATCCACAAGATCCTCCTTCTCTGTCTCCCCCTTTGACCAACATGTTTGCTATTGTTGCCTAATGAATTTATTATTACACGTGTTTTTTATGTGCTCTCTTTTTTTTTGTTACGCACTTATGTCAATATGGCTTGATTTGATCTTCATTTTGTGTGGTCATTATTGACCCTCTACTGGACTTGTTTGTCCCCTGAAGCCTTTTCTAGCTCGGTGTGTTTTTATGGGGTGTGGCTCTTTCCACCCATTTTTTTGTATGACTAGCGTTATACCATACCATTTTACTAATATAAGTGCACTTTTCAATCAATATATATGCATGTATAAATTTATGCATGTATGTATGTATATACATGTGTATACATATGTATGAACATACATACATATGTGTATGTATGTATGTATATACATGTATAAATGTATATGTATATATAATATACATGTAGATACATATACATACATACATACATACAGACTCACACATATATGTATGTATGTATGTATATATGTATGTAAGTATGTATATAAATACATACATATATACATACATGTACATACATACATATTCTTATTCTTATTATCAATATATATGACTAAATATCATCTAAGTACAATAATAATATTTTTTCAAAGAATTAAACCTTCGCAGTTCATAAAATGAGAAGAAATTTTTTTGGAAAAATTAATGTACTTAGTTTTTTTCAAAAATCTTCTTCTAATGTCTTTTCTTGTTATAATTTTCTATTTTTCACCTTTTTATTCTACTTTCTAAAAAAACTCAAATCTTGAAAGTAGAAAATGATATCGCTATCCTAAAAGGCAAAAGGTGGGACACTATCCTCCTTTGATACTTCGTTAAAGATCTAGGAAGGTTCAATCTAATAATTTATTCTAACTCATAAATATATTCACGATGTAAGAACATCTCAAATGAATCAACAATTTTGCATAGCCAAAAAACATAGTCAATTGGTCGATAAATAAAGATCAATTTTGTCAATGCACAGTCATATGGTGTAGTGTTTAGGAGACATATGGATGAGCAAGTCCACTTGCCAAAGGACAAATGGTCAGGTTACACAGAAGGTTGGGGATAAATAGGTACAAGTCTTGGAGTGTGAAGGCAAGACACATGCATGGGTGATGGAGAACAAGGAACTGAAGAGTGATGTGTAGAATGACTTGTGCAACAGTGCACAAAGTAGTCAGACCTTCAAGAGGTGCACAAGAAGGTTATTTCAAGACACACTGCATGAATAGTTAAGGGTTGCATGATTAAGGCATAAAATTAGTAGAGAAGTGCAGAAGACCTGAGAAGCGCATGGTGGCATGAAGAGTGAAACAAGTCAACATAAGAGCATCAAAAGTATGGGCGCATTAGTTTTGTGTAGAGCACAAGATCTAAGGTAGAGGGAGACAATTAGATTATCAATTGGTTGAAAGGACTGACACCTTACCTTTTACAGGGTAGGACAATATTATAGGTATAACGATGGCAAAGGATGATAAGATCCATAAGCAGGGATATGATGTGGCTATCAAAAACAAAAGGTTCGAGCTCTATCAAAGTCGAAGTTATCCCTAGGGTAGGCCTGCAGGTTTACGCCAAGCCTACCTATTACAACTATTTTTTATTTGATAGACACGATAGTGGTCAACTATAAAAGGGGTAGTCAAACCAACATTTGAAATGACTTTTAGGCCGAAGACCTTTAAAAATGTTGAGACCGAAGGAGGAGCTTTATCAAAACACGGAGTTGGAGAGAGAGGAAGAGTTGAGGGATCTAAGGTCCGTAGCCTTACTATAAAGGTAGATACAATGACTCCATTGTTGTAAAATGGGTTGCGTGTTCCCTTGTAGAACCTAGGAAGCTAAGGATACCATGTAATTTCTGTTATGTTAATAAGAATAACTTGGTGATCTGTTGTGTGACTTTGGTGGTTGTGTTATCGATGGTGTCCCTTCATTAGGAACCCTGACTACGATTGCATCAGTTGGTATCAAAGCAAGGTTGCAAACCTTGAGAATATGCAAGAGGATAATAATTTATAATCAGAGTGATGTGCAACGCTGGCAGATCACTAACTATGAGGCAACTAATCAAATGTTGTGGAGGGTTAGCAGACCGTTGATTGTAAGGTAGCTAGCAGAATATTGTGGGAGGCGATACAGCCAAATGAGAGGCAACTAGCAGAGTGTTATGGGATGTTGTGGGAGACTAGCAAACCCTCGATTGTGAGGCAACTAGTGAAGTGTTGTGGTATGCTAGTAGACCATTTGAATGTGAGGTGACCAATGGAGAGAATCATTTTCCACTGGGAGGAGGTGGGCAAATAGCAAATGAGCAGAAGGAAGAAGACAACAGGGACAAGCTTAAGGGATTGAGCTTGAGAGAAAAATGTTGACATAATACCAACCATGAGGGAATCATTACGCTAGAGATGATAGTGGAGCACTAACCTATTACCGGAGGAGAGGCAATCAATGCACTTAGAGTGAGGCATGGACAAAAACACTGATAAGAGGTAGTCCATGTGCAAGTGAGGAAATAGAGCAAGACATCGATCACCGAAAGTGAGGTAGTCCAGTGCAAGAAAGGAAGAACATTGTTTAAATCACCAAAATGACACAATTAATAGTACAAAAGAGAGTAAGGTATTGATAGATCGTTGAAGGTGAGACAATCGAGTAAAAGAAAGGAAAAGAAATGGAGTGCAAGTAAAATCATCGATCAAAAGCAACTAGTGTGCTGATGTGATTTAATGAGGAATGTTGATATAATCATCAAAAAGAGGTAGTCAAACACAAGAAAGGAAAAAGAGTAGAAACAAGGGCATAATCACCTATAAAGAGTACCCAGAAGCACATAAGTGATTCAAAAAAGAATGCCAAGAGATAAATCACTGAGAGACAATCAAAATGTAGGAACATCTTCCACTCAAAACATTACATAAAATGTGCAAATAAAGAATTATTCTCCATCAAGTATGGATGAGTAGAGAATGACCACAAAAAGTGACTTGGAAGAGTCAAGATGAGACGTGACCCAGAGTCTCAATCTCAAAGAAGATGGAAGGGATAGCCCCTCAAAAAAACATAGTGTCCTAACTTCTAAGTAGCGACAGATTATCCATCAATTAAAACCCTAAGCAGGTGTCTCTTGGAAAAACTTTCCTTCCATGTGAGGTGTCAAACCTCAAGATGGGATTGGGGACCCGCAACAAATAAATATCAGCAATCATGCCCACGTGATTCAAACATTATCCCACGTAGGGTTTTCTGACGTGGACAAATAGAATGACGCGTTCCACTCCAAATTGTCTTGTCATCCTTACCGAAGCTTCCAATTGTCTAATGTTACGGACGCACTAAATATTGCAATTCAATAAAGAACGGATAAGATGATGTAAGCAGATACGTGTCACGACTAATCTGGCAAAGCAATAGTGCCAGCTCATCGAGGATGGAGTAACATAAATGTCTATAGGACCCAACTCATTTTTGAACCCCACGTAGATTGGGAAAGGCCAAGATAAGGTTAGGTGTATTTAAAAGCGAATAAGTTTTATAATGTTCCTCCACCTCATTCTATTATGGATAGGAATACAAGTTTTCATAGATGTTGATAAGGATTGGCAGGTCTACATTCATATGGGATAAAAGTGGTCGCTATATTTCCATTAAAGTTTTGGTTGCTATGTTTCCATTAATGAAGTTAATAATTATTGGTAGGATTTAATTTTGGATGGCTTCATTATGAATGTATTTATTTCATTGTTAATGGATAAAATTTGACATCATTTTATATGTTTAGATTAATTGAGGGGTACTTATCGAAGTGAGACATGAGATGGGACTGCGTCTATAATATCTAGAGTTTATTTTACTTGGTACACATGGAGAAGTGTAACCCCTATTTCAAAGTATCTCTATGATCACTTATTGAAAGTGTTTAAAGCACTTAATGGAACTTGGGTTAGTGGTTACAAACTACTTATTTTTTGCCATTAACCTAAACTCTTAGGTCTAAAATTTGACATTTTCTTAGATGTTTGGATTAATTGAGGAGCACCTCTCGAAGTGGGACATGGGGGTGGGCCTAGATTTGTTATATTCAAGATATGTTTAGTTAAATTTACATAGATAAGTGCGACCCCTAACTCAAGATATTATATAACCACTTGTTGAAGGTGTCTAATAGACCTAATGGGAATAAATCCTAGATCAATGATTACGAACTACATATTTATCACCACTAATCCAAACTTTTGGATCCAAAAATAATTTTGCATATACAAATATAAGTTAATTTCACACACACATATACACGATATTTTTTTTGAAAGCAAAGTGAAAGTGGCAAGAAAAAGTTGAAACATTGATTTTGATTATGACAATTATGAAAATGATAACAATAACATTTAATATATCCATTAAATTAAATTGGTTTATAAGGTTTATTATAATATATTATTTATTTACACAATTTAATACCTTTAATTTTATTATATAATATATTATTATAATTATTTTAATTGTTATTTGACATTATAATTTTTATTTGACATTATTTCAATTCTTCATATTATTTAATTCATATCTTATCTTATCTTATCTTTCCTTTGAACTCTCACATGTCTATAATATTCCATCCAAAAAAACATAAATTAATAACCACTCATAACATGTGGATGAAATAAATTTAAATGGTACACAATTTAAACAAGATATTAAATAAATATTTTTTAGAAATTTAATTTAAAATAATATTATTAATCTTTGTAATTACTCAAAACTGAAGTTGTTATTATTAATGAGTTTTGAGTTTTTTATTTTTATTTTTAAAAGTAGTGAATAGCGATTAAAAAAGTAATATATATAATTTAATATTATTTTTAGGTATAATAATAATAATTTTTTTTAAAGAATTTAATTTTTCATAATTTATAAAAGTAGAAAAAAGATTTTTACAAAATTTAATTAATATGTTTTAAAAAACAAATTAAAATCTTTTAACTTTTTTTCTATAAACTTTTATTTTTCATTTTTTAATTCTACTTTTTTATTAAAACCTAAATTTTGTAAGCAATCTCTTTCAAAGATATTGTTATTTTAAAAGGAGAAAGTTGAGACACTATCATTCTTTAAGATTTCACTACAAAACCTAAAAAAAATTAAATCAATTTAATAATCTAAATTTGACTCATAAATATATTGTCAACCTTTTATAAACATAGGAAAACTCATACTTCACTCTTTAACATAAATATATTCTCAACCTTTTATAAAGATAAAAAGACTCATACTTCACTCTTTAACATAAAAGTAGTTTTGGGGTTATAAAAATAAACTCATATGACATTGAACTTTTTAAGTAACCTTACTCACATTTAAATAATATGTAATAGGATGAACTCTTAACCCAACTCATACTTTATGGCATGTATACACAAGATAGGTAAAAGTGCCATTAATTTGTCATATCTTCTATTTATTTGTTGCCTTAAAAGTGTCATTGATTTGTCAAATCTTCTATTTGTTAATTAACATTGATAATATTGAAATAGTTAACTTTTTAAGAAATAATCATAAATGTTACTCAAAATTGAATTATTTTTTATAATTAAAATTAAATAATTTTTTTAAATATATTTATAAAATATATTCAATTACAATTTAAAATATAATGTAATAAAAAAATTATATAATAATTTTTCTTTTTTTAAACTTGTCCATCTATTTAAATACATATTTTAAAATATTATTAAAAAAAAAAACTATATTCTAATAAATTTCATAATTAATAAGATAAATATTTAATCATAATAAAAGAAGAAAGCAAATTTTTATTATATACAAACAAAATCTCAAAAATTTATAAACTAATTACCTTTTTAAAAATATTAAAAAAAAAATTATAAAAATTAAATGAATAACTTATGCACCTTCCTTAATAATTTATATCTCCTTAAACATTCAAAACATTTACATCACTTAACTAAATAGTGATGTAATTCTTCTATCTCCTTGATCATCTAAAAGCATTTAGATCACTTAATTCTACTAATATAATTTTTGGATAAAAGAATAAATTATGGCATTAAGCATTTTACAATATGAATGCTAAAAAGGGACCATGTCAAAATATTAAAAAAGACCATGTCAAAATATTAAAGCTGAGGGAATTAGTCCTTATTTTTTTTATATTAATTTTTTTTCCAACTAAATTATCAATTAAAGCTTCCCTAAACTATCAATTTAAAGTTTGATTGTTTCCATTTTCAATTATAATTTTAAATTGAAATGATATAATTAATTATTAAATATTTGTTATTAACTTTATTTTAAGTAAATTTTATGGATTGTTACACTAAAAAAAAAAGTTAATAGATTGGAGCTATAACAATTAAATAGATAAAGAGAAAAACTAGATTTAGTAACCAATGTGTTACTACTCATCATCGCGTCACTTTTAAAATTAATTGTGAGGATTGTATGGAGAAAAAAGAGGGCTTATTTATTATTTTTCTTCATTTAAATTAAATTGGTTTATAAAGTGAATAGTTGATTTAACTGGTGAAGATGTATGATTCACAACGAGCCACCAGAAATCAATTCTTACTACTAGCAAAGTTTAATACATGAAAAAAGATGAGATCAGAATCGTGCCTTGAACATAAAAAAAAAAATATATATATATATATATATATATATATATATATATATATATATATATATATATATATATATATATATATATATTTTATATTATTTAATTATATAATTCAATATCTTTAATTTTATTATATAATATATTACTAGAATTATTCTAGCTATTATTTTGATTATTCACATCTCTTAATTCTTTATAAATAAATGAATCATCCAAATAATTATTCTTAATATTTCAATATTATCTTATTTTATTTTATTGTTTCTTTGGACTTTCATGTATTTATTAATATTCTACTAATATAAAATAAAATAAATAGTTATTTATAGCATGCAGATGAAATAAAATTCAAAGATACAAAACTTGTTGAATAATTATTTTTAATGACTTAAGTATTGGGGTAGGACCCTCACATAATAATGCAAATAAAATCGTTAACCTATTTGCTTAGAATAACACTTCCTTGTGAGTTTTAAAACTACTAGAACATATTTTTTAGAAAAACCAAGTAAAAATAGTAGAAAATCAGAAATTAGAGTCTTAAAAACAAAGGTTTGGGTTCACCAATATGTTTTGTCCTATTCTTGATAAAACAACAAATGAGTCTGATTTGATTAAGATAGTATTTTAAGTGGATTATATAGGTGTAAAAATAGAAATATCATAATGCTAAAGATATACAATGTTCAATTATTTTGATTTTGACAAAGATGCTAAATATAAATTGTTATTTTAAAAAAAGTCTTTTAGAATGCACAATACTTAGCTGACACACTAATCTATGTTGATTGTTCTGATACTTTGAATGTAGAAATCAAAAGAAGAGATGATTGTACAAGCTCACTATCCATAAAAAAATCATAAACTGGATATAGACACAAGCACAATAAGTAGACAAAAGCGTAGTGTGACCTAGTCCATTGACCATGGAATTGTCTTAATTGACTATAGTAAACAAACTACAAGAAAAGATATAAAAACAAATAATATGTGAATGATGGAACTAAAGCAGAAGAAGAAGATGTTTCTAGACATGAGCATAATAGACAGATGGTAGTGTAGTGCACCCCAGTCTGTTGATTATGAACCAATATGGGTTGATTATGCATTTGAACTAATCACTATACATGTTGTATTATTGAACGAGAAGAAATATGAGATATTGTGCTTAATATTTTGTCTCACATAAATCATTATGTGTCTTATTTTGTCTTTTAAACCCTTAGGGCATTTTGATAGCTTGAAAAACTTGAAAGAAAATGAGGAGAGTGTAATGGACAGAGATAACCTCTATCACACCCTTGATGATTGATTGCAACCTACATATTCAATACTTTATGGAGGAAAATCAAGCTCACATAGTTCTCCCACCTAGAGTGAATATGAAATTGTGCTCCTTTGACTACATGTATGCAACTATAAGATGGCTTTGATACTTGACAGTGACATATCTTGAATTTTGGTAGAAGGATCTTGACTTGGCTTATGATGTTCTTTATGAAAATTGTATAATTTGGGTAGAATAGGGAATATTTACTCAATGTGTAGAAGTGTAGATGATTTTCCAAGTGAATATAAAGTGTCTAAAATGAATGACCCTTGACATGTATTGATAAGTGAATATTTTGACAATTTCCTTTAGTCAACCTTATGAAATGTGTTGGAAGACTCAAATTTGGAAACTAACCATTATTTGGCATGGGACACGACCAACCTAAGTAGATAGAAATTTATGTGCCCCTCTCTGCCTAGGGCAGACTTGTCTAGGAGTAAAAGAGACAAATGTGCTTTTTAGGGAGCAATTTGAAGGTGTCTTTAGATGTCTTTACAATTTCACATTGAAAGTTCTATATAGTGATAATGACAAAGGGTTGGACCTACATATAAATGAATGGCTTAGAGGAGTGGTGAATAAGAGTCATTGTAATTTGGTGAAATTCATGCAGTTAGGAATTTGTCAATAATTAGATAATTTTCAAGTACTTGTAACCAAATTTATGTATCTATAGTGTCTTACTCTAGTGTAAACAGACACATAACTGTAATGTACATAGGCATTGCACTATCAGACTTATAACACAATAAAAACATAGTTATAATTATGGTAAGGGCCTTTTGGATATCTAAAATGCTTGATACAAAAACCATAAAAAGTTATGCAATGAGATTACACTCATCGTACTGATCTAATCTCATAGCCACAGGGATAACTCTCTCCTCTCATTTACCGACTGTGGAATTTCACATACCATTGAATCCCCTATAATAAATATCCCTAATATGGCATGAATATCCTCCAAGGAGATCAAAAATTCTATCACATCCCCCTCCACTTCTCACATAAATTACGCTCATTATACAAATATGATCCTATAGCCCATTGAGCTAGCTCTCTCCTCTCATTTCTGACTGTGGCATGTCACATACCATCATATTCCATGTAATAAATATCCATAATATAGCATGGATGTCCTACACTATTATCTCAACCTCTATGAGACCCCCCTCCACCTCCCACATGAATGTGCCTATGAGCCTTTCCCATAACCCAAAAAAATGGTGATGAGCTTTGCACTCGGTAGAATATGGCACATACCCATGATACCACCAAACCCAAGCATCACCATTTGAGCTCTATCTACTTATGATAGTATCTCCAGTAGATTTGATAATGAGATGACATCCATGATCTTCCATAATAATTTTCATATCTTCAAAATATCAAATGATAAAACACAATATGATTTTGATCCAAAAATATGAAAGAGAATAACAAAATAAAGCAAAACATCAATTAAAATAACAATGGTATCTAAATTATTTTGTACTGGCCATTTCCCTAATTTTTAATTGCATCGTCTATACTCTACGGTATTTGCCATGGAAAATTTCAACTACACTAGCCATACCCTATGGTGTCAGCCAGAACAATTTTTCATTGCACCGGCCATGCCCTACGATGCCATCCATATAAAATTTTCAACTACAACGACCATACCCTAAAGTACCCACCAACATATATTTCTACTGCATTGGCCATCATACCTTATGATATTGGCCATGCTTGACTTTTAATACTGTATCGACCAAGCATCTAACTACACCGACCAATCATAATTATTCAACACTATTGGTCATACCCTACAATATCAACCAACATCTTGCTCAACTATATCGACTATATCTTATAGTATTAACTAATACTTTAAGGTCTTTCTTACCAACTACATTACCTTGGCCGATATAATTGCCTATGGGTGGTGATTTCTTTCCTTGGTCCTAATGAATACCCTTGGTCCTAATTTTGAATTTTCATCAACTACCCATTTTTCATCCTAATTTTAGGTTCGTTTTGAAGCTTTTTAGGGAAAATTTCGCCACTTGGATTTGCCCTTTTGCCTCAATATCTAGAATCTTTTTTATTTTACAAAAAATTCCAAAACTAAACATTAATTGCACTACCTACTTGTAGAGATCTAGCGGTTGTTATGATGCGACGTCCCGCACATATGCCTCCTCATCCACAAGCTATTTTCTCTCATAGTGTTATTTTGGACACTCAGAGCTCTAGTTTTTCAAAAACAAAAAATGTGTGAATGCAATTATTTTTACCTATTTATAGTAAAAATTTCAAAATTTCTATTTTTATCATGAGATTTTGTATTTCACTCATTTTTTTTTATAAGTCCCTCTCACAGACCAAAAGAGCCTTAGAAACCTAGTGAGATAGATAATTTTTAGGTGCTAATAGAAAATATTATCAAAAAATAGGATTTTTATCTTATTTTTACATCCACATTTTGTTCTTCTCGATGGGCACCTTTAATAAGTTGCAACATAAGCATCATCACTACAATCAACAAGGTAAGTGAATGTATGCATTTGCATTTTATTTACTATTGGTTTTCAACATTTCTTTTCAGTTATGCTCCTTTGTGTTGTTATATATCTATCCCAAAGCACCATCCCACATTATACTATTATGACACATGATGAGTTTCAAGTGGGGCATATGTATACACTTGATATTTTTCACTTTTATCACTTTACTGATGTTTTATATTACAAAGGCTTGTTGGTGCATTAATCTACATAAGTGAATGTCTTAAAAGGTGCACCAGAAATGGAGTGGGATTAGCTCATGGTACTTTATGAGATATGCTTGCATACTTTTATGTCATATCATCACTATTATCAGTATTTCTTCCTTCGAGTCTCTATCCATCTTACCCTTTTGTCTTCTTTTCATCTAAATTTGTTAGCTTCCTTATATCCTATGGTATCAGCTCGGCCAATACAATTTGTTTCATACTTAGTCTTACATGTACTATATTAGCCAACCCAATATATTTTTGAGTTTGTTTTCTGCCATTTGTATTATTTTAGTTTGGTCAATATATACTATGTCAGTTGACATCTTCCAACTATATTAGCCTAGTTGATATCATCAACTTAGAGTTCAAGGTTAGTTTTGGGTATTAGAACCATATATATAGGGATCATATTTTATTCCTATAAGATATATTAAATTCATACACTCTACTTAAAATCGTATTTTGGCCCCTAAGTATTATTTGGGAGAGTTATAGGGTTTAGAACCTAATCTTGGAGGTCTTGCTTTGTGGCGTCATTGAAGTTCAATATGAGGGGTCTTTGGAGTCTCTAACAAAGGATATCTTGGTCTTCATCTTACCATTTAAGGTCTTCAACCTACAACATTTCCTACAAAGGCCAATTAAGCCAAAGGGAGAGATTGACGCATCGACGAGTTGACCCAAATGTGATTATTTCTATCCATACACTCTTTGATTTACGTACTTAGTATATTAGACATTGTTTATTATTTTTTGGATGTATGTGTGTATCTTTGCTTAGGATCCTCCTTATATCAAATAAGTTGGTATATATATATATATATATATAAGGTTGCTTATGCTTGCCACTTATCACCTTAGGTTACATAGCCCTCATTTTTTTGACCATTGTGTCTTACCTTCATTACAATTACTTACCCATCATTTAATTTACTTGTGCCTTTATAGTCACTTACTTTACTTGCACTTCTACAATCATTGTTACAATCACTCATATATATTGAGCCCTAGTGAGAGACATACCACATGTCATAGGCTTAGGTTTTGGGACCCTTTCTTCGTGATATTTGAAAGTATATGACCCTTTGTTTGGTCTACGAATATCCTAGGTCAGTACCTACTTGTCCAAGTATATGCAGGCTCTATTTAATTGACCTTATTCGATTCCTAGTATATCAAGAGAAAGAGGATAGTTATAAGTCATCCTATCCAATGAATATAATTTACGTCAACAAAAATCTTGTGTTAGGATGTTTTTTTGACTTTATAGTGTTAATTTCTACTAATTTTGTCACAAAAAGTGACACAAAAGCATGATTATACACTAGTGATGGTGACAATTGTTTGAATCTAAATATGGAAACCTACACCCAAAAGTTTCAATGACCTCACCCATATATGCAGATCTAAACATAACACAAGACCCAAAGCATTAAGATGCTTTTGATAGATAACCAAAAGTGTTGGGATGCTTCTAACAAGCAAAGGTATGGATAGAAATAAATTGACAATTGTGTTTACATGGTATTATTCACCTATTTCCTCATGTTAATCTATATGTGGAAACACTTGTAACCTGCAAATAATTTTTTTCTTATTACTGTAAGGAAAATCCAACACATCTAGAATATTTGAGGGCTTAAGGAAATAATGTGAGCTTTAGGAGTTTAAGGTAAATTGGGTGAATAAAATACCTATCTTGGTAATTTTCATTCCCCTAACTAGTGTAAACCACTCAAATAAAAATATGTCTAAAAATAATAATTTACATAATTGAAAACAATTCAAGTGATGTAAAAAATATAGGTCATATGCCAAATATGCTTTATAGGAACTACTAGCTCTAGACAATGATAAATGCTCTAATGATTAGTTGATCTCTCTAGAATACATATGAGTGCTTAATACAATACTATGAATGCTTGAAACCCTATTGTTTATAAATTAACTACAATACTTGTGTATTTGTAGATAATTAAATTCAAATCGGGACTCCATTAACACCTATACCTTATAACGTTAAACCTTTAACATTGATTTATTGCTACAAAAATGTATTTCCTTTATAAATATGTCTTGCTAGTTTATATAGTTTTAAAAACACGTTCATACAACTTAACCCACTTCCTTCCCTCAGTCCGAGGGCTTTTTACTATAATTATTATTTTTCAAATGTCTTCAACTTATACCTTGAATAAAGTCAAAATAAAAATGACTTAACATACCTTAGCATTGTTATGATACTAGCTCAAGGCTTCAACCACAAAGTAAAATCATTGACCCTCTTTTGACCATGGTCTTAAACATGACTTGAGATTGTTATTGAACATTGAATTTTGTTATAGGATGGAATACATTACAAGATCCATCATGGTCAAAGTATTCAATATCTCAAATTGATAAAAAAAATTATATAAGTCAGGGTCATAGAGTTGATGACATATAAAATATAGTGTGTTTGACATATAAATGAGAACCACATGTTTGGAATAAAATGGAAGTTTAATAAACCATTTAACCCCACATAGGTTAAGACAAGGTCATAAACTAGTTAGGGTTGTCAAGCCATCATTCAAATAAATGGAAGACATAATATTGCTGAAGATGTGAGAAAATAATGAAGAATTGTTGCATTTAACCCTATGTCAAAATATGACGTTTGGGTTTAATCAATGTCATTGATTAGTTATCTTGCATTCGAGAAATTATGGAGATATTCTTGCAAGAAGCTTCCTCAGACAATTGGAATCTTGTGAGGATTGCACAAATCATATCCTTACAACGAAAATTATGCATTTATAGGATATTAACAATCCATAACGTTGATAAAAGCCTAGCATTTAGAAAGACAATAAAAGGAATTTAAGGTTGAAGAAGTCTAGGGCATATAGTTGGACCAAGTGTTCTAGGGTACAAGCAAGGGTTAGAGATGTTATCTAATTTATCACCATTTCTATTACAAACTTACCCCTCTTTTCCCTCTATTTAGAAATGTATGAACATTATCCTTGTTTTTTCTCTATAAAAACCCTATTGATGGTTTTGGTAATAAATTATTTTTATGGTATATGTTTATGAATGTGCATATATACATTTATATGCACATGTTTCACCATTTGTATAGAAGTTTATTGATGCAAAAATTTATTATGCTTTGTGATATGTTTGTTAAACTCAAAAGTCCTGGTATGGAATTGTGAACTATTTTTGGTTGATTTCTTGAAAAGATATGACCTTCATCCTTGAAGGGTTATTTGGTGTCCTATACTAAAATGTGATTCCTTCTTTTTAGGTTTACTAGCTATACATACCATTGGCACAAGTCTTAGCATGGTATTTCCTTTATAATGTAAATAATGATATGGATTATGATGGAATTGCATCCTTGATGAAGCTTTTAACTATTGTTTTGTGATGATAATTTACATTAAAAGGATCTTTTGCTATTAAATTATCTAATATAAATAAAAGGGATTGTATGCCAACATTATGTTGACTATATGTATGACGATTGTTATGATTGCAACACCAATCTTAGAATATTGAATGCTTATTAAAATAACATGAAAAAATATGATTTTAAGTTGATGTTATTTTGAATAGATATGCAAGTGAGATGAACAATTTATCTTTAGCAAGATACTTATAAATGACATGTGCCTAAATAATATTGTGTTAATATACATGATTTGAATCTGGATGAATAGAAGTTTGAAACTTTATTCTCAATTACTCTAGTAAATACAATTCTTAGACTACTTATTCATATTTGAAAGATTTATCCTTACATAAAATAATGTATCTTTGCTTGTATTATACTGGGTTGTGCTTGCACAATCTACTTATACAAGCTTTTATGGGTTTTGAAACCAAATATTGGTTTAATAAATGATGACTATATAAGAAGGGCATGTAATAATAATCTTGTAGCTTAACTCAGGACCCATGGTATTACTTTGTTTAAATGTCAAATCTGCATTTGTCTATAACATATATGAAAGTTTTAAATGGAAGAAAAATTACATATCCACCCTTATTCATTTAAAATTGAGAGTTGGAAGACTTGTAAGAGTTTACCAACCTCCAAATCTCTGTTTATGCCATAAACAAAATATTGTTTTTATCTGAGCAAAGCCAACCCTAAATCTATAATATTGTTCAAATCTAAATATAAAATGGAGTTGTGTTAAGTCCTTAGCAAAGAAATATCATTAAAGTAATTAAATAATAAAAGATAAAGTATAGCAACTCTAGACTTACTCACTCAATATAAACATATGAACTTAATATTCCACTTCAGACTTTGTATCCAGAAAGGATAATTAGTTTACCTTGTGTTCTAAGCTTGTTCCTTAGTTTAGTTAGGCTAGCAGGTTATCAATGGAATAAATGTTACCCCATGATGCTAGCACATAGTTCTAAGTTCCCAAAATATCAAGTTGATGATTATATCATAAGACCAACATGGGAATCAAGGGTGATCAGATAAGGATTGAGTTAGACAAAAAATAGGATGTGACCTTATTAAATGCTCTAATTACATTAATATCATTATGATTATTGGTTGTTTATATACCTTTTCTAATGTAGATAAAGTTTAATACTTAGCCTTAATATGGTATAAGTTATTTCGTGTATGCAAATTCGGTAATGATGCTTTATTACTAAGAAACATTTAGGCAAGTAAGATAATATTCTACAATTCAAAAGATTTGTCATACTTACCTTGTCGAGGGCTAATGACAAGGTAATTTTTTTAAAAGTTTTTCCTTAACCAAATAAACAGGTCAATTTTATGCTAAGAATGTGTCTCATAAGTTTAAGCAAAGTCATCATGAGACTCTCGTTTCACTTAATATAGATGGTATACCATGAATGCATTAAAATATTATCTATTGATACTCTTTTTATAAGAGATATACATGCTAATATAGATCAGAAGAATTTCAATTGCTCATAAAGTTTCCTTATGAACTAGTGCAAAGAGGTATTTTTAAAGTACAATAGTTGTATAAAACTAACTAGGTTTTGTAAGAACACTTTGAATGACAAAGATATTGAGTAGAGGTTGATGACTATAATAGGAATGAGCTTTATAAGTCTAAATATATTAAATATGTGAGTTATAATTTCTAAAGTATTTGGTTATCTAAGAAATAAGAAAGGTAATTTATAATTTAAGTACTCAAGTATATGTTAAGTTCTTTGTTTGTTGGGTTCATGTGTTGAATGTTTCATATTGAACAATTGACTAAATAATTATAACAAATTTTTAAGGGTTAGAGTGTTTCATGCCAAGAAGGAGATGATAGAGGTGGATCCATGACCCATATGTTTAGGATTACAACCTGAACTCTAGGGTGGTTTAAAAACTCTGCCTTGCAAGGAATTGTGAAAGTGTCAAGGTGATTGTACTTAAGTTAGGGTTCGACGAAAGAATTGTTAATAATAAAAATAAGGGTGATTTTGAGGGGGTTCTTATAGAGGCAAAGCAACCCAAAAAAAGGGTTCTCTCAAAGTTGGATCTAGTGCCACTGAACCATCCTGAGTATTATCTTGCACAACAAAAGACAAAAACATTCTCCACCCAGGTGGTTGAAGAACAAACAATTTAACATCCACACCATTGCCCACAAGGGAAGGCCAACGAAAGGACTCATTAGTAGTTTTGCCATGTGACTAAAGACTCCAAATTCTTTGTTGAGGAGGAAGGGTGGAGAAATAACCACACAAGCAGCTCCACCACTATTTGGGTGTTGGTAGAGGAGAGCCTTACAACAAGATATCATGGACCCGATCATAGTGCAAAGAATACTTCCCTAATGCTTGAAAAATTACTACAAGTGTTAAAATTCTAATACCACTTTTTAAAACTACACTTAAATCTTTACAAGATTACAAAAATGAACATATAAAATTTATATATATGTGTGTGTGTGTGTGTATATCTATATGTATGTATGTATATATGTATATATATGTGTGTGTATATATATATATATATATATATATATATACATATATATATATATATAAATATATATGTGTGTGTGTGTGTGTGTGTGTGTGTGTGTGTGTGTGTGTATGTGTATATATATATATATATATATATACACACACACACATATATATACATATATATATATATATATATATATATATATATATATATATATATATATATATATACATATATACATATATGTATGTATACATATATGTATGTATACATATATGTATATATATATGTATACATATATGTATACATATATGTATATATATATATATATATATATATATATATATATATATATATATATATATATATATATATATATATATATATATATGTTAAAAAAAAGGCAAAGCCCATCTATTTAAAATATTTTAACAGATACCCTGGTAGAACTAGGTAGATACATCAGGGGTATCAAAGTTTTAAAAGAGCAAGAAGCTTGGAGCTACATAGAAACAAAAACTAGTCTTCATTAGAGATAACAATATCAATATTGTTACCAGTATCGTGAACTTCTTCTTCCAGGTTGATAGCAACGAAGGAACTTGCCAGGCTAATTTCCCTAGTGTCATGCATAATGCTAGCCTCTCACAGATTGTCTTTAGCTTCCTATGTTGTAGGATGGTATCTTCAGATATTGACTTAATTAGAGTTCAAATTTGATCAATCCTGGGGTCCATCAAATGACTGAAATGATCCACGTCTTCATGAACAATAAGAGAATTTCTAGCACTGAAGAGAACAATTTGAATGCCAATTTGCTGAGCAACTTCGAGGGTGTCCAAGACAGTATCTGATTGGTATCTTCCATAGCCTTGATCACTGCCTCCACAGAAGACACTGAGGAATCGCCATCGAGACAAGCAACAAGCTGGGCATGAAGCAGATTTGTAGCCATCCAATTCAGCATCTTTTCATCTTTCACACCTTCCAATAGGGTTTTTTGCCAAAAATTTAGTGCCTCCTGTGCTATAAAGCGAGTCTTTTTATCCAAGAGGGAACCCTAGTTAAGTAGATGGTAGAGCTTTAGATCATCCACCAAGCCCAGAAAGGAGGAATGGACATTTTCCATGAAATAGTTATGCAACAGACTATTATTCATTGCATTAACCAAATTAATAATAGAGGCCTTACCTTTAGCCTGCCTGGGATGTTTGCTACCTGATCCTCCCTAATCCATATTGCCAAAGATGATATCATTGCAGACAGGGGAGTAAAGTAAAGAAGGGTGTAGAATGCCTAAGGTGGAGTGCAGATGGAGATAAATAACATGCCGTGAGACACACGCGATGCTTGTGCCTCCCAAAAACAATCATTCTCCACTTCCCATAATTAATTTTCATGCTCTATAGATCCAAAAAATCAAACCCCGATCGATTAATGATGATCTTCATTAATATGGCAGTTATTTAAATCATTTTCCACAATCCTCCAAGCCTTAGATCCTTTGTGGGGGGCATTGGTTATATGGAGGCTTTGTTTGGAGTGGTTGAGGGTGACACCTTCATTAGTCATATGATCAACGAACTTACTGCTTTCACGGAAAATGTGCAAGGAAAAGTAAGTCTTCAAATTGTTACACACTCACTTGCAATCTTCCATAATATTTTTTAAGATCCAATTATACGTAGATCCATTCAAGAAAGCTTCAATGATAATTTTTGAGTCCCCTTCTATTTCCAAATCAAAACAATTCTTTAATGAAAAAATATTATTAAATATTCTTATCATTAAAAATAACAAAAGTCTTAAATTTTAATAATTATAAAATTAATTAACTATGAAAAAAATTTAAATAAAAGAAATATATGTTAACCAATAAACATAGTCTTTAAATTAAATAAGACCATATTGCACTTTTGTTTGCATCCTGCAAAACTAATAGACACAAAAGACAATGAAAGCACAACTTTATTAGTTTCTATTTTATTAAGATTTTGAATTCTATTTAAGAAATAAATTTGAACGTGTCTAGCCAGTGCCGGTCACGTTAAAAAGTTTACCAAGTTTTAAAAAAAAAAAAAAAAAGGAAATAAATTTGAACGTCATAATTTTTTTTTTTATAATGGTTATTGATTTAACATTATTTTTCAAATATTAATATAATTTATAGTCAAAAAAGAGAAATATTAAAAATTATATATATTTATTATAATATTTTATTATTTTTAAAATTTTATCTAGACTTTTATTTTACATTATTTTACCGATTAAAAAATACAAATACAATTATACGGATATCAAATTTAATCCTCACTCCCATTATTCAATTTTTTTATATTTTTATATTATTGTTAATTTGATGTTTTAATGTTTAATTATTGTTTCTATTCATATACATATTTATACAAACAATACATTGAACTGGGTGATGGATATCTATGCACATCAAATATAAATAGTAATAGCACTTTACTGTCATGACTAAGAGAAACATATTAATGCGGCTTGAGTGGTTAGGATGTTTGGGTCGCAGGTTCGAACTCCAGCTTTCTGGGTCCCCAATATATCTGGTAGCTAGGCCACTCCAGCAATTCACCATTCCTCCCTATATATAAAAGAGTAATAAAACTAGTGTTCAGCTTTATAAATGAAAAACATAAATTTTTTCAGCTAATAACTACACCTAATATTAATATTAATACTTTAAAAATTGTAGCACATTGTGGACCATTCATTCACAGAGTCAAAGTATCATGGATGAAAAATAATGGTGTTACATGTGTGCAGTACTAAGGCTTGGGCCAGGCCATACAAGACCTTACAATGTCTATAACAGAGTAGCTGGAACAATGCGTTACATGTCTGTAGAGGCTTGGGCCTTACAATGTTGTTATAAACTTGGCAAATGGGGCCTATAAAAATATAAATTTATAAATATAATCTGAACTTTTTTGAGCAGAAATGGGAACCTCTGAAAATATAAATTTATATGCCCTTCCCAAAAAAAAAAAAAAACCTGAACTTTTTGAGCAATAATTGTTTTGGGAATTATTGTCAAGTCAAATAAATTAATATATAATATTTTTTAATTTAATGAGAGATTTGATATTTTGAGAATTCAAATAAATTAGATTGTAAATTTTTAAAATAGTGTACCTTTTGTTTTAACATTTTAAGTCATCTGTGATTTATCATTATAGAAAAAAATTGTCACAATTAAATTTGTATATAATATTTTTAAAAACTTACAATTTAATTACTTAAATTGTTTATCACATGGATTCAATGAATTACATTCTGGTATTATATAGAATCACTGAATTGTATAAAATATCGACATTTCTACCTATATTTCATAAATTGTATGTTATTAAATTTTTTTTTAATGGACATCAGGATTGATGGGACCCTTGCTGAATAGCTTTTGATCGGAGTTACAAATTAGATCTGGGACACAATCAAAGAAGAACATTAAACTAATATGAACTACCACTACCAACCATTGAAACTACTAAGTCAACTCAAACAGCCACATTCAGCCTATAAACTCAATAGCTTTTGATTGGAGTTACAAATTAGATCTGGGACATAATCAAGGAAGAACATTAAACCAATATGAACTACCACTACCAACCATTGAAACTACTAAGTCAACTCAAACAGCCACATTCAGCCTATAAACTCAATAGCTTTTGATCGGAGTTACAAATTAGATCTGGGACATAATCAAGGAAGAACATTAAACCAATATAAACTACCACTACCAACTATTGAAACTACTAAGTCAACTCAAACAGCCACATTCAGCATATAAACTCTTTGTAAAATTGAAATCTAGATGAGACCGGACTCTTCTGCATCTCATTAACTACTACAATAAAATTTTAATCAATTTTAAAAATATTATAATTACACCTATAATCTAATTAATTAATTGGATTATAAATAAAAATTAATCATTTAACATTAGATTTTCAAAAAATTATATTAAATTATTTAAAAAAATTATTGACACAATTTTTTTAATATATAAAAAAATATTACACTAATTACATAGAATGTATGCATCTCAATTTTAATTAATTTTAATAAACTGTGGGAGATTTTTAAAGTCTTATAAAAACTGTATACCATCTTCTTCATTAATCTTAATTAGCTCTGCACTAGATTATTTATTAGCCTTGGAAAGCTGTGCTAAAATTCTAAGCAATCTTGAAAAATTATAATTGCAAAAAAAATTATCACCGTTTACAAATAAAGAAATATTCTTCAACTTACAATTCCAATTTCAATTCGAACCGCGGACCTCCCATTCAGCCAATACATTTTAGGTTAAGATTTCGAGTCGGCCAAAAACAATTCGATCAAAAACTCGACATAATTTAGATTCTCGTAAATAAATCCTAAACGCCAAAATTCTGATAAGTTTTACAGAAAGATGACAGAGAATGTTAAATATAATAAAGGCTGCAACTTTCATCTGTTTGTATCTGCACCTGCAGCGACGAAGAACATATCATCGGTGCAGGTGCAGATGCAAACAGTTAAGCATTGAAGCAACAGATGGCATATCATCCTCGCCAATGGCCACAATTATACCTGCTGCTCATGTGTCCACGTCCACCCGCTTATATTACCGTTTCCATGATCCATCCTGCACAGAATAGAGCCCTGGTTCTTGAGCGCTGAGAAATTTTCCATCCATTAAAACGCTAAGCGGAGACCACGTGATTCAAACATTATCCCACGTGGAGTTTTCTGACGTGGACAGATAGAAATACGTGTTCCTCTAAAAAATCTCAGTGAATTGTCTTGTCATCCTTGCCCAAGTTTCCAATTGGCCGTGCGTATTAAAGAGATAATGTATCATCCAAATAATGCGATCTTATCTTATCGTTTATTTGGGCCCTCGCGTATCTATAATATTTTATCCTATAAATATAAATATAAATATAAATATAAATATAAATATAAATATATGTCTGGATAAAATAAAATTTGTGGGTACAAAATTTAAACAGGTTTTATTAATGAAGGGAAACATTTTTTTATAAAATTCTAAAAAGAAGGAATAGAAATGGGAAGAACACATGAGATAAAACATCTTCTTTCATCATTTTAAAAATCATAAATTGCAGTTCATTTTTTTTAATAAGGAAATTTAAATAAAGACGTTATGTCTCAAGTCTTTTTCGGAGTTCAAAATAGAATTAGAATTAATTGATAATAATAATAGTGGGGTTTTGATAAAACATTTATGCCCTTGTAAATAAAGAATAGGAAGAGTTTTATGAAATAAATTGTTTAGATATGAAGTATATAACAAGTCACAAAAGTAAAATTTTAAATTATAATCTAAAGTTTTTTAATTTTATGTTTTTTTTTTTGGTTTGATTTTTATATTTATTTAATGATTTATTTGTTAGACTACATTTTGGATTGTGGAATTATTGTATTATATAAAAACTGATTCTTGATGAGTTCTTTTTCAATGAAACAATTTCACTTTTAAACTATTTTTTATTTATTTTTCTATATTAAAATATTAAAAAACAAATTTTGAAAAAGGTATATAAAACTTCAAAAAAAATATCGTATTCTATGCTTATTTATTTATGAAAATTAGGAGTTATAACCTTTTTGCCTTATGTTTTTTGCATAAATAATTGTTGTGAGATATGTTTGCTTGATGATTTTTTTAGGTATTTAAATGCAATTTTAGGTATGGAATTTGGCTTTTAAATTTTTTTGTTTGATGATTTAAAATAATTTTAATTGTAATTTAATTCTTGATCAAAAGTATCATTTTCATATAACATTGTTCCATTGCTATCATCTGCTATAGTTCTTGAAAACACAAACATACATGAGATAACATTGAGATGGACAAACATACTTCAGATAACAGTGAGATGGATAAACATACATCAGATAACAACCAGATGGACAAACATACATCAAATGTTAGAGAAAATTGATTCCTTTAGTTATCCATTTGAGAGTAATAATGGTAAAGAAGTTGTCCATAAAAATGTGTTACATAAAATTTTCGTTTGTTAATCAAAATATTAAAAAGAATAAATAATACATTGGATGTTGATTAATACTAGTTGAAGCAACAACCACTTGTCAACATCAATAATCTTGTCACAAAGAGACGTATTTCAGTGGAACATCCAAAATCAACAATCACGGGAAAGAAAAGATGATTTTTTCATTAATCTAAATATTAAACAATCAATTAAACATTAGATGTTGATTAAAATCAGTGGAAACAACGCACTCGTTAAGGTCAACAATCTTATTTGAAAGAAAAGGATCAGAAAAATAAAAAAATAAAATAAATAGTTTGGCATCAATAATAGACTTATCGCAGGGGAATATTTTACAACAGTGTCCCTGCATATGGAAAATGACTTAGCTTTGTATTCAATAACCTTTGTGTGTGATTGGGAATCAAATATTCAAACCCTTTCTCTTTTTAACAATGCGGAGTGTGGAGTTTAAATTTGATTGTAAATCTTATTCATCGTTTATAACATGATGGTTCATTTTTAAATAGAAATAAAATTAAATAATAAAATTTATATGTTTAAATAGTGCATCCCAACATTTCTCTTGCATTTTAAACTACCTTTAAATAAAGCTAAAACAAGTTTTCTTGTATATGAATTTTCAATTTTTATTACGAACAATGAAAGTCTCAACTCATTAAAATAGAATATATTAATATTAAGAAATTATTTGGAAAAACCTAAACATACATCAATAAGACATTACCGGAATCAATAATTTAGTTCAATTGTTTATGAAAATATTTAAATAATTAATTATAAATATATGATTTCAATGAGAGCATTCTTCCATCTCTGAAGCGTGTCTGGAGCCGTATAATAACACCGGTGTTCAAAGGGTGCCCAGATGACTATATTGGTTGAGAGGTATTGAAGTATTACCAAAAAAAAAAAAAATAAATAAATTCGATAAGAAAAGTTTTAGAAAAAATAACTAATTTAACAAATGAATTAAAAAAATAAATATATCACTTAACTAGAAGTTTTATTGTTTTTAAAAATTACCATCATTTTGGGAATGTGTGCTTCATACATACTATGTTTAAAAGATTGACTTCCATACAAAATCCTTAAACAGACTAAAAATAAAACAGGTTTTTTAAAGAAAATATGCATCGAATAGATTCTCAAAATATAAATTTAGAAACTTAGTTTTTATATCTTTGTAAGTCGCATTTTTTTATAATTCTAGTTATCCATAATTTTTTTAATTATAATATTTAAAAATTAAAATAAAATTGAAGGACCGAAATTTTAATGTTTTATTCTTGCATTGAGAATTACCTAAGAATTTAAGCCATAATTTTTTGCTAAACATTTTCAATCAATTTCACTCTAGTTTTTTTCGTTGCTCTTTCATCACGAGTATCGTTATAAAATAATTTATCATATTGACAATCTGGAATGCAGGTTTTTGAACAAGGCTGCCATACAAACATCCCACGATTTTTTTGTGAGACGGGCAAATAAATCCAAACCTATGGAGACTATGTCGCATTGAGCAAATAGAGGAACTCAAATCCATTCTAAAAACAATACCAATCTGGGCCTGTGGGATAATCCCCACTATTATGCTTTCCCAGGGGGTGACATTCTCGTTATTACAAGGTCTCACAATGGACAAGCATCTGGGCCCTTATTTCCAAATACCTGCTGTTTCTTTTGGGATGTTTGGTCTCTTCTCTTCTGTAATCTTGCTGGCTATCTATGACAAAGTGGTGGTACCCTCAGCTGCTAAAAAAATAAAAATAACACAACTGCAGAGAATAGGAATAGGCTGCTTATCAACGTCGTGGGAATGGGGATTGTGGCCTTCGTGGAAATAAAATGTCTGAATTCTATTGATGCATAAAAATCTACATCCATGGTACCAATGTCGGCCTTGTGGCTAATTCCTCAACATGTGATAATGGGGTTGGGGAGTCCGCTTGAAAGTGTAGGGCGGATTGATTTCTTTTACAATGAATTTATAGAAACTGTATGTAGTATGACCACTGGCTTAGTATCTACAGGTGCTACAGTGGGTTTCTATTTGAGCAGTTTACTCATCAATGTGGTTCATAAAAACAATGATTAGCTTACTAATAATCTCGACTGGAGTCGTCCTGATTATTTTTATGCCCTTCTGTGTGGAATGGGGGTGCTAAATTTTGCATTCTTCAGAGCCTGTGCTCGTTGGTTTAAATACAAAGCAAGAGTATATGGACACTTAAATGGTTAAACTGCTGCGAAGGAATAAGGAATGTTAGTATATTTACTGTCCAAATCAGTTTATACAAGATATATCAAGTTCTTACAGTGACTTGTGTAGGGCAACGTTTCCATTTCCAACTTCAAATCAGACAGTTCCTATTGTTATTGTTGATGACATCTGCAACTTGCTATATAATAACATGTTGATAGTCTTGACCAATCAAAATTTAATTAAATATATTTTTTCATAGTTTTTTGTTAACAAATACATATATTAACTATTGTAAACCTTAAAAAATTCAATTCATTAAAAATAATAAGTTTTGATTGGTAAAAAATGGATAGTTTAATCATAGGTTAAAGCAAATTGATTCCAATAGTTATCCCTTTGGGACTAATAAGGATAAATTTGTCTATATTATTGTCTTCTTCCCTTTACCTTATGTTTCTGATTTAAAAAAATGTGTATTCTTTTTAATAAAAGGTAAAAAGGGAGGTTCGAATGGTCCTCAAACCTTTCAAAGTTAAGTATAAGAGATAAATATAAATATCAACCAGTTATAACAAAAAACAAACATGGCAAACTCTATGAAGGATCGTCGGTTGAACCATGCACAATGACAAGAGGCTCATGTCTAATCTAGTGTGGAGTGTGATAAAAGAAATCTTAGTAAATGTAATTATTGATGGTTAGATCATTTAGGATATACTAGTCGACACTTGCATGGAGGTAAATGTATTAACAAAGGATGCTTGGAGAAAGATGGTGTGCCCTCTTTTGCAACCCTCTCCACATGTATTGTTCATGGCCAATAAGACTCATGCACTACACATAGGAGTTACTAAGGATGCCACTATTGACATTTTAGATGTCAATTTCAACACTAAATTTGAAGTAATTGATTTCGCTGAAGCTGATGATTTTTCAATTCTTTTGGGTCATCCATGATGTTATGCAAACAACACTGACTTGAGCTTAAAAAAGCGCTACATCAGTTTTGAAAATGACAATCATCGTGTCATGATTCCCCTAGACAATGCTTAGGGAACTGATTTTGTTGAACCAATTAACGTCGACGAGGACCTCAATCATATTTATAATGTCATAGCTCAGGAAACTAAGCATCTTGATCCTAGTCTGGATGGTACATTACATTGGGCGAACATAGTCTATTTGTGACACTACTAGCAATGCTTGAGACCATTGGTTTCATGGAGAATATGATCTTACTTGATGAATTTGTGGCACTATTGGTAGCCAAGAGGATGTTTTGTGCAAGCTCATTAAGCACCATAAGTTTGTTCACCTTACTCATGGGTGTTTGATGGCTAGACCACCCTTGCAGTTAAATCAAGCACCTAGGTTTCATGGTCAAATGGAAGTTTGGGAATATGTGTAGTAGTTAGAAACTTTTTATGTGTTTGAAGATGAACAAATGTACTCACTTAAGTATGTTTTTCAAGTGATAACTAATTGATGGTGGGAAACTCACCATCACAATTTGCTCACTTTAGACCAAGTGCGCACTGCCATGCATTGTCATTTCCATCATGATAATCGCTTTCGCACCACTCTAAGTTATTATGGTATAAATTCCATAAAAGTTCATCTCAAGGCTTTTGAAAACCTTTGGAATACAGATAAGACATCTTTGCTTGACTACCTTTGGGTTCATGCATTTTATGGTACTCTACGCACTTGGACTAGAACATGGTACATTCATCAAGAATGACACCTAAAAATAGATTCCTAAGTAACATTCAAAGTAATATGATTTTATCACTATCTTAATCATCTCCTCACATGGATTTATGCTTATCCCTGCAAGCCATCCATCAAGCTATTATATACGATCCAACACTGGTTGAAGACTACTTACGACATATATATGGTGCGTGTGAGGATAACTTGTCCATTTTACAAGAATCTAATACCCTTGCTTCATCTTCTTCACAAATTGACTCTCGACTAGACCATGCATTAAGGGAATAGATACAGAAGGGCAAACATAAGGTTGTGTACCAGGTTGGGGAAGGTACTAGTTTAGACCCACAAGATCCATCCATTTATCACTTGGCTTAACATATTGAATATGGAGCACGTAATGTCAAAGTCACCATATGTACTAACCAAAAATTGTATTTAAAGCTAATTTAGATGATTCAGTGTAATATTAGAATAAAGGATGCACCCAAGATGGCCATTATGAGGAATTATTGGTTTGATATTGAGATCACAAAGATTTTTGAACTTTTACAGGAATATCAAGATATTTTCCCATGTAATTACATAGAGATGAAAGGTGTGCATCCTTCATTGGGCAAGATGCACATCAAGTTAGTTGAGGGTGCTCGACCAATTAAAAAGAGACCTTATCAAATGAATCTTAATATGCATACTCAAGTTAAAGAGGAAATTGATAGCATGTTGCACATTGGAGTTATCACTGCTATTGATGAATTTGAATGGGTGAGCCTAATGGTGATCAATATCAAGAAATATGGCCGCATTCAATTTGTGTGGACTATCGGGTACTCAATACTCCTTGCATAACTGACCCTTTTTCGATGCCTTTCCTTGAGGAAATTTTAGAGGGGGTTGTGTGAAAAATGTATACCTTTACCAATGGCTTTTCTAGATATCATCAGGTGAAAATCGCGGATGAAGATAAAACCAAAACCACCCTTGAAACTAAATGGGGTTTATTTGCTTACATTGTGATACCCTTCAGTTTGAAGAATTCTTCAGTTGTGTTCTCTCATATTACGGTTTAGGCTTTTAAGTATTTATTCATAAGTTCCTTAAGTGTACTTGGATGATTGGATCATCTATGGTTTAATGCATGATCATTATGCTAATCTTCACCTCATACTTGAGCATTGTCATCAACCTCAGATTTCATTGAATCTAAAAAAGTGTGTCTTTGCTACTCCTTTCAACATTTTTTGGGTCACATTATTTTTTGTGATGTACTCTTGGTGGATCTAGCTAAGATTTTAGTCATTGTTTACCTTCCAATACCGACCACCCAGTTTGAGGTTTGTGCCTTCTTAGGACACACAAGGTACTATCAAAAGTTCATTCAAGGATATGCTAAAATCAAAACACTACTAGAGTAATTGCTTAAATAGAATGGTAAATTCTTATGGGCAAATGATCACTAGTAGTCATTCATGGAACTCATGGACAATCTCATTATTTGCCCCATTCTCTAGTTTCTCGATTGGACAAAGCCCTTTCATGTACATGTTGAAGCTTTAGGTATGGCAGTGGGCAATATCCTCACACAACTTGGTGAGGATAATCTTGATCATCCCATCTACTTTGCCAATCAAAAGCTCACTCTAGCTGAATGGAATTACTCAACTATAGAATGTAAAGCTTTGTCCATGGTATACGCGCTCTATAAGTTTCGCTAGTATTTGTTGGCTACCTCATTCACTTTATTTATGGATCATGAAGCACTTAAATACCTCATGAATAATCCAATGTTGCATGTACACATTTGTCGATGGACTGTTATTTTTTAGGGATTTTAATTTTATGTGATGGTGAAACCAGGTAAGGCTAATTATGGACATGATCACTTATCGCACATTGAATTTCGTGAACTAGTACATGCCATTGAGGATGACCTACTTGATGTGCAAATTTTTCAAGTCATGCATGTACTTGAAGAATTGGAGGATATCACAATTTTTCTTAACATAGGTTATACACCAACCGACCTCAGTGCTCAAGAGAAAAAGCAAGTGGTTATCTGTATTGTTCCTTTTAAGCTCATTGGAAGTGACCTTTATAAGCTTAAGCGGGATGATGTATTATGATGTTGCATGATGCAACACAAGCATGTTGAAGTTATTCACGAGGTTTATGGAGGTGTCATCAATGAATATTATGTTGGTGATGCTACAACATAGAAGGTTCTATTAGTAGGGTTGTGGTGGCCCACTTTATTTAAAGATGCCAAAGTTTATGCATGCTAATGTGATATATGTTTGTGTGTGGGTAAACCAAATTGGAGGGGCATTATGCCTTTCATCTGATACTTTTTCATGAACTCTTTGAGAAATGGGTTGTTGATTTTGTTGGCCCCATTACTCTAGTGGGGAGGCATATTGGCGCGCACTATATCATTACCACCACTGATGACCTCATTTTTTGGGTTGAAATAGTGCCAACCCGAGATTTTATTGCTATAATAACCACCAAATTTATTTAGGAGAATATCATTACATGGTATGGATGTCCGTTAAGATTGATTAGTGATCATGAAACTCATTTCCTTAATGAGACAATTTATAACCTTTTAGCTGAGTTCATGATTGTGAACCACAAAACTACACCATATCACCCTCAGACCAATGGTATAGCTGAAGCTTTTAATAAAATCTTGGGTCATATGTTGACAAAGATTTTTAATATTGGTTGCCTTGACTAGGATGGTTTCTACATTATTATGGACATATCGGACCACATATAAACAATTTAACAAGAGTACTCTTTTTGACATTATCTTTAGTGTTGAAGTCATTCTCCCAGTTGAGTTCCTTGTACCTTATTTATGTATTGCATGTGTTGGTTAGTTGGATGATGAGGAATCCCTAAAAGCTCACTTGGATGCTTTACTACAATTGGATGAAACACATTTTTTTGTGCATTGGAGTCAAGGTGTGGAAAAATGGAAACAAAAGACCTGACATGATAGACATCTTAAGAATAAAGATTTTTCTCTTGATATGCATGTGTTGGTCTATGACTCCAATTTCATGTGCCACTCTGGAAAACTTTGCATCCATTAGGATGGTTTATTTATCATTCATAGCATTCATCCCACTGGTGTGTGTAAGTTTGAGAGGTTAGATGGCTAGTTACTTCTAAGCCATTCAATGGTAGTTGACTTTGCCCCTACCATTTTGAGTGACACTTATCTTTTATTAATAAGGCACATGCCACTAGTTTAGTTTAGGATTTTGGTTAATTTTTCAGTAAAGCATGATATTGGTTTGCACATTTTGCTTAGGTTTGGGTCAACACTTGGTTATTTCTTATTTTCTTTGTTAGGTTGTGGAGGACCACAAACATATCGTAGTATGGGGTAAAGTATGAATGAAGTAAAGCTAGAAAACACAAAGGAAACGATGGAAGGAAATGTGTGTGAAAAAGGGGCATGGAAGTAGAAGTGCACAAGGACAAGTAGATACATAAGAAGCAATGCATGATCGCTATGAAAGAGTCAAGATAGAAAAAGTAGGTTCCTGCCTTGTAAATGCATAGTTCGGGATGAATTATTGACTTAATGTGGGGTGAAGTTGAGTCCTCAATTTTGAATCTATTTTGGCTAAGTACTTTTCGAAGATAGTGGCATGGAAAGAAGCGTAGTTGTGGAAGAGACATGGTGCAGAAGACCATGGCGTGGAAGACACTTACATGAAAGAGGCAAGTCACGAGGAATAAAAAAACATGAAACATGGAGAACCCAATAACATAGGACTCAAAAATTCATGAAAGACTTGGGCAAAGGCACAAAAAGAAGAGACGGTTAGGGAATGGTTTGCATGAAATTTGGAGAAGAATAGTCAAACATGAATATATCATCGGTCCACGTGAATATAGGCACACAATGATGAGGATATAACATAGAGAGAGCATATAGAGTCAGGCCCATGTCCTTAGGAGTTTAATGTAATGACTTGCCATGATCCATTACTTCTAATGGCCGTGGGTGAATCATATTTTTGTAATTACTTTTGTAACTGAATAGTCAAGGCAAACCATGTATGAATATCCCTTAGTTTTACTTAGTAATGTTGTTGATCATTGTAATCTTAAATTCTTTGTAATATTGGATATGAAAAATGAATATAATGAGAGAAAGTTTATGTGTTGATGGAATACTTATGTAACATGTTCATGAATATAATGGAATATTAATATTTTGCTCTTAGTTTGTGTCAGCGTTTTTTTATTTGATTAGTTAAGTAGGAAAGGAATAATTAAGAGTAAACATGGAACCATGTATGAATTTAGAAGTAAGTACATGTTCGAGCACCCTTGCTTAATAAAATATATGAATGCACTTTTGTGTGACAAAACCAACGGGAACCAATCTTAAGTTGTGTGCTTTGGGTGAGCACACAAGAACCTTTTCTCACGTGATGTGCCAACACACTAGCTCAATGAAACTCTTGTTCTCTTAGGCACACAATTAGGGAAAGATATGCTAGACTAAAAGAAAAATATCACAAGAATATATAACCACTTGATGGGAGGGGAACAAACACTTATTGTGTTGCACTTCTAGAATAGAATTATGCATAGACATCAAGATATAAAAGGAAACACTTAACATATTTGTATGCCTAAAATGGTTTAAAAAGGCAAAATGATGAGACAAATCAACCTTATCTATGACTTCCAATGTGACATACCTCATTATTTAATTTAGGATGTTATTCCAAGGCTTTGGTATGCAAACCCTAAGATGGCCTTCTTGAAACTTGATCAATTTTTCGTTTCCAACTAGAAAATCCGAGACCTCCTCTTTCCTTTCCCTTTTTTTCGTGTAATTTTATTCCTTCCATGCTCAAACTAGCTACTTGTGAAATAGTCTCCTCAAACATTTCAATTTATAAGCCTTTGATTGAGATTTTCCTAGTGTTTCATGCATATGCGAATTCTAAAGAAATGTGTGATTGTAACCCATGATATTGTCTATGAAGATAGTTAGCCAACCTTGTTCGAGTATCCTCCAAATAGTTGCCTACTTTCTTTTTGTTTCAGGTGCCATGGGTTCCACTCTCCAACTATCTCCTCCCATGATTTGAGTGGTACACAAAATTATAGTCCATTTGTTTGTTTTCTTACCTTTGTTAACCCTTATTTTAGAAGGGGTATGTTTGACTAAAAACTTCTCAATATTCTATATGGCTCTATTGAGATCACTTAAGCTCCAATAAAAAGTAGTGAATGACTCCTCTATGTTGTGGCTCCCCTCTAATTGATTACTCCATAAGAGAGCTAAATTGACATGCTTATGAATAATGTCAAGATCCTTCCCTATCAAAATTTTATTAAACCATCCCAACTCATAATGAATGCCAATGATGAATTTATTCAAAGTGTTAAAATATTAGAGGGTGAAGTTAGTATCATCAAGATACTCTATCAGTATGGTCCTTAGATTATCCATTTTAAGGCTATTGATGATTATCAAGTCACAAATAGATTTTTTTGGAATTAATGCGTTTGAAAAATTTATCTCAATCATTATCAGATCTTAGAAAAGCGTAACTGGGTTTATCTTGTTTCAATAATTGTATAACCTCATATGGTAACTCCTAAACTCCTTTCCACTTCTTAGATATTTCATTAAGAACCCCTTGGCTAGTGAACCAATCAATGATTTTGTTGCCTTCTTTATACACATGGTTTATCAAGGTTTATTTGAAGGATTTAATGATACAAATTGCATCAATAATAATTTTATTAATAGTCCAACTCAGTGTAATTTTCTTCATTTGTAAATTCAAAATATTAATGGAATATCATTCAATCTTGAGATGAGTTTCTTTGATCTCTTTTACTACTTGTGTACCCCATAAAATAACTTTATCTTCTGCTAAGTGATTGGTTTGAGTTTCTACATTTTTGGCATAGTTAGCTAGTAGATCTCCTTTGTAATCTCTAATTAATACTCTGCGTCCTACTAATCTCAAATTGCCTTTTGAAGCTCCATTGAAGTTTAGTTTACACCATCCTCGGGAAGGACAAGACCATTTGACTAAATTCTTATCTATCTTTCCTTGGCCTATTTCTAAGTTTTCTTTTTTTGAGAGGTTCCATTTACAACAATTATACATTCATAATCTATGATTGTATCTTTATATATATATATTTTATATCTTAAATATTCTCAATGCGATAATTTATGATTTTCAAATCAACTCTATTTGCACTTTGCATCTTGTTCTGAAATATTTGAATGTTTCTTCCCCACCATAATTACCAAAAAACATGGGGATGAGCTAGTTACCATTTTTTTTTATACTTTTGATATTGAAAGGAGGTTGCCATTGGATAACTAGATCTAGAATGGATGTTGGTTGAACCCAAGATAATTAAAACTTTGAAAGCATGCTTATAATGATTTGATAAGTAAAAGGGAAGTTGAGAAGAATATGGGACACAAAGTCTCCTTCAGACTCACAAAGAACACATATGTTAGGATTGTGAAAACATATTTTCATTAAGATATCAATGGTGACTCTTGTCCTAGATAGACACCCAAAAGAATAATTTTATCCTATGGATAAGATCTTTGTCTCATATAATATGGTAGGGGAACCCATCCGGATTTGCATTTAAGGTTATCATATAACCAAATTTTACATAATACCAACCATCATTGTTCTCAACCCATATTATTTCATCTAATCTATCCAACTGACTAACATGAACACTTTTAAGGATATTATTCAAATTAGAGACATTGATAAGACCATCTTGAAGATTAGAGTTATTAGAAAGGAGTTTCTATTTTTCACTTGAAGGGGATTCTTCAAAATAATCATCTAATTTTTCTCTCAAATGTCTCTTCAAATGAGGGTAGATTTTATCCCAAGGCATGATATTGCTAAGGGGATGATCAAGAATCCAAGTGTCATCCAAAAACAAATCTTATTCACTATTTTCCACATTCTATCTGCACCCTTTCCAAAGAAGCTTTTTGTTGTTGACTAAAAATTTCTAGAAGTGAAAGCCTATGGGAAGGGACTTAGTAGATAATAATATTTTAGCTTCTAGATGTAGAGATGGATTACAAAGATGGTTAGATCAAGCATTAGTCATGAAAACCAATAAAAATGCATATAGAACTAACAATCTAGACCAACCTATTCAACGTGGTGTGAAAATGATAATTAAGAAAAAATGAAAGAAAGCAAACACAAATTACCTTTCCAAGAGCTTCCCATCATCCAAATGCAGCTCCAAGCATGTTTTCCACTTTGATTTAGAGTTCTTGTCTTTGTTAACAATAGATGCTAAGATCTTCCATCATCTCATCATCACCATGCATAATCTAGGCTCATGATATGAAATCAAGTCTATGCCTATCAATGAAGTTATCATATTGAAAATAAAGCATTATCAAGCTACACAAATAACTTGTGAAGAGAATCATGCATTATAAGTTTACACAAATTAAGCTTTAAAATGGTGTTCATGGCCCTTCTATTTATATAATTTGGATTTTATCAAGATCAACCATGACCATCCATCTTGAGATCAATATGTGTGGCCATGAATTAATCTAATATTGCATAATTAATCTATAAATATCCTCATAAATATTTGGGAGGAAGAGCCATTAAAGAGGCATGAGAGCACATAAATGTGATATTTGTTGCATTTATGGCTTATGGACACCACCCTATTGATCATGTCATTTGATAATGTAGATAATAGGAATCAATTTTCAATAAAAAAATATTCAATAACTTCCACAGAATTCTTACCTAAGCTCATAATTTAGTTTAATTTTCTTAAGATTAATCAATTTTAGTGCAATTCTTTAAAAATTTGTGCATAATTTATCAAATTGATCAGGCGATGTTAGTTACATATGGACCATTATTTTATTTAAAAACACAAAATAACACAAGCACATGACGTGTGCTTACGAATTAGAAGAAAAGAGTGATCAGAGCACCAAAATGTATTTTTGTCATTTTGACTCGAAATGATTTAATCAAAGTTAATAATCACATAAAATGCATTACCCCATTTAGGGATCCATTAGCCTAAATCGACACTTGTCTATGACAAGATCGAGCCATATAGCGTATTTAAGTGATTTTGCCTTAAATTGTGCATTTGAGTCCAATTAGAGTAAGATTGATAATTTCAATATAAATGTTGTTAGGAATTGGATGTCTACGTTTTCCCCCATTTGAGAAGGCATAGCAAGACATTCAAGTGAAGTAATGTTTTTTCAAAGAAAAGAGTTGTCAAGAAGAAATTGGAAAGGAAATGACCCATGATTCCCCCTCAAGAGGACATACTAAGATGAAAGAGAATGATGGACTCTCAAAAAGAAAAATAAAGTGAACTTAACTCATGGAATAAATTAAATCTAGATGAGCTCATGCTTGCATGTGTTGATTCCATCAATGATCAAAATATAAATTAGAGTTATACTGGGCCCCAAGGATGGGGGGAATGTGAAGGATACAATCCAAAAATAGAAGCAACACACTTTGAACACACCCGATTTGAGGGTGCAAGATGCATGCTTCAAAATTTGATCAATCTAGAGATAAGCTGCATGTTGATATATTGCTAGAATGAGGGCAAAAGTTTGAAGAGCTTGGAATTAGAAGAAAATGAGAATCTGGTGTCTAAAGAGAGGATAAATAATAATGTGCCTTAGAAGAGTAGATATGATCGTGATAAAGAATTTTTCCCAGTAGGGCAGATTTTGATCACTAATAAAGAATGGCTTGACCCTATATGGTTGATTTAGATTTGTTAACCGATTCAAATGTTATGCCCCAACATGGGAAAATTGGCAAGTAATTAGCTCAAGGATATAACCTAATACATAAATTAAAGATGAATGGGTGCAAACATAGATGCAATGGTATAATGACTTAAAAAGCCACAAAAAAATTAGGCATATGAGTATGCACAAAGTGATGAAAGAGATGAAAAGAGGAATAAATATGGCTGAGCTGACCTGAGATACATCATGTATCTAAGCGTTGCCTACATAATCCAGATGGACCTCAAGCCAATGTATTTCACCTAGAAGTGGGAGAAAATGGAATAAGGAGTGGGGAAAATTGAAGAAAGACTAACCAAAGTTTGATTAGACTTATAATGTATGTCAGGAGATGCACGTCTTACATAGAGTCAGGGGAAAAACCTATTGAGCCTAGCTTAATTGGTGATCTTGATGGTTGTTCGTTAGAGTTGCATCGACGTTTGAGACTTGAATCCAAAGCACAAAGTGATTAATATAGCTAAATAAATTATGCATCATAACTATGGATAACCTATAATGACATTGCATTTCAATTGCGATGGGGTAGTTCAAATGTGAATACTTATAACTAAGGATAATGGTAAAAATGACCAAACCCAGAATTACAACTATTTACATTTAAACTAAAATAAAGACAAAGAAAAAGAATACATCAATATAGCCTAACTTAAAATCAAGATATGAATAATCAGGACTTAAGTAGGAACAAGAATGTATTAAAACAAAACAAGAACATCTTAACAACATGAGATCGAGATATGAATAATCAAGATCCATGTGGACCATCAAGATGTACTTGAAAAAACAAAAATAAATGACAAGACCAAACATGAAAACAAAAGACTAGGAAGAAACAACCAAAGGAAAGAAATAAATAAAAGGAGAAACAATAATGCACGATAAAACACAAATGAAAAATCAAATCAACACACACAAATGAGTTTTAGTCATAAAGGTTACTTTATATAATAGTGTAAAAAGAACAAGGACACAAAGTTATCTCCAAGTGATAGTGAAACAACACAAAAGAAAAATGGGGGGAAAAAAGAAAAGGAATGGGGTGGCCAAGTTGACTCTAGATGTACAAGACAAATGGTTGTTGCCTACATAGTTTCACGGACGCAAGGTCTAACATGAACTTCAGGCCAAATGTAGTTCTCCCAGGAAGTGGGATAGAAGAAAAGACGATGACCAAAAAACATGATTAATGTTTTAGAAGAAAAGGGAAGATGTGGAAAATGAGAATGATCTTGCAAAATGATAAGTCGGTAGGACAAATGAAATTAGGCTTGCAAAATGGCAAGATAGTGAGATGCCATGGGATGAGAATATACAAAAGTGTAAGATAATGTTTTTGTTTTTATTAGTTTTCTAATTTTTTTGGTGTTGTTGGGATAAGAAACATAAAAGGAATATTAACAAAAGAATATAGTTCTCGTAAGAATAGTTCAAGGAACTATCTAGCCGAGGAGATGCACATCCACAAGTAAGAGTCCATCTAACAACTAAGTTCGCTGTAATGGCCCATGCTCATAAATTGGTGAGAACGAGGTAATCCTATCAAGGCAACAATTCCTACCAAAAAACAATAAAATAATAAAACAATATGTAGCATGAGATAATTCTAAATAACCATTTAGTCGATAAAAACCATACACTATGGTATTTGTGTTCACTTGTCTACAAGGAGAAACTGCTTAGGTTGAATTGCTTTGTAGAACTGACATTGAATGTGTTTAGAATCCTTATGAGTCATAATTAGGATCATAATTGGTCAAGAGATAAAAGTGTCCATATTACAACAAGCTAAGATATGAAAAGAATATGGGTCTCAAAGAGAATGGTCTAGAAAGAATATGGTCCAAAAAATGATGGTCTAGGGTGGTATAAAAAATGTGGTTTTTAAGGAGAATGGTCCAGAGTGTCAACGATCCAAAGATTCCACTATCTAGAGTCATGAAAAGAATATGGTTCTCAAAGAGAATGGTCCAGGGTATTTTAACGAATATGGTCCATGAAAGGATGGTCCACGGTATAATGGTAGGATAAAATACTTCAGCATAAGTTTCCCCCCAAGTAAGGGGTCGTGTAGACAATGGTTCAGTCGGCTATTCAAGTGTAGAACCTTTTAAGGTGCACAATGTTCATTAGCTCTATAAGTTATTCACCATTTGGAGTAGTCCATCGATATGCCCATGATCCATAGTTTGCCATGATAACATATGGTCCCAACTAATTAGGTTGGAGCTTACCTTTTTTCTTACGTTCAACATTTATGTTCTTTTAATTTTTTTTAAAACCAAATCACCAATCTCAAACTCCCGTGGGAGAATGCACTTATTGTAGCTTCTTTGCAATCTATTCTGATAGGCTTGCAAGTTTTCTAGGGAAGCCAAATGTTTACCATCAAGAAGTTCTAGTACTTGCAACCTTGAGATTCTGTATTCCTCATCATTTTCAATATGCTCCAAATAAACTCGTAGTTATGGTAGCTTGATATCATTTGGGATAATAGCTTCTATGCCATAAACAAGGGAGTACAAAATGGCTCCTGTAAGGGTTTGATGACTAATTCTGTAAGTCTAAAGGGCATGAAAGATTTGCAAGTGCCAATTACGGCTAGGATCATTGACAATCTTCTTTAAAATAGATACAATGGTTTTGTTTGACACCTCAGTGTGTCCATTGCTTTGTGGGTTATATGGAGTGGATTTCTTGTTCTTGATCTTAAATTTTTTACAAAAGTTTTTTACATCTTTGTTTACAAAGGATCCATCATTATCGAATATAATGAAAGTTGGGATGCCATATCGACAAATGATATGGTAATGAATGATTTCGATTATTTGCTTCTCAATAATGTAAGTGAGAGGAATGGCCTCAATCCACTTAGTAAAGTAATCAGTTGTAATCAAAATATGTTTATGGCCATCTCAAGATGTTGGATTTATTTTCTTGATGAGATTGAGACCCCATGTAGAGAATGACCATGGTGTTGTGATCAATTGTAGTTGTAAAGAAGGTGCGTGTATCAAGTTTCCATATTGTTGACACATGATGCACTTCCTTAAATAATTATAAGCATCGATTTCCATTTTTGGCCAATAATTGCCTATTTTGAGGAGCTTATTTGTTAATACTACACTGTTCGTGTGGGCCCCACACATTCCTTTATGAACCTCCCTCAACGCTAGCTTGGATTTTCTTGAAGATAAATAACGAAAAAATATTCCATCATAGCCTTTGCGATAAAGCGTGTTTCCAAAGAGGGTATAATAAGATAAATGATGAAGGAATAATTTTTATCTATTATTGGATAGGTTAGGTGGAAAGATGTGATCACAGAAATAATTATAAAAATATTATAACCATGGCGGTTCAAGTGAGGGATTGGGACCAACAATGACACATACCCTTTTTGAATCTGGTAAGACATGCGCATGCTATAGAAGATTTTCAATCAAGAATTGATACTCTTTAGCACTACCATCAATTTTTATCATGTATCTAATACTTACCATCGCATTGGTAGATCTATTATGGCCCTTGGTACTTATTCAAACTATAGAGATTTAAAATGAACCTTGAGATTATCTAAAATGTGCTTATAAGGAACAAGCTTGTCATCTCTAGTTTGATATTGATCAGTGGTCTGATTGATTTTTAATTATGAATCAACATAGACCATTAGATGCTGGATATCCCACTATATAGAAAAATGAAGGCCTGCAATGAGTGCCTCATACTCAACCATATTTTTGGTATAATTAAAATTGATGTGAAAGGCCTTGGGAATTAAATCCATTTATGGTGTAATCAATAATATGTCAGCTCTAGATCCACATGATGTATAGGAGCCATCAAAATATAGCTTCCATTGTTCAAGTTCATGCAATCCTTATTTTATTGCCATAATAGAATCATCTAGAAAGTTGAATTTGAGAGGTTGAGTATCTTTAATAGGAGCTTTTGCAAGTTGATCAGCAATAACCTACCCTTTAATAGGCTTTTGATTTTGATACTCAATGTCAAATGTACTTAGGAACATGACTCACTTATCCATGCATCTTTAAAGAGCTACTTTGGATAATAGAAATTTGAGAGGATCCACCTTGGTGATGACAATAGTTTTATTGTTCAGTATATAATGTCATAATTTTTGCGTAGAAAACACCATAGCTAAACATGCCTTTTCAATAGGAATATATTTGTGTTCATAAGCCACCAATGTGTGGCTTAAATAATAGACAACATGTTATTTACCTTAATCATCATGTTGGTCCAAAAGTGACCCTAGTGCATGTTCAATTACTGATATATAAAGAAGCAATGGTCTTTTGGTGTTGGAAATCTCAAGACTAGTGGATTGGGCAAATAGGTCTTGAGCTTCACAAATGCTATCTGACAATCTTCATCCCATTAAAACATGACCCCTTTCTTCAAGAGATGTGTAAATGGGTGGCACTTATCTTCTAGTTGAGAAATAAACCTGTGTATAGACTATATATTTCCTTGCAAGCTTCATAGCTATTTGAGATTTGAAGGTGGAGGCATTTCCATAATGGCCTTAATGTTAGTAGGGTCATCTTTGATCCCTCTTTGTGATACAATAAAGCCTAGAAATTTCCTTAAAGTGACTCCAAAGACACACTTCTTAGGATTCAAGTGGACTTTATATTCATAAAGCCTCTCAAAGATTCTTTATAGAACGTCAGGATGTCCAACACATGTTCTTAATTTTTCTATTATGTCATTAACATAGTCCTCAACAATATCATGTATCATGTCATGGAAGATGATATGCATGGCACGCTGATATGTGGATCTAGCATTCTTTAATCCAAATGGCATGACATGATAATAGAATGTTTCGTACAATGTGGGGAATGCAGTTTTGTGTTTATCTTCTTGGGCTATCTTAATTTAGTTGTATCCAAAAAATTCATTCATGAGGGACATCTTGCACCTAGCAGTAGAGTCGATGATCATGTCAATGTTGGGCAAAGGAAAATCATCTTTGGGGTATGCTTTGTTGATATCTCTAAAATTAGTACAAAGATGTATACACTGTGGATTTTTAATAATTGGGACTATGTTAGATATCCATTCAGAATAGTTCAGTGGTTTAATGAAACCTACTCCTAGTAAATTTTCCAGTTTTGATGTAACCAATAGGGTGATGCTTGGATGCACCTTAATTTTTGCTTCATTGGCTTGGCATCAATGGACAACAAGGTGATGCATAACCAAATTAGGGTCTATGCCTGGCAAGTTAGAGTATGTCGATGCAAAGATGTCAAAATAATCCTTCAGAATGAATATAATGTGTTCATGTTTTGCTTCAGTAAGGGAAGCTCCAAGATAAATAATTTTGGGATCATCATATGTCCCCAAGTTCACTTCTATTGTGTTTTCCACAAGGAGTGTGGATCCATATTCTAGAATTGTAGGCAAGATGTGATCACGATCATCTTCTTTTTCTACATCTTCATGTTGTTCCTTCCAAACCTCTGGATAATATGATGAATCAGAATATGCCATCTTAGGCAATTGCTAACTAGCAAACACCTCTGAAAAATCAAGAGTGAGATGCTCAAAAAATTATTGTTATTTTGAAGAGATGCTTGTATTGGCTATAGAGCTAGGGCTTGTTGGACCTTCTACGTCCTTAGGGGATGATCAAAGTTTCCCATCCAAGATCGTCTGAAATAGGTTTTTACTCAAGGGGTTGTCTTTTTCTTTACTTTTTCCTTGATTAACAAGTGTCTCAAAGAGGTTTTCACTCGAAGATCTCGATATATATTTTTATTATGACCAAGAACTTTTGTCTACTCTACAAAGTAGGTAGAAAGATCCAATGAAAAATCAAAGCCTTGTTTGTGATCTCCAATGGGCAATCCATCTCCAAGGCCCATATATTGTGAAATTGATTCTTCATTATGAAACTCATCAAGGTATATGACTAAATTTTGCTAGTCCTAATCACTAAGTTCAGGATGGCAAAGACATAGGGAACAATGAAGTTTTGCTTTGATAAGGGAAGCTCCAATATGGGGTTTTGATTTTAATAAGGGAAGCTTCAATAGAAATACAAGGTTTTACTTCAGTAAGGGAAGATCCAATGGAAATGCAGGGTTCTACTTTAGTAAGGGAAGCTCCAATAGAAAAATAGGGTGTTATGGTCATAATGACATTAGAATAAAAAAGGTCCATAACAACAAGCTCATCGTAAAGACTATAATGGGATGTTGTGTCACTGTCAGGAGTCTCATCGCTAGTAGATTCAGAAGAATCACTATCAAAAGTCATGAGGTCTGTTAAGCACGGGATATACTGAGAGGGGGGGTGAATCAGTATATCATATATCTTATAAAACTTTTCCTTAACCAAATTCCACTTAATCAAACATTCAAGATATGCAATAAAACTCAAAAAATAAACACCACACAAGATAGAGAGAGACACCAGATATAATGTGGAAACTCAATGTGGGAAAAACCATGAAGAACAATTTCAAGTATATGAATGACCACCAACCCAAAAAATGTTTGCAAGCACCAACTTGCAGAGCACCGACCCCTTTGATGAGCACCAACCCAGTAACTTTTTGTGAGCACCAACCCACAGGAGCACCAATCCCTTTATCGAGCACCAAGCCAACAACAATTTGTGAGCACCAACCCACAGGAGCACCAACCCCTTTGTCGAGCACCAACTCAATAACAAATCGTGAGCACCAACCCATAGGAGCACCAACCCCTTTGTGTATACCACACACTTATCTCTTAATGTTGGTATCTCAACAAATGATAGTTCATTACATCTCTTTCATCTTTCTCACCTTTGCTCTTCTAAGATAGATATAACAAATACAAATCATATTCATCTCTCACAATTTCTCTTCTAAGCTAGATATTACAATATCAAATCAACCTCTCTCACTCATATTACAAATGGCTTCTCAAGCCTTTATTTATAGCTTTCCAAATGACCTTTGGCCTTCCCCCTTTGTGACCCTTCAATCTTCATAGAAAATGGTGCCAAACTTGTATGACCCTTCATATTCTTGCCTTTGAAAAGTCATGTGGTGACCCTTCATGACCAAAAACATCCTTCCCACTTTTGTCCTTATTTTGGTGACTTTTCGTATTCCTCAAGGTGTCCCTTCATGAGAAATTGTGCCCTTCCTCTTTTGTCTTCACTTGGTGACTCTTCAAATTTCTCAAGATGACTCTTCATGGTAAAATGCGTCCCATCCTTCTTTTGTCTTTACCCCATGGCTCTTTGACTTCTCCATGGGCCCTTCTTTTGTCTCATATGCAACCAAAAATATATTCGTTAATATTAAATAAATATTAACTCACATTAGCCAAGATATAACAATTACAAACATTATTAAATGTAATGGGGCCTTTATCATAAATAATGCTAGACCTTTGACATCAATGACAATATTTCTAACAATCTCCCTCTTTGTCACTGATGGCAACCTCAATCCTGAAACTGCGACATCCTGTCACCTGCACATACTGTCATCTAAAAACATACAATAACTCCCCCTTACTGTAGTAACTTATACTTGTTCCCTGTACTTGTTTTTGCACATGTACCTATACCTTTTATTCTCCCCCTTTGACATCAATGGCAAAGGGCCTACCTAGAGCTAACACTTAGCTCCCCCTCAACTAATGCTGAACATCAATGGCAGGAAGTAAAATAAATTTCTCCCAACTCCTCTTACAGATCTTTGAATGTGTCCTTTGATTGTGCCTTTGAGAAGATATCTGATAATGCATATAAATCTTTACCTATCCTTTGAAAATCTTTTTTGGCTATCCTGGCAGTGGTTTTATCTCTGAATCTCACTGTGCCACCATTGATTTACTTTACTCTTATCTCCTGTCATATGCCTCAAACATCCGCTATCAACGAACCATGGCTGATCTTTATTTTTTCCATGAAAAGCTATTTGCACCAACATAGAATCTTCAGGTTGTTTCTTCTACCATGAACATGTCTGAACCTTCTTCTTGATGAATGAAGCTTTGAAACTTTGATCCTTCTTCATTGAATCTGTATGAGTATTCTTTTTCTTCTTTCTAAAATTGTTAACTCTTTTTCAACATTCTAATTTCTTATGACCATAATCATTTGAAACACTGCATATGCAAGAATCATTCTAATAGCCTCAAACCATAATACTGATGCAAAATTTTCTTCAAAAATCTATTCTTTCAAAAGATATACAAATTAATCTGCCAACTCACCTTCTTGTCATGTAACATAGCCAAGACCCAATAGCATCCACCATGCTTCAATTTTTCTTACAAGTGTCTCCTTGAAGCCTAAAAGAGACACCCCACACAAAAAGGTCCTAGAAACAAATCTCAGGAGATTCCCACATCTCCTCTGTTTCTTCCTTGATCTTCTTGTGTTTTTCTTTTAGAATCCATTTAAGCATGTCTAGCCTTTTTGACTTACTAACCTTATTATTTATGATGTTTTTCATCTTCTCAACTTTTGCAACTATCTTATCTTGACAAATCTCATGCTCAAATGTAACAAGAGATTCTGCACAATTTTTTCTATCTGATTCTTTATCTACTATAGCAAGTAATTCATTTTCACTTTTTAACTCAACCTGATCAACCTTTACTATTTTAGGTCTCCAAACTTGAATTTGTCTTTTCTCATATTTTCTAGGGGTTCTATATCCTTTGACATACCTTGAATATCTCTTTACTTTATTTTGACGTAATTTAGCAATATGGCCAACCTCATGACAACAAAAGCAAACAATATTTTTCATACCTTTTTCTTGGATGTGACTGAGATCTCCCTTGGACTGATTGCTTCTCCTCATACAGTCTCTTGTCCTATGACCAACATGATGACAAACAAAACAATGGCCATGAAAAGAATTTAAAAACTTAAAAGCATTGGGCTGCCTGATCGGCTTCTTTGATTTACCTTCAAAACCTACATCCTTATTTCCTTGGACCAATATTTCATGATCTTTCTCAACCTTGATTATAAGCTTCTCATGATTATCTTTTAAAGAACTTAAATCATCCTTCAACTGATTACACTCTTCTTCTTTTGATGTTAAAATTGAATTTGCAACCTATAACTGATTCTTAAGATCCTAAATAAATATCTTATTTTCTTTTACTTCTATAGCCAACTTAGAATCCAAGATACACACCTGTTCTTTAAGAGCTTCAACCAGAGATTTCAACTCTTGATTTTCCTTCTTTAGTTGCTTGGCCATCTTATGCTTTTCCTTGATCTACCTTCAAGCTATTAAACCCTTTCTGAAGGAACCTGCTCTGATACCAATTGTTAAGCATGGGATATACTGAGAGGGGGGTGAATCAGTATATCATATATCTTATAAAACTTTCCCTTAACCAAATTCTACTTAATCAAACATTCAAGATATGCAATAAAACTCAAATAATTAACACCACACAAGATAGAGAGAGACACACCAGATATAATGTGGAAACTCAATGTGAGAAAAACCATGGAGAATAATCTCAAGTATATGAATGAGCACCAACCCAAACAATATTCGCAAGCACCAATTTGCAGGAGCACCAACCCCTTTGCTGAGCACCAACCCAACAACTATTCGTGAGCACCAACCCTTTTACCAAGCATTAGCCCAACAACAATTCATGAGCACCAACCCACAGGAGCACCAACCCTTTTACCGAGCACCAACCCAACAGGAGCACCAAACCCTTTGTGTATACGACACACCTATCTCTTAATGTTGATATCTCAACAAATGATAGTTCATTACATCTCTTTTTTCTCTCTCACTTTTGCTCTTTTAAGCTAGATATAACAAAGACAAATCATATTCATCTCTCACAATTGCTCTTCTAAGCTAGATATTACAATATCAAATCAACCTCTCTCACTCATATTACAAATGACTTTTCAAGCCTTTATTTATAGCTTTCTAAATGACCTTTGGCCTTCCCCCTTTGTGACCCTTCAATCCTCATGGAAAATGGTGCCAAACTTGTATGACCCTTCATATTCTTGCTTTTAAAAAGTCATGTGGTGACCCTTCATGACCAAAAATGTCCTTTCCACTTTTGTCTTTATCTTGATGACTTTTCGTATTCTTCAAGGTGTCCCTTCATGAGAAATTGTGCCCTTCCTCTTTTGTCTTCACTTGGTTACTCTTGGAATTCTCTAAGATGACTCTTCATGGGAAAATGCATCCCATCCTTCTTTTGTCTTTACCCCGTGGCTCTTTGACTTCTCCATGGGCCCTTCTTTTGTCTCATATGCAACCAAAAATATATTCGTTAATATTAAATAAATATTAACTCACATTAGCCAAGAAATAACAATTACAAATATCATTAAATGCAATGGGGCCTTTATCACAAATAATGCTAGACCTTTGACATCAATGACAATATTTCCAACAAGGTCACCCCTGAGTGATATAAATCTGAGACCATGATTCTAATTAAGTACTCTAGCTAATAAAGGTTCCAAGATTCCTTACACTTGTGGGCTAAGGCCTTGTCCTGTATAGTCAAGGTGATCTATGATCTGAGTAGGGATATGATACTTTGGATTCTGAAATCAATCAGCAAGGTCATCATAATATAACTAATCTCCTTCAGTAAAAGCCTTTCAATCTTATTTTGGTGAAATAATAGTTATAAATACCATAGGTGGTTTTCATTAATGTTTCTTTTATTGCCAAATAAAGTTAGGTTCATTAGGGTTCTTGGAGGGTTTGGACTTACCAAACATTTTAGGAGACATTGACAACTTTACAATATGAAAGGCATCCTTAAGATGGTACGTAGAAATGCGTACATCTTCTATCATAACCTATTTTATAAGAGCTATGGGAAGTGGATCAGCAAAAGTGGAAGTGAGGTCACTATGGTTGATATAATTAGATGGAGGTAGATGTGAAACTATTGTCTTATTCTTCTTCACAATGAATTTAGAACCTGGACAATAGTTACAATTACAAAACTCAACCTCAAGATGTTTACAATACTGATAAGGTTCTTGATCGGCAAGAATAATAACCTCAATCCCATCATGGGGAAAGATAAGGCACTGATGCAAGGTGGATGAAATGGCTTGTAATTCATAGATCCAAGGATGACCAAGAAGTATGTTGTAAGGCAATGTCCATAATACGTAATAATGTGTGGTGGGAAATAGACCCAACAATGATTGGCAACTAAATAGTACTAGTAGATTCCCTCTTGACATTGTAAGCCTTTATGGTGATCATCTCTAACTGAATATCCTTTACAATATAACCTAATATTTGTACTAGCTTAAGAGATATGATGTTCAACCCTGAACCATTATCTATAATAACTTGCTTGATCTTATGATTTTTTTATAATTACCTCAATGTATAGTGGGTTATTATCGCTAGGACCAAGTGTAGACATGTATTTTTGATCAAACATTAATTGACGAAATGAAGATAAATGTCCTACTAGATTTTGGAATTATTTAGGATTAATATCGTTGGGAATAGTGGACTGTTGCAAAAGGTTGTTCAGAATAGCTCTATTAACTTCAGATGTATGCAAGAGATCCAAAATAGAAATCTACACAGGGGTTTTACTAAGTTGTTCAGATAGACTATGAGGCTTTTCAATAGTAGGTCAAGATGGTTTAGCCTTGGCTAACATAATATTTGGCTTTAGATCGGAAGGTAAAATGTTGGGTTCAGTGGAAAAAGAGGGCAAGGGACCTAGAGAGTAACTCACAAGCATCTAATTGTGACTGTACAACCTAGAGGTGGCAAGGAGCCATTATAATCTAAAGATGAAGGTGAAGGGCCTTAGAGGATGACTTATAGGTGTCTAGTTGCATTGCTACAATTTTGAGTCAATGAGGAGCCATTGTAATTAGAGGAAGGATGTTGTCCATAAATAGTAACTCGTGTAAATGGAATCATAACAAAATTGTATGTAATTGACACAGTGTTACTAGAGGGAGAGGGTGTTGACCCTATAATAATGGGTCTCATACTTTGAGGAGTATGAGACAGTTCACATGGTTTGATAGTAAGAGTGGTAATGAGGGTTGCATAAATGCATCCCATGATGTTATTATAGTCGTAAGGCATGTTGTTGTAACCCAAGTTGTTAGCATGGGTATTATGACCCTGATTATGATCATGTTGATTATGATTTTTACCTTGATTCTGGTTCTGACTCTACCTCTAGTTCTATCCTTAGTTTTGATTATTCCTTGGTAGTTGTTGATTATGTCGAGAAAATGGATCCTTGTAGATTCCTATATCTCGATTAGTGTCCTATGGGGCTAGTTTAATCTCAACTTTACCACTCTCAATTATATCTTCAATAATATGTTGTAATTGGATGCAATGATAAGCATCGTGACCAACAACATGATGGAAGTTACACCATTCACTTTCTTTGTACCAATCTAGTTTAGGTTGATCTATAAGAAATGGTCTTGGTAATGGCCATACAATTAGGTTCACTATTATGAGCTTTTGAAACATTATTTCAATTGATTCTCCCAAATTTCTAAAGACTCTAAAATTGCTATGGAATGTCCTCCATGGAGGAGCTATTTGAAAATTAGGTGGTGGATTAGGGGAGATAATTATATGTTTGGAGCCGACAGGGCCTACACCGTGTGTACATGTCTTGTTTTAGTCACCACATTTCTCACTATATTTTTGTTCTTTTTGAAACCCTTATGTTTCTCTTGTGTAACTATTTGAACCGATGATTGGGTCTAATTTGAAATTTGACCCTACACAAAAATCTTGACAAGGCCTTTTGCAATAAGTGCCTTCTCAATTTGCACCCCTTTGTTATAATCTCCTCAGATGAGTTAGCACAAGCAAGTCATAAATTATACGTGACTTCGAGATGTAAGTTTTATGCAAAAATTTCCACCAACTATTTATCTGGCAAGTTATGTTGAAAGTGAACCGCTAATGCTCTCCACCTTTGTAGATATGCTACAAAACTTTCTCCATCACGTTGTTTGGATTTGCACAAGTCAATAACGATCAATTCATGATAATTGTTGTATGAGAAGTGGTTGACAAAATTTTCAAATAAGTCATTCCAATTCGTAATTGATCCTTTGGGTAACTTGAGTAACCAATCTAAAGCTTATCCCACTAAACTTCACGAAAATAATCGAAGTAAGTAAACACTACTATATACTAACTCTTGGCATAAGATGAAAATTACCTAAATGTGTTCATGTGGGTCATCCTTTCCTTTGTATATATCAAACTTTGGTGCCTCAAAATGAGATAGAAAGGGGACTTGGAGAATGCTCAAATCAAATAGATATGGACATATCTCATTGAATTTATATTTCTTACCTCTGTTATTCATTTTTGATCACGACACAATATCATTCATGGAGTTTCACTATTACATGTTTGGTGCATTCATGGGTGGAACATAATGTTGTTGGGGTGGTATGTGCCCTTGCTACTTTTGGGGTGGTATGCACCCCTGTTGTTGGGGTGGAATGTGCCCTTTTTGTTATGTTGGAATGTGCCCCTGTTATTGCATGGATTTATTAGGGATATACATCTTAGGATCCATGACTTTGTTTTGGTTGTTCCTAGAGTCAAGTAAATAAACCTTTGATCCTTGGATTGGTAAACATTCCCTGAATTCATCTGTCTTGAGTTATACATGTTCTATTAATTTTGGGGAGTTCTTAGTCTATTTACTAATGTACATTGTGGTGGATACAAATTAGCCAAATTGTTTTGAGGTATCTCCTTAATGCATACTGAATGTTTTGATCCCTGATTTAAAGAGATGAGGTTATTGATGATTAAAAAAGGCATGTTCTGTGTTTGGAAAAACATTGTTCAAAACCTCATGTCTTGTTTTATTCATTTGAGACATTTTGATCCATCATAGTTATGTTCTCAACCACATTTTGTTGTGTTGGTTCAATCACATTGCCTTGTTCCATAGAAGCATTGTTATGGATTGAAGTAGCAACTAAAGAGTCTGTCAAGTTTGTGATAAGTTGGTCTACATATTACTGACTTATATTCTTAATCTTGGTGACAAGATCTTGATCAGTTGGGTTTGACTTTGTAAGTTTTCTTTTGGCTTTGCTAGAAGAAGGTATGTTTGATTGTGCAATGTGCATGAGGGATTGTTCTTGTTGTTACTCTCCTTATCTGACTAAGGTATGTAATTACTCTATAGGGATGTCTGAGGGTAGTATAGCACCAGATTTGATCAACCTTAGAAGGGCTTCATCTCTGTCTTCTTAGGGTTAGTATTCAAAATAATCTTCCTCGAATCTTACAGTTGTAGGAATGTCCTCAAAGATAACAAAATTGTCTGGACCATCATAATAATGTTCCTCCTCATAGCTAGGGCCATAAGACACCCCACTACGAGTGTACATTTGAGTCATGTCTAAAAAGTTTTGTTCTTTACATTTGGTAGATTTGGAAAATGTTATGCAAACATTTAAACAAGGTACGGTTTTGGTTTTCTTTCGAACAAATGATAAGGTACCAAAGATACAATAATAAAAGGAGGGTGGCATAGTGTCACATACAATTATAAGAATGTGTTCATCAAATTATTCAACCTTAGGTAGGGTTGAAATCATATAAATTGAAAGAAGTTATGATAACTCAAAAATATAAAGTGTAAATTAGTACACCAAAGCCTAGATTTAGAGATACGTCAATACCGTAAAAGATAGTTCAACTTCAATGAGTTGCTAATAGAAAATTATAAGAAATCCCTTTAGATTAGGAATGTGGCAATGTGAACCAAAAAACTCAAGATGAGAAAACATGCGAGAATTCTAAGTATAAAAATAGAACCAAACATGCAACACAACACTGCCACATGGTAATAGAAAGGTAGTATAAAATATGTTATAAAACTTAGAGTGCAAGTGATGCACAAGATGACCTAAGTTCACCAATTATCAAATTATGATGTGTCTATAAACAACCTTCAATCCAAATGTGAAATTGAACCTAAGTTAACTCAAGTTAAGTGCAAAATGGTAAAATAAACTTAACACATTAACATAGAACTTTGAAAGGTGTAATTTTGAATTTGGATGATCAATGAAGGACTTAAAGATTTGGCAAGTGGTTTAGACTCAAATGGGTAGTATTATTGTGCTCATTAGATAAGATAAACATAATGTTTAAGATGACAAATTTGAACAAGTCAAAGATGATTTTGACTTGGATAACATAATGCCTTTTTCAAGAAATGGTGGAAAAATATGTTTGTTTGATGTTTGTTTGTAATCAAGTTTTGACACAAATCAAGACCAAGTAAATAAATAAATAAAGACAAATTACAACCTAGTAAATCATCTTAAGCTCTAAACTGATAAGGTTGCTTTGTATTGTTGAAATCCATCTTTATACATACACTTGGGAGGAAATTAAGTGTTCATTCAAAATAAAAGCACATTAATTGGTTGTGTATTTTACACCCCCTTCTCCCAAGAGATAATAAGGCAACAAGGACCTTCGGGTGCACCCTACATCAACAATACTCTACGATAAGTGGGGTTATCTAAAACTTACAATTTACGACCATTTATTTGGTTCCAAATGTGGCTAACATAAAAGATGTAACGTGTTAATTGTATCTGCATCAATTAGCTTGTTATGAAAAGTTCTTATCCTTTTCACAACCACTACATCCATCAATTTTTTAGTGAAGTACAATGTCTTGATTGATCATACATTCTGGGTTGATTTACCACTAATAGAGATGGTTTAACCGCTCAAAAAATCATCCCAATGGGGTGATTTCAATTTATATACCTCCTCGTTAAGAGGGGTTGAAGTCAATGCTAGGAAATGAAACTCCAAGTCAAAGTTTCTCTAAAGAACTCGTAAATAGGTAATGAACTCCCCTCCACAAATCAAATGCATGAAATAAAATTATCTAAGTGAAAAGGCTTTAGAGTTATTTTTAGATCACCTAAACCATACAGGTTTTGGGGAGAACCTAGACAACTTTTTTTTTCGTACCTTGGAAAAAGGCACAATCATAATAAAAAGGTGATTTTGGTCACCCAAGTTCGCTAAAGGGGTCGAAAGAAGAGCATACACACACCTTTCGATTTATTCAAATAATCTAACAAGTGATAAATGTTTTACATAAAACAACATTTCAAGAAATGAAAATTTAAGTGAATGTTGACTTTTATAACACCAAATTAAAATTTTGAGTGAAGTTCTTGCCCCTTGGCCTTAGTTTACAAAAAAATTTGAAAGACATTCACTAAACAATCAAATAAACCATCTAATTTTCCGTTTAAACACCAAAGGAAAGGTTAAAGACTTAATTATGCTCAAATAAACCACTTTTCCATGTGGGTCCTACATAAAAAGTTAGAGAGTTTTGTTTAGCTTCGAAGCATAATCAATAATGAAACAAACAATTTTGGATTTCTTGATCTCGGGATCTCTATTTTAAAAGCACATAGACTGACATTTGTCACTGTTGATCGATGTCGATTGCTGTAAGATTGATACCGGTCATGAACTTAACCATGGTTGGTAAAAAATAATTGATAATGATCACTTGCGAACCCTTAGGCATGAAAAGATTTTGACAAAAAACTTGTTAGCATATTATTATGATAAAATCTCCAAAAAACAAGCTTCTAGATCAGTAATAATGTCAATATGAGAGACTTAAAGATTCATTTTGACAACTACAAACTCGAATAAAGCTCAAAAATGCAAAATTTTAGACGTATTTTCCCTTGCAACCTAACCGATGCCATTTAGCTTGGATCGATGCCGATCACCTAGAACCGATGTCAATCACTATGTGACTTGTGTATCAACAAAAAAATTTAAAAACAGGAAATTAAGCCTAAAAATTGATGTCAAAGGACTTTTTAATAATATTAACGAAAATCTAAGATTGCCAAAATGTCTTCCTTACTTGAATGGACTTACAGACACCATCGAGCATGCCAAGATGTAGAGATGGATTATAAAGATGGTTAGATCAAATATTAATCACGAAAACAAAAAAATACATAAAGAACTAACAATCTAGGATAACCTATTTAATGGGGTGTGAAAATGACAATTAAGAACAAATAAAAGAAAGAAAACACAAGTTACCTTTACAAGAGCTTCCCATCATCCAAATGTGGCTCCAAGCATGTTTTTTCTCTTGATTTAAAGTTCTTATCTTTGTCAACAATGGATGCTAAGCTCCTCCATCATCTCAAAATCACCATGCATAATCTAGGCTCATGATATGGAATCAAGTTTATGCCTATCAATGAAGATATCCTATTGCAAATAAATTATTATCAAACTACACAAATAATCTATGAAGAGAATCCTACATTATATGTTTACACAAATTAAGCTTAAAAATGATGTTCATGGCCCTTCTATTTATATAATTTTAGATTTGATCAGGATCAATTATGACTGTCCATCTTGAGATCAAGATGTGTGGCCATGAATTAATCCAATATTGCATGATTAATCCATAAATATATTCATAAATATTTAGGAAGAAGAGGCATTAAAGAGGCATGGGAGTGGCTTATGAATTTTACCCCATTGATCATGTCTTTGATGATGTAGATAATAAGAATTAATTTCCAATTAAAAAATATACAATAAATTCCATGGAATTCTTATTTAATCTCATAATTTAGTTTAATTTTCTAAATTAAGATTAATCAATTTAAGTGCAATTCTTTAGAAATTGGCGTGCAATAAATCAAACTAGTCAGGGCATCATATTATTGAGTTAGAATTTGACTGGAAAAGAATTAGAAGGTGATGTTAGTTGCATATGGACCGTTATCCTATTTAGAATGTTGTTGACACAAAATAACATAGGCACGTGATGTGTGTTTACGAATTAGAAGAGAAGAGTGATCTAGAGCACCAAAATGCATTTTCGTCATTTTGACTCAAAATAATTGGATCAAAGTTAATAATCACATAAAATGCATTGCCCCATTTAGGGATATATTTGTTTATTTGGTACTTGTATATGACAAGCTCAAACCATTTAACACGTTTAAGTGATTTTGATCTAAATTGTGCATTTGAGTGCAATTCAAGTAAGATTGATAATTTCAACATAAACAGTGTTAGGAATTGGATGTCTACACTAGATAATCTAGATATTTGGTCTTGATAATCTCAATTCATATATTATTTTCTTTCATAAATCTCCAACACAACTTACAAATAAGGGTATTATTCGTCAACATCATTTTAAAAATCCTCAAACCTCTAAGATTTTTTTGCAAGTAAATATTATGCCATGCAACCAGGGCAAATCTATTTTTTACCCCTGTACTATTTCATAATAATCTTCTTTATATTTGTTTAATTTTCTTTGTAATGATTAAAGGCATCTTGAGGAAGGACATAAGATAAACATGAAGAATTTATAGAGTGTTTTTAATAAGTTTAAGCATTATTGATTTGATGAGAATTTTGATCTTCCAACTAATAAGTATATTTTGAAATCTTTCAATAAGAGGTTCCAAATAGAGGAAGTCATTATTCACAAGAAAAGAGGTATCCCTAAATAGGTAATATAAAGTCTTTGATTTGGAAGCCTAAGATTCTAGTAATTTTTTGTTGTCTAAATAAAGGAGTGTTAGTAAAGAGGATAAAACTTTTCTCAAGGTTGATTTTTTAGCTAGAAACCTCCTAATAGTTTTTTTTATAAAATCTCCTTGGCTTCATTTACTGGTGATTTTCCCAAGGTAAAGGTGCCATTAAAAATTGTTGATGAGAAAGAGGGTCTAAATGAAAGATCATTTTAATACCCTTAATTTTACCCATATTTAGAGTAAAATAAAAATTTATACGCAAGGCATTAGCCACTATTATAAACATGTAAGGAAATAAAGGGTCTCCTTATCGTATTCCTCTTTTAGAAGCAAAAATCTTTTTAGAGATCCATTGATCATCATTGAGAATGCAGGGGTTGGAATACAAGTATTGATCAAATTTATGAAATTATTACTAAATCTAAAATTTTCAATAATTATATCTATAATGCTCCAAGAAACTTTGTCATAAGATTTATTCATATCAAATTTTAGAATAACACCTTCATTTTCGCCTTTTTTCCAAAGTATGGACTTAATGAACACTGATAATATCATCTTGAATATGCCTATCTTGAATGAAATCTCCTTGATGTTGAGAGATAATGGAATGTAACAATGGTTGAATGCTAATAGCCATGATTTTGGTAAAGATATTGTAAATTGTATCACATTGACTTATTGACCTGGAATCCTTGAAGTCTTTACCTCTTTTTTTCAGGATCAAGACCAAGAATGTATTGCTCATTTATCTAGGAATTTTATGAAAGGTGAGAAATTTATCAATGACATTGAAGATATCCTCTTATATTATTTCTTAGAAATACTAAAAAAAATTATAGGGAAGCTATTTGGACCTATAACCTTGTCACTATGCAAAGAGAAAATAACAAATTTTACTTCCTCTTGAGATAATGGATATTAAAGAGTGACATTTTTATGTCCTCCTACGTGTGGCCCTTAGCCTTGTTTGTTTCAACAATTCATGTCCTTTATATGTGGCCCTTGGCCTTATGTGTGACATTAACACTTGCACTTGTTGAGCTTATTTCCATTGAACAGTCACATGATCTTTATCATGCACTGTGACTACATTGTCTTATCCAATTATATTTCTAATGTGTGATTCATTGATACAAGACACTTACATGCCCTGCATTATATATGTTACATACATGCTTTGATCGATATATACATTACATGATAACATATTCTACACATGATTAGATGATATTATATGATGTTATTTTTATATGTGACATGATATAATTAAATCTTATTTTTATATGAGTGACTTACACGATACATTCCTCATCTCAAAAGGGGGGCATTACAGTGAGCTTGTCATAGACGCAGAAGCCTCTATGAGTATAAAATGAAATAAGAGTATAAATTTCATAGATTCATAGTGGTTTAGATATCAAATTGTTTAGATACATGATAAATATTGATAAATTGATACAGATTATAGGAGAATATGCATTCAATTACATGCACTTGAGCATAGATTCATACACACTTGGTGTATATGCATGGACATGTGCAAAATAGTTTATAAGAACAAAATTATAAGTCTTCATATACATATAAATTTGAGATCAAAGAAAATTTTAGTGGATATTTATAGCCAAATGGTTATAAGTAAGTTTTTTAATTTTAAAAATGGTTAATTCTGTGAAAATATACATAGTCAAATAGCCTCAATTTTATAGTCTGAGACACATATTCACCCTATAGATTATACTTTTAGTTTAAAATCGCTAGGTATATATGTATATGTATGTGTATGTATGTATGTATGTATATAATAAAGACCATCTAAAACACAATAAGATTAAAGTAATAATTATATTTTACTATGAAAATGTTTTGAATATTCTTTGGTGCCACATGCTCTTCCTTCTATATGATTTTTAATAACTAAAAAACTTAATAATAAATAATTTTCAAACATAATGTTTATTTTATTTAGGTGGAATTAAAGCTATGGGATCGAGGTTTAGATTTTACTCTATTTTTTAGTGAATTGACATCGGTATATTGAGGGCCCCAAGTTAAAACTTAATGTTGGTCCAATATGTCACCTGTAGGATTAATAGAAGTTGCTCGAATACATATGTGATAGTTTCTTAATTTTTATTATCATTTATGCAAGCTCTTGGCAAAAGCGAAGCTCTGATAGTTAGAAGTGAAGCTTTGGTAGTTAGAAGTGAAGCTCTAATAATCAAAATATTGGGATGATAGATTGGAAATGAAGGTGTAAACAAATTCTAAGTTGGTTTCCTTGTGATTGAAATGTATGGAATTATGTTTTCTTAATTTTAAAGACTGAGAATAGTTGTTTGCATGCATAATCGTCTATTTTGAAATAAATAAATATAATAATAGGTTCCTTAAAAAATATTTTTTTAAAATATTTTCTACAAACACTGTGCATGTTAATTTTCTTATAAATTCTATGTATATCTAAAAATCTTTTCTTTAAACTCAAAACCTATGAAATGGGTATATTTGGATTAGTTGGAAATATGATTGAAATGATCATGAGGCTCTATTATATTTAATCATTTTATTTAAAATAAGTATCTTGCATGCTATTATTTTTAAGAGGAAGTGAGTTTCTTGTTTTTAAAAAATAAGTATGTGGTAAAGACCAACCACATAATATAAATCATTTTGTTTTTTGTAAATTGTTTAAAAGAAGTGTCTTGTGTGCCATTATTTCTCAACAGAAATCAATTTCTTGTTTGTTTAAACGAAGTATGTGGTAAAGATCAATCACATAATATAATTTATTTTATTCTTTGTGCATTGTTTAAAAAAAGTATCTTGTATACAATTAATTTTCAGAAAAAATCAGTTTCTTGTTTGTTTAGAGTTTATGATGGTAAAACTAAAAACCAATCAAATAATATATTATACCGAGTAAAAAATTATACCCTAAATTTTTTGTCATGATTTTTGCTATACTCGGTTTAATATATTATTTGGTTGGTTTTTACAATATAATTATTTTAAAAAAATAAGCAACTAATTTTCTCTGAGAAATTATTGTATACAAAATACTTCTATGAAAAACGATGATGACATAACTGAAAAAATATAATTATTACCTTAAATTTATTGTATCTTAAGAGGTTTTTATATATATAGAAATTTAACATTAGATTTTTAAAAATTGAGAAAGCTTGTTGAAAATAATGCAAAGTATATAAATGATCAATTTTGACATAGTGGTTTGTCTTTATTAAAAAATTTGTTGAAATATTTGAAGAACTTTTGTTCAAAATGAGTATTTAATTATTTGGTATGGTGAAAATTGGACATATTGGTTTCAAATTTTTGAAGATACAGTTGTATGTATTTTTAAATATATATGAAACTCATAAGGCTAGAAATTGGTATGGATTTGTGTTTCATGTATTTAATTTGACTTATTTACCATTTTCTTGAAAGTGACATGAAGATTGTGAAATAAAACATGGGATAAGATCTCAACCTCAATATATTTAATTCCACTTGCACCACATTCAATGTCAGAAATAAAATAAATATTAGGTTTAAAAATTATTTATTATTAAATTTTTGAGTTATTAAAACCATATAGAAAGAGGAGGATGTGACGTCAAAGAAATTCAAAATATTTTCATAGTTTTAAAATTATAAACTGTATAATAAAGTCTATCAAAATATTTAAAGTGTAAGTTGTATGTATTCAATTTATACTAAGTACTGCACATGATCCTATTGTATGTATTGCACAAAAAGAGTCTTGGAGCCTCATGATTATACTATATTTTATTTTTAAATGTTTAAGGTAATAATTATACTCTGGTTGACATGGTTTGTTAATTGAAATAAAAAAATATTTGAAATGCCAATAAGGATGTGGTTAAGACATTTTGATAAACCTTATTATATATTTTATAACTTTAAAATATAAAAATATTTTAAATATTTTTTTAGTTATGTCATCTTTGTTTTTCATAGTTGTTAAAAAGTATAAATAATAAACTGATTATGTCAAAAATATTCAAAATATTTTTATAATTTTAAAATTACAAAGTATATAATAAAGTATGTCAAAATATTTTAACCATAGTCATATTGACCTTTTAAATATTTTTTAATCTCAATTTCAAAACCCTAAACCCTAAACCAAAATATAATTATTACCTTAAGTTGATTGTGTCTTAAATGGCCCTTATCACTTTGTCTCTCTCTCTCTCACACACATAAAAATTTAACATCAATAGGGTTGTAAAGAGGATGGAATGACTAATTTTTATGCACAATGATGGTTATATAAGTATTATTTATATTTTATTTTAAATTAAACAATTTGATGTATTTTATTTGTAAGATAATGAAAATTAAGAAGTATTTGAGCTCAGTTGTATAAAATGTTTATTTTAGCATACTTTATTATATATGAGGCTAGAATCTAAGTTCAAATGATTTAGGTAGAGATGCTTGGGGTCGTAATGATGATCAACATAACGAGGCTATTCCTTCACAAGATAGTTTCGAGGCGACTAATTTTTTTATGGTGGAAGGGTTGCTAATACATTTGTTAGGCCATTTAACTAGGGAACCCGTGCTTCCTTACATTTTGATGCCAATTACCCTGCTTTTTAGAATATTTTCAACTCTTTGCCTGCTAACTCTTTGAATTTACATGGAAATAGAGGATGGAGAGGAGCACATCAGAGAAATCATCCTTGTGGATGAGACATTCCAAATGAGCCCCCTCAACATATGTATGTTATCATTCAGCTTAATGAGCATAATGTTCTATTGTCCGAGCCACCTCAACATGAAAATATTCTTGAATTAATTGCAAAATTACATTCCAGTAAAATTGTTCCACTTAACATTAATAATCCACCCCTTGAACCTGAAAAACTTGCTTCTTGTAGCATGAAATGTGCTAACAACCATGCAACATAACTTATGGAAGTCAGAATATTAAAAAAAGTTAAATTGAAGGTAAATGATTATGAAAGGGCCTCGACCTACTCGATGAAATTTATCGTTGCTTCCATGGAGTATATTGAGTACTTCACTGATAAGGGTGTCCCTTTAATAGATTTAGTTTCTGATATAAACTTTGATTAAAACTTAAATTCTTGTGTTAAAATTTCTATTGATACTTAGTATTAAATACTTTCTTGATATTTATAAGTATGTTGACATTATTTTTGACATTTTTGATATATACATGACTATTTTATTTTTTCACATAAAATTATGTTTAAATGGTTTACTTTTTATTGAACAATTATGAAAACACACATGGATTTTAATGTTTTATAACAATTTTTTAAAGTTACTTCTACATATTGATCATGTTTTAGCCTTGCTAAAATGAGTAAATAAATGTAACACGATCAAGATTCAAGATGAGCTTAGGGGAGTTTAAAATCAATATTTTTTCGTTATCCTTAATGTCCCAAAATTATGGTTTTTGATGGCTCTTTTTATGTAGTACATACGGTAAGATCATGCACAATACTTAGTATACATTGAGTACAAATCTCTGTAAGTCTTTCAAAGGACTAATCTAATATATAAAAGGGATATCAAGAGATTGATATATAAGAGACTAATATGTAAGTATACATTGAGTCTTTTTCTCTCTTTGTTACTTTATTTTCATTTTTTTCCTCCTCTTTTCAGCAATAAAGATATAAATTGGATATTAAGAGATTGATAAAACACTTTGATAGAATCAGAAATCTTTCTTTTAAGAGATTATCTTCTTTATAAGTTTTACTCTATTGGATAGATTAGATTATATTATTTTAAATTTAATCATATATACATATATTTGACAGCTGAAATATAAACTATAAAATAAGGTATGTCAAAATATTTTAATCATATATATAATCAATAATGACCTTTCAAATATTTTTTTATATCAATTAATAAGCCGTGCCAACCAAAATATTATTATTACTGTAAATCAACTATGGGGCCATAGGGAAAAACAACTATGAAAAGCGAGGATGGTAAGATAATATATTTTAAAAAAATGCGTATAGATAATTTCTCATTATATTTATTCATTTCAAGACACATAACTGTACATGCAAACAAATGCTCTCAATTTTCTATTTGATTAAAAGAACATGTCTATAATAGTTGTAAACTCTATTAAATTGATACATATGTATTTGAATATAATTAAGTTATTCAAATACATATGTGATGATTTCTTAATTTTTTTGGGCATTGATGCAAGCTATTAGAATAAACGAAGCTCTAGTTGTCAAAAGATTAGAAAAATAAGTTGAAAATGAAGGTGCATACAATTTTTAAGTTAGTTTCTTTTTGATTTCAAAGTATAGATTTGTGTTTCTTTTGTTTTAAACACTGAAGGCGATTGTTTGCATATACAATTGTCTGTCTTGAAATGAGTAAATATAATGATAATGTCTTAACCATAACCAATAATGATAAGGTTTGCCAAAATATCTTAACCATATCCATAATCAATATTGGCCTTTCAAATATTTTTTTAATTTCAATTAGCAAACCGTGCCAACCAAAATATAATTATTACCTTAAAATTATTGTGTCCTAAGTCACAAGTGATCCTTAACACATTTATAAAACTAAGTAAACAAATATGTTCTTCCTTCTATATAGTTTTAATGACTAAAAAATTTAATAATAAATAATTTTTAAATCTAATGTTTATTTTATTTCTAGAATTGAATGTGGTATATGTAAAATTAAAGCTATGAGGATCAATGTTTAGATTTCATCCTATTTTTAGTGAATTGGTGTCGGCATATTGAAGGGCCCCAAGATAAAATTTAAGGTTGGTCCATCACATCACCTGTGAGATTAATGGAAGTTCAAATACATATGTGATGGTTTTCTCATTTTTTTAGTCATTTATGCAAGCTATTGGTAGAAGTGAAATTATTGGTCTAATATAGATACTTAAAGCTCATTAAACTATAGATACTCAAATAAGTTTCATATAAAACAACAAGAAAACATCACAATATACTTATGCATCTCTATAATAGAGTTTGCAACTATAATTACACTATAGATACTCAAATAAGTTTGGTATAAAATAACAAGAGAACACCACAATATACTTATGCATCTCTATAATAGAGTTTGCAACTATTATCGACATATTCTTTTATTCAAACATAATATAAAAATACACCTAATTGGTATAAAATAACAAGATAACATCACAATATACTTATGCATTTTTATAATAGATTTTATAACTGTTATGAATATGTTTTCTTAATCAAACAAAGATAAAAATATACAAATTACCTTTTAATCATTTATATACATTGCATTATCTTCAACAAGCTTTCTCAAAACCTTGATAAAATAAATTTTAAAATCGATCACAAAATTTGTTGTCCTTCCTTAATCAACCTTGGATTTCAGATGCCTAAATTTCAAATTTCAAAATGTCAATTTTCTTCGTTTTGTTTTTAATAATTGTTATTTACATTCTCTTCAAAATTTGTTGGACTCGAATCTCGTATTACAGAACTATAGTGTGTTCGAAGAATTATTAATTGATCGTCTTCTTTTTGATATTGACTACCAAATTCCCTGAGCTCTATCAAAGAAAAATTGAGGACAATCTATCTATTTGTATAGAGCCTCAAACAAGTCTATAATTTTTGTTATGCTTGTTTTTTAACTTTGACTTTAAAAATGACAATGCACTAAAAATTCTCTCATCTCCCATTGAGCCTAAAATCATTGTTTGACATAAATGATCAAGATTAAAATATTTAGAGATACCACATCACATTGTATTTCACTCAAACTTAAGGTAGTCCATAGTCTATTGATCAAGTCATCTTCAAAAGCATGGTCCAAACTTGTGGCAAATCGAACAAACTGCTCCCTTAACTTTGACAAATCTAAAATGCTTTCAATTTGTTCACTATTCAATTCTACACTCTTGCAAAAGTGTTGGGCTAAAGTTTTGATTTTATTTTGAAAAAATTATGGGCTAACATTTTTTCAAGTTTAAGGGTACATCACAACCATGGATTCTAGTGGTTCATCCCAAAGAAAATGATATCTAATCTCTGAAGAGAAACATTTTGCAATTTTCTTCAAGGTGTAACTTACAAAGGATATAAACTCAAAGAATCGATCCCTTGTAACAAGAACTTCTTTGAGTCTATTAAATCAATCAAATATATCAAAAGTGTGAGTTGTGATCTGTACTCAATTTGTACTAAGTACTACATATGATCTTACCATACGTATTACACTAAAAGAGTCCTAGAGCCTTATGCTCAATTTGTATTTTATTTTTAAATGTTTAAGGTCATAATTATATTTTGATTAGCATGGTTTTTTAATTGAAATAAAAAATATTTGAAAGGCCAATATGGATATGGTTAAAACATTTTGGTAGACTTTATTATATAGTTTATAATTTTAACACTATGAAAATATTTTGAATATTTTTTTCAGTTATGCCATCCTTGCTTTTCAAAGTTGTCTTTTCCTATGGCTCTATAGTTGGTTTATACTCTTTACTCTGATTTTTTGTCACTATTTTTTCTATACTCGATTTATTATATTATTTAATTGGTCTTTACCAGATACCTTTTTTAAACAAATAATAAATTGATTTCCTTCGAAAAATAATGACATTCATGATATTTATGTAATGCATAAAGAACAAAGTGAATAAACACAATAGAGCTTCATGATCATACTATATTTTGTTTTTAAATATTTAAGGTAACAATTATATTCTAATTGGCATGGTTGTTAATTAAAATAAAAAATATATTTGAAAGGCCATTATTGATTATGGATATGGTTAAGACATGCGAAAGACAGTGTTTTGAGCAAGTATCTTTAAAGAAATACTTTTCAAAAAACTTATCATTATATTATTTCTATACTCAATTTATTATATTATCTAGTTGGTCTTTATCACATACTTGTTTTAAACAAAAAAAAATTAATTTCTTCTAAGAAATAATGACATGCAAAATATTTATTTTAAACAATGCACAAAGAACAAATTGAATAAACGCAACAAAGCCTCATGATTATACTATATTTTATTTTTAAATATTTAAGATATTAATTATATTCTGATTGGCATGATTTGTTAATTGAAATAAAGAAATATTTGAAAGGCTAATATGGATTTTGTTAAAACATTTTGGCAAACCTTATTATATAGTTTATAATTTTAAAACTATGATATTATTTTGAATATTTTTTTAGTTCTATCATCCTTGTTTTTTATAATTGTCTTTCCCTATGAACCCATGGTTTATATGCTATACTCTGATTTTTTGTCACAATTTTACTATATTCAATTTATTATATTATTTGGTTAGTCTTTTGAGAGAATTAAAGAGGTTTGTACTTAATTTATACTTAGTCATATGGCCATAAAATTTAACACTTAAAAATGACAAATTTAATCTTCAAAAAGATTGACAAATTTAATCATTAAAAAGAATGGTAAATAAGATCTTGACTTTAGACATTTCATTCTCTAACTTCTTTCTCTATTGATTTTTTTGCCATTATTTATTGATTTGAATATGACAATTCACTGGCTATTTATAAAAAAATTAAAAGAGATAATAAAAATCACCAGTCAATTTATACAGGTGTGGTGATTTTGTCAAAGATTTACCAATAGAATTATACCTAAAGTCTAGGATTCACCAAGGTTCTATAGTAAGATTTTAAGGGTCCCTTCTTAAAATTATCCTAGAACATAAGCAAATGATACTAAAATAGATCCCAATCTTGAGCTTAGTAGCTTGCACAAGACATGTGAATCATTGATCACTCTAAACAAGATATTAGGTCCATCGAGACCATAGACCTTAGACATATAAGATGCCTCTTAATCAGATGAAGTGTCAAAATAATCAAAATAGCTGGATTAACTAGAAGATCTACCACTAGAATGATTCATTTAATTTACCTCAAATTTCTCTTTATGTGGAGAGTGGGGTCATCGAGAAGGACATACATCTACAAGATGTCCAATACCACCACATTTGAAATATCTGGGCTCTTTCTTGTGCCAATGAGATCCGAAAGAAGATTAATCACTAGAAGAGCCACAAGAGTGAGAAGAATGTCTATGGTAATCTTTATGTTTTGAAGATCCTATAAAGTGCTGATGAGAATGTTGTGGAGACCATCTATAATGGTGTGGAGAGTGTCTTGGAGAATGACCTAGAGAGTGTTTCAAAGAATGCTTTTGATACTATCACTATACATGATAATCTCTATGATGGGACTTAAATAGACATACTCTTTTTTTACAAATAATTACTCATGCTAAGTCAATAATTCATACATAGAGTTAAATGTGGCACCATTGAACTCATTACTAAGTTGTAGTATTTCAACAAAATTGGTGTATGTAAAACTAAGGCCATTTAGTATGATAGAAATCAACATGTCATCATCTATTTTTTCACCGATTATGCAGTATTTTTGTTTCAATATTTTCATGCAGGAGAGATATTCAGATACATCTTCATCAATAATAGGCTTGTTATTAAGTAGTTTCATTAAGATATTAATATTCTTATAGGCAAGTTGTTTATCATATAGATTTTTAATGTTTTTTAGGCTTTTCATGCACTAGTTTTAACAGTCTTTATATGAATGATAACATGTTTAGTGCAAGATGCTTTTAACAGTGTAAGTGCATTTTTATCACATTTTGGTACTCGACCAGTTTTCTGACTTCAATTGGTAGTGTGGTATCTTTCTCTATGATTTCTCACAAGTCATTAAAAATGAGGGTATTTTCCATTTTCCTACTCCATTTCTTATATTTTTTAGATGATAATCTACCATTTTTTAGAGATCAAGCTTACAATTTTTGCCATGACTTGCAAAGAACTAAAACAATAATAAAAAGATTGTTACTCAGGGTTTTGCCTTAACCCTCATAAGTAGATTCGATATATAAAAGATTCAGAGATTAATAAAAAATTCAATCATACTTTATATCTCCTATTACACCTTTATACCTCTAAAATTTTAAAATTTTCCCCCCTTATAACTCTTTTACAAGTTTTTGAAGGAGAAAAAAATTGATCAAAAATATAATAACAAAGGGTTTTAAACCCTTGACTTTTCTTGTATGCAGGGTTTTGTAAAATCTATAATATGAGGTCACCTACAACAAATATTTAAAATGTAATGGGATAATTCCCAATATAAGCAAGAGTTTTGGTTTTTAAAAAAACTAAGAATAAATTCTAAACTTGTAAAACAAATTTCACCTTCGTATTCATTTTGCTTGTCTCTAAAATTACTTGTGGATTTTCGCTAACTATGCTAGCATCACTGTAAGATCTAATTTTATTTATTTTTATATCGTGTTTGATTGCATCATAATCTATATTCAACTTTCATACAAATATTTTTGAACTACCTCAGGTCACGAAATACAATGAAGATTATTAAAAATCAAGATCATGGGAAATACCAAAAAATACCCTAAAAAAAATTCTTTGCTTTGTGTTGTTACCAAATCAGGTTGGACTGCATGCATCACACCATGGAGGTACAATACAAATATCTTGGATCCCACACAATATGAAATAAAACTCAAATGATAGCTTTTATAATCCTTGTGCCAGTTCTCGCATAGGTCCACTGCACCTATCATCACCCATATGGCAACGTGTAATTGTAACAGATTAAAAGAAAACTTCAAATAATCTTCAATATGGGATTCAACATTACCTTTGATGCCATGGCATCAATTTTTGATTTTGATGGAGTTCTGAAGGATCTGCTACATGGAATGACCTCTATTGTGCCATTTTTCTAATGCTGAAAGGTTTTGGAAACTTTTGATAGTAAACTATTTCTTGCCTTCAAATCAATATTTCTTGTTTAGGTCTGACGTAGGGCCATCATATTCCAAAAGCCATTGTACTTCAATGCCAAATTGAACTTCTCTTTAATTTTTCTACCAAAATTTTGAACTACTCTTCAACTTTGTCGAGATCTGATACCACTGAAGGCACTAGGGATCCGAGGAATAATAACTAAATTATCTTCAATATAAACAAACTCAATTATTTTTGTACATAAGTAAGCTTTTAAAATCATAATGAGTTGGTTACAACCTAACTAATATTTTGGATCATGGATGACCCAACACTATTATCATCCCAACTCATTTTTAATTTCTAAGTTCTTCTATGAAAGCTCTTACTAATAAATTCCCATTATATAATCTATCATTTGGGATCTCACTATTATTAAACATAATCAGGGACGGTGCCTTCTTTCTTATAATTACATTGCCAATTATTTGATGTGTCAATTTGGAAACCATTGTCTTAAATATAAACACATACTAATAATCTCATTTGGTCCTTATTTAATTTGAGTTAATTGTAAAAATGTCTACATACTAATATTGATTTAAAAATGAGCTAATAATTCATTAACTAATGATGTAAAAAAATGTACAAATCCACATGGTAAACAATAGAACCAATCAAGTGCATAATCCTTTAAACTCCTTGGAAATAGTTTAGTTAATAATCGATCATCTAGATAAAAATATAAACAAGAGGCATATGAATCCCAAATGTGGTGAGAAGAATTTCTCTTTTCATTAAATAATTCAAATTTTGGAGCAACAAATCCTATTTTAAAAAGGTATGTAAGCACTTCATAAGCCAAGAAGTTTAGAAGAATATCATTCAAAGTGACCCTAAATTTTGGCAAAGAACCATAATTTGATTTTGAATGTCACTTAATATATGCATCGCAACAATAATTTCAAGATTTGGAAAAAAAGTAGAATTATAACATGTTGGAATAGAATAATATTGTAAAATAAATGGATTGGCAACATGTCTAGCAATTTGAGAAGCATCATAAACAAGAGATGGTTGAACAAGAGGAATCTAATAAACTTTTAAAGACATTAGAAAAGGTTTGTGAGGCAATTGAAACATGTTGAGAATTTTTAATAACTTGAGAAGCATGGGAGCCTGTTGAGAGATCATATCACTTTGAGAAGATGGAGAAACATGTAGTAACATGGGCTGGGAAACATTAGAAGTAATAGAAACATGAGCAGGAATGGGTCTAGAAAGAATTTGAGAAATGACTACATCACAAGGCATAGATTGTGATCCATTACATCAGGTAAATATTTGATCAACATTAAGAGTAATCATGTATCTAATGTATACCTTGTAAGGTACTTTTGTAACCTTAAACCTATCTTAGTCCCCTTGATCTATATTTTGAATTGAAACTTCTTTCAATATAGTCATCAATCTAGCTATCTCATTAACATTTTTCATGACATGTTTCTTTAAAACAACAATGATTTCAACCCTATCTTATTTATCTAATCAAGCTTATTGATCATGATTTATTTCACATGCATTGTTAATTTGAGAGTCATTTCTAACATTTTCATTCAAAACTTCATCATTATCATTCATAATAAAAAGCACCATTCTAAAAAAATATGTTGAATATAATGTAGATCAACACCATAAAATAGATATCGGTGGGCCAAGATGCCCAAATATTCAATATATATATAAATATAAGAATACCCTAAAGGTAGGGAAACACCATATAATACTCTTTTAAGAAGAAATAACTCCACAATGTCTCTTCAAGATGACAATCTCCAATATCTTTCTACCAAATAGAAGACTGAACACTTGATTGATTAATTCTAATATTCACCTCCTTTATATAGACCTATAATTAACTAAAAAAAGATTGGTAACCTCCTAATCCCAATGTAGGGTGACTCATTACCCAATAATATTAATTCCATAAGTTACTCATCTAACCCATACAACTAACTAAGGGGGATGTGATCCACATGTAGACATCTCTAACAACCTATATACATTAATATATCATAACCCTAGGTACATAGAATTCCTTCCCTCGACATGTTTCCTCCCCGAAACAAAAAAAAAACCAAAAAATGATTGTAATTCAAATCATTGCACACTTGTCTCCAAGATCAATCATCCAACCACCTGTATGTGATTTTGATAGGTGATATCTCTCTAACCTTGTTTCCAAATTCCATTGTACTAATTTTATTCCATTCATGATCAAAATTGTACCACCTTGTTGTCCATGCATAATGATTCCTCCTTTCATTCCATGCACCATATTCTATTGCACTAATCTAATTCCATGCATAACCATAATAGTTACTCTTTTATGCATAGTAATATTATTTCCCCACTGATTCTATGTTCTATATTTTGTTGCTCCACCTTGATTCCATACATGACCATATTAGTTCCTCTTTGGATTCTATGCATAATCAAATTGATTGCTCCAATGATTTATTGTGTAGTCATAAAGATTGGTATTATGGTTTCTTGTATAGCCAAAGTGATTGTTGCTATGACACTCCCTAACATGGCTCCATGATTATTTCCTGATGTAGGTGCAACATTGTACATAACTCAAATGTATTAGTTTATGGTTTTAAGAGGTATTAAAGGTATTAATTAATCAATAAAAATTCTTATGTAGGCTTCAAATGTGGTTTTTAGGTCATTTATACGTGTTTTAGACTTTCTTGACAAAATCAGAAAATTCAAAAATTTTAATTGGTTTTGTGTTGTTTGGTGAGTTCTAGTGGGTTTCAAGGGTCATGATCCCTATGTGAGTTATCATTGGGGTATATTAACATGATATAAATGTTATTCAATCATTATCCTAGCTGTAAATGTTTTAAAAAATATTTTTTATCGTGATGAGTCTATTCTAATGTAGGAAAAGGGTTAGATTAAGGATGTTTGAAGAGTCATTAAGTCAGTTGAGGATTCCTAGGAGTTTGAACAAATGATAAGCTTAAAACCTTGAAGGAAGGATCCAATAAGGGGAAAATACAAGGATAAAGACTAGTTTGTAGGCTTTTGAGATGGTTGTTGCAAGTTTCTTGTAAGTTGCAGGGCTGCATAAACTATGTTTCAAACATTTTTGAATAAATAAGAGGTTTGATATGGTTGTGAATACATTACTTAACTTTTTTTAAATGTGTGTTAACCTTATTATATGTTATTTAATCTTGTTATATTATTTTTGATGCTGTGTTGAAGTAATAGGGCTTAGGAAAAGGTTTTTGAGAATACAGTCTAGATGAGAAAGTGTGACCTGTAGGTTTCAATGATTGATTAGGTCTAAATTCCATTAAATAGAAATGGTAAATTATATTACACACCTAATCCAAGTGGAATCAAGTTTTTAAATTCTGTACAACTCCAAATATCCTATTTTTTTGCTCTTGCCCTGTGAAACCTTAGTTTAGGGTTTAACCCACTAAAATTACCATAAAAATGAAGAGAACCATCTAATATATCTCAAATATGGTATTTATATGGATAAGGACCCCCTTTACATGATCCAAATGTTTTCAAATATTTAGAGCCTCCACAATTGTAAATATAGAAGACTATTTTTTTCTACAGGCTAAATTAGGCTTAAAACAAGGCTTTAAGTACAAGTTTTTTAGTCTTTCTTTGAATCATCAAGCACTTCAGAGTCTAGAAAAGGTTAATTAAATTTTTTTAAGTGGAAACATGTTTTAAATATCTCAAAATTTTGATTGATAATCTATTTAAATAACACAAGATAAACTTTTAGGTAGGCCTAAATAGGGCTCAAAGGTAGTTTTATCATTTTTCTTGAGAACCCAGTTGGTAAAAGGGGGCCCAGAACTTGTCATTTGCTATGAATATCATGTGGATGGGTGTATGAAGTTTTCATAATGGTCTTAAATTTTTTTTTTTTGATATTAGGACAAAATAAGAACAATAAAACCTTAAGACAAGAATACAAACCTGTAATATAACTAGTCCTATTAAAAGACCAAGATCTTTTGAAGAGTTTAGACCCTATAGGCTTTCACTTACACCATAGTGGTATCAGAGCATAGTCTTAAGTTGTCCAAAGTTTTTTTAGAACTCATTGAAGGCATTAATAACAATCCATAGAATAGAGGTTTGTAGAGATGGCGGTAAGAGCAAGAGGTGAAGGTCAGAGGAGATAGCCTACTCAGGCAATATTGCTCAAGGAAGTGAGAAACATTCAAGCTAGGTTGCAGGCCATGTAACTTATACAAATAAGATAAATTTAGATGGGATATATCAATGATAGAGAATAGGAACATCCTTAAGAAGAAGGGGCAAAAGCAGAAGAGAGATTGTTTAGAACAGTCACTGGGGTTAGTTCTAAGCCATAGCTTGAAGTACCTATGTATGAAGGTATCTTGAACGTGGAAGAGTTGGTTGATTAGATAAATGCCAGGGAAAAATACATTGAGAATGGAAATGTATATGATTATGATAGGAAGGTGTTTGTATACACTAAATTCTACTCACCTTAACTATTCTAATTAACCCCACTAATTTATCCCCCTTATTCTAATCTCAGTATCTAATATCCTCCCTCAAAAAAAATTCATTTACTAACTTTATTCTTCCCCACTTCTTCAATAATTATTTTAAATCCTCATTATCTTAACCTAACCCCCACCTATCTATTATTTAGGAATTTAAAATTTTCATGGTCCACTTGCGCACCTACTAAGCCTATTCATAGGCTCTCCTACACCCCTAGTCCTTAATCACCCACCTAGTCCATATCTAAGCCCCTACCTATTGTCACAAAATATCACACCCTAAAGGATGTTGTTTAAGACTAATTTAATATTTGGGCAACATTGGAATACCTCTAGGCCTATGGGTTGCCTTTAGTAGAGGTAGACCTCTACGTTTAAGGGCTAGCTCCCTAGATTGATCCTTAAGTGTTTATCATCTGCACTCACTGATTGCTTGGATGAAAAGAAATGAAGATATATATATGAAATTAAGCTATTATAAGGGGGTGATACACTAGAAATATCTCCACCATGATACCATAATATCACACTAAGAAGCATGACCTACAACATTAACTTCAAAATCTTGAATTGCTCTAACATTAGTATTTCAAACATAGAGGTGATATGCATGAAAATACTTAAGGCAAGTGAATCATAGGTTAGTTGCAAACATTAAGGCTACTTGTACACTTGAAAATAGACCCATACACTTGATAACACTTCAAGTGACATGTCAAAGTGGAACAACTTGCATCAAACATAGAAGGATTGAGAGAAAGCAAGTATAAATGTCAATCACTTGACTTTTCACTATACATTACTTCACATACTTAGAAAAAATAGTTTTTTGGAATCAAAACTAAATTACATATCTTATTTCAGAATCAAAGTACAATATCGAACCAATAAGGCTTCTCCATACTAGGTGTGAAATTTTATACAAGAGCCAAAATGGTCTGCGTTTATAAAATGTGAGAAGAGATAGAAGAAAGTGGAGCTTAAGAGTCATAATGGCACATGTCAAGGCATGAAAACTAATACATTTCATAAAAATGAAGTGGAGAATAGAGGTATAGAAAGTCCTCTTGAACAAATGTCCACTTGAAGCATGACAACTCTCCAAATTTGGCATAAAGACCTTTAAATGCCTTCTTGAAACTATCCTCATGATTAGGCCTCTTTTGAGCACTTAGAAACATACTAGGAAGAGTTAACACATGTGAATTGTCAAGAAGGGGTTCAAAATAAGATTCAACAGTGATCAAATTCTTTTCTAACTACTGGTATTCTTTTGGACACTTGTTCTCATCATCTATGGTCACCATCACTAGCTTTATAAGTCTACCTTTACATTTGTCACCCAAATGATCTTAAGTTTCTCAATCAAATCCATGGAAGAGGTACTGTGACACCTATCAAGAGTCCCATTGGCTCAATCCATGAATCAGACCTTAAAAGGACCTCCAATTGGACTTCTCATCTCTTCACTTAGTAGTCACTCTCCATTTCACTATCTACCACAGACTACCTAAAGTGAATGAGTTATTATAGATGTTTGTGTGCTTGTCTGAATTTAGAAATGGACATGGAGAGTTAGAATAGGTCATAAATGACCTCCCCCAATGATCATCATCCTCCAACTCTCCTCTACACCTATAAAACACACAAAAACCTATAAAACCCCTATTTTTACCATGTCTGTACAAGTAGGGTACAAACCAATCATGTATTCTAAAGCTTGATGGAGTTATATGCAAGTCCATAACACTTTCCTGACCAAACTAACCCTCTTGAATGCATATTCACTCATTTATTTTCAATTGGGTCTTAGGTAAGGGTTTTGGAGGGTTTTAGAGCATTTGGACTCTTAAAGATTGTTCATATAATCCTTACATCCAACCTCTTAACAAATTCCACAAATCTTAATCTCAGCAACCTCCTCAAATATCCCCAACTCCTTGGGTCACCATGTTATGAATCCATATAGATTTGAGATTTCAGAGATGGCCTATCGAGCTTCTCCTTTGTATTTAGTGCACCTTGGATTGAGTTTGAGTAAAAAATGACCCCCTACGTGATCTCTCTAAAAACCATTGGCTCTAACTCATTCTATATCTCTCCTTTAAAGTCATCAAATAGGATGGGATGGTTGTATGTCCCTAGAAGTGGTGGTTAGATATCATTAGGGCTTTAGGCCTAGTCTAGGATTAATAGGCCTGACCTATAGTCATGGCCTATAACCAACTCTAGGTGGTTTCTTAGTACTATAGGGCCTCCTTTATGTTTGTTCATGCCCAAAACAACTCCCTAAACCCTTCTTGCATTATTCCAAGACTCATAACTCTTTATCTTGCCACCTTTATGCTAAATCTAAAGTCTAGACTTCCTAGGAGTGCTCTCTGTCTGAGATAAAATAGAGGGCATCTACCCTATATGCTAAGCCATTTTAAAGTCATGGAGGGATTCATTAGGTATTATTAACCATATGTAACAATTTGTGGACTTGGATCATAAATTTAGAGTCTTAAACTCTTTACAAACCTCAAGACATACTCTTCAAGTTGATGACTGTGCAGGGTTTTCTATTTGTAGGGTTGGACTTGCTTTGTTCACCTTTCCCTTAGCGTATTTCTTTGGTCTAAGGACCTCATTAAGATAATGAAAGCACTGTGAAGATGGTTTCAAACATGATCCACACCCTACTTCTTTTCCAACCTTCTCAACATGTACTCTTCACTTGACTAGGCCTAGTTGGTAGAGTATGTTGATTGTAGGTGGCAGTCTCAGTTAAGATAATGGGTTTCATGTATGTGGTGTTCATGCATAGGCATGGTTTTCATTCCATAGGTTCCTCTTGGATCCTCAGGATCATATTCATACTTGTATTGCTCAGACCAATAATGTCTTAGGACTTGCCAACATCTACACTAGCATGCTCCCAATACACTATCATACTACAATCAAACTATAGGTGCCATTTTGAGACCAAAAGGGGCCCCTATAGGTGTTGGTTTGAGTCAAAAAAATTGCTTCTCAATTCTTTAATTGTTCTTTGGAGCTAGTTTCATTTCAACTCACATAAACAACTATATATGTAGGGTTTGTTCCTTATGTTTCATTACCAACACATTGTATGTTGTAAATTTGACTGTAGACACCTCGTTTGAGAAACATGGGGTCCTCTTGTAGGTGATGACCTATATCAAGCATTGAACATCAACCTCTTCAAATGATCCTTTGAGGATAGTATCATCTTTGACTCAAATAATTTCACTTGTATTGAAGGTATGCCTCCATCATGTCTCATTGTGTTGTAAGGCCATTTGAACTCAAAATATTGTAGAGTATACTAACATTCTACAATGAGAGAATGATTGAGATGGAGGCATTTCTATACTACCTTCTTTTGATCAAACAACCAACCTATCATGTCAAATAATTTCTCCTATGCCTGGGTTATATGATGGAAACCACCAAACTTATCTAGACCTTAGATACTTTACTATGGAAGGATCAAAAGTAAGGTAGAATCCCTGTTTCAAAAATTTTAAGGTAAAGTGTCCCTTTAACAACTTTATCTACCTATGAGTATGGTCTGGGGTATGTCTATAATATGTTGACTTCAAGACTATCACAATATCACTTTCAATTCTCCTAGACTTCAATAGAGGCTCAAAAAAGTTAAAACATATAATATTCAATGTTCTTCAAACCTCTGTAGGAGCTTTCTTGTAGGTGTTATTGCAGTATACAAGGTAGAACTATGTAGATGGAAGAATTGGTTGTCACAACCAATCTGAAACTATTTCAATATTTCAAACTTGTTGATTTCACCATGGAAGACTTATCACTATGTTGAAAACCTCATTGTGACATCATCATGACTAGTTAAAGGATTATCTCACTTGATGGTAGGTGGTTTTTGCAAGTAGTATGATTATGTGTGTATCCTTCTTGACTGTGTTCTTCATATGAAACACTCTTGAGACTAAGTTTTACAAGGAGAGGCTATCACCATAATGTGATAAGTATGAAACATTGATGCACCTTTGATTTGAAAGCCAACACATGAAGAAGAAAGCTCATCAATTGATGAAAAGAACTATCTACAAACCTCAGTGGAGTCCTCCTTGAAAATTGAGGTGGTTTATACCAATTCTTTGTCCTCCACACGTGCGAACATGACTGAGAACAATGTGAGATATATAGTCACACTCTCCAAAATCACGTACAACACTTGGTTTGTATGGATCAACCCAAATAAAAAAGAAACCATGAGGTGATGGGGATGAACACACAAAAAATAACAACAAACCTTCTAAGCAATGGTTCATAGCACAAAATAAACCAATCCTAAAACTATTGCCATGAACTTGGAGTGGACAAAGATTATTTTCATTTTTTAAGATCATTTGACCCAATTCATCTCCTATTGTTCATACTAAACCAAAAGTGGTTGACCGTGTTTACATGCAAAGAAGAGTGATAGAGCAGTAGAATGGTATTATGCCATTTTTGATCTTCTAAAAGTTGATCAAGCATGGAAATGAGTTAAAGGGACTTGGAAGGTCACTCTGAAGCCTTCCACATGTGCCACAATTCCTGCAAAGGTCATACAACTACCAAAAACTAACTTTTCTTAACTGTTTTATTGATTTCAACGTAGCACCTACAATTTCTCATTTATGACTGCTATATCTGATAAAAATATGACATGCAAGATGTTAAAAGACACTTTAGAACACTTTTAATTCTAAAAAAATTATACAATCTTCATAAATGACCGTATATGACATATATCCAACTAAGGACTAAAAATGACTATGACCAAGGCTAAAGACACATTATAAGACCCCTATCTACGACCATAGAACACATTTTGACCCTAGTAGACCCCTATCTAAGTTTTTAATTATAGGGGGTTGACCTATTTTGATTTGTGGTCAAAATAGTCAATAATCTTGATGATTTCTTAGGAGTGGCAAGACAGCTATGCCAAAGACCAGTAGCCTACTCCTATCCATTGGGATATGGAGTCACCTATACACTAATTTGACACTTAATTGCCTTTGAAACCACACCCAAAAATAATAAAAGACATAAAACAAAACACCTAATCAAACACACATGTGTTCTAAAGAACACTTATGAAACACACACACAACAAAAGTAAAGACACTCACCTATCCTAATATTTACAAGATCTCAAGCACTTAAGGTGAAGAACAACTCACCATGCTTTAACCAGGGTCAAAGATGGTTCCTCTTACATCCTTATTGCTCTATGAAAGCAACCTATCATGTGGAACATGTTTGTCAACAAATACTTGCTCATGTTGATGGTCAAAAGACTTACCATCTTTAGGCCTTCTCCTGCCAGCAAGTCTGCTACCTTGAGCTCTCTAAGATGCTCCATTCTGCCTTCCAAGAATTTTGTTTGAAACTGCAACTGACTTTACTTCCATCATGTTCATTTGATGTTGTTCATTTTGCTTCATGGGAAGTATGACAACTATCTCAAACTTACTTTCCTCTTGGACATGATATACTTGATGTATATGATCATCAATCTTGTCTTCATTCTGCTCCAACACATCTACAAATGGTTTATCTTCAGACTGAGGTCTTGACTATTACTCAAGCACAAACATATCTTTCTTGACTTCATTAGGTTTCTTTATGACTACACCTTCTTTGACAATAGTAAGATATGCATTCTCATTCTTAACAAGACACTCTCTTTCATGCTTGGTAGGACACTCAACAACCTGCTTGTTAAGCTTATCAACAAACTCATTATCAAGTTCATACTTCTTAGGAGGATAGGTTGACTTACCCAACTACTCAAACTCTTGAATTATGGCATTGGACCTTTGCCATAGGTCATCTTCTTCTTCACGACAGTCATGTTCATGGACTCCTTCCTCAAGTGTAGGTAGAAAGACATTGTTTTTCTCACCATATCGATCTATCATGCTTTGTAAACTATCATCATCATACATGTGAATGAGGTAATTGCCCTTAGTAGCTTGTGAAAAAGAATGTTCAATGTTTACCTCATAATGTTCATATGCTCCTTCATAATTAATGTATGTACCAAGATCAATTTGCTCAAAGTATATGGATCATATTCTTAGGTGTCTACATCATACTCATCTATAAACAGATCAGATATGCCTTCAAGCTTAGAAGATGTTCCATTATCCACAATAGACTCCTTTTGATGATTGATGACATAATTCAAATTGGAGCTTGATTATACATAGGGCTCAATGTGAAACCTAGCTAGTGTTTGAGTCCTGATAGTTACCTTTGCTCCATACCTTGTTCGAAAGGCTAAAAAGGACCAATCAGTTGAGAAGTAACCTCCTATGTGGGTTGTGAAATCCCTTGAGAGGCAGATATCAAAGTAGGCTAGCAAGTCAACAACCACAATGTATTGAAGGATATGAAAGCTAGGACAATCATGCAATAAAACCTTCAACCCTTTGACAAGTCCTACTGACTTAGCAGGTTTCCCATCAAGTTATAGTACCCCTTTACTATATGGTTCATAATTTAGGCCCAATTTATCAACTACAACATTGGGCATCATTGAAGTACTAACATCATTATCCACTATGTATTTGAGAAGAAGTTTGTCCCCCATAATGATAGTGAGGCAGAAGGGTGGAGGCTTTTCAGATTTAGTAGAGGGCTCTACAATGTGATTAAGAGCATTGGTGAGAGCAACATTACCATGACCATGGTTTGATGATGGAGGGCTAACATGAATTGTGGACAACTGATTTTGAAGGAGCTCCTGTTGATGGAGTATGTGAAGGACATCCCGAAGTGAAATACTAGCTTGAGCATTCTTCAAAGAGTCGACTATGTTTAGAGTAGGAATATTCATCTTTTCTTGTGTCCTTGAAGTCAAGGAAGTGTTTGGAGCTTGAGACATTGAATCACCTTCAGGAGACCTTCCAACATTCTGATTTGAAGGTGGTGTAGTAGGGACTATCATGCTTGCAATCACACCTTACTACATTGGAAGAGGGATACTTGAACTTGTAGGCATGCCATTAGCATCTCCTAGAGCCTTTCTCTTAGCTCTAGTATTGTCTACAACTGAATTACCTTGGTTGAGAATATAAGTATCTTCAACTAGAAAGTTAGTGAAACTCACTCCTTGAGGCTACAATCCTTAATTTACTTGCATGAGAATTTCATCTTCTACTGATAGTTGAGGAGTAACTCCTCCTTGGGAAACCAAAGCTTGATCTCTACCTTCATTGGCATCCATGATTGGACCTTGTTTCCATTCCTCTCCTTGCACTAGTACCATTGCTCTTGTATTGGAGGTGGAAGTGGGATTGTATACATTGGTAGGCCTATTGAAGTTAGGTTGCCCTTAACCTCTACCCTGACCATATTGTTGAGGTAGGAACCTATTTCCTTGTTGAGGATAGGGGTAGGGGTTTTAATGAACACCTTGCTGCAGACTTGCTTATCTAAGTTGAGCTTCATAGAACTAAATCCTTGCATCTTTATCCATGGCATAATCTGCCTTCTTAGGGGCAGCTCTAGGCTTGGTGTTGGCATTTGGAATTTGGGCAACATTTGGAGCAGTAATACAAGTATTTAGAAATAGAGGCATGGACACTTTTGGAGGCAACTTTTCAACTTGTATAAGGTAATTCTCAACTCTAACATTGGCAAGATCATATGCCTCAGGTAAGATGTAGCCACCCATAGATTGCAACATTATGTCTATGTTGCTACCAATAGCTTTTAGATATGTGGAAAACACAAAGCTAGCAGGTGGTCTCATGGGAGGAGGTAACCTATGCCAAGTCCTTTGGAATATCTCATTAAAATCATGCATTGTCTCCTTGGGGGTTATTTGAATAACATTGAGGTGGTGAATGAGTGATGAGTGATCACTCTTGTCTTCAAACCTTGATGTTATCAGCTCTCTAAAATCATCCTAAGTTATGATACAACACACAGGCAAAGTCTTATACCAGCCAAGTGCTTTTTCTCTAAGGGACATGGCAAGGATTGTAAAGGCAATATTGACTTCAATGACATTGTGAAAACTATAGAAGTTTGATATATCCCTAATGTGTGCACTAGGGGTAACATGACCTTCACCATTGAATGTGGGAACACTTTTGGTAGCATTAGGGGTATGTCATCATATGCATTGAGATGGATGGGGTTTTCAGTGTTAAAGGTTGGGAAGGCATGATGCCTATCCATGCTATCCTCAAGCTCTTCCTTTTCACTCTCTTGGTCTTCTTGGCTTGTAATGTAATCTTGTTCTTCAAAGGTCAAGATAGGTTGAGGATGTTGAACTTTAAGAGGAAGTTCAGGTTGAAGAGGTGGGTTTATGGAATTGAAAACTCTAATAGAAGAGGACCTAGTAAGGACCATGAAGTATGAACATAAAGATATGATAAAACAACGGTCTACAATTAGATATTACCTTGAATGGAGTCGTCAAATTTTGAGTACAACACCAAAAGCAATTGTGATGTTATCAAGATCAACATTTACCTTGACAAGTGGTCTTTAGGACAGTGGTCCCACCAGACATAACAGAACTATTGTCACCAAATCTCGCACCATAGAGGAGGTTTTTCAAGCCTAATCTAAGATTTGGGCAACATTAGAATACCTCTAGGCCTGTGGGTTACCTATAGTAGAGGTAGACCTCTAGGTTTAAGGGCTAGCTCCCTAGATTAATCTTTAAGCACTTATAAACTACACTAAATGATTGCTTGGATGAAAAGAGATAGAGATAGACATGAAATTAAGCTACTCTAAGGGGGTGATACACCAAAAATATCTCCACTATGCTACCATACTCTTAGACTAAGGAGCATGGCCTATAATATTAGCTTCAAAATTTTGAATTGTTCTAACATTAGTATTTCGAACATGGAGGTGATATGCATGAAGATACTCAAGTCAAGTGAGCCAGAGATCAGTTATAGACACTAAGGCTACTTTTACACTAGAAAATATAGCCAGACACTTGAAAACACTTTATGTGATCTATTAGAGTGGAATAACTTGCAATAAACATAGAAGGATTCAGAGAAAGCAAGGATAAATGTCAATCACTTGACTTTTCACTATACATCACTTCACATACTTAGAAAAGATAGTTTTTTGAAGTCAAAACCAAATTGGATATCTTATTTCAAAGCCAAAGTACAATATCAAACCAATAGGGCTTCGCTATACTAGGGGCAGAGTTTTTCACAAGAGCTAAAATGGCTTGTATTTATAAAATGTGAGAAGAGAGAGAAGAAAGTGGAGCTCAAGGGTTACATTGCTACATATTAAGGCATGAAAACCAATTACATTGCAAAAGGATGAAGTGGATAATAAAGGTTTGGAATGTCCTCTTGGACAAATGTCCACCAAAAGCATGACAACTCTCTAAACTTGGTATAGAGACATTGAAATGCCTTCTTGAAACGACCCTCATGATTAGGCCTCTTTTGAGCACTTGGAAATAGACTAGGAAGAGTTGACACATGTGCACTACCAAGAAAGGGTTAGAAATAAGCTTCAAAAGTCATCAGATGCTTTCCTAACCATTGGTCTTCTTCTTTACACTTGTTCTCGTCATCTGTGGTCACCACCAATAGCTTTATAGGTCTACCTTCACATTTGTCACCCAAATGATCTTCAGTTTCTAAATCAAATATATGGAAGAGGTGCTATTACACATGTCAAGAGTCCCCTTGCCTCCAAATCCATGAATCAAACCTTAAAAGGACACCCAATTGAACTTCTCATCTATTCACTTGGTAGTCACTCTCCATTTTCACTATCTTCCACAAACTGCCTGATGTGAATGAGTTAGCAGGGATGTTTGTGTGCTTGTTTAAAGTGAGAAAAAGATAGTTAGAATAGGTCCCAATTGACCTCCCCCAATGATCCTCATCCTTTAACTCTCCTTTGCACCTATAAACACATAAAATCCTACAAGATACCTTGTTTTCACCCTCTCTATACAAGTAGGGTACATACCGATCATGTGTTCTAGAGCCTGAGGGAGTTCTCTACAAGTACAAAACACTTTCCTCGCCAAACTAACCCTATTAAAAGCATATTCACTCATTTCTTTCCAATTAGGTCTCAAGAAAGGGATTTGGAGGGTTTTAGTGGGTTTGGACTCTTAAGGATTGTTCATACAATCCTGATTTCCAACCTCCTAAAAAATTCCAAAAATATAAAGCTCAAGACCCTCCTCAAATGTCCCCAACTCCTTGGGTCACCATGCTGTGAATCCATACAGATGTGAGCTTTCAAAGATGGCTTATCGAGCTTCTCCTTTGTATTTTATGCACCCTAGATTGAGTTTGAGTCAAAAATGACCCAGTGATCTATCCACAAACCAATGGATATAATGCATTCTATATCTCTCCTTGAAAGTCATCAAATAGGCTAAAATGGTCATATATCCCTAGAACTGGTGGCTAGATCTCATTAGGGCTTTAGGCCTAATATGTTCATGGCCTATAACCACCTCTAAGTGGTTTTTCAGTATTGTAGGGTCTCCTTTATGTTTTTTCATGCCCAAAGTAACTCACCACACCCTTATTTTAGTATTCCAAGACTCATAACTCATTCTCTTACCAACTGCATGCCAAATCTATAGTCTAGACTGCCTAGGAGTGCCTTCTATCTGGGATAGAACAGAGGGCATCTCCCCTATCTTCTCAACCATTTTGAATTCATGAAGGTCTTCATTAGGTATTAGTGACCATCTTTACAATGTTATAGAGCTGGAGCATACCTTTAGAGTCTTCAACTCTTTAAAAACCTCAAGATTTACTCCTCAAGTTGATGACTATGTAGGGTTTTTTGTCTGCAGGGTTGGACTTGCTTTGTTCACATTTCCCTTACCCTATTTCTTTGGTCTTAGGACCTAATTAAGCTAATGAAATAAATATGAAGATGATTTCAAACATGATCCACACCCTACTTCTTTGCCAATCTTCTCAACATGTACTCTTCACATGACTAGGCCTAGTTGGCAGACTGTGTTGACTGTGGGTGGTAGTCTTAGTTAAGAAAATGGGTTTCATGTAGGTGGTGTTCATGCTTAGACATGGTTTTCATTCCCTATGTTCCTCTTATATCCTCAAGATAATCTTCATACTTATATTTCTCAAACCAATCATGCCTTAAGACTTGCCAACATCTAGACCATCATGCTTGCAATGCATTGTCATACTACAGTCAAACTGTAGGTGCCATTTTGAGACCAAAAGGGGCCCCTCTAGGTGTTGATTTGAGTCAAAAACTTTGCACCTCAATTCCTTAATTGATTTTTGGCACTAGTATCATTTCAACTAGCATAAACAACTATGCATGTAGGGTTTGTTCCTTATATTTAATTGCCAACACACTGTATATTGCAGACATGACTGTAGACACCTCATTTGAGAAACATGGGGTCCTCCTGTAGTTGATGAGTTATATCAAGAATTGAACATCAACCTCTTTGACTACTTCTGGGAGGATAGTATCATCTTTGAATCAAATAAGTTCACTTGTATTAAAGGTATGGCTCCATCATGTCTCATTATGTTGTAAAGCCATTTGAACACAAAATATTGTAGAGTATACTGACATTCTACAATGAGAGAATTCTTGAGATGGAGGCTTTTCTATACTAGCTTTTTTTGATAAAACAACCAACCTATCATGTCAAATCATTGCCCCTATGCCTGGGTTGTATGATGGAAACCACCAAACTTGTTTAGACATCAAATACTTTACTATGTAAGGATCAAAAGTAAGGTAAAATCCATGTTTTGGAAAGTTCAAGGTAAAGTTTCTTTTTAACAACTTTCTGCACGTATGAGCATGGTTTGGGGTCTATCTAAAATATGGTGACTTCAAGACTATCACAATAGCACTATCAATGCTCTTAGACCTCAATGGAGGTTCAAACAAGTTCAAACACCTAGTAATCAATGTTCTTCAGACCTTTGTAGGAGCTTTCTTATAGGTGTCATTGCAGTATATAAGGCATAACTATGTATATGGAAGAATTCAGTGTCACAACCATGTAAAACTACTTGAATAGTTCAAACTTGTTGCTTTCACCTTGGAAAACTTCTCACTATGTTGAAAACCTCATTGTGTCATCGACATGACTAGTCAAGGGATTATCTCACCTGACTGTAGGTGGTTGTTGCAGGTAGTATGACTTTGTGTATCCTTCTTAACTATGTTCTTCATATGAAACACTCTTGAGACTGAGTTTTACAAGGAGAGGTGATCACCATGAAGTGAGAGTCATGAAACACTGATGCAACTTTAATCTGAAAGCCAACATAGGAAGAAGAAACCTCTGCAGCTGATGAAAATAAATATCTACAGACCTCAGCGGAGTCTGTAATCGTACTTCTTGTGACCTTACTCCTCCCTATGATTACACATCGGCTCACGTGCAGACTAGTGACCCTAGTTATCCTACTTTGAGACATCCACCACCAGCTTGGACCTCAGATTGTTGCACGTTTCCTTTACCAAAGCCGTGGCTTGGGAGAACATGTCCAAAAAGGCCAAAATGAAGCCAAATGGTAAAAAATGACTAGTTCTAAGTCATTTGGCAGATTGGGGTTGGAATATATGCCTCGTTCTCATTCATTTGAGCCTCCTCTCTTCTCTCTCCATACTTTCTCTTGATTCTTATTCCCTCTCTTGACTCTCATGCCTTCTTGAATCTCTCTTGATTCATTCTTGGCACTCTTGAGCTTGATTGGTGATAAGGGATCCCATATGATGCTACACACTTGCTTGGAGACTCCATTCTCTCAATTATTATTGATTCTTTTTGGCTTATTCCTAATCTTCTAAATTTGGCATTGCACCTAATTTGTGCACTTGGTTGGAGCTCTTACACCATTGCAAGTTTTCACTTCACCTCCTCCTTTGCTCTTGGATTTTAGTTTGGAATTCATCTTGAACATAGCTTGGTCTTCTTCCTACATTTCTTCCTAGCTTGGGTTCCTAGTTAGTAAAACATATGCACTTCATCTTTGATCTTGATCTAAGGGCACTTTGCTATGCAAAGTGAAACTCCATTGTTTTGTGTAGTGTATATGCTAGGGTTTGAATTGTCTTAGTGAAATAGTTATTTTGTGCATTTCTTAGAGTAGTTTCTAAAGGTTATTGCATTTGTATATGAGTAAAGAGTACTTTCATTGCTTAAAATATTCCTTTGTTGCATATCATTGATCTATTTGGAAACCCTCCTCATTGCATAAAAGAGATATACATGCTCAAGACAAACTAGAAAACTTGCTTAAACATTCTCTCTCTTGCTAAACTATAACATTACATTATTAGAAAACAATAGTATTGATTGGGAAAGATAGCTCAAATCTAGAATACACATGCTCTTGAACCCTTTCTTGAAAATATCTTTATTGCTTAAAATGTCTTTCATTTGGCCTCAAAGTGCCTTATCTTCTAGATTTACATTTCAGTTGTTATCTCTCCCCATTTGATATTATTGTTTTTGCTTTGTTTATGCAATCAATAGTCTAATCGTAGCTACTTGCTTTACTATGGTTGGACTCATTAGAGTTACTTGCATACTTAGTGTGCCTGTTTGTGCTAGCCCCAACATGGTTTGTAAGTTTGTTTATAGCTTGGTGCAAGCTGTCAAACCAAATAGCCACTATAGATCTCCTATAGCCCATAAAACCTCAAGCCTTTTAGCCTCTTAGTAGGTTGCTTTAGCACATTGCCAAACACTGGTGGTTCCATTCATTTTCTTGAAGCTACATTTTGGCATTCTTGGTGGGACCTCACATATGGTTTCACAATAGTTCTATCCCATTTAGAGCTATCTTAGCTAACTCCCCTTTGTTAGCGGTTGGGCTTTAGTTTCAGTTATGTTTTGGCTTTTACCTTGGTTATTTCCTCCTGCTTTGGTTTTGTATATTTCTTCTAGTTGGTTCTTGTTCAGTTTGCCTTTTTTGTTTTCTTCTATGTTTCTCATGCTTCATTACATCCATGGCCGATCTGCCACCTCTGGGATGCCAATCCTAGTAGATTCACGATCTCATCCCCAAGCTCACCACTGAATAAGTCATGCCTACAATAGAATGCCATCAACACCATATGACCCAGGAGCTTCCCTCGACCCAACATGGTAGTTTACACCCTCTCATGTTCAAAAGGGAACAAGATTGATAGGACTCTAACCAATGGACTTGGTCTCCTTTTTACTAGTCTGAGCTTCATTCATCTAAGGATGTTTTATCTCATCCTCATAACGTAATTAGGGTCTGAGAAATTACGAGCAATCATTAATGATTACCGTATGTGTCTTCATGTGAATGAAGTGATTCTTTCTCCCCTAAGAGTCGATGACATGCTTCTTCTAGAAATAGAGCTTGCACCCGCTCAGTGTCAAGTTCCTCAACTAGTTCTCGTACGAGTTCCCCTCTTCTTTTTCAGCTGGAGACTCTATAGCAAGAACATCCTCATATCCATATTGTGGGTCATAAGTACTCTAACTCGATGAGATATTCCCATCTTAGGGGTTCTTCCCATCCTCCTAGTCCTTTTAGAGTTTTTGATGAGCATGTTGATTTCGATCTCCAGATGTAGACTACATAACTGTGGGATGCATATTGATGACCAGTACCATGAATATTTTGGTCATCAAAACCATTTTCATGAGTTTGCTATGTCTTCCCATCATCTTTATAGGGACCATCACACTCCCTGTGGCCGTTCTCTAACCCATGGAAGAGATGATTTCCATTATGAGTGTCTTCCCTATTAGGAGCCTACCTTGTGCCATATTCTTCGTGGTCATGGTCATGGTGATGCTTATGGGCATAGGCAACTCATCACCATCACAAACCCCCTCTTTGAATTTGTCGCTAGCCTGCTATCAATTGTGCTTATGAGGATCTCCGTCAAAACTCTCTAGCCCCTTGAGTGCATGTTATTCACCTTCCTACTTCTATACCCAAACTGCCTAAGTTCAATGGGACATGGGACTCCAATCCCATGAAGCATATCATGTCATTCATGATGGCATGGATGGATTGGGAATAAAATAAAGGCATGATGTTGAAGCTCTTCACTCATTCTCTACGAGCCAAAGCTCTTGTTTGGTTTTAGAATCTACCACTAGATTCTCTCTTTAGTTTCCAACTCCTTTTAGATGATTTCCTCAATGTTTTGATATTTCCAAACCCTTTAACCTCGACATCCAATCACTCACTTATATGGCACAGGCCAAGGGTGAGTCAAACTTTGATTTTATCTATAGATGGTACTCAACTATCCATACACTTAGGACTAGGTTCTTGGATGACCAGCTTTATGATATGTTCACGTGAACATTGAGGTAGGAGGTTCACCTTGAGGTCCTCAAGTGTGAACCTACTTCTTATGAAGCTATTAATGAGTGTCTAAATATCAAAGTGTTTGAGGTGTGTACGAGCATACAACTTGTCCCTTCCCAAAAGTCATCCTCTTCGCATCATCATAAGCATAATGTGACTAGTGATGGTGTCATTGATTCTCCTCCCAAGAAGGATAAATAAGATAGCCACAAGGTGAATGCTTTGAGAAAGAAGATAGCTAAAAAGAAGGTTTTTGAATCAAGCACAACAAAACAATGGATGGTGTTTCCTTATGACCCCACCAAGTTTTGCAATTTCCATCAGATGGGGGTGCATAATAATGCTAATTGTACCATCCAAAAGTCTAGTGCGCAAGCTTCACCTCCATCACAGAGTTCTTTGCTTGTAGAACCGAACCATAAGTTGAATGTTTACAAGGAACCTCTACCTAATCATGATAAGGAGAAGAAGAAAAAAATAATAAATCACTGGTTAAGTCCCCATATTCACCTTCTTGCTCTTCCACCTCTTCTAACTCCTCCTAGGCTAACCCAAGAGGGAAATCTGAATGCAAGATTAATAAGGTTATTAATGCTATCAAAATAGCCTCTACTGGGTATGAGTGCTTTGACAACACATACTTCGATCGGACCACTGACCTTGTTGGAGAGACTAGTGGTGCTAGGCCCCTTATCTAGCCCATAAGGGTAGGAAACCCTAATGCTAGATTTGACTTTAGATGTAACATCCCTTCCCAGGCTAGACATCATCTTTACTCCATCATAGATGAGTTGCAAGACCTCTCAGATGGAATATCCATTTGGGACCTTCTTCACCTTTGCCCTGAGCAAAGGGGGCTCATCTTTGATGATCTTGGTTTCTCTCATGAGGCTCCACTACATGATGATGTTGAAGTATAGTTCAACATCAATATGCAAGAGCACCTTCATCCTCTCATCTTATCTTTCAACCTAGCCTCTTTACTAGATGCTTCAGTTCTTGCAAAGAGGGCTCAATTCCCTCTCTACATTGAGACTTTTTGTTATGATTGCCACATCAAATGATGCATTATCGATGAAGGAGTTGCATTGAATATCATGCCCCTACATGTGTTCAATGAGATTAGGATAAGTCAAAAGAAGCTCTCTGATCCTTGTCATAACTATATCTATTTCAATAATGACATAGCTACACTAGTGGGGAACATGAAGCTCTAGGTCAAGTTTGCCCCCAAAATACTTAGAATCAGGTTTTATGTTAGACTTTGATATTTCATACAACATGATTCTTGGTTGTCTTTGGATCGTTGTCATGTAGGCCATCGCATCGACCACAATTTGCAAGGTCAATTTGTGAACGAAGGGGAGGTTCACACCTTGGAGGTTGAGCCAAATCCTTGGATGTTGCTCTATGCAAATACAAAGCCCTCAGGCGAGGATTTGGCTGTCTCTTCAAGGGGGTTTATAGATTTTCATACACCCCCTATTTTTGAGTCTCATTTCTTCAAGGATAAACATTTCGATCTGACTGATTTCCAATCAATGTTCATTCTTTAAGAGTTTACCATGTGTTGGCCGACTCCCTCTTCTACTATGCGACACTAGCCTAGCCCATCTCTTTTTGAAGATCTCTTCCAAGACGTTTGTCCAAATGTTGAGCTCCCCCTTATGTTGTGCTTTACCCATCGTAGTGTAGGATCTCTCCATGCATCTCTCACTAAGACTAATAGAGCGGCCGAGTTCTATCTTGAGTATTGTTTAATTCATGTTACAACACACAACCTATTCAAGGAGAGAAAGACTTATACCAAGCTCATGTGAGCTTGCCATAAGTATCATTATCCCCTTGATCACCTTACTTTGGAGATTTATCTCACAGATGGACCAACCCTGGGCCTTCCCATGGTGAATGTCCTAACAGTTGAACCTAAAGTGTTAGATGAGTCACTCCATCCCATGTCTGAGTGTTTCGAGGAGGATAACACTATGGACATTGAAGGATCTATATCAACATTTACACATTAGCAAGGCCCAAGATCGTCAAGATCAACATCAGTGTTGCTCTTGAGGAATGAGATGTTTTGGTCACCTTATTACATGAATTTTTAGATGTATTCACTTGGGAATACACTGACATGAAGGGCATGGATCTTGACATAGTTGTCTATAACCTCGTTATGGATAATGGGACCCAACCCATTTACTAAAAGCAATGACCCATGGCTCTTAAAGTCTCCCAATTGGTCAAAGCAGAGATAAAAAAAACTCATCCAAGTTGGCTTTATCCAAGTTGTTGACTATCCCTGATGGATTTCCAACATTGTCCCCATTCTTAAAAAAATGGGGCTATTCAGATTTGTATTGAATTTCATGATCTTAATATGGACTACCCAAAGAATAGCTTTCCTACTCCTTTGATAGACCAGATTGTTGATTCTACCACTTGTTTTGAGATCATATCCCTCGTAGACAGTTTCTCTGGGTATAACCAAGTCTAGATTGCACTTGAAGACTAGCACAATATGATGTTCACTACCCCATGGGGTACCTTTTGCTATACCATCATGCCTTTTGGTTTAAAGAATGCTAGGACCACATATTAGGGTGCCATGACCCAAATTTTCCATGACCTTATCCATAAGATCATTGAGTACTATGTCGATGATCTCCTTGGCAAATCCCACAAGTGGGATGAGCATGTGCGAGACCTCATAATTTGAGTGTCTTTGAGAGTATCACATCAGTCTCAACCTTGAGAAGTGCATTTTTGACATTTCAATTGGAAAGCTTCTCGACTTCCTCATCTTGTAGAGGGACATTAAAATGGATCACGATAAGATCAAGGTGATCCTTGAGATGCCTCCCTTGTGTAACCTCATCCAGTTGCAGTCCTTCATAGGAAGATTCACCTTTCTCAAATTTCTTTGAGTATACTCACAAATCCATACCCCTCACACGTCTCTTGTGCAAGGACACTCTGTTCTTGTGGTCTACTAAAGTCCAAGTGGATTTCAAGGAATTGAAGTGTATGCTTCATAGTCCTCCCATCTTGATGGCACTCATTGAGGGGTGTGAGTTCATCTTATATACATTTGTCACTGATCTTTCTATTGGGCATATGTTGTGCCAAAAGGGTGACACCGAGAAAGAGAGATTTGTTTATTACATCTCTCGCATGATTGGTGGGCCTTGAACTCAACTATTCTCTTGTTGAGAGTTAGTGCCTCTCTCTTGTCTTCGCTATGAATAAGTTATGACATTACAGGTTGGGCTAGACTACTAATGTGATTGTTTAGTCTGATCCACTTTACTACTTGTTTAACAAGGTGCATCTTACTGACACGACTATGAGGTTGATCATGCTTATTCAAGAGTTTCACCTCCACATCGTTAAACAAAAATCCACCAAGGGCCTGATTGTGGTTGATCAACTCGTGGAGTACCCACTACCCAACCCTAGCATAGAGTTGGTTGACAATGCCTTACCTAATGAGATGGTCTACTTGATCGATCAGGGTGAGGTCTTCGAGTGTGATTGGTATTAGGACATTGTCTGTTACCTTGGAAACCAGTCTTATATTGCCACAATGTCTTCATAGGAATGATATCAAATCTGTAAGTTTATCATCTGCTATGTCATCATCGATAGTGTCTTATTTAAGAGGGGTCTTGATGGTGTGTTGATATGGTGTCTCACCTTCGAGGACATCCCTCTCACACTTGAGGAGTTTCATGAGAGTGTTTGTGGTGGCCACTCGGGAGGGTAAACCACTGCTCAACGTATTATCAAGATGGGATACTACTGACCCACTCTTATTAAGGATGCAGTCCAATATACTAGGAAGTGTAATATGTTTTGGGTCACAGGGGATGCTATCAATACCTTGAATGACCTCTTACACTCTATTTTAGCCACTTTGAAGAAGATGATTGTCCATATCATGGCCCAATCCAAGAGAGATTGTCATCTCATGCTGTATCCTGCCCTTTGGGCCTATCAAACTAGCTTCTGAATGGCCACAGTGGCAACACATTACTCTCTCATGTATGCATCTAAGTCTATTCTTCTCTTAGAGGTCTTAATCCCTTCGTTATGGGTTAAGACATTCAATTATCTTTCTGAGGAGGAAGAACATGTTGCTTACCTCGTTGAGCTTGAGAAATTAGATGAACAATGCATGACCACTCTTGAATACAACCATGCTTACCAGCACTATCAACGCCATGAATTCAAGAAATTGGTACATCCTCATCAGTTCAAGGTGTCGGTTGAATATTTTGTCGATCAACATACTGATAAACAAAATAGGTCTCATCAGCCAAAGTAGGAAGATTAGTCGTCCAAATGTGTAGGTTTACCACATCAGAAGGGGACTGATCTCTCCTCTCATCAAGGGGAGGTTCCCTATAGATAAGCTATATACATATATAAACAAAAAATAATACTCAGGAGTAGGACAAACCATCCATCTCTCTTTTTTCAGAGATGATGCGTGCGGATCAAAGGAAAAACTCAAGGGAAATGACAGACAGGACCCTCTTCTTTCAGAAGTGCTATTTAGCAAACCACAAGAATACTCTTGGTAGTAACAATAAAATGGAACAAAGAATGTAATAACCAACAAATCGAGATGTAGCACAAAGTCTCCACCTGAATTGGTCAAGAGTAAGATATGAAGGACAATGAGGGCACAAAGTCGTCCCAAAGTCCTTTACACAGAAATGAAAAGAAAACACACTAAAGGCAATTATGGGGGCACAAAGTCTCTCCACAGTTGACTCTTCAGGACACCTTTCTGGCTAATTTCACTAATCTTGTTTGTTGAATTAAAGGAACAGAAAATAAATCAAGGAAAAAGACATAAGAACAGTTTCCTCAACAACAAAGATATCACAACACAAAGTCTGAAAAGTCACTTGCTTTCTTATTCCAGTAACAAAATATGATCAACAGTCTGAGCTCAAAGTCTCAGTAATACCTTACAATTTGGGCAAAGTTTCATTCTAATTGTCAAAAAAGAGATACTTTTACAATAGAAGAGAGTTCTTTATATAGCCTCTTCAAGAAGGACTCATGAACAATAATACATCATGTTGCGTTGGAATCTGTTAAGAAGACAGGCTGGAACTTAGGGGCATTTTACCCATTTGATTTTATCAATGTAGGGAAACAAGTCGCGCTTATTGAAAGTTTGCAACTTTCAATGTCCACCTGGCGATCTGATCTTATCTTCATCGTTCCTCTTGTTCTGGTTAATTAAATCGGGTCTTGGATTCAGTTTGCTGTTATGTTCCTTCCCCACTTTTTGATAGCTTGGCCTTGAAGTCTGTGAATGCATTTTGGTCTGTAGGTTCAACGGATCAACAGTTATTTTGTTGTCTTGAATTTTGACGTTCGCGTGCCCGTCACTATGTTTTCAATGGCTAATTCACTGTGTTGAATTTGATGTCTTCGAGCGCGTCACCCCTTGGTCTTCTTTCAACTTTATGCTTGGCACTTTTCCTGATTGGACTTGCCCTTTCGGGCCACGGCTTTGAAACTCTTGTTGAACCATCGATTGAACCAAGCTTTGAACCAAACGTTGAACTTGCCTTTGAACCATGTGTTTGAACCAACCGTTGAACCAAGTTTTGGTTCAATGGTTCAAACAAAGCGTTGAACCGATTGATGAATTGTTTGTTTGAACCAAAGGATGAATCAAAGCATTGAAACTGAAACAAAGCAGATGAACCAGAGTGAAACAAAGCGTTGAATCGCTTGATTGAACCCGCCTTTGAACCATTTGACGTTGAACCAAAGGACGAACCAAACGTTGAACCTGCTGCTGATCCTTGCCAATGGAGATTTCTGTTTGAAACAAAGCGATGAACCAATTCTGAAAATGACCAATTGTTAGAAACTGATTCTTTTGATTGAACCCACCTGCAGACGCTGTGAAACCCGTTGAACTTGTAGAAATGACCCTGTTTGCAGAGTCCATAAAAAACAAGTCTGGAGTTTTCTCTAACCTTGAAAGAGTCCATAGATTTCAACTTGTAGAAGCCCATTGAACTTCACCTGTTGAGTCCGTAGATTTCCTCTTCTTGCTAAGTTTGTAGATTCAAACCTGCAGAGTCTGTAGAAACCAAGTCCGTAGTTTTCTCTAACCTTGAAAGAGTTCGTAGATTTCAACTTGTAGAAGCCCATTGAACTTGACCTGTTGAGTCCATAGATTTCCTCTTCTTGCTAAGTCTATAGATTCAAGCCTGCAGAATGAGGAATTTGAATGCCCAAGACAAATTTTGAAAAGGGAAGAGACAATTTTGGTCTGTAAGACCAAAATAGTTCAAATGTTGTCCCAAAAACGAGTGATATTTTTGGGGGACAACACAAGGTAGGTGATATGGTCCTTATTTTTTATAAAGAACACCGTAAGAAGGGCAAAATTGCACACAAGTGGTTTGGCTCTTTTTTCATCACTACCTCTCTAGAGAATGGGGTTTTTTTAATCTCTTGACCCTCGAAGGTGGGCCCCTACAACACCTGATCAATGCATTCTGCCTCAAGACATTTCATGTCTAGGGCTTGCATGGCCCTTCAAGAAAATTGCCTATAGTGGTAAGGCGATCCTTTCCTCTCTTCTATCACCACTAACCTCCATGCTATTAGTATATGAGTATGTACATAGGTTCTTTATTAGTAGTTTTGACTGTCTAATCACTTGTATCTAGTAGTTTATATCAGATGAAACATACAAATTACACATAAAATCATATACACACATGTACTAATAATGAGAAAACCACTGTATATATATCAAAAAAGATACATGTTTTTCTCTAGGTACATCGCATGGCTTGCTATTAGCATAGGCTCACAGTCCCCAAAAACTTCCACATGCATGGCTACATATGCATACCCAATCAGCCTATGACTCGGCAATATCTATGATAGTCATGCTCGAGGTAGAGATCTCAACCTCTGCCTCTCGACCAGTCGAGCTACAATCAACTCTAGTGCATCCATCCAATTTGCCCTCACTCTATGTGTCTCAACACCTCTGGTATGCTCCTGAGCTAGCTCAACCCGCATCGAATCGATCTCGACCTTTGCTCTCGTTAGTCTTGCCTCAGTCTCCATTGTAGCTACCCTATGGTTTATCTCTTTTGTCATCACTACCTCTCTAGAGAATGGTGTTTTTTGTCCCTTGACCCTTGAAGGTTAGCCCCTATAATGCCTGATCAATGCATTCTGCCTCAAGACATTTCATGCTTAAGGCTTGCATGGCCCTCTAGCAAAGTTGCCTATGGTGGTAAGGCGATCCTTTCCTCTCTTTTATCACCACTAACCTCCATGTTGTTAGTATATGTGTGTGTACATAGGTTCTTTCTTAGTAGTTTTAACTATTTAATCACATGTATCTAGTAGTTTATATCAGATGAAGCATACACATCACACATAAAATCATATACACACATGTACTAATAATGAGAAAACCATTGTATATATATATCACAAAAGATACATGTTTTTCTCTAGGTACATCACATGGCTTGCTGTCAGCCTAGGCTCACAGTCCCCAAAAACTTTCACATGCATGGCTATATATGCATACCTAATCAACCTATGACTGGGCAATATCTATGATAGTCATGCTTGAGGTGGAGATCTCAACCTTTGCTTCAAGCTACAGTCACATCCATTGCAACCATATGATTTTCCCTCACTCTAGGTGTCTTAGCTCCTCCAATCTGGTCTCGAGCTAGCTCAACCCGTAGCCAATCGATCTTGACCTCTGCTCTCGCTAGTCTTACTTTAGTCTATACTGCAACTACCCTATGGTTTTTCATAGATGCCCCATGTCATGCTGACTCAACCACTAGTTTTGGAATCTTGTTTCATACCCTCACCAACTCGAGTGAGGCTTGTGCACTCACCTGCTAAAATCAAGTAAGTGGCTCTATCCCCACCAGTAAATGCAGTACCCACTCCGTCAGTGATGTTGCCACTACATCAAGGAATAAATCCATCAATAGTAGGTCCACCAAGGCCCAATCCATCTAGGCTGGTCTCCTGTACACACACAGAGAACATATATGTTAATCACATATTGACTCTCACTAAAGATGAGTACCAAGAAAAAGTGATACCTAGCAAATACACTTATCTTACCTGGCAATGCTAATGGCCTCTATGGCCCTCCTATAGGTCATGTTCCTCTTGGTGATGGTGGTACTCACCGTGGTGGTCTCTCTAGACCATCATCCCCCTCACTCTACCTCAACTACCTACCAGGCTCAGCCCTACCTGGCCTGAGCTATACCTATCTCCTTTGCCACACCAGAACCTATCTCCATGGATGATGGTATGATCCCTATGGACCTCAGAGCTCTTCCCATCCCAAGTAAAGCTCTATCCCAACATCCTTTGGCCATGTTATAAACAATGCGTCTAGATCCAGGGTGGTTCGCATGGGCCCTACCCTATCTGCAAATCATGCATCCCATGTTGTGCCCTCCTCTAGTGTAGGGTAGACCTCATTACCATATGGTGTCCTTAACCATGTTAGTGGGAGCCTTTTATAAGCCTTGGACATGAGTAGACTAGACTGTGTCAATTTGATCGACCCATGGCTTTTTGAACAAATCTAAAGCCTAGGTAGGCCAATCCACAGGTTGCATTAGGATGCCCTAGGGAGCCCTAGGGCTCCCTCTCTTTTACTCTATGAGGCTCAGTTTGACCCCCCGTTTGTCCCAATTTCTTACTCTCACTGAGCCTGTCATTTTGACTCCTTATTTTGCCCGATTCATACACAAATAATCCAGAATGAGTCAAAATGCATTTAAGGCTTCCCAAACCCCAAAAAATGAATATATTTGACAATATTCATTAATAAGACTTATCCGGACCATTTTGTGCATCTTTGAAGTTATCTCATGTCTTCGTTGGCTTTGTTTGGGCTTTGGTTGCTTGTGGACTCTTCTCTATCTCTCTTAAAGTGAAAATCAAAGTGAAAATGACCTCTTTTCTCTCTTTTTCCTTTTTTTATCCCCATTTTCATGCTTTTTATGGGCCCTTTTTGGGTGTTTTACCCATTTTTATGTTTCAAATCATGAAACCTTCATCTTAGAGGTTCTGGTACCTTCTGAATGCATTAACAACGTCTATTTTTAAATCCAAGGCTTCCTTAAGCTCGTTGTAGACCTTTTTTGGTTCTTGGGACCACTTTCAGGTCCCCATTGACCTCTTAGGGCTATGTCTCGCTTCATGGACACCCAAGGATAAAACTTACTTATTGTGCTTCTTTTAGTTAGTCATTTCTCTACTTTTCCATGGTCGATCCATTCTAACTCCTCTCTCATTCATCGTAGTTACAAGCAGGTTTGTCAGTTGGATACGATGGTTAGGGATGTGCTCTAGTCTTGTTGATTGGTCTTTATCTTCTTTGAACTTCCCCTCACTTTCCGTTGTTATCGATCACCACAACTGGTGTTGGTTAACCTTTATGATTGAGACTTGATTTCATTATTTGTTTCCCTTGTGTAACTTGCTTACACTACTTCATTTGGAGATCACTTTTTTGCAGTCATTAATCTTACTCCTCGACAACCATTATAGTGCACTTTCAGTGGTGATTTACACTGATGGCGGTAGTCGGGGTAACTTAAGACCTACACTAATGGCGGTAGTCGGGGTAACTTAAGACCTACACTAATGGCGGTAGTCGGGGTAACCCAAGACCAACAATAATGGCTTGGGTTATCGATGATCATTAGGGCCATGAGCTTGTTGCAGCTTATATTTTGTTTACTAACGAGATGAATAATGCCACCAAGTATCATGCAACCATTAGCACCTCGAACAACACCCATGAGTCAGGCACGTATTATGTGCAGTTATTTTTTGACTCACTCTTAGCTATGTCTCAACTCACTAGTGTCTGGGTCATCCTTAGCTCTGAGTTGCTCCCCCTTTTTGAGGTAGTGCACAATTTGCTCTTTTTTTTTGAGGATGTCTAATTCACCCATATCCCTCGTAAGGAGAATACTAGGGATGACACCCTGGTGAACATCAATATGGATAGTATGCTTTGATTTGATATCACTTGAGTCCCTTATTTACAGGAGTTGGAGCTGGAGCTAGAGATGGAGTTGGATTTTGGATTATGTAGCATTTGCACTCTCACTCGTGGATTGCATCATTAAGTTGTTCTACTGCCATCCTTATCTGGTAAGTGCAGGTAATGTTTCCTTTTATCTTTTTACTTATTGATTTATTTTGCTTTGGTGTGGCTTCTAAGTAATGTACATCACTCCTTGTTCATTCAAACATCAATTGCTTGTACTTTAGGGGCATATGTAATCATACTTTTTGTGACCCTATTACTCGCTATGATTACACATTAGTTCAAGTATAGACTGTCGACCCTAGTAATCTTACTTTGAGACATCCACCACTTGCTTGGACCTCTCACATTATATTCTTACCCCTCATACATCCCTAGTCCATGTTGGCCCTTTTACACATAAGATAGGCCCTCTAGAGACCCCGTAGGGGATTTTGGGAGCCTATTGACCAACTCAGGCCCTTGTTTGACCCAGGTTGTGACTTGTGTGAAATAAATCCATAGCCTAGGTTGTATGTTTCCTTCACCAAAGTTATGACTTAGGCTACAGCTTGGGCAAAATGTGTCCAAAAAGGCCAAAATGAAGCCAAAAGGTAAAAAATAACTAGTTTTAGGTCATTTGGCGGATTAGGGTTGGGATATATGCCTCATTCTCATTCATTTGAGCCTCCTCTCTTTTATCTCCACACTCTCTCTTGATTTTTCTTCCCTCTCTTGATTCTCATGCCTTCTTGAATCTCTCTTGATTCATTCTTGACACTCTTGAGCTTTATTGGTGATAAGGGATCCCATATACTGCTACACACTTGTTTGGAGACTCCACTATTGCTCTCAATTATTCTTGTTTCCTTATGGCTTATTCCTAAGCTTCTACATTTGGCATTGCACATAATTTGTGCACTTGGTTAGAGCTCTTACACCGTTGCAAGTTCTCACTTCACCTCATTCTTTACTCTTGGCTTTTGGTTTCGACTTTAGCTTGTACATAGCTTGGTCTTCCTCCTAGTTTGTTTCCTAGCTTGGATTCCTAATTGGTAGAACATCTGCACTTCATCTTTAAGCTTGATCTAAGGGCACTTCTCTATGTAAAATGAAACTTCATTGTTTTGTATAGTGTATATGCTAGGATTTGAATTATTTTAGTGAAGTAGTTGTTTTGTGCATTACTTAGAGTAGTTTCTAAAGGTTCTTACATTTGTATATGAGTAAAGAGTACTTTCATTGCTTGAAATATTTCTTTTTTCCATATCATTGCTTTCTTTATAAACCCTCCTCATTCCATACTAGAGATATGCATGCTCAAAACAAAGTAGAAAACTTGCTTGAACATTCTCTCTCTTGCTAAACTAGAACATAACATTGTTAGAAAATAATAGTATTTATTGGGAAAGATAGCTCAAATATAGAATATACATGCTCTTGAACCCTTCATTGAAAATGTCTTTATTGCTTAAAATGTCTTTCATTTGGCCTCAAAGTGCCTTAGCTTCTATATTTACATTTTAGTTGTTATCTCTCCCCATTTAGTATTGTATTATTCGCTTTATTTATGCAATCAATAGTCTAGTCTCAGCTACTTACTTTACTGTGGTTTGATCTGTTAGAGTTTCTTGCATACTTAGTGTCCCTATTCGTGCTAGCCCCAACTTGGTTTGTAAGTCTGTCTATAGATTGATGCAAGACAGTAAACTAGATAGCCACTATAGATCTCATATAGTCCATAGAACCCCTGAGCCTTCTAGCCTCTTAATGGTTTACTTTAGCACCTTGCCAAACACTGGTGGTTCCATTCAGATTCTTAGGGCTACAAAGTCCTCTTAACAAACTGAGGTGGTTCATACCAATTCTTTGACCTCCACTCATGAAAACATGATTAAGAACAATGCAAAAAATATAGTCACACTCCAAAATCATGTACAATACTTGGTTTGTATGGATCAACCCAAACATAAGAGAAACCATGAGGTGATGGGGATGAGGATGAAGAAAATAGCAACAAACCTTATAAACAATGGTTCATAGAGCACAAGCAACCAATCCTAGAACTCTTGCCATGAACATAGAGTGGACAAAGAGTATTCTCATCTCTCAAGATCATTTGACCCAATTTATCTCATGTTATCCATACTAAACCAAAATTGGTTGACCATGTTTGCATGCAAAGGAGTGCGATGGAGCAACATAATGGATTTATGCCATTTTTGAGCTTGTCAAAGTCGATCAAGCACGGAACTGAGCTAAGGGGACATAGAAGGTCACTCGGAAGCCTTCCACATGTGCCACAACTCTTGCAAAGGTCATACAACTACCCAAAACTACCTTTTCTCAACTATTTTCTTGATTTCAGTGTAGCACCTGTAAGTTTTTAGTTATGACTGCTATATCTGACAATCAAGATGTTTAAATATATTTTGGAACTCGTCCTAAGAAAATCATACAAGCTTCATAAATGACCCAAAAAGGACCTTATATGACATATAACTAACTAAAAACTAAAAACTAAAAATGACTGTGACCAAGGCTAAAGACACATTATAAGACCCATATCTAGGATCATGGAGCACATTTTGACCCTAGTAGACCCCTATCTAAGTTTTCAACAATAGAGGAATGACCTATTTTAACTTGTGGTCAAAATAGTCAACACTACCCAATCCTAATTAGTCCCTAAGAGGATTCTCGAATCTTCCAATTCTAGAATCCTCTCTCACTTAGCCTTCTCCTTTTACAACCATTTATTCTATAGGTTTCTAAGGAATTAAAAATTCCTTGAAAATTCTCCAAACATTGATCTCAGTAGTTCAAGATTAAATATGAGCCATTGATTTTCCCTCTCATGGCACATATAAACAAGCCTCTCCTCCATGGAAACTAACTAGAAACCAAGCATTGAATCCATAAAGTCTTCATGTCCATATGATTAACTAGCAATCAAAAGCATCCATTGAATCCATAATCCTTGATTAAGTAACCATAATGTCAAAATATTGAGTTTAAGGTAATCTCAATCTAGTCCTCTTGTCTTTTATCCTTTTAAACTTGGTTTGGATCAATTGGTTTTAGGATTAGAGTGTTGGTTTGATTCATTTATTCAAATAGTTGCATTTGATTCTAATAGCTCTAGATCTTACTTAGGTAGTTTGATGTTTTAGATTTTTAAATTACATGATTTAATCCATTTGCCCAAAATTCATACGTCGTTTTGGCGACCACAGTGGGAATACCCTTTTGGACAAATCTTATGAGTATGAAGTGTGATAATGTAGCTTGCAAGAAAGAGTTAGGATAAATTCAGTAGCTCCAAGTTTAAAATTATTTTTATTCACGATCATTCTCTAGGTGACTAGCGGCTTTGTTGTACTAAGTGATAATGTTTTGTCAAATTTTACGTGAACTGATGACCCTTTTTAAGCTATTCTCTTAATATCTTGGCCTCTATATAATTTTCATTCTCTATAGTTGCATTTGATTTTAGTGTTATCTTTTATATTATGGTAATAATAGTGGGACAAATCAAGAAAATAATGTATACTTTGTAACATTTCAAGTATTTGAATATTTATATGTCTCTATTTTAATATATATTCAAAGATTTCAAAGTGTAATTTTTTTTTGTTGAAATGGTTGTCTTCATAGCTAGATCTATCACCCTGGACTGTGATATTTCATCCACTCACTAATAGCCATCTGTTGATTCATTACCACTATTTCATTCACTCACTAATAGCCATCTATTGATTCATTACCACTACCCACCATCGATTAATTTTGCATTTACATCAACATTGTAAATTGTGTGTGGGCTCATTCTCTAATCAACCCTGACAACAACAATCTTTTAATTCCTTTTTCACCACTATAACTTCCATTCGTAGCTAGCTTTGATGATTGTGAACATGAATTTTACCAACAAGTCCATCTTGGGTGTATATTGCCATCATAACAGTCCATAGGATAGCTCCTCTTTAAGGTATTTTGGTAAATAATCCACATGCCTTGTATTAGTTTCCACATTTTGCTTGGATGTTTTGTCTAATGGTTCATGTACCTTGTGCCAACAAAGATAAATCGATTAGGTCGAACACTTGTCTGAGACCGCATGATATCAGGGGCTCCATAAGTCATGTTTTCAAGTCCATAAGACCACAACTATTCAAAACATTTCATCAAATGATTCATAGGACACCCTCAGTTTAGACATCAAAGAGCTAGTAGTAGCTACCTTTGTTGCAAGATCGAGGTCATACCTCTGTATTAGCTGTTAAGTCATATATCCCTGGTAAGGCAAAGATAAACGGTACACAAAACTTAAAAAAATAGAGAGAACACATAGTTTCGATGACACTTTTGCACCAACTTCCTATCAAACACCTTTTTCTAGAATAGGTATTTACCTTAATCGATCAACATTTATTATTCCCTATGGATCATCCCTGTTGATCCCTCTTGACACATTTGTTACTCTTTTAGGTAAGATAAATTTATGTGTTATACTTTTTTCTTCGAATACTGATCTCCACCTTAGCAAGCTTGGATCCTAAACTTATATTGTAAGCTTAAACTTATATGGGATTCATCGATTGTGCCATGCCAAAAAGAAAGATTTCATCTCTACTCTAACACCCATCCATTCCAAGAGACAACTGTTAATATCACCAGGGGCCTTGACTGACCCTCGGGTTAGACGCCATCTATCATGCAATTTTCAGTTACCAAAAAATGCTTTAAGATGTGTTGATATTGATGGTAGTAATCATAAAGTTTTTAAATATTTGATCGTTCATTTGGCTAGATTCCAATTTGATTTGACTGGTTGAATGAAAATATAAAGCTTCCTTTATGTTTTTAATATACGACCAAAGAGCTTTATTTAGAATGTCATTTAAATAGACATTAAGTTGTTAATCTCATATGTTTAATATTACCCTTTAGAATATAATAATAATAATAATAATAATAATAATAATAATAATAATAATAATAATAATAATAATAATACCCTTTAGTCATTTCTTGGATAGTTATGTAAGATGGGGGGTAGTTGGGTCGACTAGCTTTGTTATTGTTAATATGATCATTTAGTTGTATTAGCCAAGATTTCTTATAGTTATCTTATAATATTGAAATAACAATCATATGGAATGGGTGGAGCTTTCAAGATCTAGATATTCACATACATCAAAGAATCAAATTTGTTTAAACTACTAACACATTTTGCTTATTGGTTGCCTTGTCGGCTCCACAAAACAATTGGTCGAAGGATTTAATTGATCAAACTATTAATCTTTTTGTTTACATCAAAGAATCAAATTTCTTTAAACTAATAACACATTTTCCTTATTGGTTGCCTTGTCAGCTCCACGAAACAATTGGTCAAAGGATATAATTGATCAAACTATTAATATATTTTTTTTTTGCAGGGTGATTCGTTTTGGAATCACATAAAACCATCTTTTTTAAATCATTCATCTATTTTTGCTTATACATTGAATTGATGTGTGCTTGCAAGTCTCATCGGTTCAAGGAAAAATATTTAAAACTATTAACAATGTGCAGGATCGATTATCAAAGTTGTCAATTTAAAACCTACCAAAGATTGTTTATCTTCAAACTACTAATATGTTGTTTTGCAAGTCTATCAGTCCCAAAATTGGCTAAAACATTATTTTTTAATCACTTGCTTTGTTTTTAATTAAATTAAAATAATAAACACACTAAATTAATTGGGTTAAAGAACCTTTTGTTTCCCTGAGTGTCACTCGAGGGCCACAATAGGGATATGCTCTCCTCCTTATGTCCTTGTGGTGATACCTGGAGGATAAAAAACCACCAATAAACCGTCCCCTTTTCTATTTTTAGGGGTCGATGACATGGATTTCATCACTATGGAATAGACCACATTCTGTGTTCTAATAGAGTATAAATGTCAAGACAACTGTCATTAGGTGCTAAAATAGAATTCTCCATAAAAGGTTTCATGGAGTGAGAGGCATTTTGGCTCTAATACGTAAAGCAGTTAGACAACATCCGATATAGATTTTGGCCCCACCTCGTACCTAGTGTATATTAGGGACTCCCCTAGAGAGCCTATATAGCCTAGCTTAAGACTTTTCAGCCATAAAAAAGGATCTGTTGTTAGAGTCAGTATCAACTACCAAGTGACCGTCATGTACAGATGGGGTTGAGAGGGTTTAGTTGATACCATAACGGGTCATTGGCCTACAACCTCACCCATGAAACCGTTATATAACATGGTCATCAAGTTTTACACCCATCAGTTTACTAATCTTATTATTGTGGTCTGATTTTTTGGGTGTGTGTTGTGACAAACCAATGTTATTTGTGAGCCAAGTCAAACTTTCACCCTAAAATTGTACATGGTTATCTAGATTTTCTATATTATCATCTTGTATATCCTCATCTATTCTTGTATAATTCTGCTTATCTTGTGCATCTTATCACTCTATCTTGTGCATACTTATCTTATCATCCCCATCTAGTCTAACCAAATCCTATCTTATACCACAACACATCTAATTGGCTCTTTAGGTCACACTCTTATCCAAATCACACGCATCATCGTTATACCACCACCCTCATCATCAATCTTAAATCCCATCATTCTTGATCTCTCCATTTACCTTTTATCACATAATCCTATCCATCTCACCTTAAACAATTCGATCTAAGGCTTTGAGATAGTCCTCTTGCTATCCGTCCATATCATCCTATCACTTATCACTTGGTCAAATCTCATACCTAGTCGATGCCTTGTTAGCATCTTGTAACTTTGTCGGTTTTTATCTAGCATCCAATCATCATTAATCTAGTCTCTATCATCCAATCTTCTTGCCTATTCATAACTAGCACCCATCCAATCATCATCTTGTTAGTTTTAATCCAGGTACCCATTAAATCCCCAATCATCTTGTCGAGGTATAGTGTGAAACATTATTAATGTAATGTTATTATTAGAGAATGTTTATGTCTAACCATATGGATAATATGGTGAAATATTATATTGTTGCATATATGTTTGAGATTATGTTTAGGAGATTGGTGGTTATTAGTTGAGAGATTGAAGGGATATGGATCTCCCTATTTATAGGGTAAACATTCCTTATATATATGTAATGTGTTCGTATGATTTAATATAATAGAAGAAATAATATATTATTATATTTTTAATTTTTTCTGTGTTCTTTGTATGCATATATGAACCAGTTGTATCATCTAGTATCAGAGCAGGTGTTTTCCATCAATCATGAGAATCTATAGAGGGATCCGTTGAATATAAAAATCCTCTGTGCATCATGCAGTTTAGGTGTCATAATAAAGATGTAGTTCTATTTTGGACGGAATTTAGATGTACCCATTATTGATATTTGACAATAATGTGAATGAGAAAAATGAATATTACAAGAAAATAAATAAATTCATGTTTATTGTTGCATCATACTATTATGAGAAATGAGTTCATTGGCTCGTCTATTTGGATGTGTTACATAGTAAAAATATGGTTTCTACCTGTAGTGTGCATCATCTCAATGTTTTAAAATGACTTGATTGGGACCCTATTTGAACTCTCCAATGACCTTGTCCAACTTGCCTCCCGACTCGTTATAAGTTGCACCTTTGCTAATTGCATTTGTCTATGTTATTTGTTGTATCTATACACATATATGTTATTTCTATCATGCGAAGCTAATATAAAATAACATGTGGTTTCATAAATATCCTACAAATATTTTTGTAATAAGCAAATCCATTACCCCACCTATATATGCCATCCTTCCTCATGGTGTTAATTACATCTGCATCAATATCATTAGAGCAGGGCCAATTTTTTGTTTAGACTCATTCTCTCTGTGTAACTGTGTTTGGAATACTATGTCTTGGCCTACTTTGATGTGTGCTCTGTATACATCTCCATTGAAATCATTATTCAATATAATCCGTAGTTTGTTGTATATGATCTTATAAGCGTTTAGTTTACATGTCGATATTTGTGCCATTTAGAGCTATGTATAAGCTCAAATTGTCATGAAATCCGCTTAAGCTACTATTTGTATTTGCCATCATACAACATTTCTATAGGCTAGATATTTTCATTAAATGTTGCATAAGCATTTCCTTCATTTGAATTTGCCATCACTTTTGCTAATCAAAGTTGAGTAACCTGAAACTGAACAATCTATAACATGCCAAGGCATCATTATTTTCCATATAGGAATAGATTTGTCTTATTCATTTATGTTAAAATATACCTAGCTAATTATATTATTTTAGATCTGTTTTGTTAGTTGCTAAAAGGTCTTGATCAATATAATTTTCTAGTGTCATGGTTTAGGTGTTATTCGATTAAATGTCAAATTAAGTTTTTTTTAATAATTGGTCAATAATTAAAAGGTATTTATATGGGGTCCATAATATTTTTATATAGTCTAAACTTATGAATCATTAGATTTTGGTCATAGTTCGAAAATCTAAGATTTGATGAATGTCTCAGGTGTCTTTAATAAGTCATTTTGTCTCTTAAGAGTATAGTCAAAGTCTTTTGTGTTTAGCTTTAATGTTTTACAAAAGAGTCCAAAATTTAAAAGCGTCAAAAAGATGGTTTTAAGATATGGCAGTTTTATAATTTTTTATTTTTTATTTTAATGAGTCATGTTATTTAGAGTCAATATTTTTTGGGTCCATAGTCAAATTATCATCAATAGATAATTTTATGTCAAAAAAGTCGAGTCGTAAAAATATCAAAAAGTGTAATAGATGTATTTTTGCTTGTACATGACGTTCAAATTATGGGAGGATTTTCTCCTCATTTGAGCTTCATAACTACATCCATTGAGTAATTAACGAACATACTGAAGATTGGAGGATACATGGAGGAAGGTCTTTCAATGACCTCTCATCAATCACCAATGATAGGGTCGCACCAATGATTTGGTGATTTTTATGTGTTTGAATAAGAATAAAAGAGCATTCACGTTCATAAATGTAGTGTGATTTTATCTTTTTCAGTTTTGTGTTTTCATTCTTCTACTTGTTTAGTGTTGGATGGTGGAACCTGATCTTATTATGTCCAGTTCTTGACAAGAGGGTGTGGGGGGCAACGTCTGGGGGTCCAACAAAATTTTGTTAAAAATGTATTGTAAAATATTATAATTTCATAGTAAATATGGACTATTCACTATTAGCCCAAAGCCCTGACACAACAACTTGTCAGATTTAAGAGCATACATGATTACCAATGTATAAGCAACTAAACATGCGGAATCCAGAAGAACAAATAATTATCAATGAGAAAACACACAGAACATGAGAGGCAATATACAATTATATTCAACTCTTTACAAAAGAATCTACAACAAAGAGGTGGCACTCTTTCTTCCACATCCTGTGGGCTTACAGTAAACTTCCCTCCAGAGTAATCTTCTCTCATAGGTCACAACACACAGCTAACACAAGCTGTTGTTCACCTTATTGCACATCTGTACAATCGAGTACACAATCATACTCCAAGTAGATCTCTCCATGATCTTGCTGATGTATTGCTGTCACCTTGGATCTAACGTCCCCGCGCTGATCTCCTTTCTGACCCTCGCATCCATACACCCCTGCAAATCAAACCTGATCTTACTTAAACACACATGGGGAATCCTACTTGATTCCACCATGGGAAGAACTCTCCAAGCTTCACATAGCTCTTCTCCAAATTCTCCACTTAACAATACAGCCCATGAGTCTATTATATAGACCTCATGCATACACTGATTAGACGTGCGGCTCAAGACTTCGAACAAGTCCTTAACATGCAAACTCCGCGTTCACTTAACTGACTGTTCGTCAACAGCAGTTCAGACCGCTACAGGTGACCGACGTCGGTCCCTGCCCTCCTGGAGGTGACCGACGCCGGCCGATCTTCTGCCGATGCCGGTTTCCCTTCTGCGTCCCCTGACCGTCGTCGGTGTTGCCTGCCGACGCCGGCGACTGCAAACCCCAGAAACCCTCCTGTTTGCCTTAAGGTGTAGCTCTTAGCTCCACACCCTAACAATCTCCCACTTGGAGATAAAGAGCTGCGCCTGTACCCAAAACCAGTACCCTATCCAATCTGTATCCTGGCTTGTATTCCTCCTCAAGCTCCCACTTGAAGACAACCCACCACACTCCTTGTGGTGCTAACCCTGTGCCTGGATTTCTCCATTCTCATTGTACCATCTTCTGCCTTGCTATACTCCCACTCAAACAGCAACCCCTGTGAGTAACCTGTAGTCAACAAACACTTAACAGATCTGGGACATCTGTTAGTCAAGCTCGCTCTGAGAACGTTCGACCTGGCTCTGATACCACTTGTCAGGAATCTAGAACAACAAACATGCTCTGATCCCACTTGTCAGGATGCAAAACCGGAAACATACAATTGATTACCAAACTTCAAGCAACTTAATATGCGGAAATAACCAGATTCACCAAGTAACTAGAATTCAGAATAACACAGCATATGAGAGACAATACACAACTTGTATTAACACTTTATACAGAAAAAAATACAATAAAGAAGATGCCACTTCTTCTCCACCACCTTACAGAGGTTTCCCACACCTCAAGTGAACAGTAATTCTTCTCCCCAAAGCTCTCCCTCTCACAGGTCACAACACCCAACTCAAATACAGAGTTGATGTTCACCTCCCATGCTCCACGCATAACACAAGTGCTCCACGCACTCCACAAGCACTCCACGTGCTCCACAAGTACTCAAGGTACTTCAAGTAGATCTCCCATGAATCTGCAACAACCTGCAATTCAACAGACCATACTTATGGAAGGAACTTCCTTGCCTTCCTCTCTTGCTCTATCCGAGTACACACCTGTACTCCAAGTAGATCCTGCCTGATACTGCTCCCTGTTGTGTTGCTGTCTGTATGACCTTGCACACCTGCAAATCAAACAATGGTTCTATTCACCTGTGAACCTCGACCTTGCATACACATACACCTGCAGATCAACGATCTTACTTATCATGTAGATCTCCTATATAGGCCATGCAACTGTGACCAAGATCTTACACTCCTGAAGAACCCAGCTGGCTCTCCAATCCAGCACCAACACACCTGGTACTGTGGCACTAGGAGGAACGCACCATTGCTCTACCTCACATACAGAAGGAGCTTATAATTATGCTCTCTTACTCCCTAGCACACATTTCCAATACAACCATGAGTCTATTATATAGATCTCATCCAAACAATAATTAGACATCTAATTACAATAATTAGATCCGCAGCTATGAGTCTAAAATTAGCACTCATCATGCAAACACTTGGTTCGTTAGCTAACTGGCCGTAAATAGCTCGCAGTCGAACCACGCAGGCGACCGACGTCGGTCCCTGTCTGCCTAGAGGTGACCGACGTCGGCCGATATATGACCGACGTCGGTTGCTTCCCTTTGCTATCCTGCCGACGTCGGCTGATCAGACCGACCCCAACTTCTCTGCAATCTTCAGCAACCTCCTCTCCTGTTTACATCAGTGAAGCTTTTAGCTCCACAATCCTAACAGATTGGAGGATACATGGAGGAAGGTCTTTCAATGACCTCTCATCAATCACCAATGATAGGGTCGCACCAATGATTTGGTGATTTTTATGTGTTTGAATAAGAATAAAAGAGCATTCACGTTCATAAATGTAGTGTGATTTTATCTTTTTCAGTTTTGTGTTTTCATTCTTCTACTTGTTTAGTGTTGGATGGTGGAACCTGATCTTATTATGTCCAGTTCTTGACAAGAGGGTGTGGGGGGCAACGTCTGGGGGTCCAACAAAATTTTGTTAAAAATGTATTGTAAAATATTATAATTTCATAGTAAATATGGACTATTCACTATTAGGTTGCGGATCTAATGGTAGAAATTATATTTATGAATATTTACCTAAATATGTAACCCTTCTTTAATATGAGGGCATTATAATCATGGAGATATAAAGTATGTGAGTAAAGAGGAGATTGCAGTGGATGTATTACAGGTTTTATCCCTTCATTTTGTTGGACTGAATAAAGAGAAAAACTAGTTGTTTCTATGTGGACGTAACCCATATTGGGTGAACCACATTAAATCTGTCTATCTTGTGTTGTATTTTTTATATTTTAATTCTATCTTTATTTCATTAATATTTCTCTATGTTCTTTATTCCTAGCAACTGGTATCAGAGCTGAAGGTTTATTTAACAGATAAACACGCGAAAAAATAGGGTTCTTGGTTCGAGTGAGAGCAATAGTAGAAGACAAGTTTAAGGTTGAAAAGTTTAGTAGTCAAAACTACCAGCTATGAAATATACAAATGAAAGATTATCTATATCAGAAAGAACTTTTCTTACCATTGGATGGAATAACAAAGAAGATGATAACTATGAAGGATGAAGATTCAGAGGTTCTTGATAAAAAGACCCTAGGAACAATATGACTGTGCTTGACAGCATTGGTGGCATTCAATATTTCAAAAGAAAAGACAACAGATGTGATAAAAACATTGGATAGCGTTTATAGAAAACCCTTAGCCTCCAACAAAGTATTTATTATGAAGCATTTATTTAATCTAAAAATGTTAGAAGGTGGTTCTGTTGCTGATCTGTAAGAGTAAAATTTTTGATGATGAGGTTAGGGTTCTTTTGATTCTGTGCTCATTGCCAGTAAGCTGAAATGACTTGATAATGGTTGTAAGTAATTATGTCTCTAATTTAAACACTTTAAAGTTCCATGATGTTATTGGTGTTACTTTTAGCGAGGAAATGTGATGAAAAAACACAAGTGAGACATCAAGTAATGCTTTTACTATGGAGAGTAGGGGAAGACAAAATGATATAGAAAAAGGCCTAGGGAATCGTGGTAAGTCTAAAAAGTGTAGATCCAAATCAAGGGAAATGTTGGTGTACTAGATTTGCGAGAAAAAATGACGTCTAAAAAAAGATTGTTGGTTTTGAAAATAAAAACAAGATGGACAACAAGAAAAAGATCAGGAAGCAAATGTAGCAGGTGATGTGTTACAAGATGCTTTAATCCTTTCTTTATATAACATTAATGATTCTTGGGTGTTATATTTAGGGGTTTCATTTCATGCTACACTCCATAAGAAATATTTTCAAGACTATGTTTAAGGTGATTTTGGACAGGTTTAGTTTGGTAATAGTGAACACTGTAAAATTATAGGAAAGGGTAAGATATAGATAAAATTATAGAATGGAAATAAATGATTGTTAAAAAAGGTGAGGCATATTCCTGAGTTGAGAAGAAATCTAATTTTATCAAAGTAGTGGGAAGTGAGGGCTGCACAATTACATTTGTAAAAAATTTGTGAAAAGTCACTAAAGGATCATTGGTAATAGAAAACATAGATAAGGCAGGTACATTATATTTATCTAATGGTAATGTTAACTCTTTTATTGCTTTATCTTCTATAGAAGTAGATACAAAATTATGGCACCACAAACTTGGACACATGAGTGAGGAGATGCAAGTTCTCCACTTAAAGAATTTGTTGCCAGATTTGAAGATGAATTTAGATTTCTGTGAGCACTGTGTGTATGGAAAATAGAAGAGAGTCAAATTTATCAAAGTTGGAAAGAAAAAGAATCATGAAGAGTTAGTGTTTATGCATACAGATGTATGGGGATCGGTTCAAGTATCATATCTTGATGGCTCTTATTATTATATTACTTTTATTGATGATGCAACTAGAAAAAAATGAGTTTATTGCATACAAAAAAATCTGATGTTTTTGATACTTTTAAGAAATGAAAAGCTTTGGTTAAGAATAAGACAAAAAATAAGTTGAAGTGTGTCAAATCAAACAATGAAGATGAATAATACAACAAAAAATTTGATAATTATTGTTTATCCCATGGGATTCATAGAGAGAAGACGGTTCTAAGAACACCACAACAAAATGGTGTGTCAGACAGGATGAACAAAATAACCATGGATCATGCAACGAACATGAGATTACATGCAAGTTTACCCTTACAATTTTGGATAGATGTTGTGGATATTGTTGTTTACTTAATAAATAGAGGGCCTTCATGTCCTTTAGATAGTGGCATTCCAAAAGAAGCATGGACATGTAAAAATATAGATTATTCATTTTTAAAGAATTTTGGTTATGAAGCATTTGTCCATATTGATAAAGAAAATTAAACTAAGCTTGAAGTAAAATCCAAATCTTATATCATTAGGAGTAAATATGTGATCTTTAATGAGAAGGTTATGTATAGAAATCAGTTGCAGGGAAGGAAACAAGAAAAACTACATACTAAATATGTCGTACTTGATGAAATCATTGGCTATGAAATTTCAAAAGTGCTAGAAAATCAAAATGTGCAAGAACAAGTATCTCAAACTCTTGAAAGTGTAATTAGAAGATCTACTAGAGTAAGTAGACTCCTTGAACGATACTCTCATTTATTTTATCATTTATTATTGTCTGATGGTGGTGAACCATAAATCTATGAAGAAGCAATGTAGGTGGAAACTAGAAATAAGTGGGAGCAAGGCATGAAAGAGGAGATGGACTCCTTGGTACATAACCAAACATGAGATTTGGTTCAGTTACTTGTAGGTAAAAGAGCATTACAAAATAAATGGGTTTATAGGTTGAAAGAAGATGGAGGCAAAAAGAGGTACAAAGATAGACTTGTTGTAAAGAGGTTTGCACAAAAGAAAGGTATTGATTTTGACAACATATTTTTTTTAGTTGTAAAAATGACTTCCATAACAACTATTTTAAGTTTGGTAGCAGTAGAAGATGTGAACCTTGAATAGTTAGATGTGAAGACTATTTTCTTTCATGGTGATTTGGAAGAAATATATATGGAACAGCCACAGGGATACAAAGTAAAAGGTAAAGAGAAAATGGTGTGTAGATTGAAGAAGAGTTTGTATGGTCTAAAGCAAGCTCTAAGATAGTAGTATGTCAAAGTTTATAATAGAACAAGGTTATAGTAGATGTCATTCTGACCACTATTTTTACTTTAAAAGATTAGATAATGGTAGTTATATTATCTTTTTATTGTATGTAGATGACATGCTTATTGTAAAGTGTAACATGTAGGATATTAATGATCTCAAAAGAAAATTAACAAATTCATTTGCAATGAATAATTTGGGTGATGCAAAGCAAATCCTTCATATGAGAATAACAAAAGATAAGTAAAATAGAAAATTGACATTGTCTCAAAAAGAGTACATAAAGGTGTTAGTCAGGTTCAATATGCAAGTTGCAAACCCTGTAAGTATATATTTGGGAGGGCACTCTAAATCAAGCAAGGAATAGTGTCCTAAAATGTAAGAAGAAATCAATAAAATGTCCAAAGTTCCATATGTTTTAACAGTTGGAAGTTTAATGTATGCTATGGTGTATATGAGACCAGATATTGCTCATGTAGTGGGAGTTTTCATCAAGTTTATTATTAATCTAAGAAAAGAGCACTAAGATGCAGTCACGTGGATTCTCAAGTACTTGAGAGGGATTATTGATAGATAATTGTGCTATGAAGGTTCAAATGTTACCTTAAAAAGATATGTTGATGCAAGCATAACTAGAGATTTAGATGGCGGAAGGAGCACCAATTGTTATGTATTCATTATTGGTGACACAACAACTAGTTAGATTTCAAAATTGCAGAAGATAATTGCTTTGTCAACTACAGAGGTAGAATATGTTACAACTATAGATGCAAGCAAATAGATGATATAGATGCAATGATTCATGGAAGAGTTGATGCAAAAATAAAAAGATTGCAGGATTTATAGTGATAGCCAAAGTGTGATTCATTTAGCAAAAAACTCAACATTCCACTCAAGAATCAAACATATACAACTCAAGTATCACTTCATTCATTCAATTTTGAAGGACAATCAATTGAAGTTGAAAAAGATCCATATCAATCAAAATCTTGTAGATATGTTAACAAAGACACTCAATAAAAAGAAGTTGGAGAGTTGTTTGAATTCAATAGGTCTTCAAGGATAACAAGGAAGATGAGAAATGTGCCAAGGTTAAAGTCCAAAGAAGAGTTGTAGCGGTAGAATAGTAATAATCAATCTCCAAGTGGGAGATTGTTGGATGGTAGAGCTTGATCTTATTATAATGTCTAGTTCCCGATAGGGGGGTTGTGGGGGATTGTGGGAGAAATGACCCCCCTATAGTCATCATGGGGGTCCAACAAAATTTTGTTAAAAATGCATTGTAAGATATAATTTCATAATAAATCTAGACCATTCATTATTAGGTTATAGATTTAATGGAAGAATTTATGTTTGTGCATTGTTGCCCTAATATGTAATCCTCCTTTGGTATGTGAGTGAAGAGGAGATTGCAGTGAATGTATTGCAGGTTGTATCCTTCATTTTGTTGAATTGAATAAAGAGAAGAACTGGTTGTTTCTATGTGGATGTATACCATATTGGATTAACCACGTTAAATTTGTGTCCATCTTATATTGTGTTTTCTATATTTTAATTCCATATTTATTTCATTAATACTACTTTATGTTTTGTATTCCTAACATTCAAACATTATTTGATATTTGGAGAAAAGAGATAGTGTAGATATAATGGAATATGACAAACAATTGTATAAAAGGGTAGCTAACTGTAGAGATCTCATAATTGTCTTAATTATTTATGGAGATGACCCTTAGTGACACGTACATACGATCACATAAAATAAATGCAGGATGCATTCCTTTGCATAGTATGGTTATATGCAGCAAGATCACACTAGTAGTATACAGACCTAAAAGTATGTATTGGCATATGATTCTATTTATGTCAATTCTTGAAGATGTATATTATCCTCATACTCACATTAAAGAGGTGTAGATAGGATTAATAATGTTCACAAGGGGGTGAATGTTGAGGTATAGTGTGAAACATTATTAATTTAACATTATTATTAGATAATGTTAATATATTTGTTATTAGGTTTATGTGTAACCGTATGGATAATATGGTAAAATATTATATTATTACATATATGTTTGAGATTATGTTTAGGAGATTGGTGGTTATTAGTTGAGAGATTGAAGGGATATAGATCTCTTTATTTATAGGGTAGACTTTCTCTATATACATAATGTGCTCGTATGATTTAATATAGTAGAAGAAATAATATATTATCATGTTTTTAAATTTCTCTGTGTTCAACTCTTTTTTGATACGCGTATCTAAACCAATTCTATCACATCTTACTAGCTTGAAAATTAGGTATTATCGATAGATCATTAGCACATATTATACTATCAATTTGAAGTCTGATCCTAGTCTTACATCATCTCCATCACATTTCATCCCATCCTGACCATCACTTGTCATACTAGCTCAATTATTTAGCCTTGCTTTGTCCAAGCACCTATCTAATTCATGAATCTGCTTTCACATCATCCATTCCCCTTTTATCATTTATCCCCATGTATTTGGACCCGATTCTCATAGAATAATATTTGTTTACCAACAAGGATGAGGTCCTTTTGCAAGCTCTAGAAATGGGTACTCACTTACCTTTTGACCTTGATCCCATCAAGCCTAAACCAATGTCCCAATCCCCATCTACACCTAACCCACATCCTAGCCCATCACAGTCAATCCCATCGTCTATTTGTCATAATCATAGTTCTCATTATACAAGTGATGAAGTTGCCCTATTTTATGAGTACATCTTTGCCAATGGAGATGAAGTTCTCTTAAGGCTATTGGAGATGGGTACTTGCCTTCTTGGTGATTTTTATCCCTTAAGCCTGAGGTCATATCCCAGGAAAGTCCTTCATCAATCCTCCTCCCCATCCCATTCCATTCCACTATCCACTAGTCCTAGTCTTAGTCATGACCTCAGTTCACAAAATTCCTTATTTAATAAGTATATTGCTGAAAATAAGGGGGCAGTCCTCTTGCAGCTCCTTAAGATGGGTGCCCAACTTCTTAAAGGCCTTGACCCCATTCAACTCACATTACCTCCAATTCTTACCCATCCACAATCAAATCCTCTATTTACCATTTATATTCCATCACAAATCCCTTGTCTTACTAACAAAGGGAAGTATAACTTGTCAACCTCATCCTCTCCCCATATTATGACATCACCATCACACGTTTCCACTCTTAAATCCCATACCATCGACAAGCAATATACCCCTCTCCCAATATCCATGGAAACCCTATTTTGGAAATTGAGGTCTATTGGAATGATATGGGCTACATCACCTTGTCTAAGTCCACATCAAAATGGTTAGGATCATGTTCAACAAAAACATCTGAATCAAAAATCATGCCAAAATCATCATCCCTTGTAGTTTATGAAGGTCATGCCCACACATATCTCTTCGAAGATGTCTTTACTGTCGACTAGTAATAATGCATGACTTTTAAACCATATCAAAATGATGAAATCATAACACAATTCTTGGATGCTTTATCAGTTGATGATCAGGCTAGATATGAATTAGATTTAGATGCTAATTCCACAACTAGTCTTAGTGATCCTTTCACGATTCTTGAGGACACTTTCTCTGATGTTGAGGCTAGGTCTCCTAGTAGTCCCTGTGAGGACTATGTTTCCCATTATCCCCTTAATCCACCACACAACATTAATCATCCACCTCTCCTCCATAATATCTACATCCCACTCCATGAAAGGGATGAACAGGGATATGCATCATTAGATTCCCCTCTACATGTAACATCGTGTGCCGAATATGCACAGATCCAAGCCCATACTCAGTTAATCCCATCAAAAAGTCAAGACCGCTATGATCCAAATCTAATTCAAGATGAGTCTTATAATCATCCAAGTCACAAAGAACTATCCCCTAATACATATATCCTTGAATTGATAGTGGTGTATCTAAATCAAAATCATTTATCAAGTCAAAAATCACTCTCCTCTGGTGAAGCCCATTATCAAGCATTAGGATATAATTACCTTCCAAGTCGAAACTCAAATACCCCTGGTGAAGCCTAGTCACAGGCACCAAGTGGTAGTCCAAGTCAAATCTAATCAAAAAATCAAAACAAAGTCAAAAGTCATGTGGTCGAACATCTTTCTAATAATTGGATTAAAACACCAACAATTCAAAGGGTCTTGGATCCTTCAATCTCATGACACCAATTAAAAATGTCCCCTTCACCATATCTAATGGCGTTTGCAACTGTTGAACCCCATTTCTACTCCCCATTCTATCATATCGTCCATCATGATCATAGCCCTCATTCACATCCTATATTCCATCATCACAATCACAACATACTCTCATCTATACCATATCTCAAATCCCTAGACAACATTGTCACTCACAAGGATTACAAATACACTTGGTTGAAGCATTTGGAGGATGTTAAATCAAGAGTTAATAAAGACCACCAAAACTTCCAAGAATCTAGCATCCATCACATGGTCTTAGCATCACATATCTCCAGAACAAGTGTCGGTTAAATATCTAGATAGTATTGGCATTCCTATATCTTGCCTATATCCAATAAATTGAGATGCCCAAAAAAGTCAAAAAAATCATTCGTCTATTAGTGAAAACAAGTCTTCTGATGCCTTGGGCAAGTACCATGATGAAAACCAGTTTTTGGTGTCATAGTAAAATAATCTATTGGTTGCATTGTACCTCAATCCCATTCATATCAATCCCTCTAAGCATATCATGCATCCTATTATGTTCCTCGTTTCTTCCAATCTTGACCTTCTAAGGAGGTGAAAGTCTGAAATATTCTGAAATCACCTTGGCATATCCTCCAATGGACACTTGTGTAACTAAACATATGATTCCTTTACGATGTGGTCATTAGCAATCCCTAGTCTATTCTTCTTTGATCCCCATCCCTTTTTTTGCATCGCCATCACCTCTTTGACATCCCACCCATTATTTCATCCCTTGATCTTTATCCTGGTTGCTAGGCTTGGTATGCCCTTTGTTAAGTAACCATGTTTGTATAGTGTACATACATATTCCAAAAAACCCTTAAAATCATAAAATTTGAAAAATCCAAAAATAATCCATGGTGTCTTGTCTTATGCCTTTTTTTCAAGTCGCATCCATCTCCATGTCTTTCATCTTTCACAATCATGTCATCCATCCTCCTATCTAGTCTATATCGAGCTAACATTGACCTAGTCTCACTTTCGCTTGATTAGTCTTATGTCTCTCAATCCTTATCCTAATCCTAATCCAGGTCCCCATATCCAAATCCTCATCCAAGTCCCTCCCCTAGTTCAAAATCCATATCCACTTCCATATCATTACCTAAGTCCTAATCATAATCATGATTATCCAAATTCTCATAATCCATCCTTACCCAAGTCCTAATCCTAATAATGATCATCCTATCCAAATCTATGTCTATTTAAAATCCAAGTCTATCCTAATTCCACAATCACATCATGATCATCTTAGTCCAACCCCTCACCTAATCACTCATACTATCATTGGACAAGACATTGCGACATTGCATGTAGATACTTGTGTGTCTTACTTGTCTGCTCTTTGTTATGTAAATGATTGTCCTATGTTTTATTTGTTTGTTCGTAATCTTACATAGTCTCTTTTTGTCTATTGGGCAATGACTGAGGATTCTATGAGGTCATCAAAGCTATCATGATGCTTTTTGGTGCCCTTAAGGATGCAAATTTTACTACTTGCCCATTTTATGCACTTTGAAACTAATTCCTCTTGGTCATACTACCAAGTGCCATATTTAATGGATTATATGATGAGCCTTATGAAAATTGTGGTGGCTTGATCATCTACACTATCATCATTGCTTTAATCATCTAAATCCATTCATCTAACATCTAATCTCTAATAACCAACAATCTAACATCTCATCATTCATCCTAGTCCATCCTTTATCTAATAACTAACATGTCTAACAATCATCATCATCATCATCATCATCATCATCATCATCCTCTTATTTCTCTCATTATTTATCATTTAAAATAAACTACATCAGCTTGAGGTCTTGTCAGACTATGTAGGCAGCACTTAGTCACCTAATGCACTTAAGGTCAGCTTAGCCACTCTTGCCTCTTTCTTAATCCTTTATCATCACATCTCCATCATTATATATCTTGAGTCTCTCATGAATTACATTAGGCATATCTTTGATTCAATGGAATGCGGTCCAATTCTTCTACTTTATCTTTTGGTTACTCAATCATATCATTTCTTCACTATCACCACCTTCATGAAATCACTCGAATTCATCTTTTAGCTATGCCCAACATTAATCTTATCAAATCATTATCTTATCCCAACCTATAGCTCTCCCTTGCATGCATCCTTACTTGGGATATGTCAAAAGTTGATGGTACTTTATCTTATCATCATCATGTTATGGTTGATTCTCCCTTGGGATGTGTTGACCACTATGACATCATTATTTCTACTCCCTACGCATGTCTTTGTTAGGGACATCATTACTTTGTAGCTCATTGTTCCAATTAAATTCATTTTTTCATCATCTATCTCACATATCACATCCCATTCCCTTGTCTATTCGTTGCATCCCAACCCTCGTTTCCTCTTTCAAGTGGTCATCCATCTCATTCTTCCCCGTATGGCCACTCGAGGGGGCATCATATCCACTAACAAAATTTACTAACATTCATCCATGACATAGTTTTTTTTTGAAATATTATTACTCCTTCCAGTTCGCTCCACTTGTAATGCCCTTTCAAAGAGGGGCAAAATGTATACACTAAATTCTCCTCACCTTAATTATTCTAATTAATCTTGCTAATTTATCCCCCTTATCCTAATCCTAGATCTAATATCCCCTCCTCAACATTTTCTCATTTATTAAAATTATTATTTGCCACTTTTTCATTAATTCTCCTAAATCCCCATTTTCTTATCCTAACCCTCACTTATCTATTATTTGAGAATTTAAAATTCCAATGGCCCACCTATGTCCCATACACCTTGAGTCTCTAATCACCAACCTAATCCCAATCTAATCCCCTACCCAATCCTAATTAGTCCCTAAGAGGTTTCTAAAATCCTCTTTAACTTAGTATTCTCTCTCTACAACCATCTATTCTAGAGGTTTCCAAAGAAATAAAAATTCTTTGAAAATTCCCCAACCATTGATCTCAATAGCTCAATATTAAATATGAGTCGTTGATTTTCCCTCTCATGGCTTATCTAAATAAGCTTATACTCCATGGAAACTAACTAGAAACCAAGCATTGAATCCATAAAGTCTTCATGTGCATATGATTAACTAGCAATCACAAGCACCCATTGAATCCATAATCCTTGATCAAGCAACTATAATTTCAAAAATTTGAGTCTAAGTAATCTCAAACCAATCCTCTTATCTTTTATCTATTTAATCTTGGTTTGGAGTAATTAGCTTAAGGATTAGAGCGCTGGTTTGAATGATTCATTCAATTATTTGCATTTGATTCTAATGGTTCTATATCTTAAGTAGTTTGATGTTTTGAGTTTTTAAATTGCATGATCTAATCCATTTACCCAAAATTCCTACTTCAGTAATATTTTTTATGACTAGATTGAAAGATTATGCATCTTTATGGTGGGATGGAGTATAAGATGAGAAATAAGAAAAAAGAAGCCTAAGATCAATAGTTGGGAAGAATGGTGGCCAAGTCGAAGGGCAAATTTATGCCAAAATACTATCAGACTAATCTCTTCAAGAATCTTCAAATCTGAGATAAAAGGACATGACAGTCAAAGACTACATAAAAGAGTTTTACAAGCTAACCATCAGAGCAAGACATAGAATAAAATATTGAAAAGGTGGCTAGATACATTGATGGATTAAGGTTCAATATTTAATATGAGACCAATCTTCTATCACCTAGATCAATTGAGGAGGCATACCAATTTGCCCTCAAGATAGAGGAAAAATTGTCAAGAAAACAAAGTTAGAATTTAAGGGGCAGATGTAGAATTGTTAAAAATAAAGGACAATATACAAATATAAGTCAATTTTAGGTACATGATGAAGAAAAATACAACTCACAAATCCCAAATCAGTCTACAAGAGGAGGCTACTCATTTAGAGGTAGAAAACCATATGGAAGAGAGAGATTTAGAATGCTTTTAGGGTAGATGTTTCAAGTGCAACAAGTATGAGCATAGATCATATAAGTGCCCAGAGAATCTTTCTACAAGTCAAAGTAGTGTTTAGATAGTTCAAGTTGATGAGAATAATGTGGCATCACCTTCTCATGAATATGCACTTGAAGTTGGAAAATCTTTGTTCATGAAAAGAGTGTTGCTCAAATCTAACATTGAGATCAATGATCTTGCACAAAGAAAGACATTGTTCAAGACCAATTTTAAGTCAAAGGGTAAGTGATGCAAAGTCTTTTCGAATAGTGAAAGTAATGATAACTTAATATCTTCTGAAATGGTTGACAAGTTAGGCTTGAATAAATTAACACACCCTACTCCTTATAAGGTGTCTTGACTACAAAAAAGACATCAAGTCTTGGTAAATGATCAATGTAAAGTGGAGTTTTAGGTAGGCATCTACAAGGATGAAATGTTATTTGATGTTATGTCTATGGATATATGCCATGTCCTATTGAGTAGACTTTGGCAATTTGATAAGTAAGCCATATATGGAGGGAAAAACAACACTTACACTTTTGAGAAAGATAGAGAGAAGTATACACTCATAGCATTGAAAGAGGAGAATACAATAGTGGAAGACAATCCTAAGCTACTCATAACAAGTGATAATAAATTATTGTAGCAGAATAAGAAAGAAGAGGTAAATGATGTATTTCTGCTAAGACAAAGACAACTGTTACAACTATTAGGGTAATTGATTTTCCCTTAGAAACTCAGACTTTGTCAAATGAGCATATCAATGAGGTGGTTAATGAGTTGTCAAGTGCGTTGTCATAAAAAAGAAGCATAAGCAATCTTAAGGAGTTCATTGCTAAAGTTAGTTTGTTAAAAGAGCTTGCCATAGAAGGCAATATATGCAAAACATTATCAAATGAACAAGTGAATGAAGAAAAGAAAGTTGTCTTGAAGGACAATAATGATGATAAAAGTAGTAAGAAAAAAGAATGTTACAAACAGTCTATAGAGGGAGGAATCTTCATCAAGGAGCAGAAAAACATGAAAGAAGAGATAGAAGCTTCTAAGGAGGAGCAAAAAGAAGTGATTCAAATACAAGTTGATATACATGATAAGAAAATAGTCTTCATAATTCATGAGAATGGACCTTAAAATAATAATGAATAGGTTGATCTCTTTAATGTGTCCACTCTGTGGGTAAGTACAGTAAAAGAAGATCAAAATAAATTGAGAAAAAAACATAGAGAGATGAATGAAGTTAGTACTTCAGCCATACAGGCAGTCCAATGAAACTACATAGAGGGCTGCTATTTAAATAGAGTTTAAGTTTCAAATTAAATATACCAATGTATAGTTAGGAAAATATACATTGAATACAATGGAGGTCTACATCAACCACTATCCCTCCTAAACAATTCTTGGGGTTTAGGAGGGTATGAATGAATAAAAAAGGAAGAATGCTAAAGAAAAGAAGAAGATCCATTAGAAGAATTTGGAATTGATAATGACAAGTACAAGAGTAGCTTTGAAAACACATGAGTAAGAACTCATGAACAAGTCTTTTGTTCCCTGGTAGTTTTATGTAGGTGCATCATTGTACATATCTCAAATGTGTTAATTTATGGTTTTCAATACCTAATTGATCAATAAAAAGTCTTAGATAGGCTTTAGATGTGGTTTGTAGGTCATTTAGAGGTGTTTTGGACTTTCTCATCAAAATTAGGAAATTCAAATTTTTGAATTGGTTTTGAGTTGTTTGGTGAGTTGTAGTGGGTTTCAAGTGTCGTGATGCTTATGATACTTATGTGAGTGATCCTTGTGGTCTAGTAACACAATGTAAATTTATTAAATCATTATCCTACCTTTAAATATTTTAAACCATATCTTTTATCTTGATAAGTCTATTTCACTGTAGGAAAAGGGCTAGATTAAGCATGTTTGAAGAGTCATAAGTCAGTTGATGATTCCTAGGAATATGAAACTAATTTTGGACAAATGATAAGCTTCAAACCTTGAAGGAAGGAGCTAAGGATGGTAAAGACAAGGATAAATACTCATTTGTCAGCTTTTGAGATGGTTATTGTTGAAGGTTTCTTGTAAGTTGTAGGGCTGCATAGACTATATTTCAAGCTTATTTGAATAAAGAAGAGGTTTGAAATGGTTGTGAAGACATTCCATGAATTTTTTTCAACGTGAATGAACCTTATTTGATGTTATTTAATCTTGTATTCTTTTTTAATGCTTTGTTCAAGTCACAAGGCTTAAGACAAGGTTTTTGAGAATATAGTCCAAATGAGAAAGTGTGCCCTGTAGGTTTTTATAATTGATTAGGTATAAATTCCATGAAACAGAGTTAGAAAATCACATTACATATCTAACCCAACTGGAATCAAGTTTGAAAGTCTGTATAACTCCAAATAACCTATTTTCTTTGCTCTCAGCGTATGAAACTCTAATTTAGTGTTTAACTCACTAAAATTGCCATAAAACCTAAGTGAACCATCCAATCTTGTTCAAAATTGGTAGTTAGCTAGTTAAGGACCTCCTTTGCATGAACCAATTGGTTTCAAGTCTTTATAGCATGAAAAAATATAGAAGACTATTATTTTGTAGGTCTAATGGGGCCTAAAACATGGCTCTAAGTACAATTTTTTAAGCCTTTCTTTGAATCAAGTACTTAAGAGTCTAGAAAGGGTTCATTGAGTTTGTGTAATTGGAAACATGTTTGAAATATCTCAAAATTTTGAATTCTAATGTAATTATAGAGCAAATAACATAATACAAACTTGTAGGTAGGCCTAAACAGGGCTAAAAGGCAATTTTGTCATCTTTCTTGAGAAACCAATTGGTAAAAGGGCCTAGAACTTGTCATTTATTATGAATATCATGTGGATGGATGGATGATGTTTTCCTAATGGTCTTAAAAGGTTATTTTGTGATATTAGGACAAAATAAGAACAAGAAGACCTAAAGACAAAATAACAAACCGGTAGTGTAACTAGTCTTATTAAAAGACCAAGATCTTTTAAAGAGTTTAGACCATATAGGCTTTCACCTACACCATTTCCTCTCATGATGATGTGGGTGTCTATATACCTCATTTTTTTTTTAATACTTTTACCTTATCAACATTTTATTCTTCCTCTTCCACCTTTTCATTTGGTGGTTCATTTATCTCTTGAGTAAATTCAATGTTCTTCTCTGCTCGTAATTTTTCTTCATCTATGTCTTCATCTGAATTTTCCTTATGCTCTTTTTCGTCCACTTCAATCTCATCCTCAGACTCTACCTTGATGTTATTTGTGCCTTTCCAACTATGATATTTTAGAAAGTGACCTCTTTCCTATACCAAAACTTCATGAACTTCTTCTAAACGGTAATAATGATTGTGCCCACAGTCTCTAACCATGGATATCTAAGAACTACATCCACTCCATCCATATCCAAAACATAAACATATGAATGCAAAACATATTTTTCCATAGTGATTTTTTAACCTTCAAAAAGCTGAATATTCTTAACATCTATTTGAGCATTTTTGATATTCTTTGTTTGAACATGTAGATGTTGAGCCACCTCCATGTTGATGAAGTTATACTTAATGCTAGGGTTTATGGATGCAATGACCTTCTTTGGAATGCATCTATGAGACTAAAAAATTAAATTTGATTTATTTGAAGCCAAATTATTCAAACCCTTATCATCCAATCCTTCTTCCTCTTCAAAATCCTCTACCTCTCCTTGTGCACCATTTGTATCTTCCTCATTATCAACAATATGCTCTATTTTTTCTTCTTTATCACCTAAATGATCTTTCTTGTTGTCCTTATTTTCTTCTGTTGATTTTTCATCTACATTCTCTTCTTCTTTTTCATTTTCATCATTTTAAGCTTCTTTGTCCTATTGATCTAGGAAAACTTATACCATTTCATCCCACAAAAACTTCTATCATTTTAATCCTAGCTCATTCCACCAAAATGTTACAAGAGCATAAATAAAATTTTGGAAATGTCTTTGCCACCAATTTTTTTGAACATTATAATTCTTAAAAAGGAGCCACCATTCTCTAGCATCAATATCACTCTCCCTTGAAAATACTTGTAACTCGATGATCCACAAAAAAATTAGGGTTAATATAAAACCCTAAAATTGCAATAACTCATTTGAAATTGATCTAAATAGTCTAAAATTTTTATTGTAACTTTCATGTATGATATTTCAACTTTAGTGAAATTTTTATTAAAAAAATCCTTTTTTTTGGCTTGTAGAGTGAATCTATGAAAACTCATAAAATCGTGATAACTCTCAGAAAATGTGTGAAAAAATTCCAAAATTTTGATTGCAGCGCTCTTATATGCTAATAATAAATCAGTAAAAAAATAACATAAAATTTCTAAAATTTCATTAAATATGATGAATTCATTACAACCTTAGAATAGCAAAAACTCCATCAAAACTAATCATAAAATCTCAGATCTTTTACTATGACTCCCTTGAAATATTATTCAACATTAGAAAAATTTTGTAGAAAATTTTACAACAAATGAAAGATATAAGTGATTCTCCAAAATTAGTGTTTCACCCATAATATTTATCGAAATCGATGCTCTGATTGCACTTGTTAATATCCACACTTATAGTAATTAAAAATATATAAAATATAATGTAAATTAACACAACACAATAGATATTGATGGTCTAAGATGCTCAAATATTCAGTATATGCATAAATAGAATAATTACCCTTACAGTAGGGAAACACCATACAATACTCTTTTAGGAAGGAAGAATTCTACAATGTCACTTTGAGGGGACAACCTCCAATATCATTCTATCAAATAGAAGAATCAACATTTACTTGATTGATTGATTATAATATTCACCTTCTTTATATAGACCTCTAATTAACTAACAAAAGATGAGTAACCTCCTAATCTTAGTGTAGGTCGACTCTTTACCCAATATAATATTTTCATAAGTTACTCATCTAGCCTATATAATGACCCATAAAACTAACATAGGGGAATGTGTGCCACATGTCGACATCTTCATCGACCCATATACATTAATATATCATATTATTAAGTACATAACATTTGACTTGCAAGTTATTTCATATAGTCATTAATTTGGTTATCTTGTTAACATTTTTCATGATATGTTTCCTAAAAGTTGCAATACTTTCAACCCTATCTTGTTCATCTATGCAAGCTTGTTGATCATGATCTATTTCACATGCATTGTCAATTTGAGAGCCATTCATAACATTTTCATTCAAAATTCCATCATTATCATTCACAATAGAAAGCACCATTTTTGGAGCAATATAACCTAGATTTTTGGATTCCATTTACTTTTTCAATCAAGACCTAGAATTAACCAAATGAATTTCAATAAAATCAAAGACTTGAAATTAATCCTAACACTCTTCTTAGGGTAAGAGCACAAAGTTAGGGGACAAAAAGGGGTCTACCAATGGATATGTTTTTTCTTGAGAATTGAAAAATCTCAACTTCTATATAGATTATTTGAGATGGATACACTCAAAATTTTAAGATGGTATAAAATCATGAATTATAGAATTTCAAGTTTAATTTTCAAAACACATATTTTTAAAAAAATAGTCAAGTATAAGTAGATCAAACATCTAAAATTTAAAGAGAAACTCATTTTTTAGGAAAACATAGTAGATAGTCCTTCGTATTATGCAACCTTTTTATAACAAAGTTTAGAATTTTTTGAAACTTTATTTTAAAAGTTTAGATTAAATCATCTAGTTTATGACTTAGATTTTTTTTTAAAAATTAATGAATATATATTTTTATTAATTTTATAAGTAAATAGATTTTGAAAACTGACAAAAAAATGGATAAATGTTCGTACAACCTCCATAGCTACCTTAAAAAATGATTTTTTTTTTTTGAATGCATATAGAATTACACCTAGTTTATTACCATATATTTTTTTTTGCATTTAGATCAACAAAAAAAAATACTTAAACATATATAGGCATGTTTATTTATGACATATAGTGTCCAAAAAATATCATAGATAGAAACCTTCAAATAGTCAAAAACAAAAAAAACATACATTTGGAAAGAGGAGAGCATGTTCATCATGGTAATAATTTTATGAATTTTCTCATTGAAATTTGAAATGTATTTGTTGATGGAAGTTGAATTTTATTGTTTTTCTCAAAACTCTTAGATTCAGCTATGTTGACAAGCCCAACCCTTCAGCTCAAGAATCTAAACCATTTCCAAGACAAAAGGCTTAGTTTTTTGAATTCAAAATAAACATATCACATACACATTATAACGTATATGCATTCCTTTCACATTACATTAAAAAGTATAAAATATCTATTGGAAGGGATATTGATTTTGTTCCATGCAATTTGAAAAGAAAATACACGCGTTCCTTTCACATTGAAGTAAAAAGCAAAAAAGATATATTGAAATAGCCATCTAATTTATAAGTGCAATGTGAAAGGAAAACATACACGCTATAACCTGTACAAATTATCTTCACATTGCACAAAAAAACATAAAATATCTATTATAAGGGGTAGATGGTTTACTAAAATAAATGTTTCTTATACTTTAAATTTATTTGTAGTAAATATAATAAATTAGGGTCACTTTGTATTTGATAGAGTTGGTCTCATAATTGCATGCTTTACGATGTGGAAGATAATTTTTCAAGATCTAATTTGGTTAGTACTTAAACATTTTCAAGGTCTTAATATTGAATCTATGGATTTTAGGGCATACCTTCTGCAATTGATGTTTATTTTTTGTAAATATATAGTCATTTTTTAGGTTTTTATACCTTCTGAATTACTTTATAACATTTCTAGGAGTCTTAAATTTGTCAAAATTAAATTTTACAAACCACTCACTTTGAACTCAAGCCAAAGTGATGTGATTGGGGCAGCATAGATCACATTGATGACCTATGCATATCAAACGAATACTTTATGTTAATTTTATTTGATCATTATCCATACCTCATACCTAATCACTTTTTCATCACCTCTTATCACTCTCTCCCCGTTCCTCATTATCTCTAATTATATTTAATCACTCCATCGTCTTTAATCACTCTCTCATTGACCCTCATCATCCCTAATCACTCTATCACCCTAATCACTCCCTCCTTATCCTTAATAATCCATAATCATTCCATCCCCATCCCTCATTATCCTTAATCATTCCCTCATTGACCCTCACCATTCCTCATCATCTCTATTCACTCTGTCATCATCCATAATCACTCTCTCATTGACTGTTGTCGTCCCTCATCATCTCTAATCACTCATTCATCATCCCTCATTATACCTAATCACTCCCCACCTCATCCATCATAATCCCTAATCACTCCTTCCACGTCCTCATTGACCACCACCATCCCTCATCCTCCTTAATCACTCCCTTATCATCCCTAATCACTCTTTTATTGAACCTTACCATCGTTCATCATCCTTAATGATTCCCTCATCATCCTTTATCATCCCTATTCACTCCCTCATCTCTCATCATCCCTAATCACTCCCTTGATACCTTGATAGTAGGTGCAATGGCTTCATGCTTGTGTCTTTTTGGCTTATGTTTCAATTCTAAATTTTGCTCACTCAAATAAGGCCCAAAAAAACTCTTATTTCATTCATCCTATTTCACTCAAATAAGGAACTCATAAATATCATCTGATTGTCTAGTGGGACTCATATATATATATATATATATATATATATATATATATATATATATATATATATATATATATATATGTCGATCTACGCCTAAACCATAGAAAGAGAGTGTATCTAAAGCCTGGGGATAGAATAAATATGCAAACAAGTGAGCGAAGCGTGGGATGAAATTGTATCAATTACATTATATATATGAGATTTGGGCATCTAAGACCCCTTCATGTCAATTTTACTTGTAGTTAGGTCCCTTATAGGCTAAAAGTGACACAAAAACACTATATCCACTTATGATCAAAGTAAATCCAAATAATGGGCCCACCACACTAATGCAACACATACATAATGAAGTCCATTCAATGATGTCAAGTGGTTGAAACCAACTATTGTAATACTAGGGTAGAAATTAACCATCACATCATGTTACCCACACTTGGATTTTATTATGCATCATATCAACATCATTAAATATGTATAAAGATGACATCGATATATTCTATGATATGGATATGTACTGCATCACACAAATCATTCATACCATATTTCACATTGTGCACATTGGGTCACTCCCTCCAATACCTTTATAGATCAAGAAGCAAACTTTCCTTACTAAATAAGAATTTGTTCTAGAAAGGGAAAGCATGTAGGATAAGATGAAGATATATATTAGGAATCAAGCTTCCCTTTCCTTATTGGTTGGGCATAGCTAAGTAGCTAGGGTAAGAACAAGGCTATATATCGAAAAGCAAGCTTCACTTGACATCTATGTATTAATCCAGAAGCAAAGCAAATCTAGATATGAGGTAGACAAACTTCCCTTAATAGTTATGCCTTACTCCCTTACTATATATAGAAAAGGCAGTGTTCCCTTGATATGTTATATTAGGTAAAACAATGCTAGTTATCAAGAAGAAAAGATTCTCTTGTCTTACTCCTTGGCACATATGAAGTAATTAGGGCAAATGGTAGGATAAAATTGTATTAATTTCATATATAGATTTGGACTTAGGTATATAAGAATCCAATTTTATATATATATATATATATATATATATATATATATATATATATATATATATATATATATATATATATATATATATAAGGGTGACTAGAGACTAGTTGAGAATTATAATCCCAATCCCATATTTGACCTCTCATTTTCTCTATATGTCATTAAGAGTGTGTCCATAGTAGACTGGATTGCTAGATAGATAGATAGGTGGTCACTAATATGATAGAGTGTGTTCCAATCTAGTAGTTGGTAGAATGTGTTTCCCAACCCAACTCAATCTATACCAAACTTGATCTTTGAAGGGAATGAAAGGCATATGCCTTAATCTAATGTATCAAGTAGGAGAACTACTTATAGCTTGGGCATGGCCAGGTGGGCCCTAAAGGCCAAACTAGGGCCCTATTATACTCTGAGTATGCCTGGTCCCCAATAAAATATATCAAAAGATAATACAAGAATGGGGCCCCCACCATAGCTATATTGGGGTCATAATTTTGAAGGTCCTAGCCTGATCTTAAACTTTCCCTACTTGATATATTAAGGTAATAGAAACTTTCCCTACCTAATCCATCTATGCCAAGGAGTAAGAAAAGGGAAGCTTGCATTTTTGATATCTAGTTTTTCTTCACCTAATAGCTTTTCTCATCCCTAATCACTCTCTTCAATACCTTTATAGTGGTTTTAGTGGCTTTCTTCTTGTGTCTGATCATCTCTAGTCACTTATTTCTCTTTATTGGTTAGAAAGCCCCCTCCTTTCAAGATATGACTCAAGCATTGCCCCCTCATCTAAAACATGTGTTTTAGTGCCCATTAAATAACTGCACACATTGGGTAGAGAAGGTCACCCAAATAATAGATATTACCCCCTTTATATAGATACAATACAATACTTTTTCATTGTTACTCATCATTCTTGATCATTCCTTCATTGACCCTCATTATCTCTAATCACTCCCTCATCGACCCTCATCATCCATAGTCAGTTCCTCATCATCCTTCATCATCTTTAATCACTCCCTCCTTATCACTTATCATCCATAATCACTCCCTCATTGACCCTCATCATCCCTAATCACTCTTAACTCATCCCTCATTCCTAATCACCCCCTACACTATATTTATGGTGGGTGCAATGGAATTTTGTTTGTGATCGATCATCCAGAGTCACTCCTTTCTCTAAATAGGTTAGAATGCCCCATATTTTTTTAAGACATGCCTTGGGTATTAAATAGGATATTCATTAGGTATCAAGTATTAAAGATATGGTCAGGTAAGATATATACAGTCAAGATTAGATATGGGTATTCAAGATCAATATATAGCTTTGGTATTTCATTGAGTAGTGAATACTAATGTAGGTATAGAAATAAGGATAGGTGGATAAGGCATACTCAAGTACAAGAAGGTAGGTAAGACATAGTCAAGATCAAGATATGGCTCGAGTATTTAGGTAAGACATACTCAATATCAAGATATAGCTCATATATTCAATTGGGTAGGGCATAATCAAGTACATAAATTAGGTAAAGTAGGTAGGGTATACTCAATGGTATAAATCTATTTCATACATAACATGATTTGAAACTTTATTTCTCATTTTATCTATTGGGAAGCAAGCTTCCCTTACTAACAATAGAAGCTAAGTAGGTAGGGCATAGCTAAGTAGGTAGGGAAAAAATATATGCAAGCTATAGATCGAGAAGCAAGCTTCACTTGATAGCTAAGAATTTATTTTAGAAATGGAAAGTAGGTATGACAAGAACAAAGTTATATATAGGGAAGGAAGCTTTCCTTGCCTTATCGGGTAGGGCATAGCTAAGGAGGTAGGGTAAGAACAAAGCTATCTATCAGAAATTAAGCTTCCTTTAATAGTCATGCCTTAATCCATAAGCAAAGCAAAGCTAAATACCAAGAAGACACTTCCCTTGAAATTTGTGCCTTATTATCCATCGAGAAGGAAATCTTCCCTTGATATGTTATTAGGTGAAGTAAAGTTAAATATCTAAAATGCAAGCTTCCCTTGCCTTGCTGTTTAGCATAGATGAAGTAGGTAGGAAAAGATTCCATTGCCTTAACAGGTAGGGAAAGTTTGAGATCAGGTTAGGGCCTTCAGATTGGTTCCCCCTATATATATATATATATATATATATATATATATATATATATATATATATATATATATATATATATATGGCAAGGCCCCCATTCCTATGTTGTCATTTGATATAATATATTGGGGAATGGTGAATACTCAAAGTATGCCAAGGCCCCAGTATGGCCTTTAAGGCCCACTGGGCCATGTCCAAGCTCGAAGTGGCCCCTTATTGATATACTAAATTAAGGCATATAAACTTGATTCCATTTTTATATCAAGTTGGGTATAAATCAGGTTGAGCTTGGAAACATACTCTATTAGCTACCAGATTGAAATACACTACCAGATTGGTGACCACCTATCTATCTATCTGGCAATCTGGCCTACTATGGATAAATAGTCAACTATGGGGTTCGGATTGGAATTCTCAACTAGTATTTATTCGCCCCTATCTATATAGATATAAATTTGGATTCTCAACACTGGGATTGGGATTCTTAGATGCCCTAATCCCAATTTATATAGGTAAGTAATACAATTTCATCCCATCCTTTCATCGATTTCTTACCTATTTATTCTAGTTTGAGGCTTTGGATACACACTCTCTCTATGGTCTGGACATGGATCACCATATATATCTCTGAATCCCACCAGAAAATCAAATAATATCTCTGAGTTCCTTATTTGAATGAAAGAGGATGAGTGAAAGAAGAGTCTATTTGGGACATATTTGAGTGAGTAAATTTTGGAATTGGAAAATAAGTTAATCAGTCATAAGTAGGAAGCTACTGCACCCACCATAAAGGTATTAGACAACGTGATTAAGGATGAGGAGGGACAAGGAGGGAGTGAGTAAAGATGATGAGGGAAGGTTAGGGATTCATTAGGGATGATGAGATTTAATGAGGGAGTGATCAGGGAGGATGAAGAATGGTTAGGGTCACTTAAGGAGTAATTAAGGACAATGAGGGATGATGAATGAGTGATTGGGTATGATGAGGGATGATAAAGTAATGATTAGGGATGATGAATATCAATGAGGGAGTGATTAAGGATGACGAGGGATGATGAGAGATGATGAAGCAGTGATTAGAGATGATGAGGGATGATGAGTGTTAATGAGGAAGTGATTAGGGAAGATAGAGTGATTAGGGATGATGAGGGATGGCGAGGGTTAATGAGGGTGTGATTAGGGACGAAGAGGGATGAGGAATGAGTGATTAGGGATGATGAAGTAGTGATTATAGATGGTGAAGGGTCAATGAGTAAGTGATTAGGGATCATGAAGGAGTGATTAAAGATGATGAAAGATTGTGAGGGTCAACAAGGGATTGATTAAAGATGATGAAGGATGGGGAGGGAATGATTAGAGATGATAAAGGATGATGAAGTAGTGATTAAGGATGGTGAGAGTCAATGAGAGAGTGATTAGGGAGGATGAGGGAGTGATTAAGGATGATGAGGGATGGTGAGGGTCAATGAGGGAGTAATTAGGGATGATGAGGGATGAGAAAGGAGTGATTAGGGATGATGAGGGGTGATGAAGTAGTGATTAGGGATGATGAGGGATGGTGAAGGGTTAATGAGAGTGATTAGGGATGATAAGAGAGTGATTAGATATGATGAGGGATGGTAAGGGTCAATGAGGAGTGATTAGGGACATTGAGGGGTGAGGAGAGAGTGATTAGAGATGATAATGAGTGATAAAGCAATGATTATGGATGATGAGGGATGGTGAAAGGTAATGAGGGAGTGATTAAGGATGATGAGGGAGTGATTAGAGATGATGAGGGATGTGACTATCAATGGAGTGATTAGAGATGATGAGAGAGTGATCAAAGATTATGAAGGATGATGAGGGTCAATGAGGGAAAGGTTAGGGATGATGAACGATGAGGAGGGAGTGATTAGAGATAATGAAGTAGTGATTAGAGATGACAAAGCAGTGATTAGGGATGATGAGGGATGGTGAGGGTCAATGAGGGAGTGATTACGGATAATGAGAGATAAGGAAAGAGTGATTAGGGATGATAATGAATGAGGAGAAAGTGATTAAGGATGAGGGAGGGACGATGAGCAAGTAAAATTAACACAAAGTGGTTGTTTGATATTTGCAAGTCATCAATGTGACCTATGTTGTTCAAATTACACAAGTTTGGCTTGAGTTTAAAGTGAGTGGTTTGTAAACTTGAATTGGATAAACTTAGGACTCATAGAAATTCTAGGAAGTAATCTAAACGGCACAAAAACTTAAAAATTGACTATATGTTTACCAAAAATAGACATCAATTACAAAAGTTATGCCTTGAAATCTCTATGTTCAATATCGAGACATTTATAATGCCTAAGTACTGACCAGATTAGATTTTAAGAAACTATCTTTGACATCGTAAGGCATGTAGTTATGCCTCTAACTCTATTAGATGTAGAGTGACCATAATTTCTTATAATTACTAAAATAAATTTAAAGTATAAGGAATATAAATTTATAACTTATACTCATTGTGTTCACTAAACATAATGCATAGGCGTTATAACACATGTATGTTATATTTACTAAACATAGCGCATACACATTTAAGTTTGGTATTCTCGAGCCTAGTTTTAAATAATGCATATGTATTATAAACATTATGCGTACACATTATAGTAAATGTCCATGGAATTATCCTCCATCTCCATACACTTGCTCCTTATCCTCCATCTCCATACACTTGCTCCTTATTTTGATTTCATACAAAGAGATCAAACATTTAACACATACTCAATGTAAGCGTCCTAGGGTTTGAAACTTAAAGTACAAGAAACATAAATGTAACAATATAAATGTAAACTTATACTTAACATTTATTTTAGTATACCATCTACCCCTTTTAATAGATCTTTCCTACCTTTTTTGTGCAATGTGAAGATAATGTGTACATGTTATAATGTGTACGCATTATGTTCACTAAACATAACACATACATGTTAGATTCACTAAATATAATGTGTTTGTGTTGTGTTCACTAAACATAATGTGTACGCATATGGTAAATGTCCACAAAATTCTCCTCCAACTCTATGCACTTATCCCTTATTTGTATCCTTATTTAAAACTTGGTTCGGGAATACTGAATCTAAATATGTACGCATTATGTTATGTTATGATGGCATAAAAAGAGATAAAACATTTAACACATACTCAATGCAAACATCATAGGGTTTGAAAAATTATATATAAAATGAACCTAAGTTTGAAATGAAAGACAAAGGAGATAGGTCTAATAAATATGAAAGAATGCAATGGAACAAGCCCTAGAAAAATTAGATAAATTCAAATTTCCCATAAGGAACATGATATAATAATAGAAAGGGGTGTAAGAGAGCACAGGTTCACCAAAAATATATTATGCATATATGGATTTCAATCAAATTACAATACAAATATCAAGATATTTTAAACTAGGCTTAAAATAGATGTAAAACAATAAATTGGACCTATTTAATTTTCAAACCGAAAGAACTAAAGAATAATGGAAGATTTAGAGATATATCTTGAATATCGAAAGATTACGTGGTTGTCCTTATAATATGACAGCAAAAAATAATGCTCAACAGTTAACAATAGATGACTTGAAAAAATTGGAAAATGTTATACGAATCATCAAGTTCTAAACCTAGCAAGTTCCTGGCAAAAGTTAGGAAAGTAAAATTTATTTTCACGTATGTGTTCCTTTCATCCAAGCCTCCAAAAACCTGGTTTAGTTTTCTACACCTTTGTTTAGATTGTTAGGAAAATAGACTTTTTTTTACCCCAATTGGGTAACTAGATATGAAAAGTACAAGGAAAATGATGTGTTTTGAGACGTGTTACACTTAGCTTGATTCAAGCTTCTAAACATTTGTACAAAATCGAGAACACTCCAATCATTGAAGTAATTCACCAGCTAGGAAAATCAGTGCAATGCAATGTATTGCTAGCATGAACTTTAGTGTTACAATGAATGCTCTTAAAAATTTCTTGATTTCTCTGGATGCTCAATAGATTCTTGTGAACGACAATGAATTCTTTCTACAATGTTAGATGTTTTTCAAATAATTTCTTGATGAATTTCATATGCCTAATTACACTAAGGTGCTTGTGAATTTATATGACATAAATTCAAATTAACAACCTTTTAGTGTGCAAATCGACATCAAACAATCGCAACAATGAAACAAATAAGGGTCACATGGGATGAGTGACAGGACCCAAAATCTCCTTGTGAGGACCATACAATGACACCCCAAACATGTTTGAAGTGCAAGTGCATACTTCAAACTAGTATGAAGTGTGATATCACACTTCGTACAATAGAATCTTTAGAGCGTAACTACATGATCCAAACAAGTATGGAGTGTGATATCATGCTTTGTACAAAGAAGGCATAATGCAATCAAACCTAGAGGAGAGGAAGATGACAAATGGAAGACATTAGGAAAATATGTAGGGACCACATAAAATAAATAAATGTGCCAATATTGTCTAGTTTAAATGAAGATTCAAGTAGTACACAAGCATCCTAGAAATGTGCAATTTAACGACTAATAAATGACTAGGGATAATTATTGGGTGTCTATAGTTGGATGAGTTATTCCTTACTACTCTATTGCATTTCAACAAATTTGAGACTATCTTACATTATTTCCTTCCATATATCATTTTGCAACGTAAGTTATACCACCTCTACTTGCAAGAGACCTTTTTAAATTATTATTGAAAAAGCTTGCAAAAGACATTTAATTTTATACATCTAACAATAGATGTCCCACAATTTCCTAGTGTATTCAATTGACTCTTTTACTAAATACCTATTCATTTCCACTAAGATCCTCGTCCATGTATTTTCCCTTACCTCCAAGTCTTTTTGGGGGATGATCATCTTTTCCATTTGTAAAATTTATTCCATAAGCTTGTCGATTTCAATTTTCATGTTTTTATTTTATTTTATTGTTTGCAATTATAACACTACTCTTTAGTTTCTCTTTATTTACTTCCAATTACTCATTTAAATACATTAAGGGAAATGATCCAATCATTGTGCATTAAGTTAAGAGGTACATATAGCCACGTAAACACAATATAATAATAATTATTTTTAAATGTCAATAGATTATGATTTCTCAATGTCACTAATTTCGTTTTGGGCATTTAAATTATGTAAAAGACACTTTTTTTAAAGTATTTAAAGCAAGTAATTTTAAATACAAAGAAAATTAAGGTGGGGCATTACTAGAGGATTAAGTTATGTTTTTGATATTTTACTTATATGCCATCATTTGATTGCCTAATTATTTAATTGGACTTCTTGTGATGGCTAATTTCTATTCAAAATTTAGTTATAAAAGTTACCTATTGACTTTTATTTAAAAAATTAATAGTGTTTTACTTTACATATACATTCCCAACCATTTGTCCATGCACAATGTCTAGGTCCTCTCCCTTTGGTCCTACTTCTAGATATTTTAAAATGTCACCACATTATCATTGAATTTTGACATATTGTTGGTGAGCCAATTTAAAACATCTTCATTTGTCTTCTGGATTTTGTACCTTGCGCACCATTATCCATGTAGATAAATTTCCATTTTCTTCATTAATTTCCCAATGAAAATAGAAATCTACAATCTTTTCAAATTCAAAGGATCCTCGCATTACTTTATCTTCATTGCCATTGTCCTTTATGTATTGGAACACAACTTCTATTCTTGGGATCCCATCGCGGCAAAGCATTGCACTAGGGTCTAACTAAACCACTACTTTTAAAGGAATTTTAAGCACATATTTGAGAACTAATAGCTTCTCCAATCTTACCCTTATTGGCAGTTGAATCCTCTATGTAATCAAGGGGCCTCTTTAGAAATTTAAGAGTTCCCTACCACACTAAGGGATCCAAGTTGAATTTTTGTTTTTCATGAACAACATCTTGATGATGAAATAATCTCTTTTCCCTTATTTCCTCTCCTAACATTAGATCTCTATATTCCATATCCCACATAACTCTATGATCAATTTCAAAATATTCATCTTATTCATCATCGACCTCCTACAGGTTTGGAGCTACTTTTTCCATATTCTCCATCATCATCAATATTCTAATAATGGGGTCCTTTGTTTCAAATAATGTGCCTTTATAGTATGCATTTAACTTTTTCTTTATTTCATATTCACCCAATACCTTCCACATTTATTCTTTTGGGATCCAAATTCTATTTTCTTACAGAACTTACATATATAGGTTCTCCAAAATTGGTGATTGTTTGGGTGAATAATGCAGGGGCATCTGAAAATTCAAGCAATCTTACATCGTCCAAAAGATACCTTATGTGTTTGTGGGCTTCTCATAGTCGAAGCCAACCTAGATGGACTCAAACACACTTTAAGAAGCCCCTGGAAGGAAGGAGTAGTTTTGTCATGAGATAGAGATGATAAAAACTCTAGTTAATGCAAGTCTATGTTAATCAACAGTTACTTAGTCACCACTCTGCAAGAAGTGATGGCTTTGTCTATGGTAGTTACAAATGCCTAGTAATGGCCCATAAACATTCAAGTGCTAATTTTGAGTATTTTCAAGATTCGTAAGGATCACAAGAGTCATTCAATAGGGAACAAAAAAGGAGGGGATCGAGAACATGAAGATCGAAGTTGGAGGAGATCTTTCAAGTGAGTGTACGTGCTTGAGGAGGAAGCTTAGAGTAGCAAAGGGTACCATTCAATCTAGGAAAAAATTGAGTATCATTCTTCCCTTTTGTTGTAGTCAATAAGGAGAGTGAGTGTGCATGTGTAATTTATGTATCTCCTCAAGAAATATGAATAAAAGCATGTGTTTTGGTTTCCAGTCTCATATTTTGTGTTTGTGTACTGTGGAAGGTTGCAAATCTAGGTTTTACTTCATTAGGCCCCTATCCTTGACTGTATCAATAAGTATAAGAGCAATGTTAAATATTTGGGACAAGTAGAAGTTGAGTGTTCTCCAACTTGTGTGAGTGCATAAAGAACAAGGACTTTAAACATTGGTCTAGAGGAGTGTGTGGCCTACATAGGCCTACAAATAAGCTATCGAAACAATAGGTTGAGGTTGTGAGAGATTCTAGATGCCTCCAAGAAGAGTGGGAAGAATCAGATCAGTGTTTGTCAATATGGCAGGAAGGTTAGATGTGATTGTGGAGATGTTAAGGGTTATGCAGACTAGATTAATTGTTGTTGAGGAAGATAGAAGAAGGGGATTTGTCCCAAGGGATGATGTGAGTGATGTATTACATGAATAGTTAGGAGGAGAATATGTGGGAGTAGTCATTGAGTGGTTGGATGAAAGGAGAAGATAGGCTTGTTAAAGCTATATAAAAAATTTGAAGAGGAGCCAAGATGAAAATTCCATGTTTTTCAAGAACATTAAACATCACAACATCGATTGATTGGCTCAATGAGATGAAGAGTATATCAAAATTGATAAAGTGGATGACCAGATGAAGGTTGAAAGGCCATGTAACTCTATATGTGGGAAAGTGAAAGAAAAGAGGAATAGGAATAAGGACACAATTATCTGTTGGGAACGGATAGTTGCAAAGCTGAAAAAGTAAATTTGTACCTAAAAGAGTATCAGTTGAATTTGTTGAAGAGGCTAAAATACTTGAAACAAAAGGCATTGAATGGGAATGAGTACACAGAGGAGTTCTAAAAAATCATAATTTAGATTGGTCATAGTAATATGAACAAAGAAAAGTTGGCAAGATACATCAATGGGCTACAGTTGAGTATACAAGATGAAATCGGCCTAGTGAGGTTGCATACAGTGGAAGAAGCATATCAATATGCTTTATGAGAAAGAGAAGTTCTTTAGAAGGCAACAAAGTGCAATAAGAGGAAGAGGGAAGTTCAATAGTGGTAGAGGGAAACCACCTGTGAAGCTAATCATAAGTGAAATGGGTTAGGATCTAACACTTACCAAGTGTCAGGTCAACAAGCAAGAGGAGGAGCCACCTCTACAAGAGGAAGGGACAATTATGGATGAGGAAGGGGAAGAGTGTTAAATGGAACGTGTTATAGGTGTAGGGACTTTGGGCATTGTGCTTTTGAGTGTCCTCATGCTCAATGTGATGGTGGGATAAGAAGAAATGAGTGAAGTGTGTAATTTGCACAAGCGAAAGTAAAATCTGTAGCATCACCTGAGTTCATGAAGGAGCCAAAAAAAGGGGGATATTTCTATAGCAAGGAGAGTCTTGAAGATTGAGAAGGAACAAAGGGAATGTCAAAGGATCCATATTTTCAGAAGCAAGTGTAATACAAAAGTTAAGTAGTTGCAAAGTTGTGGTTGATAGTGGAAGTTGTGGTAATTTAGTGTTCACTAAAATGGTTAATAAGCTGAACTTGGTGTGCACCCAAAGCCATATATAGTGTCTTGGTTATAAAAGGGGAATGGTGATATTATGAGGAGTGTTGTGAAGTGGAAGTGCAACCAAAAGTATAAAGGGACAAGGTTTTATGTGATGTTCTACCCATGGATGTATGCCATGTTTTATTAGCGAGACCATGGCAACTTGATAGTGAGATGTTATATGATGGAAGAGCTAACACTGTGAGTGTTAAGAAGGACGATCAGAGTTACATCCTTAGTGCTTTGAAGGGAAGGGAAGACAAAAAAGAGCACAAGAATCATCTTGTGATGCATGTTTATAAATGTGTGTTGATCTAGGAAGGGATAGATGGCTCTCTGTTGTCCAAAAGAGGAACAAATGAAGATAAAGAGTTGTCTATATAAATTGAGAGGAAGGAAGATCAACCAAGATCGTCATCAGTTTAGATGTGTACAACAGAAAGGGATGAGGTGATGAGATTTGGTAGGGAAGGTCAACTCAATGTTAGTGGGGGTTGGGATGAGATAGTGTGGAACTTATTTGGTGGATGAAGATGATTCACGATGCATCAAAATGACTAGAAAATATGGTGCTACATCATAATGTGGAAAGGCATCATGTGGCTTTACCCTTGACATCAAAGGGTTGGTTCAACTAGCTAGCCCAAATTTGTGAACACTATGCTCACAAAAATTTCCCTCGTTTTGTGTTTGTGAGCTTCTAATAGTGAAAGGCAACCTAAATGGACTCAATCACACTTTAACAAGTTCATGGAAGGAAGAATAAATGGTTTTAGATCATAAGACGAGTGATTTTTGTCTCATGACAAAACCCTTTAGGGAATTACGTTCAAAGTGGTGGCTATGCTCGTGATAATTACAGATAAATAATGATGGCCTAAAAACATTCAAGTGCTCATTTTGAACATTTTCAAGATTCACGAGGATCCTAAGAGTCAATTCATGGGGCATAGAAGAGGAGGGAACACTTAGCAGAAGGCAAATTGAAGTTGAAGATCTTCCACGTAAGTGTAGGTGCATGAGGAGGGAGATTAGAAGTGCAAAGTGTCATGTTCAGTCCAAGAAGCGACTATGTAGCATTCTTCCTTTGTGTTGTAGTCATAAGGAGAGTGAGTGAGTGTGCGTGCATGCACATATGTGTAATCTTTGTATCTTCTCAAGAAGTATCAATAAAAGTGTGTTTTGGTTTCTAGTCTCATATTATGTGTTTGTGTATTGTGAAATGTTGCAAGGACCAAGTTGTCCTTCATTGGACCCCTTATCTTTGACTACATCAATGACCAATGTTGAACAAATGTGATAAGATTCTATTGTTTGTTTAATTTGTTGATTGATTTACACCACACTGGAAAGATAGTTGAATGATGAGTTTGGACACTTATCATTTCCTTCAAAAAAGGCTTATAAATTTTGACTAAGGAGTTATGTTTATCCACCAGTTGTCATTATACAATATTTGGAGCCCTCACAAACACACAAATTTGTTATTTAATGTGTGATGTGTGGATCTATCAGTCAATAAAATTGATTACAATACAAACTCATTTGCTTGTAATATTCTTTTTCATCCTTATTTTGTATGATCATTGCAAGTGAACACAACACTAGATGTGGTACTGAATGAGGTATTGCTTGTGATGATGAGCGCTATGCCGCCTACATATTGTTCCAGTTTGACCTTTGTTTCTTTTATTTGTTCAGCTCCCATGAACTTGTATCTTCTTGATGTAATTTCTCCTGATTTCTCTTAAAACCTCTTGTGTTCCTCCTCTGAGGTAATGGCTGTTTTGAAATCATTGCAGATTGGGTTTCATGGCCTCTTGTAGTCTTTTACACTTTGGCAGGTTGTTCTTGGGTTTGCTTCTTTACGTTTCACAATATCACCTTTGCTCCTATGGTGCTTGTACCAGCCTCTTGAGTTTCTTCTTCATCTCTTGAATGTGTTTCTATTGTGATACCTAATTCTCCTCTTTGCTACTTCATCTTGTAGTCTATTACACTTTGGCATGTTGTTATTGGGTTTGTTTCTTTACCTCTCACAATATCACCTTTACTCTTATAGTGTTTGTACCAGCATCTTGAGTTTCTTCTTCATCACTTGAACATGTTTCTATTGTGATACATAATTCTCCTCTACCACTTCATCTTGTAGTCTTTTATGCTTTGCAAGGTTACTCTTTACCTTTCACAATATCACCTTTGCTCATGTAGTGCTTGTACCAGCCTCTCGAGTTTCTTCTTCATCACTTGAATGTGTTTCTATTTTGATATCCAGTTTTCCTCTTTGCCACTTTATCTTGAGGTGTAACTTTATCACAATTGTTAGAAAATCCAATTCGACAGGTTCTAACTTCTAACACTGCCTACCTTCAATCTGATGATTGTGAAACTTGGCCCTAGTTCAACTATGACTTATCTGAGTTATTTACATTTCATAGTATTGAGGGAAGATGGACATTGCCAGTGTAGGTTGAATCCATTGTCTACTTACCTAATTGTATTGGGATGGAGACGACCACCTCATCATAATTGCCAACTATTTGTTGTAGACTAAAATCTCATAATGTATTCATATAGAGCTAAATTTGATTAGAGGTCTTTTTCAAAACCTAATTCATATATTTGTATAGAATTGCGTTTATTTAAATTCAGTCCCTGAATAGTGAAATTTAAGCTTCTCTCCGACTCATATTACCATATATAACAAACAAAATAAGTTATAACGAACCCCAATCAGTAGGGCTTCAATCATAAGTCTAGTGCTACCTAACCTAACCTATAGCCTCAGGAAACTAGAAACCATGTTAAATGCCATTTGTAGTCTACTTGCATTTGATGATACATATATGTAAACGTGTTATAAACTGTGATATTTGATATACATAAAAATTAATTATTTTATGTGGCAATGAAGCCTTAACACTTGAACCCCAAAAGCATGTAAACCACCAACTTTTAAATATATTTGAATGAGAATACTGTTAAAAGGCCATATATATTCTTACTTGTATTATCACCTTTGGTTTCCTTGGGTGTAGTAAGTCTTTGTTCTATGATTTGATGGACTCTCTAGAAGCCTTGTGGGTCACACATTTTTGGGTTGTGATGATCTTTGCTTGAGACCTGTAATAAAGAATGTTTGATCTTCAAAATGTTCTTCATCAAAAGAAGCTTGTGAAAACTGCAATTTTCTCTCATATGATGACCGTTTGACATAACTTTTACCAACTTCTTCTCTTTCGAGATCCCTTTCTTATTCATAAACCTTGTTGAACTCAACCAACATGTAGGCCCATCTAGTTCAAATTATTTTAGTACCCTGTTAACATCGTGCTTGTTTAAAACTCTGCCACCTGTCTATCTTTATTTGCTCTACACTTATTTTAGTTACCAAAATGAGATGATTTATCAACCAGATAACTACCATCTAGTGACTCCTGATGCTGGGATGATTTTGATGGGTCACTGAGGTATTGTATTCTCTAGGTTCTGGTCAGCCATAGCATCTCACGAGGCTTCCAAACTGGACAAACAAACTTTCCCTTATTGAGTACAAAAGAGGAGTTGTTATTGTCTTGGCCTCCTTGTAATGGTTAGGATTTGGATGAACTAAACGGTAAAGATGGATGCTATTATTGGTCTGCTAATGAAGATGTTGAAGAAGGAATATTCTGCTGCAAAGTGAAATGTGAAGGTGAAAAAGATGGGGGAAATAGTATGGTTTTTGAGGGATTTGTAACCGCCCTCCATATCTTCCTCTTTTTGCACTAGAGGATTATGTGACATGGTAGGGCCCTTAGAACTTGTAGCCTTGCTAGTTGTTAATAGTCCATTTCAAAGACCTTTGGGCCTCAGCTAGAGACAACAAAATTTTTACATCGCTAATCTTTGCTAAGACACCTAGAGATTCCAAACCAAAAAAGGTGCAAACGTAAGTGCTTGGAAGAAGTCAATTTAAAATTCACATACAAGTAAAGCATCTTAAACATCAAATGAACACCCATCAAATGCAATGAAAATAAAAGTAATGTCCCATAATAACACCACAAAATAGTATGTGAGATTGCATTGTAATAATATTTTTGGCAAAGAGATTCCCATTTATATCAAAGCATAAAATAAAGTAACTAGACATACACTTTAAAGAAACCATGGTTACCTAAATCTTGGGGATGGGAGGCCAGGGGAATGGAGTTTCTGGGATGGCATACAGTTTTCTAAATTTTGGGGATGGCTTGTCAAATATTTAATAATATATAAAAAATAAAAAATTAATAATGTCTATAGGTGTAACCTACAATAACGACTTGGGTGGTGGTGGTGGAGTGCAATGGTGTGAGATGCCAATAAAAAGGGCAAATTTCACATCTATTTGACTATCATACAAGAGATTTTATTTTTACTTGGTAAAGGCAATCAAAAGATCTTGATGTCTTAGGCATACCATGGAGTTTGGAGGCTATTCTTTTTTTCCTTGAAAGGTTTTTGGAAGCCCAATGCAGTGGTGCAGCTAGATTGAGACTATCCGTCACCACTCAGCAGGAAATTTGTGAAGGTAATGGAGTCTTTAGTGTAGTATGTAACAAGTATAAGATAGAAACCTCAAAATTGAGATACGCCTCAAGAATAGAGTGGTGTTGTTACAATAGGAATGATGTATGTGCATGTCACTATAAAAATATGAGGAATCCTGTCATATACACACAAGTGCCACAGATTTGCGTGTACCCCCAAACGTAACACATATTTGCACATACCCACTTAGGATATCAATAAAATTGCGCACACACACACACACACACACACACACACACACACACACACACACACACACACACACACACACATACCAAATTAAGAAATCAATAAAAGTGCATATGCCCACTTAGAAGATGAGTAAAACTATATAGCCCCACATAGGAAAACAATCATGTGCATGCACACGAAGTAGTAATGTACATACCCACAATCAAAAAACATAAAACTAACACAAGCCTGCATTGAGAAAAATCCACTAATCTCTCAAGGACAACATAAAATCATCACATGCCCACAGTGAGAAAAATTCACAAGTCCCTCATAGACATCCACTATGCATAGCCAGAGTCCCCAATCAACCCAAACATAAATTATGTATAGACCCACATCTATACACACACCAGCCCAAGAATCTCATGCATAAGCCCACCAAATGCACCACCCACAAAGAGTCCACCAAATGGAATAAGTCAAGACCAACCCACTCATCACTCCATGCATACACATCCACCAAATAAAAAAAATCGTTATCCACATAAAAACACACTATAAAAAGCAAGAGAATATAGAAAACATAAAAAACACATATATTGGGTAAATCAACCTCTCAATAACCGGGAAAAAAATGAAGGGCTAAAACGTCAAAGAATAAATACATAATACCCCACCAAAATCCACAGATAGACCAACACAAAATCTAAAGCGGGTGCTAATGTAAGATAGAATTTTACCATTCCCTCCTCAAACCAACCTTCTAATCTCAACTTCACTATACCCAAAATACAGAGTATCCTTTCCTTTTTGAAAAAATTCCCCAGACACAACAAAGATGGTATTTTATTTTTTTCCAAGTATATGGCTTGATATTCTATGCAACAACATTATACTCTTATCTAACAAAATCTATAGAACATACATATGATGTATATATATACAAACATATACCCCATAAATGAAGAAGAGAGATTGTTGAGGACTTCACTTGTTCGGTAAATAAAATCATCAATAGTTGTAAAAGATAACTACTATGAAACAATAATGACAAAGAATGAAGGTAGAACACAATGCAGGAGGACGCTATGTGCAGGCACTGATACAAGTAAGGAAGGTTGGTAATGGACTAGTGTATTGTAGTGTTGTGGTGGCTTGAACACATTATAGTGGACAAAGACATGTAATGCTATGCCCTTTATCAGTGTTTATAATTTTATAATGGTGAAATAAATCTTATTCTGAGATATCTAAAATAATGTTTTAAGATTTTTTATTCGATTCTTGTGTATATTTTGCATCTTAATTTTTAGTGTAATTTCTAACGAGTCATTGGAAGTAGGCACTCTAATATGATAATGTATTTAATATAGAAAATCTGCAAAATCTTGACATGATGCATTCTCAAAGCAATTACGCAAATTCTGCAAGACAATCTCAGGGCAATTTTTAGTCAAATCTTCTTTATTGACATTGCTTTTATGAGACCAAAAAGTTTGTGGTGTAATTTTAAATAAGGAAATTGATGAGCAAAAAGATATGTATTCAATTCTCCTTGAATAACGAGTGCAATAGCACACTCGAAAAATGAAACTCCATTTGTGGTCCAGATGGTTGAAAACCTCCCAAAAACCCACATTGATTAGTTAAATTAAAAACTTAACTTTTAAAAGAATCAAAATCGCCATTTTAATGTTACAACAATAGACTTTTAACTTTATAAAAGAATATAGTGTTATATATGTCACATTATCTGTCACCCATCATCCAAAATCAAGTTATCAACATAAATGTTAACTAACATTTGAAGTGTTGTATTCTAATCTGAATGGAATAATTTCGGTAGATTTTAATAATAACTCTCAAAATAACACATCTATTTTTAAACTTCTTATACCACAAAAATAATAAGCTTTCCCTATCAGGTTTTTTTAATTATTCTACATCACTTTGATTTTCCTAGTGGTGAAAGTCACCCTCATTATTCCTGAAAGAAGAAAATCTGTTTTTTAATCATGAAACGGTTCATGCGCTTGAAGGCTTGAAGGCTTGAGATGGAAGGAAACAAATGTTCTACTTTCGATGACTATCAAATTCATGGGGAACCAACATCTGTCTTTCTTTATAGTAAATGTTTTGTCATTATCCACCCAAAAAGCTAGATGTGACAAATTCATGGAAGAGGAAACCATTTATACAGCCCTGTAGAGGCAAGCAAGGAGGAGTAGCATTTGTGGTGCGGATTTTGGGTCTGCTATGCTTGGATGGATGTCAATACCCTGTTCCAAACCTCTTATTTTGACACAGGCTGGATGTATGGTGCAAAGGGTCGTTGAGCATACCGAACACAATGGGTGAATGCATGGTAAGAGGTTTCAACGAGGTTTGAAAAGGAGCGACAAAAATAGGCCATGGGTTATGTTGGGTGAATATTTTGTCGTCAACTAACTGAAGGCAAAATAGGTATATCAACCACAGCGTAATGAGATAAATCTCTCATCTTAGCAAAGGGAGGTTCCCTATAAATTATTATAACTAATATAAACTGAAAATAAACTCAGGGATGAGATCATACCATCCATTTCTCTTTTTTCAGAAATGATGTTCATAAAACAAGAAAACTTCTTAGATAATAATTGGATCCACAAGAAACCCACGAAAGCACAAAGTCTTCCGTTGCTTCTCTTACTGATTTATGACTAATGTCACAGTAGACTGAAGTGCAACATGAAGTCTCCACTGAAAACAACAACAGAGTATATGATCACAAAGGATAAAAGTATTTCAAAGCCTTTCCAATATCATTTGTGCTAAAACACAAAACACACAAAAAATTAAAGACAATTATGGTAGCACAATGTCTTTCACAATCGACTTCAGGACATCTTTTAAATTATTTCTACTTGCTCTGCTTATTTGATCAAACAGATAAGATTGTATTTATGAAAAAGACATAAAAAACAATTTCTTTCATAACACAAGTTATTTCAACACAAAGTCTAAAAGGTCACTTTCTTTCTCATTCGACTGATAAAATATGATTAACAATCTGAGCTCAAAATCTCAAAAATACTTTTCAATTTGGGCAGAGTTTTACTTCTGATAACTAAGAGATCTCCAATACCAAGCGAAGCTTCTCCTTCTTCTGCTAGCAAAGCTTTGTCTATACATACCCTACAAAGGTTTGTTATCCCTCCTTTCAATCGTCATATCATGGCAGTCCAAAGCCCTTGGGATAACAATTTTGGCCCTCTGAATCTAACCCCAACTTTACATGAATTACCTCGTAGTTCAAGAAAGAATTTTTTCAAGTTCTATGGTGATGGGAGAGTTCATCCTAATGAGCATATTGCAACTTTCCGCATAAATTGTGTGATAGGCGTTGAATTTGAAGATATAGCGGTAACACTATTTATAGAAACATTGCAAAGCACCACCGCAGACTAGTTTTATCATCTGCAAGCGCAAACAATAACGGTCTCGAACACTCTCAAGGCCAAGTTTGAGACTAGGTTCAAACTCGCAAAAGATGCACATACCTTATTGGCTCAGCGTATGCAAATGAAGGAGCCTCATGAGCTCATGCGAGACTTCATTGCTAAATTCGATACGCTGAGGAACATGATTCCTACAATTACTCAGCGAACACCAAAAAATCTTAAGTGAATTTTTTGTTGAGGTAGGCTGGCCATATACATCTTTTTGCAGCTCAAATTTTAGCTATCGAAGTTGAAGATGATCTTATTCTTGCAGGTAAGATAAGAACAGATCCTCACAGAAATAAAATTTTTCATCTGCTGAATTTTTTTTCACAAGCAACACTGATCTTATGGTGCAAAAGCTAGCAAATGAATTGCTAACTCTAAAAAAGTAAATGACCTAAGGAATGTTTGTTCCTCCTTATCAAGATATACCAAGGAAGACATTCTCTAACCATTCATATCAAAGCAATGCTACCAGAAATCAAGGGCAACCCAAACGTCTTTCTCCCATACATGTGAAACTTGCCATTGAAACAACACTGACTAACTTAGCAGTTGGTTATCATGACGCTGAACATGATTTCTCTTTCCAACCTGAGTTGGACCAAGAAGATGATGTTAGTCTCTTTGCATAAAGAAAAGAAAAATTAGTTGGCAACTCCAACATTGATTTTTTGAATTACCAAGATGAAACTAAAAAAAAAAAAGTGTTTGATGGATCATATACTATTTTTACTAGGTCCCAAAATCAGTCAACTCAACAAGCTGATAAAAGAAGAGAAAGAGAAGAACCTCAGCCAGTGATCTCAATTGTTAAATGGGGGACTTCACTGCCTTTCCAATAAAATGACCTGATGATCAATAAGAAAGTAAGTGCGTCAAATAATCATGTACCTTTTACTTTTATTTTTCAGACCAGTACCACACCAAACCAAACCTAGGACATCCTTCCTCTGTCTCTAGTTCATTTTAGTTATTTAACATAATTAATCATGCTAGGAAGACCAAGATCCAAATGTCCGAGTTTGAGTACTTACAAGCCAACCCTTAGCGGTTGGATAGGTTCACTGAATGTATCAAGAACAAAACCATCTCTACAGAACAAGATTTTTCAAAAGTGACTCTTGATCCCCCAAAGAACAAAGCCACCTGAAATAATCTTGTCATTACTCCTCCCATTGCCCCTAGAAAAATTTAACTTTTCTTTTTTTTTTATAAATGGTCATAAATTGAGCAACTGTATAATAGACTCTAGAGCCTCTAACAATGTTATGCCCGCCAAAGTAGCAGACTCTCTCAGTCTTACTTTAACTAAAACTTTTGGGAGATGTTTCTCCATGGAAAACAAACAAGTGCCACTTTTGGGTCAAATCAAAGATGTTTAATTTGCATTTGCGACTTTCCCAGATAAGAGGATTAAAATGACAGTCTTAGTGGTTGATGTTCCAGCATCCTATGGCATTTTGCTTGGACGTAATTTTTGTAAGGATGTAGGTGGAGAGTTGAACATGGAATTCTCTGAAGCAAGGATATCTGTTAAGGGCATCATGCAAACGCTGCTTCTTGAAAAGGAGTCGAAATATATTGTCACCCAAACGTCAGACCTTGAAGCTCAAATTTTGTTTGAATCCTCAGGAATGGGTAATTACTTTCTGTCCACTGAAGATGTTTCTATTTCATTAGATGAAAGTTCACTGAGTGATAATTCAAAAAATTTAGACAGAAAACCAGAAGAATTGGTTGAGCAAAATTCAGGTGAAAAAAAATCCTCCCTCCTTAATGAAGAGAAATCTTTAAGAAGAACAGTTTTTGATGATATCTGGATTCTAGAATTTGATGGCGGCTGCTCTTCTACCGAATCTGGAGCCGAAATTATTTTGATATCTCTACAAGGAGATATTTTTCTCTATTCATATAAGTTGCAGTTCAACAATACCAACAACACCGCCGAGTATAAATCTTTGTTGCTCAGATTAAAAACTGTTCATGCTAAAGGTGTTAAATTTCTTCCCGCTCGAAGAGATGTTGAATTGGTGGTTTGTCAGGTAAAATTTTTATATCAAATTAAGAATGAAAGATTGTGACATCGCAATCTTGTATGAGATTGCATTGAAAGTTTTGATGCTTTCAATATCTCTGCAGTGCCAAAAGAGTTCAATGATCGTGCAAATTTATTGACTATCCCCGTAACCCTTATAGTTCCTCAAAAATTTCAAAGAGAACAAGTACACTATTGAGTTGGTCTTTCGACCAAATGTACCTGATAATGCCAACTATTGACAGGTATTTAATGATGACGACTAAATCATTATTTTTCAGAATTGGATGGATAGCTTTAAGGAGCTTTATTTTGAAGGTAGTGAATCTCCACCGCAAAAATCAGCGCCCAAAACATATTCAAAAACTAATGAAGAGTTCCTCCAACTCAACATGAATTAAATTCCGAAAGATTTGGTTTCTCTTGAGAAGTTATTTGATAAACATGACAGGTCTGTCAAGCAGTGACCAATAGATTCAAGTTCCTCTAAGGAGTTTGATTAAATAAATTTGAGCACAAAAGAAAATCTCAAAATAGCCAACATTAAGAATTGTTGCACTTATGATGAAAAGCTCAAATTCATTACTTTGCTTCACCATTACATTGATGTTTTGGCATATTCTTGTGATCATCTAAAAAAATTCAATCCTAAAAAATTCGGCATGAAATTCCTCTTAAAGTTGGGTCTTTGCCTCACAAAAATAAACAAAGGAAATACAACCGCAAAATATTTTGTACTATTCTTTCTGAGATCTAGAAGATGGTAAATGCAAGGTTAATTTTTCCAATCCATCATTCTACCTGGATCGTGAACATAGTTCCTGTGAAAAAAAGAATAGGAAAATTTGTATCTATGTTGATTTCAAAAACCTAAACCAATCCTCTCTGAAGGATAACTACCCCCTACCTATCATGGATCAAGTATTGCAAACGATGGCTGACTCAGAGATGTTATCAATTATGGATAGTTTTTCTGGGTATAAACAAGTGGAAGTCGGTGAAGCAGATCAATATAAAATCGCTTTCACTACACCTTGGGGCACATTTGCATATCAGAGAATGTCTTTTGATCTAGTCAATGATGGTGCCACCTTCCAAAGAGCAATGAATTTTGCCTTCATGGACGAAATGTAGAAGTTTATTGTGGTGTATCTTGATGACTTGACTATTTTTTTCAAACATCGTCTTAATCATATGTATCATTTATAACAAGTACTAAAATGCTGCCGGCAAAATGACATTTCTCTCAATCCCAAAAAGTCAATTTTTGAGGTTATAGAAGGTAAACTTCTCGGTCACACTGTATCTCGAGAAGGCATAAAAATTGACTCAAAAAGTGTCAAATCTATCCAATATTTTACTCTTCCTGCTAGTAAGACTGCAGTTCATTCTTTCTTTGGAAAGATAAATTTTTTACGAAGGTTCATCTCTGAATTCATAGAGAAGACTTCCCAGATTGTTGATATGATGAAAGGTAAAGCTACTTTTCGTTGGACTGCAGCAGGGAAAGTAGGATTTCAAGATATCAAGAAAGCTATCACCCATGCCACGATTCTGGTTTGTCTGAATTATACCAAAGACTTCGTAGTATACAACTATGCTTCTGAACACACACTTTCAGCTACTTTGGTTCAGCAAAACAAAGGTGTGGAATCTCTCATATCATTTATGAGTTGCCCTTTCAAAGCTCATGAATTGAAATATTCAAACATGGAGAAGCATGCTTATGTCGTGGTTAAGGCGGTAAAATATTTTCATTTCTACATCCTGAATTCACAAAATGTTACTCTGGTGCTTGATACAACAATAAAGTCCATTTTAACTCAACATGAGTTTGGAAATAAAAGGGGCAATTGGATTGCTAAAATTCAAGAATTTGATCTTGATATCAAACCTACTATACTTGTGCGAGGAAGAGGTCTTTGCCAATTAATTGTTGATAACATACCAAAGAAAATAGGGCATGAAAAAATAAAGGTTGAAAACATGCCTACAATTCTCTTTATCACCACTACTGATGAGTGGTATTACAATATCGTTCATTTTTTAACCTATGGTGAGTGTCCTACTCATCTGTCTTATAAAAAAAAGAACTGTTAGGTTGAAAGCTGCTAACTATGTCTTATGGGACAATAATTTATACAAAAAGAGCCTTGATGGGGTATTTTTTCATTGCGTGGATAAAGTGTAATAGAATAAACTTTTAGAGTTTTTCCATAATTTAATTTATGGAGGACATTTTTTTTGCACTCGTGACTGGTCACAAGATTTTACGACCCAGGTACTATTGGCCTACTCTGTTTCAAGATGCATACAATTGGATACATAGGTGTAAGTTATGTCAACAGGTTATTGAAAAACTCAAGTTAGCCGCATTATCTCTCAAGCCGGTGGTGATCAAAGAACTATTTCAACAATAGGGTATTGATTTCATTGGGGCCGTGACCCTGTCCTCAAACGCTGGACATGACTATGTTCTCACCACAATAGACTACTTTACTAAGTGAGTGGAAGCCATTCTAGTCAAGCATGCTACTTCGAAAGTGGTATGTAAGTTTTTTAAGAAAAATATTATTTATCGATTTGGAGTCCCAACCAAGATTGTAACAGACAATGCTGCTTGTTTCTCTTTCCATGAAGTTACTGAGTTTTGCTACTATTATGGGATTACTCTCTCCCACTCTTCCGACTATTATCCGCAAAGAAATGGTCAAGCAGAATCAAACAACAAGAATATGGTTACAATTATCAGAAAGCTGGTAGATAACAATCAAAGAACCTAACATAAAATATTATTTGATGCTTTGTGGGTAGATAGGATTACACTCAAGAGGGCTATAGGTATGTCACCATTTCAACTTTTGTATGGTATGAATGCAGAGATACCAATCACTCTGGAACTATCAACACTGAAATTGGCAAAAACAGTAAAAAATCAAACTTTTAAAAATTCTATCGACAAGAGGATCATGTGCTTAACTGAAGTAAAAAAACAGCGAACTATGGTGGTGGACCGTATTGCTGCACATCATAATCTGATAAAAAAAAATTCGACAAAAAAACAAAGATTCGTGATTTTCATATTGGAGATCAAGTCTTGTTGTGAGACAAAAAGAGAGAACCAAAAGGAATGCATGGAAATTTTGATTCCTTGTGAAGAAGTCCATTTGTCATTCACGATTCAATAGTGAAAATAGCTTCTTGTTGGAATATCAAGACGAAACATCATTCTCACTGCCTCATAGTGGACAACATCTGAAGCACTTCAATCTTTAAAATATCAGATAAATTTAGCTGTACATTTGTATAGTCTTTGTTTATTTTGTTTTGCTTGTTTGACTTTTTGTCTTTCTCTTTTTGGGTGACATGACTTTGTAGTCCAATGGCATAAATGAAAGCACTTAGAGTCTGGATTCTACTACATTCGATCGTTTCAAAATATAATCGATGAAAGTTCCTTAATTGGAGCCAGCGATTGTTTCCAAAATCAGTCACTCATTTTTGTGGACAACCTATTGACAATTTTGGTCCTATAGGCCAAAAATGGTGTCCTTTCTCAAAAATATTATTAGTCAAATTTTTTAATCGCACAAGCGTTTTTAGTTAAAAAAATCACAAGTTCAAAAGGTGGGCTTTCACAAAGAAAAAATATCAAAACACTTAAGGCATTTCCTAAAAAATTGTAAGGATGGTTCAACACCAATGTTCAATCAAAAAGGTTCGATGGCGGGGTTCAATGATATGAAACGACCCATTGAACCATTGAACCATTGAACCATTGAACTCCGCTTCAAAGAGTTCAAAGAGTTCAAGGTTCAAAAAGTTCAAGTGGAAGATTCTAGAAAAATGTTCAACCAAATGGTTCAAACAGTTAGTTCAACGATACATTGAACTCATAAGAAGACTAAGTGAACGCGACTCTGCCAAACATAAAATATTGAACCGTTGAACCAATGAATCGTTGAACCATTGAGCCGGTGAACTTTAAAAGAAGGTTCAAAGTTCAAAATGGTTCAAGCAACCAGTGACCTCCTCGCGGACATTAAATTCAAGACAACAGAATAACCGTTGATTTTCAAATGACGCAAATGCGAGAACAAACTCAGTAATCTGTTGAGAAAGGAGCCGAAAGAGCTAACAAAAAGTGGAAAGATAGCCCTAAGAGCTCGGATTACCAAAAAGAGATAAAATGTAGGAAGGAATGAGGGAGCAAATTAGAGAATTCAGAAGCGTCGACAGAAGAGTTATTTCAGTAGGTAGAATAGTCCACCAGGTGGATATCAAAGAGCGCAAGCATTCAATGGCATGGCCTATTTTTTTTCGTTTGAGTAAAGACGAGTGGATAGTCGTGTAAGTATCATAAAGAGAAGCGGCCTTGCCTTTCAGAAGATCAAGCAACCCATGCTTTGGAGAAGGCATTTGATATGATTTAAACACCAAAGTCAAGACTGGTAACCTGCTCCATCACGACCCCTACACCGAACTCCCTATTTCCAATGCATTCAATGCAGCATGGGCCATTTCATGAAAACAAACGCCAAAGTCTTTCTTTGGATGCTATATATTGTAATCTCTCAATTTGTAGAAGTGAGATCTCTCAATTATCAAAAGCAAAACTCTACCCAAATTGAAAGCATTTTTAAGACTTTGAGCTCAGATTGTTAATCATATTTTATCAGATGAATGAGAAAGCAAGTGACATTTCAAACTTTGTGTTGAAATAACTTATGTTATAAAGGAAATCATTCTTATGTCTTTTTCTTAAATACAGTCTTGTCCATTTGATCAAATAAGTAGAACAAGTGGAAATAATCTGGAAGATGCCTTGAAGTCGATTGTGGAAGACTCTGTGCTATCATAATTGTCTTTAGTTTGTTGTGTGTTTTGTGTTTCAGCACAAAGGATATTGGAAAGGCTTTGAAATATTTTTATCTTTTGTCATCATATAATCTGTTGTAGTTTTCGGTGGAGACTTTGCGTTGCACTTCATTCTACTGTGACATTAATTTTAAATCAGTAAGAGAAACAATGAAAGACTTTGTGCTTTCGTGAGTTTCTTGTGGATTCCGTTATTATCCGAAAAAAATTTCTGTTATTTTATGAACATCATTTCTGAAAAAAAAGAAATGAATTCAATTATTACATTATTTTTTTTTTACTTTGTGAACATCATTTTTGAAAAAACATAAATGAATGGTATGATATCATTCCTGAGTTTATTTTCAGTTTATATTAGTCTATAATAGTTTATAGGGAACTTCCCCTTGCTGAGAGGAGAGATTTATCTCATTACGCTGTGGTTGATATACCTATTTTGTCTTCAGTTAATTGACGACAAAATATTAATCCAACAGCTTTTTGGCGACTCCGCTAGGGAAGAACGCACAATTTGAAGCCTCAAGCTTCAACTCGAAGTATTTTCATTTTTTTTTATTTTGCACTCTGGTAAATCCACAGTATATGCGAAGCTAGAGAGCTCAAGGTATTGTTGATCCTGTATTCGAGTTTGTGCAGCAAAATAATTTTGATCTTTCTCCTCCACAAACTCGCCTTCAGCGAACTAAGAGTTTTTTTCCTACCAACGTCAGGTTTCCAATACCAAGTGAAGCTTCTCCTTTTTTTGCTAGCAGAGCTTTGTCTATACATACCCTACAAAAGTTTGTTATCCCTCCTTTCAATCATCATATTATGGCAGCCCAAGGCCTTTGGGATAACACTTTTGGCCCTCTGAATTTAACCCCACCTTTACATGAACTACCATGTAGTTCAACAAAAAAAATTCTCAAGTTCTATGGTGATGGGAGAGTTCATCCTAATGAGCATATAACAGCTTTCTGCATACCCTGTGGTGTGATAGGTATTGAATTTGAAGATATAGCAGTAAGACTATTTGTAAAGACATTGCAAGGCACCACCATAGACTGATTTTATCATCTGCAAGCGCAAACAGTAACTGACTGAAACACTCTTAAGGCCAAGTTTGAGGCTAGGTTCAATCCTGCAAAAGATGCACATTTCTTGTTGGCTCAGTTCACGCAAATGAATAAGGAGCCTCATGAGCCTATGCAAGACTTCAATGCTAAATTCAATAAATTGAGGAACAAGATTCTTACAATTGCTCAACCAACACCGAAAAATTTTAAGTGCCTGTTCATCAATTCTCAGCGTCTTGAAGTGAGTTTCCTGTTGAAGCGGGTTGGCCATATAGATATTTTCACAGCTCATATTTTGGCTATTGAAGTTGAAGATGATCTTATCCTTGCAAGTAAGATAAGAAGAGATCCTAATAGAAATAAATTTTGTTCATTTGCTAAAAATTCTTCCACAAGCACCACTGATCCTATGGTGTAAAAGTTAACAAATAAATTGTTAGCTCTAAAAAAGCAAATGATCCAAGGAATGTCTGTTGCTCCTTATCGAGATATACCAAGGAAGACATTCCCTAACTATTCATATCAAAGCAATGCTACCAGAAATGAAGGGCAACCTAATCGTCTTCCTCTCACACAGGGAAAGCTTGTTATTGAAGCAACACCGACTAACTCAGCAGTTTGTTATCATGAAGCTGAACATGATTTCTTTTTCCACCCTGAGTTATACCAAGAAGATGACGCTAATCTCTTTGCAGAAGGAGAAGAATTAGCTGGCGACTCCAAAATTATTTTTTTGAATTATCAAGATGAAGCTAGAAAAAAAAGAGAAATTTTTTATGGATCATATGTTATTTTTACTAGGTCCCAAAACTTGTCAACTCAATAAGTTGATAAGAGAAGAGTAAGAGAAAAACCTCAGCGAGTGATCTCAATTGCTAAACGGAAAACTTCACTATCTTTCTAATCAAAGGATTCAATGATCAATAAGAAAGTAAGTGCTTCAGACAATCTTGTACCTTCTACTTCTATTTCTCAGACCAGTACCACAACAAATCAAATCCAGAATGATGGACTTATTTCCTCTGTTTCTATTTCATTTTAGTTATTTGACATAATTGATTATGCTAGAAAGACCAAGATCCAAATATACAAATTTGAGTACTTACAAGCCAAACCTGAGCAGTTAGATAGGTTCGCTGAATGTATCAAGAACAAAATCGTCCCTCCAGGGCAATTTTTTTTAAAAGTGACTCTTGATCCCCCAAAGAACAAAGCCACCCAAAATAATCTTGTCATTACTATTCCCATTGCCCCTGAGAAAATAGAACCTTTTTATATTTCTCTTTTGATAAATGGTCATAGTTGAGTAATTGTATAATAGACTCTAGAGCCTCTAACAAGTTATGCTCGCCAAGGTAGTAGACTCTCTCGGTCTTTAACTAAAACTTTTGAAAGATGTTTCTCCATGAAAAATAAATAAGTGCCACTTTTGTGTCAAATCGAAGATGCCTAATTTGCATTTGCGGCTTTTCCAGATAAGAGAATTAAAATGACAGTCTTAATGGTTGATGTTCTAGCCTCCTATGGCATTCTACTCGGACGTAATTTTTATAAAAATGTAGGTGGAGAGTTGAACATGGGCTTGTCTGAAGTGAAGATACCTGTTAAGGGCATCATGCAAAGGTTGCTCTCTGAAAATGAGTCGAGATATATTGTCACCCAAACGTCACATCCTGAAGCTCAAATTTTATTTGAATCCTCAGGGATAGATAATTACTTTCTGTCCACTGAAGATGTTTCTATTTCATTAAATGAAATTTCACTGAGTGGCAATTCAAAAAATTCAGACAGAAAATTAGAAGAATTAGTTGAGCAAAGTTTAGGTGAAAAATCATCCTCCCTCCCTAATGAAGAAAAATCTTTAAGAAGATCAGTTTCTAATGATGTCTGGATTCTAGAATTTGATGGCAGCTACACTTCTACCGATTTTGGAGCCAAAATTGTTTTGATATTTACACAAAGAGATCTTTTCTTCTATTCATATAAGTTGCAGTTCAACAATACCAACAACACCATTGAGTATGAATCTTTGTTGCTCAGATTAAAAGCTACTCATGCTAAAAGTTTTAAGCTTCTTCACGCTCGAAGAGACACTGAATTGATGGTTTGTCAGGTAAGGAATCTAAATCAAACCAAGAATGAAAGATTGCAATATTATCGCAATCTTGTATAAGATTGCATTGAAAGTTTTGATGCTTTCAATATATCTGCAGTGCCAAAAGAGTTCAATGATCATACAGATTCATTGGCTTTCTCCGCAACTCTCATAGTTTCTCACAAAGATTTCAAAGGAAATAAGTACAATGTTGAGCTGGTCGTTCGACCAAGTGTACCTGATAATGCAAACCATTGGCAGGGATTTAATGATGGCAACCAAATCATTACTTTTTGAAACAAATGGATAGCTTTGAAAAACTTTATTTTGAAAGTAGTGAATCTCCATCGCGAGAATCAGCTCTCGAAACAGATTCAAAAACTAGTGAAGAGTTCCTCCAACTCAAGGGGAATAAAATTCTAAAAAAATTGGTTTCTCTTGAGAAGTTATTTGATAAACATGATAGGTCTGTCGAGTAGCAACCAATGGATTCAAGTTCCTCTAAGGGGTTTGATCAAATAAATTTGAGCACGAAAAAAAACCCAAAATGATCAACATTGGAAATTGTTGCACTTCTAATGGAAAACTCAAATTCATTATTCTGCTTCACCATTACATTAATGTTTTGGCGCATTCTTACGATGAACTAAAATCTCTCAAGCCTGAAGAAATTTGACATGAAATTCCTCTTAATGTTGAGTGTTTGCCTCATAAGCAGAAACAAAGGCAATACAACCCCAAAATATCTGGTACTATTCTTTCTGAGATCTAAAAGATGGTAAATGCAAGGATAATTTTTTCAATCCATCATTCCACTTGGATCACGAACATAGTTCCTGTGAGAGAGAAGAATGAAAAAATCGTATCTGTGTTGATTTCAGAAACCTAAATCAATCCTCTCTAAAGTATAACTACCCCTACCCATCATAGATCAAGTATTGCAAATGGTGACTGGCTTAGAGATGTTATCAATGCTAGATAGTTTATATGGGTATAATCAAGTGAAATTCAATGAAGCATATCAATATAAAACCGCTTTCACTACACCTTGGGGCACATTTGAATATCACAAAATTCATTTTGGTCTGATCAATGTTGGTGTCACCTTCTAGAGAGCAATGAATTTTGCCTTCAGGGACAAAATGGAAAAGTTTATTATGGTGTATCTTGATGACTTGACCATTTTTTCCAAACATCGTCTTGATCATATGCATCGTTTACAACAAGTATTGAAACGCTATCGACAAAATGACATTTCTCTCAATTCCAAGAAGTCAATTTTTGGGGTTATTGATGGTAAACTTCTCGATCACACTATATTTCGAGAAGCCATAAAAATTGACTCAAAAAGAGTCAAATCTATCCAAGATCTTACTCTTCCTACTAGTAATATTACAGTTCATTCTTTCTTTGAAAAGGTGAATTTTCTACGAAAGTTCATTCATGAATTCACAGAGAAGACTCGCCACATTGTTGACATGATGCAAGTTAAAGCTACTTTTCGTTGGACTCCAACAGGCAAAGCAACATTTAAAGATGTCAAGAAAGCTATCGCCCATGCCCTGATCTTAGTTTGTCTAAATTATATCAAAGACTTCATAGTATATAGCTATGCTTCTGAATACACACTTTCAGCGATTTTGGTTCAACAGAACAAAGAACGTGTGGAATCTCCCATATCATTTATGAGTTGCCCTCTCAAAGCTCACAAATTGAAATATTCAAATATGGAGAAGAATGTTTATGCCGTGATTGAGGCGATAAAATATTTTCATTTGTATATACTGAATTCACATACTGTTGCTTTGGTTCCTGATACAACAGTCAAGTCTATTTTAGCTCAACAGGAGTTTGGAACTAAAAAGGGCAATTGGATTGCTAAAATTCAAGAATTTGATCTTGATATCAAACCTATTAAGCTTATGCAGAGAAGAGGTCTCTACCAATTAATTGCTGATAACATACCAAAAGAAACAAGTCATGAAGAAATAAAAGTTGAAAACATGTATACAGTTCTCTTTGTCACTACTACTGATGAGTGGTATTTCAATATCATTCATGTCCTTACATATGGTGAGTTTCCTACTCATTTGTCTTATAAAAAAATTGTTAGGTTGAAAGCTGCTAACTATGCCTTGTGAGACAATGGTTTGTACAAAAGGAACCTTGATGAGGTATTTTTTCATTGTGTGGATAAAACGCAACAATGTAAACCTTTAGAGTCTTTCCACAATTTGGCTTGTGGAGGACATTTTTCTGCACCCGTGACTGCTCACAAGATTCTATGACTCAGGTACTATTGGCCTACTCTGTTTCAAAATATATACACTTGGATATGAGGTGTGAGTTGTGTCAACAGTTCGTTGAGAAATTCAAGTTGGCCACATTACCCCTCAAGCCGGTGGTGATCGAATAGTCGTTTCAATAATGGGCTATTGATTTCATTGGCACTGTGAACTCGTCCTCAAGTGCTGGACATGACTATGTTCTCACCGCAACAGACCACTTTACCAAGTGGGAGGAAGCCATTTTAGTCAAGCATGCTACTTCAGAAGTGGTATGTAATTTTCTCAAAAAAATATTGTTTCCCAGTTTGGAGTCCCAACTAAGATTGTAACAGATAATACTGCTTGTTTCTCTTCTCATGAGGTTATTGAGTTCTATTACTATTATGGGATTACTCTCTTCCACTCCTCTGACTATTATCTGCAAGGAAATGATCAAGCGGAATCAAGCAACAAGAATTTGGTTACCATTGTCAAAAATCTGGTAGATAACAATTAAAGACCCTGGTATAAAGCATTATTCGATGCTTTGTGGGCAGACAAGATTACACTCAAGAGGGAAATAAGTATGTCACCATTTCAATTTTTGTATGGTTTGAATGCGGAGATACCAATCACCTTGAAACTACCAGCACTGAAGTTGGCAAAAGCAGTCGAAGATCAAACTTTTAAAAATTCTATCGACAAGAGGATCATGTGCTTAACTGAAGTAGAAGAGAAGCGAACTATGGTGGTGGACCGTATTGCTGCACATCAAAATCTGGTAAAGAAATTTTTTGACAAGAAAGAAAAGATTCATGATTTTTGGATTGGAGATCAAGACTTGTTGTGGGACAAGAGGAAAGAACCAAAAGGAATGCATGGAAAATTTGATTCCTTGTGGAGAGGTCTATTTGTCATTCACTGATTCAATTGTGAAAATAGCTTCTTGTTGGAATATCAAGACGAAATGCCATTTTTACTGCCTCACAGTGGACAGCATCTGAAGCACTTCAATCTCTGAAGTATCAGATAAGTTCAGTTGTACATTTGTATAGTCTTTGTTTGTTTTGTGTTGTTCATTTGATTTTTTGGTGTCTTTCTCTTTTTAGGTAACATGACTTCATAACCCAATGACATAGATGAAGGCACTTAGAGTCTATCTACTCCATTCGATCGTTTCAAAATACAATCGATAGAAGTTCCCTAATTAGACCCTATTGTTGTTTCCAAAATCAGTCACTCATTTTTATGGACAATCTGTTGACCATTCTGGTCCCTACAGGGCAAAAATGGTCTCTTTCTTTCTCAAAAAAGTTATGAGCAGTCAAGTTTTTCAATCGCACAAGCTTTTTCAACTAAAGAAATCACAAGATCAAAAGGTGGGCTTTCGCAAAGAAAAAATCTCAAAACACTTAAGGCATTTCTTAAAAAATTATACGGATGGTTCAACTTCAAGGTTCAATCAGAAAGGTTCGATGGTGGGGTTCAATGATATGAAACGAACCATTGAACCATTGAACCGTTGAACCATTGAACTCTGCTTCAAAGAGTTTAAAGAGTTCAAGGTTCAAAAAGTTCAAGTGAAAATTTTGAAAAGAAAGTTTAACCAAATGGTTGAAACAGTTGGTTCAACGATACATTGAACTCATAAGAAGACTAAGTGAACGCGACTCTTTGCCAAACATAAAATATTGAACCGCCAAACCAATGAACCGTTGAACCATTGAATCGGTGAAATTTAAAAGACGGTTCAAAGTTCAAAATGGTTCAAGCCACCAGTGACATCGCCGCGGACGTCAAATTCAAGACAACGAAATAACAGTGAATTTTCAAATGACTTAGACCCGAGAACAAACTCAACAATCCGTTGAGAAAGGCGCTGAAGGAGCCAACAGAAAGCGGGAAGATAGCCCCGAGAGCTCGGATCACAAAGAAGAGACAATGTAGCAAGGAAAGAGGGAGCAAATCAGAGAATCCAGAAGCGTCGGCATAAAAGTTATTCCAGTAGATGGAACAGTCCACCAGGTGGATATCAGAGAGTGCAAGCATTCATTGACGCGGCCTATTTTTCTTTGTTTGAGTAAAGACGAGTGGACAATCATGTAAGTATCATAAAGAGGAGTGGCGTTGCCTTTTAGAAGATCAGGCAACCCATGCTTTGGAGAAGACATTTGATATTTTAAATGCCAAAGTCAAGACTGGTAACCTCCTCTAGCATGGCCCCTGCACAAATCTTCCTCTTTCCAATGCATTCAATGTAGTATGGGTTATTTCGTGAAAACAAGCGCCAAAGTCTTTTTTTGGATGCTATATATTGTAATCTCTCAATTTTTAGAAGTGAGATCTCTCAATTATCAGAAGCAAAACTCTACCCAAATTGAAAAGCATTTTTGAGACTTTGAACTCAGATTGTTAATCATATTTTATCAGGGGAATGAGAAAGCAAGTGACCTTCCAGACTTTGTGTTGAAATAACTTGTGTTATAAAAAAAATCGTTCTTATTTCTTTTTCTTAAATACAGTCTTGTCTATTTGATCAAATAAACAGAGCAAGTGGAAATAATCTGGAAGATGACCTGAAGTCGATTGTGGAAGACTTTGTGCTACCATAATTGTCTTTAGTTTGTTGTGTGTTTTGTGTTTCAGCACAAAGGATATTGGAAAGGGTTTGAAATACTTTTATCCTTTGTGATCATATACTCTGTTGTAGTTTTCGGTGGAGATTTTTTGTTGCACTTCATTCTACTGTGACATTAATCCTAAATCAGTAAGAGAAGCAATGAAAGACTTTGTGCTTTCGTAGATTTCATGTAGATCCAGTTTTTACCTAAGAATTTTTTCTGTTGTTTTATGAATATCATTTCTGAAAAAAAGAGAAATGGATTCAGTTATTACATAGGAATTTTTCTTTACTTTGTGAACATCATTTCTGAAAAAAGAGAAATAGATGGTATGATCTAATCCCTGAATCTATTTTCAGTGTATATTAGTCTATAATAGTTTATAGGGAACCTCCCCTTGCTGAGAAGAGAGATTTATCTCATTACGTTGTGGTTGATATACCCATTTTGCCTTTAGTTAGTTGACGACAAAATATTCACCCAACAAGTTAAGAAGCGTCACAGTCTAGAATCATAAGCAAGTCCTTGAGGTTTTAAGTAGGAGGTAGAGATTTTCGTGGACTATAGCGAAAGATGGTTTCCACTTCAGTTTGTGCATAGCTCAAATTAGTTCAGATGGACCGTCAGATAAGTGACATAACATTTGGTAGGGTTTCTCATTATTTTCATGTATGATACGCTGCCATTTTTGATAATTTTTTATGTAGTCTGCTTCACTTTTGCACAAAAAGGGGCTAGACTCTTCAACAGTTTTATTTTATTAGCAAACACTTTTTATAAAGCGCTAAAGGTTTGCAGTAGATCCCTTCCCTTCCCATTCATTTCGAATCTATGGATGTTATAAATTGATGACTAATGTCTTATTGAAGGATCTGGGAAAAATTAAAGCTTTTTAAACCAAGCAAGCTTAATTTATATGTGCCCAAAAAGCTTGTTGGGAGGCCATTTGTGGGTTAAAAAACTCACACAATTTCTTTGGTTTCCACACGAACAATTTTGTAAGACAACATGAAAAATTCCCCCTAAATTTGTAATATGGAATCAGGGATTTGTCATTTGTAGTTTTGAATCTAATGATGAGGATTTTCCTACGAAAATGGAGGATTTAGGGGTTTTCTTCGATAGTATTTGCTCCAAGCCTAAAGACAAAGGACTTTCTTGTGTAATTTATAAAATATCTGCATCATTGATCAGGGTTATCATTATGAAAACCTGAAAATGAAAAGTAATTATGTCTGTGCTCTGAATGACATATCAGAAGAGAAAAGATCAGTGAACGAATGAAGATGCTACAAGATCTTGTTCTAGGTTGTAATAAGGTAGTTAAGACCAGAGTTATTTTCCATTTTGGGTTATGTTTTCTGTTTGACAGAAGATTAGTGGTTTGGCATTTAACATGTTGAAGTTTGAACTAAAGGACTTATTTTGTGTGCAGATAATAGGTAAAGCAGTGATGCTAGATGAGATAACTATGTAAAATCATTGTAACACCAAGTTGAGCTAAGATCTGGAATAGTTGAAAGGTGGTTTCAAATTTCATTTTTTTATTTTTTATCACGACTAACTCATTTTTATTTTCCACAGTTTCAATCTATGAATCTCAAAGCCGCTAACCTAAAACTGGACTTCAACATGGAGGGATTTATTTCCGAAGATGTAAAATTTAAAGAAGACATTCACATCTGGAATGTGGTGTTTTTTCTTATGTCAAAAAAGCAAATTTGTATCCTCAAAAACTTGCACTTATAAAATTTGCAGGTGTGGCCTTAAATTTGTAGTTTAAATATAATCAAAAAACCCATTGTGGAAATGGAAGCTTTTAGAGGTTCAAAGGTTGGGGTCTTGGAGTCTCTATTGTGCAGTTCTGAAACAGTGTTTGTGTTAATAGTTTAGATAATCTTTACACAACCATGTGACTTTTCTTCTATACCTGCCGTCCTGTATCCCTATATTCTTTGATGAAAATAAATACTCGGAAGTGTAATGTGAATTTTGTTGCTTATTTCCAACTGCATGAACCATCAACTATGTCATTTGCTTCTTAATCTGCTATTGCATGTCCACAATTTCCCCAGCTAGAGTGGGCACACATGCAAGTTGGTTTGTCATGTAATATGCAAGAACCTAACATGAGAAATGCCAGAGAACATCATTGAAAAAGACAATTAATGGGTTTTTTATATAATAAGATCTATTTCATCAAAAAGAAAAAAAAAATTAATGCGTATTTCCCCCTGTTGAAGGTTGTGATGATGCCATTTCTCAGGGACTATACATCACTTTGGAGTACAACCGTGTTGTTCAAACCATACTTTCAATTTATGTGTTATTGTGGTATTTTTAGAAAGTACAGAGGCACTTATCTTTCACATGCACCTTATCAAATCACCTGAATTGTTTTCAGATACCAAAACTATGGGATGATGAACTGAAAAGTGTTGTCCAATTAGGACTTAGGAAAAGCATACAACCTTTCACACCACAAAGATTTCAAGGTATGTGTACATTTCTGACAATTAGCAATTGGATTGGCATTCACATTTTTTGGTCTACCATACAAAGTATTTTATATTGAAAATTTTGGTTTTGTTGGCACGATCATTCTCTACAAGCTACAGAAATATTTAGCATTTAACTGCAGCTAGCTAATGTTGGTTGACCTTGAATTTTATCTTTGTTTTTCCATTGCTCACAACCTATCAACTTGAGAACAGAGGAGAATGAGATATTTGGTTATCAACACATGAGATCATAGCTATTTTCATTCTCTTACATATTGCTTACTTTATCAGCTGAGCCTGACAAGATTAATTAATCCAAGTAGAATCCCAAAAATCATTGACTTCTACCCAGATAGATGATAGAAGACCTAAGTTTATCAGGGGATTGCCTCTACAGCAAGCTCAGCAGTTTAAATGTATAACCTGGAATGTTAGACCAACTTGTTTTATTTAGTGGGGCAAATGATCACTTGTACACTACTAGAGAGAGGACATGCCATTGTTAACTACCACTGACATGCATTAGTGGTCTTATTTTGTGGAATGGAAAATCAAACTAAAACTCATTGTTCACTTGTATTGTCATGAATCTATTGAAACTAAATGTGATAATTACAAAAATTCCATCACTTTTTCTTTGAATTTGATGATTTCTAGTGACAATTATAAAAACTTCATGACTTTTCCTTTGAATTGGTGATTTTTACTGATAACTAAAAAGAAACTCGACTTTTCCTCTGAGTTAGGTGATGAGCCACCTTTAACTAACATAGATTTTCCATTGAGGGATAATTATTCAGTCAATATTAGCTAAGGCTTGCACCTCACCTCATCAATTGCCAAATGTTTTTAAATATTTCCATGAGGCCCAACAATACAGTGCTCCCAATGGGCACATGCCAAACTATCAGAATATACAAGCACAAGGGCTTTGTGTTGCACTTTAAACCTCCCCACAATGAGTAGTTCATGGATGGGATTTTTTTCTTCATTTATCTTATAGGTTACATGTTCAAATATTGTAAACTCCAATGTTAACCTCATGACTAAAAGTAAACTAAACTTTTTCAGTGCACCTACAAACAATGTACTTTACCATATAAAGTCTTTACATGTAAAACTAATTATTTGCAGAATTATTGCACATCATCTGGATTCCAGATTCATTTACAGAGTTAATTGTAGCAGCAATGTGAAAAATGATTCAACAATGGCAAGTCAAAGAAGAGCTTAAACATAGATGAAGACTCCAACATACATATATAGCTTCCCGACTTAATTCAAAGCCACTAAATCAAACATAAGTACATTTTAGGCTACAACAGAGATCTGAAATGCAGATTAGAAGCTCCATGGTGCTATCCATTGAGTGCTTTGAAATGAAGACAATTTTATAGCAGCTATTTGAGATAAAGATACACCTGCACTTGCAAGGAGCACAGGAAAATCTGAGAGAGACTGGAAAACAAGGCATGGTAGCTTAGAATAATTTATTATCACATTGAAAGAACAAAAGAAGATCAAAGTAACTTTGGAGCCTCGGGCTCTTTTGAATACTCATAGGAGTCAAATGGCACAAGCTTGGATGAAGATGTTGGATTAGCTGGTGAGATCTCCCCAACCTAAGAAAATAGTGTCATTTAATAAAGCAAATTCAGGAGCATTGATGCAGTCGTAGTTAAGGATCTCAATTAAGAGAAGACTTAGACCACGCATCCCTCAGAATACACAGCAGGATATGCATTGAAATACATCAACACAACTCAGATTTTTATTAGATTTCAATGCACGAATTACATTAGGCACATACAACAACACAGTACTCCGCTATCTCAAATGAGATGTGTTACAACACTAGGTCTGCAAATATATACTTGCTAATTGACAATCCTTAGAACTAATCCTCCATCAATCAGACTATCCTTTACACAAGTGTAGGGGTATGCTCATAATGGTGCAAGACCCATCTACTTACATTTAGAGCTCATCAACCTGTTAACATCATTAAACATTGTTAACACACCATAGTCCACCACAAACATTACATGTCATATACAATTCCAAGGCACCATAGCAGGTTACAACTTAATGCCAAAAAAATCATTTGGAGCATTCATAAGAAATTTTTGAACCTTTCAACGCATGTGTTCATCCTTTGGATTCTAAAAGTTTGAAATACTACACTCTTAGAAATGTCTAAAACCTAAGTTGCAAGAATCACATAAATGGTTATAGTTTCTAAAACATAAACACCTTTGAAAATAAAATCCCCCATAACTCCATAAACAAAAATACGACTAACTTTATATATATATATATATATATATATATATATATATATATATATATATATATATATATATATATATATATATATATATATATATATATGAGCAAAGATGATGTTAAATCTATGAAAATCAAAATTATGTTTATGTAGGGGATGCCCTTTTGATTGTCATGCCATCGTCTACATATAAAAATCAGTTTGGTGGGAATGTGCATTGGGATGCTTTTTGAAACAAAATCTTAAAATGAGAATTAAAAAAATCAATTTTCCACAACATTATGAACTCCAATGGTTGCAGTGTCAAAATGACAGCCAAATAATTTATAATTTAATTTGGTTTTTATTGAACCGGTGAAAATTTCCAAACTTAAGATAAATGGCTCTTTGTTGTTGACAAATCCTTTCCTTAGTTGTGTTTATTTTGTAAATGACAATGGCATAGTGGAGCATCTTGAACTGACAATGTTTGCATGCATGGCATTGAATTCTTGTTTTGTTTGGATACCCTATTTACAATGGATCTGGAGGAGTACCATTGTCTTTATAGAGACTCAGACAACTATCTTTCCACTTTCTTTTGATACCCTGAGTTTACTGTTTATTGAGTCCTATACTGTTGTGGACCCTGAGTTTATTCATACTCCAATAATTTAGGGATTGTGAATCAAAACCTGAATTGATGGATGAGTTGCAGATAGTTATTACTCCCTGATTGAGATTTTTTAGTACTAAGTACTTGATTTGATGGATGAGTGCTTGCATATTTAGTTCACTGTTGTTGACATTTGGTTAAGTCAACACATGTTGATTTTTCTACTTTTGCACATGATGGAATTTTTTGGGAGTGACTTTCAGTTGTTAGAAAATGTTTGTGTATCTCATTGCTCGAGATTTAATGATTATTAGCACGAATACAAGTTTTTTGATTGGATACTTATAATTGATGTGTATGTCAACTTTTGTTTTAGTGTTGCACACACTCCTGCCAAACATTTGTGGATGTATCTCAAAGTTTCATTATGTGAGTTGTAGATATTGTAGATGATGTACCTAGGTATTTCTTGGCATATTGAGTTGGAGTGATTGCAAAATTATGAGGAGTTATCTTGGATGTGTTAACTGGAGAGTATTTATGTTGGCATGAGGATTGGCCCCTGCAACTTAATGCAGATTACAAATAATTAGATGGTATTTAGTGTTGATTATTGGAGCTTATTAAAACTTTGGACAGTGTTTGGTCTAGATTTTTGTAGGCTTATTATACCTTTGGACAGTGTTTGGTACTGATTTTTACAACATTGAACATGAAGAATATGACATGTTTCAATATTTTTGAAATCCAATTTTTTGAGCACTTTATGATACAAGAGTATCTAGATGATCAAGCAACCTTGCATCACCTCAAAATATTTTCAATTTTCACATGTTTACAAGCTCAATTGGCAGCATAAAGACAACCTACATGGATCATAAACACTTTAGTGGACTCATTAAAGAGGAAAAAAATGATTTCAATCAAGCGAGCACTTCTTAATGCATGTCTGCATTAACTGGGAATTATAAAACCACCACTTTGCATTATGTGACAATTTTGCCCGGTGGTAGTTATATACATCCAGTAATTATCCAAAATTATTCGAATGCCCATTTGAGCATTGTCAAGATCGATGGGGATTCCAAGAGTCACTCCACATGGCACAAAAGTGAAGGTAAGTGTTTGGGATAGGTAGATCAGAGTTAGAGGAAGGTTACTAATAGAGTTTGGGTGCTTGGGTAAGAGATCCAGAAGAACAAAGAGGAATGTTCGGTCTAGAAAGGGACTATGTATGTCATTTTTCTCGTATTTAGTCATAGCGAGAGGAAGTGAGTGTGGTGCGTGTAATCTTTGTCCTTACTCAAGAAAGATCAACAAAAGTGTGTGTTTCAGTGTCCAGTCTCAAATTTTGTGTGGGTATCTAGTTAAAGGCTACAAGGACAAGGTTATCTTTCATTAGAAGAGGTCAAATGAACTCTTGTTTGTTTGTTGCACATGTACAACAATATGTGTCCACACACATGGAATGAGTGTGTGACATACATTGAACATGCCTACGACAAAGCTTTGGATAATTTTATTGGGAATAGCTCATTTTGGACACATCTTGGGTTTTAGGCAAACGTGCCCCTTGACATCGCATATGGCATAGCCATGATTTTTTAGTCGAGCTGACAAGAAAAAGAAGCCCATCGTTAAGTACAAAGCATCCATTTGCATGCCACAAAAAGTATAAACACAAAAATGATGTGCATTTTATGCCATTTATATTCAAATTTGGTGATAAGGTTTGGTTGCATTTGCATAAAGGGCACTTCAAAAGTCTTTATTGGAATTGGGGTCTCCTTGATTATGTAAATGCATGTAATGCTTGTTTTTGGATAATAATTAATTGTCCTTATTTGTTTCCTAAACTTTAGAGGACTGAAACAGGGTTATATAGTGCAACACCTAAAATTTGTAGTCAATAAAAGGCATTGTGGCTTCATTATTTTCATTGATCAATTGAAAATTCTAGTTGGAAAGGTAAGATGAAATTAAAACAGAACTTTTAGAGATGGAATGACCTCTTGTAATCTTATAAAACTCATTTTAGGCAATTATTAGTGCTCACAGTCTGGGTAAAACCCTGCCTAGGGTTTGAAAAGAAAAACTTGCATATCTTTTATTCTAACTATACAAAAATGATGAAAATTTGTGAGCAATTGTGTTTTTCTGTCTAAAATGCAATGGAAGTGGTTTCATGCTTTTAAGACCTCTACAAAAAAATATATTAGCTGTTGTGTTTTCTACAGGCTTGTAGGTTGTTTAGAAACACAGGATTTTGAGAATGGAAACTCACTTTTCTTCCAAACCCTTGATCCAAATGCTTTGAAATTTGGTAGGCATAGACTAGAGAGGTATTTTAAGATGATCCAATAGGTTTTAGGTTGTAAACATCCTTAAAATTGAAGTTATAGTGGACTGTGCTAAAACAAGCTTGTAGGAATCAATAAAGCAGGGATTATGACATCAGGAAACTCAATTATCTCTTAATATATTGATCCAAATAATTTGAGATTTTGTACACAAATGCCAGAAGTTGTAAGGAGCCTTCTAAGAATATTTATGAGTGACTATGTAGTCCAGACCTAAAAAAACACAATAAAACACAAACTTTTAGTATTGAAAATTTGCATAGCTCCTAAAGTACTAGTTAAAATCATTTTAAACTTGGTGGACATGTGTTAAAGAGTTGTCTCAAGAGGATCAAGGTAATTGCAAGAGGTGGAAAGACTGTTTGAGAGAGTTTATGAAAGATGTGTCTAGGCAGACCTGTATTAGGCCTAAAACAGGGCTGGAAGGAACCATATTCAAATTTGGTTTGAGTCTTTGCATGCAGAAGGATCTGAGGTTTTTTATCATTGTTTGTGATAATATTACATGTATAAGATACTTGCATCACTAAAAACGATTGAGCTCTACTGGTAACTGTCAAAAACCCCAATAAGGAATAAGGAGATTAGGCGACAAGCCTAATAGGTAAGATTATATTATTGTTCAAAGACTTTAAGGACTCCACTGCACCAATTTTGGTATCAGAGCTCAGAAGACCTAAGCATAAGAGGCAAATAGAGGAAGATTTGCTTGTACTTCAAGAAGAGGTGATCTAAGAAAGAAGAAGACATGTTGTGGACTAGAAGCCCACGAAAAAGATTCGAGAAGAGAGGATAACAAGTTGTGAAAAAAAAAACTTGTGAGGATGGCACTTAGAATAAGAGCTTCTAGAGGAGGTCAGAGAAGACAACCAACAACAAAGGCGATAATGATAGAGATGAGGAACATGCATGAGCATTTGCAAGCAATAGAGATGGCACAAATAAGAAATATTAAAGCGGGTTAGATAAGTGACGAAGAACTACAAGAATACATCAATACCAGAAGAACAAGAAAATGCAGAAGAAAAGTTTATAAAGGCAATCATGAAGGTGAGCTCTAAACCTCAATTAGAAATCCCTATGTATGAAGTCTTAATGTAGAACTTTGGATTGCAGCCATGAATAAGTACTTTGAATATGAGGAAGTAGAGAATAATAAAAAGGTTAAGTTTGCAGTTACTAAGCTGAAATGACATGATTCACTATGCGAGGATGGAATTCAGGATGATAAAAGAGAGCTAAACAAAAGATCACATCATAGGACAAAATGATAGCCACTTTGAAGTCCAATTTCTTGCTAAGAGATTACCATACACAGTTGTTCAAAAAACGTCAGAATTTGAGGCAAAAAGAGAAGAACATGAAAGCCTATATAGAAGAGTCTACAAGTTGACTATAAGGTCAAGTCACTTAAAAGAGGATGTGGAAAAGGTAGCAAGGCACATGAATGGTCTAACATTCAGTATTCAAGATGAGATTAGTTTATTGTCTACAAGAACAATTGAAGAAGCTTATCAACTTGCACTTAAAGCAGAGAAGTTATCCAAGAAACAAAGGGATAAAAGCAACTATTTCACAAGAAAGAGGCAACATGATGATAGAAATTCAATTCAAGTTTATGAAAAAAGAGAAATCAGTCCTCCAAGTCAAGCTCAAAGCCTAAGAGAGGTCATTCATACAAAAGAACATCGTATTCAGAAAGTAGGAAGAATTTCTTTTGGGGTATGTTCAATAGAACTATACTAATAAGATTGTGCAAGCTGAAAATGAAGCGTAGGATCATGTGGAGAACATGAAATAAGAGAATCATTGCTGATGAAAAGGACACTTCTCAAGCCAAGAAAGTAGACTAAAGAGCTAGTACAGAGAAAAACTTTGTTTGAGACTACTTGCAAGACAAAAGATAAGTGCTACAAAATGGTTATAGTGGTAGTACAAACAATCTAATATTTTTTGGAATAGTTGAGAATTTGGGTTTGAAAAAGTTTGTCATGGTCGCATAAAGAACAAGTCTTAATCAATGAACAATGCAAAGTAAAGTTTAAGATAGATAGTTATCATAATGGGGTGCTTTGTGATGTGATACATATGGATGTTTGCCATGTCTTACTGAGAAGACCTTGGCAATTTGACAAAAGAGCAATTCATGATGAAAGAAACAATACTTATACTTTTGAGAAAGAAGGTAGGAGACACATATTGACACCATTGAAAGATGAAACTACAGAAGTAACAAAAATCAGTAATTTGGGGTTGATGATGAATGAGAAAGAGTTCTTGCGGCGTGTAAAAGAAGGTGAAGCTGAAAAGACAGTTGCCACAACCATTAAGTTAACTGACTCATCTGTAAAAAATCAGATTTTGTTAAATAAACATGAGATTATGATGACTAATGAGTTGTCAAATGAAGTGTTATCAAGTTATTCCAAGGAGTTCATTGCAGGGGTTTATTTGCTAAAAGAGATTGCCATGTAACACAATGGAAAAGAAACTTTGTTAAGTGAACAACATGAGAATGAAGAACAAAACCCTGCCTTTAGAGACAACAAAAGGTTATTGTATCAGAACCCTCTACTTGATATTGAAAACAATTGTGAGCAAGTTATAGAAGACGGAGTATTTGTGGAAGAAGAAATAGAAGTTCCCAAGAAGGAGCAAGAAGAAGTAATTCTGGTACAAGATCATGCAGTTGAGGTGGAGAATAAGGTCATAGACAACCCATATGAAGAAGAAAAGAAGAGACAAAAGAACAAGAAGTCGTCCCTCCTACAAGTTGTCTTGGTTGCTATCTATTTGGTAGTCATCTTGGTGACAGAGAGTGGGTCTCAAAGGCCTAAAGAACAAGTTGATTTCTTTAATGTGTTTGTTCCATGCGCAGGTGTAGCAAAGAAAGATAGAGAGAGAACGAGGAGAAAAAGTATAAGAATGAATAAAGATAGTACTTCAATTTTGCAGGCAGTCCAAACACAAGAAAAAGGAGAGATGTTTGGTATACTTGTGTGGTGATCAAACTTAGTTTTTTGGAGAGACTATAGAGGGGACTACTATTCAAAAAGGATTCAAGGTAGAAGTACCACAACACAACTACATGGATATGCATTTGAAGATAATACAAATCTATACAAGTCACTAGCCATTTTAAGCAAACCATGGGATCCAAGAGGGCATAGCATAAGAGAAGAAAGGATGAATGTTGGAAAGAAAAGGCAGAGATGTCAAAAACATCTACAATTAATAAGGACAAATACAAGAGCAGCAAAAAAAACCTCATGAATAGGAGCTCATGAACATTTTCAAGCTTGGTAGTATGATGCAGGTGCATCAATGCATATAACATAATCTTTTTGTTGTTTGCTTTGTCTTGGGGGCACCACTTGAAGGCCGTGCGAACGTGATAAATAAGTTCCCCAGGTTCTCTTTGAATATCTAGCCCACTCAGACACAAAAAGATGATGATATGGACACTGCCCAAGTTGCTAGCTGGGAGCCTATTTCAGATGGCAATGATTTGCCACGCTCGGGCTGGAGTCCTGATGATATGGATCATCTGCCTTCTGGCCTTACTTTTGATACATAAAAGTTATCTCTTTTTATGATTTTGTGACTTGTTTCTAGGCTTTGCCTAGATTATGATGCTTTTGATTTTGCTCCTAGGCTCTGCCTAGTGTGTCATGGCGTGCTCTCATATCATCTTATTTCTTTGTAAATTATTTGTATACTTTTGTTAACTTAATATATAGATATATTTCATTAAAAAAAAAAGGTTTTATAAGTCTTACGAGGTCAATAAAAGGCCAAGTCTAGGTCCAGATTGTTTATTTGAGTCCATTTGTTAAGGTTTTCATGTTTTCCCACCAAAACCACAATTTGAAAATTTGAATTTGTATTGCATGGTTTGAGTTTTGAGGTGTTGTATGAGTCTCAGTCTTATAGTTAAGAGTTTCCAAGGTCTAGCTTTATGACCTAAGTGTTCTTAATCCTCCATTTAGTTTATAATTGTCATAAATCCTATTTAGGATGGTCCAACATAGGAAAAAGAGTAAACTTAGCATATACTAAGTTGAGTTTTTAAGGGTTGAGAGATCTTAGTGATGAAAAATAGACTCAAGACAAGTTTAGACATTGGATAAACATCAAATCATGTATTGAGGGTCACGAAAAAGTAAATAAAAGTGTATAAAGATCAAATTCTTATGTTTGGTGAAGGTTGTTGAATACTATCTATTAAAAGTTTGTGTGTAAAAGTTGGAGAAACATATGAAATAAAGCTTATGATGTGATTTCATTGTAGTGCCAGACTCCTTGATTATGTAAATGCATGTTATGCTTGTTTTTGGATAATTATTTATTGTCCTTATTTGTTTCCTAAACTTTAGAGTATTGAAATAGGTTTATACAACCCAACACTTAGAATTTGCAGTCAAGAAAAAGCATTGTAGTATCATTATTTTGATTGATCAAGTGAAAATTCTAATTGGAAAGGTAAGAGTTAGTTAAAACAAAAATTTTAGAGGTGGAATGAGCTCTTGAATGCTTATAAAACTCATTTTAGGTAATTATTAGTGCTCACAACCTGAGTAAAACCCTGCCTAGGGTTTGAAAAGAAAAACTTGCATATCTTTTTATTCTAACTATACAAAAATGATGAAAATTGGTGAGCAACCGTGTTTTTATATCTATAATGCAATCAAAGTGGTTTCATGCTTTTATGACCTCTACACAAAAAGATATCAGCTGTTATGTTTTCTATAGGGCTATAGGTTGTTAAGAAAGACAAGATTTTGAGAATGGAAACTCACTTTTCTTCCAAACCCTAGATCCAAATGATTTGAGATTTGGTGGGCATGGACTAGAGAAGTATCTTAAGAGGATCAAATAGGTTTCAAGTTGTAAAGATCTTTAGAATTTATTTGATAGTGGATTGTGCTAAAACCGGCTTGTGGGAATCAATAAATCAAGGCTTATGACATCAAGGAACTCAATTATCTCTTAGTATATTGATCTAAATCATTTGAGATTTTGTACATAGATGCCATAATGAGTTTTCAAGAGGATAAAATTGGAGGCAACTTGTATGCATCCTTATAAGAAGACTTATGAGCGACTGTATTCTAGACTTGAAAAAAACACAATAAAATAAAACACAAAGTTTTAGTATTGGAAACTTGCATAGCTCCTAAAGTACTAGCTCAAATCATTTAGAACTTGGTTGACACTTGTTAAAGAGTTGTTTCAAGAGGATCAAGGTAATTTCAAGAGGATCAAGGTAATTTCTAGAGGGGGAAAGTTGTTTGTGAGAGTTTAAGAAAGACCGTGTCTAAGCAAACTTATATTAGGCCTAAAACAGGGCTAGAAGGAACCATATTCAAATTTGGTTTGAGACTTTCGATGCAAAAGGATTTGAGGTTTGTTGATCATTGTTTGTGATCAATATTATATGTATAAGATCTTTTCATCACTAAAAAGGATTGAGTTCTACTAGCAACTCTCAAAAACCCCAATAAGGAATATGAAGATTAGGCTACAAGCCTAATAGGTAAGATTATATTATTGTTCAAGGAAGACCTTAAGGAATCCATTGCACCAAATAGTGTGCGAGACGAAAGGCTCACACGTGCAAGAGCACTCAAGTGCACAAGTTTTGGGTAATATAGTCAAACATATGTAAGGCCAAGAAGGATAGGCATAGGAGGATGACGCACAAGGATGGACACCAGAGTTACAAAAGAAGTCTCGAGTGCACGCGCACATCTCTTCAACACACAAGAGATCTTTATTCCCAAGTGTGCAAATCATTCTAAAATAAATTTTTTTGATCAAAATGCCACATCACCCTAACCACCCAGTTTTGAACTAAACCTATAGTCAAGAATGATAATAAATGCAACAAGCACATTCACCGATGCCTGCACAAGCTTATCTAATTTGAACTTAAAATTGCGGACTAAATTAATTCGGTAGATGGATGGATTGGCGAGAAGATAATATTTAAGACCATTTAAAGAGGTCTATAAATAGAATGCCAGGAGAATCATTTAGGTGCTTTACACTAAACAAAGAGACTACCAAAAATTGCATCCAACCAGAAGAGAGAGTGATATAGAAAAGAGAAGGCCTAGAGAGGAAGAGGTAGTGAGTGCTTTGTATAGGAATTGGGAGTAGAAAGGTATAGGCTTATGCTATTGAAGGTAACCCCATTGTAATTGAGTTAAAGGTTGACTCTAGCATTGTAAAGCTTGTGTAATTTGTTTTGAACCCGTAAATAAAATACAATTGAATTCTCATTGTTGCAAGCATTTGTTTATGAGTGTGATTGTGAGAGACTTGAGGTTGCATGGATTGACTTCCTTTCATTGGGAACTCTTGCGGAGACTACATCAAGTCGTATCAGAGAAGGTTTTCAACCCTATTGAGTGTGGAGGAGACTGCGCACCTAGGATAGTAGATGACTTACAATAGTAATGCGTGAATCGAGGAGAAAGGATACCACCAAAGAGATCCACCAACAAAGGAGTCATAATTTAAGAATTGCAGGTAGACCAGAGGAATTTTTAAACAAGTTACGTATTGTAAGGGCATGATTGGAAGTTCTAAACAAGTTACGTATCGTAAGGGCATGTTGAAGAAGACCAATGGTGAGGGTTCATTTCAAGGAATGATAAGATTGATTATGAAGGAGAAGGACAACATGTCAGAGGAGCTAAAGGTGTTGCACGTGAAGGTGGAGAGGATGTTGAGGAGCGACATGAAGGTGGTAAAGAGAGGCCCTTGAGAGCTATATAGCGCATTGGCAAGGGTGCGAAAATAGAGTTGCCCTATATCTCGAGAAGTCTGAATTCAGATAAATTAGTTGATTTGATCAATGATATGGAATATTAATTGAGTAAGAAGACACATTGATAACCCTAAACACATCAAGATGGTAGCGACAAAATTGAAGGGACACGCTTCATTGTGGTCGAAGGAAATCCAAAGTGAGCAAAGAAGGTGGAAAAAATAACAACCTAGTATAGAATGGTTGTTAACTAAAGGCGAAGTTCTTACTAAGAGACTATCAGATAGAGTTGTTTACGAAACCCTAGAACATAAGGCAAAAAGAGATGTCAGTAAGAAATACAGGGAGGAATTTTATAAGATTACTATCTAGTCGGGAAACCACGAGGTGGCCAAGGAGAGAGATGGGCAATACCTTAATGGATTTCACTTGGGATCCAAGTGGAGTTAAGTTTACTTTAGATCCAAACCGTCGAGGAGGCATATCAGTTGGCACTCAAGGTAGAAGAGAAGTTGTCACACAGACAAATGACTAACATGAGAGGTAGAGTAAGACACGCATGTGGAGGAAGAGGAGGCATCGAACAAAACCAGTCAAGGCAAGGCATAAAAGTTGCATTGATCAATGATGTGCCTAGTTAAGAATGAAGTAAGGCACAAGATTCTAAGGAAGCACACACAGACAAAGTGGATTTTATCAGTCCAAAGAAAGAGGTAGATTTGGCAGAGGGGGTAGATTTGGCAAAGGAGGGGCACGAGAATTCCTAGGATTATGTTTTAGATGCAGACAACCAGGAAATCAAGCCTTTGAATGTTTAGAGGCACAAAGCAAAGGAAGCAAAAGGATGGATGTATGCACGTACGTCGTACATGGAGATGAAGAGTCGATGGGATCCATTGAGCACTTGGAGGAACATGAGCATGGAGATGCTTTGATGTTTAAGAGAGTCTTGTTGAAGCAACTAGAGGAAAATAAGCAGTTGATGCAAATAAAGAGTTTGTGCCAAACCATATGCAAGTCAGTTAGCAATCGCTGAAAGATGATCATCAATAATGGTAGCACGAGCAATCTAGTCTTCATAGAGATGGTTGAGAAGTTGAGTCTTAAGAAGGTACGACACCCAAACCCATACAAAGTCTCATGGTTGTTGAAGAGTCAACAAGTTCTAGTCAACGAATAATGCTTGGTGAAGTTTCACATAGGCACTTATGAGGATGAGGTGTGGTGTGGATGTGTCAATTACTAATGGAAAGACCTTGCCAGTTCGATCGAAAAGCAATGCATGATGGGCACACAAATACATATCACTTATAAAGGGATGTAAAATAGTATATCTCAATCCCCTTGAGGAACAGAAAAGAAGGAAGGCGCAATAGTGTGTGCACGAGAGTGCTAATGGTTTCGAGAAAAGAGTTCCTTAGAGAAGTGTGCAAGGAGAAATGCTATGCGCTTATGCCTAAGGTGCCACAAGAGAAAAGCGTAGGAGCTGGAAAGGAGGAGACACTTCCATGCGAGGTGAAAAAGTTGTTGGAAGAGTTCGCAAATATCATCTCGAGTGACATGCCAAAGAAGTTTCCATCGGTGAGAAGCATTATCCACCACATGGATCTAATTCTAGGAGCGAGTTTACCTAACAAGGCCGCACATAGGATGACACCTATGGAGAATGAGGAAGTGCAAAAGCAAGTGCATGAGTTTCAACAACTTTTTAGTTAAGATTATGGAACTTAAATGTGATGAAGAACTATTGTTCTCTAGGCCATATAGTGAACTTATGTAGCTAAGCATTGATTCATATTTCTTGAGCTTCTTATCATGTTCTATTTTTGGGCATGTAAAATTTATCATTGAATAATCTTCATGGATATGGCAGGTATGTGTTTTATGGGAATAGACCTTCTGGTTGTTATGGGCCTACATACTTTGTAGTTATTTTATTATATTTTGTTGTGTTTTAGAGATTGGCCATGGTTAGGCTTGCATATACTTTTGTGCTAATTATTTGAACTTTAGGTCATTCGTCTTCACCTAAATTGTGACCATTATAGTAATGGTTAATTTTTTCTCTACATTATGATATAACTTTCTTTGCTTTCCAACTATTATATATGGAAATTCTAGTTTCTACAGAAACTTGACGTAAGAGGCGTTCTTCTGAAAGTTAAGGAACCTCTATTTTTTATAACAATTTTCAATAGTGAACTTTCTTGTATGTTGTATACATAACTTATGGAGTTTTATTTAACTTTTGCTTGGTCTAAAGCTTGTTGAAATTGCATTTGCAATCCCTTAAATTCTTGGTATATATACAAATCCGTGTAAGGGTTTAGCAAGTTTTTCTAGAAAGTTCATAAGAAACTTCATTGTGATATGCGTAGAAATCATGGAATCATTGTGCGGAGATCGTAACACATTTGTTTGGATTGAGGAGGTGGAACGTAGCTTACAACAACTAAATAAGAAAGTGATGGAACAACGGATGTTGGCACTCCTAGGCTTCAGCAAAATACTCCAAGTTGGTTGTAATGCAAGTGGCGCAGTGCTGAGTAGATAAGGGATTAGGGAAAAGCTAAATGATACAAAGCGCAAATATTCAATCTATGACCAAAAATTGTATGCCATGGTACAAGCGGTGAAGAAGTGGAGGCACTTTCTATTTCCAAAGGAGCTTGTATTGTATACAAACGACCACGTGCTACAATTCATTAAGAGTTAGAGTCAAAGGAAGTTGAACCAAAGGCATATGAAGTGGGTAGAATATTTGCAAAATTATACACTAGTATTAAAGCATAAAAGTGGAATGTCGAATATGGTCGTTGACGCGCTAAGTAGAAGAATGTCGATGATGAAAGAGATGAGGATAGAAGTACTTGGCTTTGATTCGATGAGGGAGTTATATGTGGAGGACAAAGATTTTTGAGATGCATGGAGAGCTTGCATGAATCCAATGAGTATGGATCGGACACCATGGTTGGATTATGTAATACAAGATGGGATGCTTTTCAAGGGTGTGCAGTTATGTATAACACAAAGATCAATGCGCAAGAACTTAGTGAAGGAGAAGAAGAGTGGAGGATTATCTAGACATTTCAGAAGCAAAAAGATGCTCACGTTGTTGGAAGAAGGTTATTACTGACCAAGGATGGACACAAATATTTGAGAAATGTGCAAAAGTGTAGAATTTTCTAATTGGCGAAAGAAAGAAACCAAAATACGGGTTTATACCAACCCTTAACTTTGCTAGAGAGACCATGGGAAGACATCAACATGGATTTTGTATTTGGATTTCCCAGCAGAGAGAGGGTAAACAATTCCATTTTTGTTGTAGTACAACATTTTCACAAGATATTACATTTTAAATTTCTTACAAGAAGACTAGTGACACAACCAATGTTGCCAATTTATTCTTCAGAGAGGTGGTGAGGTTGCTTGGACTACTGTGCAACATAGTGTCAAATAGGGACACCAATTTTATTGGCCATTTTTGGCACACATTGTGTAAGAAACTAGGAACATGGATGAATTATAGCTCTACATGCCTTTCAAAAACTCATATCCCAATTTTGTCAATCGAAGCAGGAAATATGCCTTTTTAGGTTCTTTATGGAGTTATCCCAAGAAGAGTCGAAAAATATACGAAGTGTGTGGAAAGAGTGCGAATGCGGAGGACTATGCTAAATACATGAGAGGCTTGCATGGAGTGAAACAAAGGCTACAACAGGGTAGCCAAGAATACAAGCGACATGCAAACAAGAAGCACAATAAGAAGGGATTTGAAGGAGACTTAGTGTTAGCCTTAATAACTGCATTAGTCACATTTGAATGGAGAAATTTGAAATTCACTGAATTTCAATGAACAATATGAAATTTATTAAAATTTACCATTAAATTCGTACGGTTTGAATGGTGAATTAAAAAAACTAATTTAATTAAAAAAATGAAAAAAATATGCCAAACTCATTGATATTCACAATTTTAGGGTTGGATTTTTATTTTATTGGCTGTCATTCCCTGTCGGTCCTCATTGTGCAAATGCAAAATAAAATAAACCCTGCTAGATTGCAACCATTTTTTTGTGTGAAGCCTTCCACCATAGAATTGTGAACTATGAAGTAGAATAGTTGAAACTTGAAGCTTAACGACATAGTTGAATCTTAGGCAAAGACCTCCAATAGAGGAATAGACTCTAGACTTAAACTAAGTGCAAGCTTGCAAACTGCGAAAAACAAAGATTGACACGCGAGTCACGATGAAGGCCGCGGGTTGGTAAATTTTAAAAAATAAGTATATTTATACTAGCCAAATTTAATAACAAAATTTACCTCAGATTTTCCAGTCTGGGCTCAATATGTAGAATGAAGACAACATGCATGCATCATCAACACTTCAATAAGCACTCATAAGTGGGAAAAAATGATTGCATTCAAGTGGGTCCCTGCAAATGCAGATTTGCATTAACTGGCTATTATATAATGACCATTCTACATTACGTAGTGATTTTTCCCATTATAGTTCCATGCTCATAATAATGGCCCAAAGTTGTGTAGATGCCCATTTTGAGTGTTTTCAAGATCAATGGGGATTTTGAAAGTCGCTCCATTCGGTACAAAAGCAAAGACAAGGATTTGGAGTAGGTGTGCTAGAGTTAGAGGAAGATTACTAATAGACTATGGATGCTTGGATAAGAAGCCCAGTAAAACAAACATAAATGTTTAGTCCAAAAACTGATTGTGTGTGTCATTCTTATGTTCTATTGTAGTTATAGGGAAAGGGTGAGAGTGTGGTGTGTGTAATTTTTGTCATTCCTCAACAAAGATCAATAAAACTAAGAGTTTGGGTTTCCAATCTCGTATTATACATGGGAATATGGTTATAATTAGTAAGGACAAGGCTATCATTCATGGGAAGTTGTCAACCATCTCTTGTTTGTTTTTTGCACATGTACAACAATATGCCTATAACAAAGCTTTGGACAGTTTTATTAGGCATAGTTCATTTCAGAAACATATTGGATTTTAGGCAGACTTGGCCCTTGACATTGCATATGGTGCACCCATGAGTTCTTAGTCATACTCACAGGAAAAGGAATTCCATTATTAAGTACCACACATCCATGACATTGCATATGGTGCACCCACGAGTTCTTAGTCATACTCACATGAAATGAAAGCCCAATATTAAGTACTACACATCCAAACTTGCCAAACACAAAAAGTATATTTGCAAAAATTATGTGTATTTTATTCCATCAAAATTCAAGATAAGGTTTGGTTTCATTTATATAAAGGGCACTTCGAAGGTCCTCATCAAAACTACAGTATGGTCCTTACATCATATTGTGTGCAGTTGGGGAGAATGCTTTTCTATACTTGGGCATGCACCTAATTTTCATTTTTTGAGCTCAAGTCGTATTTTCCACAATTGCTTAAGCATGCAACAATTAAACATCCTTTGCACTTGAATCTTGATTATATACAACTAGTATTGAAACACTAGACCATTTAGATTACTACTACTATGCACATTTGTCAAGATGCACATTCATAGTTAACAGTTCTCAAGGTTGAATAGTATGTGAATTAGGCTGAGAGGACCAACCTCCAATAGTTTTAAACTATTTTCAGAACTTACCAAAGACACGATTGGGATCACCACTTCTCAAGAAGGGGAAAATGCTACTACATTTGATGACTTTCATGTGTCTATTCTGCACTAGTGCATTACAAACTTAGTAGCACCAGGGGCTTTGAACATTACCACACCGTGGAGAAACCAAACTACATCGAAAACACCTGAACGTGTATGGAATCCATCACATGACCTACACACTCACCACCTATGTACTCCAAGGGTCGATCGTTATAGAGACAAATCTATTTTGTAAATATTTTTTCTTTTAATCATTTATAAAATTGTATCTAAACTTGAGAAAATATATTCTTCGACTCCTTTAGTTCATCATAGTTGCTTCATTCCAAATAAATAAATCAGCTATGATTCTCATCCCTAGTCTCTAATCATGGGAATTCTCTTTCTCAATCTTTAGATTTATTGTACTAGTGTACTATACCAATAATCTTTGAATAGAAGAGCATTATTGTCTTGCTATTTTCTATTATAACACAATAATAGCATACCAAAAGATTATACCATACTAGATTATTGTGTTGTCCTCTGTACCACCATCTTGGGCCCCATGGTGTGGATCAATGAGCCCAAGGGTTTAGACTACCATAGTCCCTACAATGTGTTGGAAGTGTTGTAACCTCAATGACAGATGAGGGATTAGCACTTACATGGGGTTTAAATAATTTTAAATTTTGGTTTGAGAGTAATCACAAAGTTAAAGACTTGATTTCCCAAGGATTGATAGAGCAAATTTGACGATGATCAATGAAATCCGCCATCTGTTTGAAGTTTCTATTTATAGTTATTTTTGCATGGACTTGCTCGTGGAAACTTTGATAAGGAAAATCTACTTACGTTTATACCCATGACTTTTTTAGAAATATGCACTTTTTCCTCGATCAATGATTATAACAAATGTGGTTTGCTTGTGGTTTTCCTCAATTTGAATTTTTTATTTATTGTTTTGCATCATCATATTTCATTTTGTATTAAACTCTTCCACCTAGAGTTCAATTTTGTGTATGATGATCCTCATGACACAAATTTCCACCCTAGGGGAATCCGATGTTTTGTGGTTGTTGCGGTCAATCCTATGGTACCATCTACTAGTGCCCAAAATCATGTTGCATCTGATGCCAAGCCAATATCTATTGAATTTGTTGCTTGTAAACCTAATGTTGTTCAAATGATGTCTAACCCATTTGTGGATAAAACACCTATTTATACTCATTGTTGAGTTGCACATGTTGTTTGAGTCTAGGAGACAATGAAACCCAATAAACATCATGTTGACCTAGGGTTTAATGGCATTGTGGGTTTTCACATGCCAAACTACTCCGAACACATCAAATTTCTAAGCAGAGGTATTATCCACAAATGTCAAGATTAGTCTCCAACTATTAGTTAATCATGTGAAGTCCAAACCTCCAGGTTATTGTTGTCAACTTGGAGCTGCACCATGAATCGAAGATGTGCATGAAATGGCCAATCATCTATCCGGTTGAAACAATGGGATCTTCTCATAAGGGTGGGTGCCTCAATGGTGAGAAGAACCTCCGGAGAAGGCTGGTTCCTGTAAGATGTATCAATGGATCTCTACTCTGTGCTGCAAATCTACCATGGAAAAGGGAGAAAGAAACTTGAAAGGGAAATCCTACCTAACAACGGTGATACACCAAAATGTTGATCCACTCTACTTGGAACCTTGGACACTAAATCAAACAAGGAAAAAAGAAGACCTTTGATTTCAATTGATCACTATGCATAAATATTTCATGAGAAGATTCGATCCAATGACCAAAATATGAGGGAAATCGATGAAGAGGTCTGATACAAGACACTTTGCAGCCACCTAACATCCACTTATAGCTTCAGCAAAAAACATATAGAAACACTGAACATGCCCTGGATAATATGATAAGCTAGCAACTAGGTACGAATCAGAATTTGGGAAGGGAGAGAAATCTACCACATGCAAATTGTTGAATGAATATACACTATGCCAGCACTTGAAATTTGAAAGTACAGTCCTATTGATTGAAGAGGTTACACAACTCACTAATGAAAGAGTATGGTATTGCCAAGAGAGGGATAGATTTTACAACGCTGAAAAGACATTTATATAGAAAAATACAAAAGCCAAGAGATTGGCATTGAAAAATAGAAGAGGACGATCAACTTAGATTAACTCAAGACCAACTTTGCCTTCTAATAAAATATATTTTCCCTTTGTCTTTGCATGAAGCTCCTTGGCATTTGAGAAATGGACGGTGGGTCTATTGAAAGTCAACTTCTCCTTTGCATGGAAGATTATGGCAATTATCAAAATAGACTCCTCTTGAGCTATCGGATCGAGAAAACAATCATGTTTGCCTGAAAACAGTGCCAAACTTAGATTGAAAGACTCGGCTTGAAGTTGAGTTGGACCTTTGGATGTATGAGAATGACTAGTCAAACCATGAACAAAATAAATAGTCAGAGGAAACTTAGCAATCCGCCAAACATAGCCCTTGCTTGCATGAGAGAGACATTTTTAGACTGAATCGTTGGCCGACTTTTCGTTCTCGATTTCCTTATTTCATGTGCATGCATTTGTCTTGCATGTTTGTGGTTTTTCTATTTCTTGGCTTTTCGTCGACTTCACCTTGGTTTTTGTTTTTTTATTTTCTGCAGACCTTTTGGATTTCCTTTGCCTTACCTTTTGATTTTCTTCAAAATTTTCGTTTGACATTTTTTCCACGGACTTTTCTGTTTATCTCCCTAGCCTGTGTATTTTCCATCGAGTTTTATTCTCTCGGGCTTCTTGTTATCTGCGAATTTCTTGCAAAGAAATTGTCTGCCCTTGCCTTTAATTTTCTTCAGATTTTTGTCTCAGCACTTTCCTGTGAGCTTTTCCCTTGCCAATTTTCCCGAATTCATTCTTGGCTGTATTTCCTTCAGAATTATGTTTTCTCACTTTCCCACGGGCTTTTATCTATTTGCACTTTCCCTGAATTAATCCTTCGGACTTTTTGTCCGAAGGAATTACTCTTTTGTCTTTATTTGGCCATCGACAAAATGCCCTTCGAAAAAAATTTGGAAAGGCCCTGTCACTGACAAGGTGTCCTCCGCAAGAGCTTGTGTCCTTCCTCTGTGCCTTTTGGGAAAGTTGGAAAGGTCCTATCACCGATCAAGTGCCCTCCGCAAGGGCTTGTGTCCTTCGTCTATGCCCTTCAAAAAATTTGGAAATGTCCTGTCACCGACAAAGTGCCCTCCGTAAGGGCTTTTGTCTTTCATCTGTGCCATTCGAAAAAATTGTAGGGCACCCAAGCTTTTTGTTGGCCTCTCCTTTGTCTTTTCTTTCCCTGTTGGCTGCGGGTTTTCTATTTGCAAATTCTCCGAAGCATTCCTTCAGACAAAAAGTCCAAAGGAATTCCTTTGGACTTTTGTCCAAAGGATATCTTCCTTCCTTTGTTTTACTTTGCTTTGTGCAAATTTCTAACCTTGCCTTTTGATTTTCCTAAGGTATAGTATGCAGTAACCCTATAAAAATAACCATGTTTGCGCATCGTATGCAAAACAACATTTGCCTTTTCAAACAGTCCAGACATGTAGTATGTCTCAACAAGTAGAACATACGTATCTTCAGTCGCAACCTAGGGAACCTGTAACATCCCCAAGTAGTTCATCCCATGCTTTATATGAAGGTTGCAGATGGCTATTTAAGGACCCCAAAAAACTTATTTACAAGACAAATTGGTACCATAAGACCATCTTTCGAATAGAAAGGTTGACAATTCTTCCATAGGCCAAAAAATTGTCAACCTTACTATTTGAAAGATGGTCTTATGGTACCAATTTGTCTTGTAAATCAGTTTTTTGGGGTCCTTAAAAATTCCTTCAAACTTCTGTCCAAAGGATATCTTCCTTCCTTTGTTTTCCTTTGCTTTGTGCAAGTTTCTAACCTTGCCTTTTGATTTTCTTAATGTTTTGTATGCAATAACCCTATAAGAATAACCATATTTGGGCATCGTATACAAAACAACTTCTGCCTTTTCAAACAGTCCAGACATGCAGTATGTCTCAACAAGTAGAACATATGTATCATCAATCGCAACCCAGGGCACCTCTAACATCCTCAACTAGATCATCACATGCTTTATATGAAGGCTACAGATGGCTATTTAAGGACCCCAAAAAACTGATTTACAAGACAAACTGATACCATAAGACCATCTTTCAAATAGTAAGGTTGACAATTTTTTGCCCTGTGGAAAAATTGTCAACATTTCTGACGACTCAGTTAGCCAAACATGCCTGCTATGCTTGAGAAATCAGACCATGTACATACTATTTGAACTCTTGAAGCAATGATAAACGTGATTTTTGACTGAAAATCTCCTCTTGACCATGGCTGAAATAACCTTCCTCCTTCAAAATAAGAAGGGAAACACACGAAAGTAGGAAAACTAAGAAGCAAATGTGCAAACAAGCACTTATTGGACAAAACTGAAGCAAACTATTGTGCTTGAACAACATTTAGAAGGAAGCAAAAACAACTATGTACATAGAGTTTTGTTCTTCAATAGCAATGTTTCAAATGTATCCCATTGATTGGGATTGGAAGCTCTTGGTCGTCCATCTTGGCAAGTTGGAAGGTGTTGTGGGATTTGTAGTTGGAGATCGTGCATGGGCCACTCCAAAGGGAATTAAACTTTGTGCGCCTTCCTGGTTTGGCTCGATCCTCATCCCACTTGAGGACCAATTTTTTTTCATTGAAACTTCGTGAGGAAGCTCCTTTGTCAAATGTTCTTTTCATGTGTGCCTAATGACTTTCCATGGCTAGCATGGCTTGATTTCTTGTCTCTTCCAACTCTATAAGCTCTACATACCTTTTCTCCATAGGCTCATTCTCTAACAACTCAAGTTGATACATTAGTTCCAAAGCTGGAAACTGGAGAGAAATAAGTAACCTTGCTTCCTTACCATAGACTGGCTTGTAGGGAGAGTTGGCTATTAACCTCTTGTAGGTGATCCTATCAGCCCATAGAACTAACTTCAAATTGAAATGCCATGACCTCTTATTGTCTTCAATAGTCGTTCGTATGATCCTTAATAGGTTTTTGTTTGTAGATTTAGCAAGGCTATTTCCTTGTGGATAATAGTTCGATGAAGCGCTGAGATAAACTCCATGTTGGACAGCCCATTCGTTGATCCTAGATCCCACAAAAGCCATTGCATTGTCAAAAATAATGGTCAAAAGAACTCCAAACATAGTGAGCAAACCTTTATAGAAATCAGGGACATTTGTTTCGTTTGCTTCTTTCAATGCAATTGCTTCCGTCCAACATGTGAAATAATCTGTAGCTGTTAGAATCCACCTATGCTTTGAACTCGAAAAAGGGTTAATGAGACCAATAAAGTCCAATCCCCACTGGACAAAAGGTTGATTTACTGCAATTCGCTGAAGGGGCAGAGCTGCCAGTTTAACTTTTCCTACAAACATAGCACATTGTTTGCACTTTCTAACCCATGTATGGCAGTTACCAAATATAGTAGGCCAATAATACCCACCTCTCATGATTTTAAGTGTTGTAGTTCTTGCAGAAAAGTGTCCTCCACCAAGTCCATCATGGAATTCTTCAAGTAGTATTTGAGTTTGGCTTGGTTCCACACACCTTAGTAACATTCCATTGATATCATTTTTGAACAAAATGCCGTCAACGAGCAAAAATGGAATTAATTGCAATCTGAAATATCTTTTTTTTGAAGTGTTTAGGTGAGAAGGGTAACAACCATCTTGCAGATAGCTTACGAAATCACGAAACCAGCTGGACGGGGAGGTGTGAACAACAACAATCTCTTAATCATTTGACAATAAAACAACGTCATTAGTTTCTTGCAAGTCCTGAGCTAGATGCTCACAAGGTCCTTTGACTCTAACCAGCTTTGTAACGTTAATTTCTATGTCATGTTCCATTACTTTGGTTATCCAACCAACTCTCTTCTCATTTATGTCTTTCTTCAAAAAAAATTCTTTAATACTTGGATGAGCAACCATTAGATGTATTTTATTATTAGACAACAAGTGCCTAAATTTCTTCAGAGATCTTATAACTGAAAGGACATGTTTTTCAACAAAAGCGTACTTTGTCTCATACCCCTGCAAGCCTTGGTTGTAGAAAGCTATTGGTTGCGCTAAATCTTCAGGGTTCTGCTGCATAAGAATGCCTAAAATGGTGTCCACATTATCATACATATACAGAATGAAATCTTTCATAAAATTGGGATTTAAAAGCATAGGAGCATTTGCTAAGGTTTTCTTAACATCTCCAAACCTTGTTATTACCTCTTTGGACTAGCTAAAGTTCTGATTTTTGTTTAACATCGTTGTAAGTGGTTTAGCTACAATAAAATTGATCTTTCCAAAGAAACTTTGCAAAGCCTTTTTGCTAATGGATTGAATCCTTTCATATTCTATGTTTAAACCGTGTTTTGAAACATGTCTAAGAAGCTTACCTTCATGAACTAAAAATACACACTTTTTGGGATTTAGAGATATCCCGAATTGCCTACACCTTTCGAAAACTTGCTAGAGGTGAACCATGTGATCTTATGTATCTTTTGAAAATACTATTATATCATCCAAATAGACAAGCACAAATTTGTTAAGAAGGCCTTTGAAGGCCATATTCATGGCTCTTTGAATGGTTGCTCCAACATTGGACAAATTGAATGACATCTTTTTGTATGCATGTGTCCCCCACTTAGTCATTAAAGCTGTCTTGAATTGGTCCTCTTCTTTGATCAAAATCTGATTGTAACCACTTTATCCATCCAATAAGGAAAACTTCTCTGAACCTGCAACATGCTGTAAAATTTGTTCCGTTAATGACAATGGATCGTGGTATTTAAGCGAAGCCTTGTTTAAATCATGAAAATCAACACAAACGAATCTCACCATTCTTTTTTCGTACTAAAACGAGGTTTGCTAACCAAGTTGAGTGCTTGATTGGAAATATGATAGTTGATTCTATGAGCTTGTGAAACTTAGCTTTGATCCAAGGTCAAGCTTTGGATTGATTGGCCTTTGTCTTTGTCTTATTGTTGACCATTTTTTGGCCATGCAAGCCAAAAAATGGGTCTCCCTTTCTTTCCTTGCTGTCTCAGTCTTTGATGCCTTTCACTTTGCTGCAATCATGGTTTTTTTCCTTTGGCATAGGCCTGTTCTACGAAAACACAGAATCATTTGACCCCTGTAGGTTTCGAGTTAATCTGAGGCTTGTTTTGCTTCATAAATTTACCTCAAACATGCCTTTATTGCAAAGGAATGGGCTAGTTCTAAAAAATGCAAGTCTTTTATAAACACTCCGAAGGGCAAGTGCCCTTGTGGAGGGAAGGCAAGGGACAAAATCAAACCATTCAGCAGGGTACAAAGGGCAACTTTGGGCCCAAGATACCCTTGCAAAGGGCACAAGCGCATTCCAAGAAACCAAGGCAGAAGACCCGAATGGAAAGTTTCCTTCAGAAAAGTGAGCAAGGCAAAGGATTCCTTCGAACTTTTTGTCCGAAGGAAATCCATGGCAAAAAACCAAAGGTCCTTCAGAAAATACAAGGGACAAAGACATATTCCTTCAGACTTTTGTCTGAAGGAATTTGTCAAAGGAAAAGGCCGAAACAAAAAGGATACCCTTTCGAAGGACAGAGAACACATTCAGAAAAGTGACAAGGCGGAACCAAGGGATTTCTTCGGACTTTTTCACCGAAGAAAATCCAAAGGGGAAACCAAATGTATTCACAAAGAAAAGCCAAGACTCTGAAGAAAGATTTCCTTCGAATAAAACGTCCAAAGGAATTTGTTTGAACATTTTGTCCGAAAGAATTAAGAAGACCAAAGCAACCTGAAGGAACCCGAAGGGCAAGTACCTTTACGGGGGATTCTCGTCTGCCAAAAAGGGGACCTTTTCCAAGCTATGAAGGGACACCTTCCCTTCGGGAAGGAAGAAATACAAAAAAGCCGAAGACGTTAAATTCAGCGTAGCGAACTAGCCGTTGGAGTTAAAACATTTGATGACGGGCGCACGAAAGTCAAATTCAAAGCAACAAACTAGTTGTTGGCTTTCAAATGGCGATGGGCTTGCAGACATCAAATTTATGATGATGAAATAGTAATTTGGTTTTCAAATAGTGACGAGCCCGCAGTCATCAATTTTTGACGAGATGCGTCGACCATTGAGGAGAAGCCAAAGGACTAATGCCTTCACAATAAGCGGCCAAAGGCTCATGGCGCGGACCCGAGTAAACTCAGCGACTTGCTGAGAAAGGACCCTGAGGAGCCAACAAAAGATGATAAAAATAGCCCTACAGAGCTCAAATTGCCAGAAAATGAAAAAATAGCAAGGAAAAGGGGAACAAAACAAAGAGTCCAAAACATGGCCACGCACACATATGACAACATTTAGAATATTCCAAAAGACCCACCTAGCCAAGCACAGACACGAATTAAGCAGTCCAAGTGGCAAAAAAAGCGTCGACAAATGGAGTTATGTTGCGGGTGAAACAGTCTCCACCAAATGGTTATCAAAGATCGCGAGCATTCAATGGCGCGGCCTGTTTTTCTTTGTTTGAGCATGGGTGAGCGGACAATCACATAAGTTTCATAAAGAGGGATGGCCTTGTCATTCAAACGATCAAACAACCCATGCTTTTACAATGACATTTAATATGATTGAAACATCAAAATCAAGACTTGGACTGTCGCAGCATGGGCCACTTGTTTTGAAAGACACCATAGTCTTCCTTTTGATGCTATATATACTGGAACCTCCAAGTGAGGAAGAGATCTCTCATTTTGTAAGGCGAAGACCTGGCAAATTTTCACCTTGTTCAATAAGAATGTACTTTACCTCTATTTGACTAGTCAGGCTTTTGAGTGTCTGTGTATCAATATTGTATTCAGTTTTTTTAGCTTGAAGCTTTCACAAATTGACACCAACACACCTAGTGTAGACAAAGCACCATTTCTACAAGTTAACAGGAAGTGCTGCATTTAGAGCACAGAGACAGAAAAAGTGTTATCAGACAGTGTGTTTTCTACATCCTCTTGGTAAGTTCATTTCCAGTGTGTGTCTTCATTAAGACTATTGTTAAAGCTCCCTACAGTCTAGTCTTTTCATCATATAAAGTGTATATCTACCCTCTTCTGGTCTGAAGTGTGAATAACTAAGTAGATCAAAATTGTTTGGTGCATCACTGCTTAGATTAGTTTATGTCCTAGTTATCCTTCTCTCTTTTCACCTCCCCCATTATTAATAGTAGTAGCAAAATAGCCTAAGAGATTCATTAAAGGGAGCTAGCCCTTATCTAGAGATTCTCCCCTCAATTTTGCCAGACCCACAGCAAGAGGGGAGTCTCCATTATGCCGCGTGGAAGAGATAAGCCCAGCTTTCTTTCGAGGGTGTAGTCCACAGCGTCAACAGTTTTTGGCACGGTCGGTGGGACTCATTTTAATGCTCAAAAAAATTTCAGGATTGGTGTTGGTCTTGTTACAACAAAAATGAACCACTAATCCAGCATCTAACTTTTAATCAGGGGATTGTGGGACAGTTTGTGCAAGGAGTTGAAGGATTTTTTGGTGTGTTCTTCAACCAATCAGCCTTTAGAGGCATTTCAACCAACACTAATGGCAACTCCAAGTTGAATCAGTTGGTTAAGCAGTCCTGGTGCCATCAAGAAATCACATTTTGGTATGTATAATTCCATTGCTCAGTTGCATGGACCTTGTTTTCCTTCATATAACTTTGATCAAGCTCAAGTTGTCCATGGCATCACCTCAAGCAGCTCTCTTGATTGCCCTTCACTTAGTGTAAAGGAAGTAACTCTGGAATTTGAGAAGCAAGTGATGGAGATAAACAGATTGGAGGAGCAGAATAGATATCATTAAGAGCTTATGTACAAAAAGAGATATCAGCAAGAGCTTATGTACAAAAAGGAGTGCTTGTTTAGGCAAGCTCAAACCTTGCAATCCATGAAGGAGGAAGTAGCAAAATGGAAGAGTCCATTCATTCAAGGCATTCAGCCTTGTGTGCCTTCTCCCATTCCAAACCAACCCCCTCTTATTCTAAATAAAGCCCCCTCTTGTGCACCAAATCTTTTTTACCAGATAGCACTTGCTCACTTTAACTCATCTGATGCATTAATCACTCTTGCTCTTAATCCCTTGCACCTAGCTTTTCAACACCAAAGGGCATTAGAGTAGCCTCCCATGGGAATGAACCTTCTCAATTCCTTAGGTGGTGAATTCTCCTTTGAAGGGAATACCACGAACCAACACATTCTCTTTTAGAAACTTTTCTTATACATCAACAGTCTCTTCCTAGTCTTCCTCAACCTCCTCAAGTCTTTCAACATGATGTCAAGCTTCCAAGTTGGAGGAGGGAATACCATGAACCAGCTCAAGGCCTTGGAAATGATGACGCTGCTCCTGCTCATGGTGATCCTAATGATCTCCAAGAAAGGCACTCCCAAGAGAATATAGCCAAGCAAATTGCAGAGTTGGAGTCAAGAATGAGATTCCTCAACCAAGGTGTGATGGATGGTTTAGACCAAACAACAGATTTCATGTCTGAACACACCCCATTTACACTCCTTCAACACATCTATCAAGCCACATCTTATATATATGAGGTGTTGGCCAAATGGAAGGAAGAGAATCATTCGATTCTAGCTCAAGGATTGCCTTATTTTCCACATGAGTTTGTCCATCAACCCTCCACTCCATTCGTTCTCAAGGAGGGACCTGTCTTGAAAGAGGCGAGTAAAGAAGAGAGGATCTAATTTACAGCTGCCCAAGAGGCTATCATGAGTGACAATGAGGATGACATCATCATGGATGCTCCCTTCGAAGACATCATCAACAATGGCGAAGACATAGGTCTGCATACATGCGGATGTTCCAGCAATATGAAGAAATTGACAAACCTTATTTGTCAACAATAGATGATGAGAAAAGTAAGCATAGTGAGCTTTCTCCTCCCTTGTTTGATGAACTTCTTTGTTGCTTTGATGAAGAGAATGACCATGCCATCAACCCTGAGTTGGAGGAGGATCAGGAACATGTTTCGAAACAACTAGAGACTCTGGTCTTTGAGCAAGAAAAGAAGAGACCTGTCCATCTTGATGAAGGCATTGAAGAAGAGAGCCTTGAGCAAGAAGGTGATATTCTGTGGGATAAGTAAGCAGTTTGTGATCTCATTTCAGACATCACAACAATCACCTTTCTTCAAGAAAGCCATGAGGAAGCAGAAGATAAATTTGACAGTCTCTTCAATGAGGCAGAAGGGAACAAGTCAATCCATGATGCATATCAAGGGGTTTATGAGCTAGATGATCCTTATGGTGATGAGCCAACAGCCATTGACATCTTGGTGAGATACACTAGCATGAAAGGCCAACATGAGGCAAGCTTCTGAGAGCAAGATGAATACATATATGTTGGAGACATGTTTGAACCTGATCCACTCGGATACAAGCCAATCAAGGTGGGAGACAAGAAGAGCAAGTCACCAAGTCTCATTTCCATTCAGCCACTTGTCTGGCACCATAAGTTTTCTTTCCATGAAGGAGACTTAAGAAGTTTTCCCTTTGATCCAGGAGGGAGGCAAATATACCTAGTTAGTTATACATAGTAGTTTATTTTCAATTTTTCTTTCCCTATTTTCCCTAAGTGTTGTTTGCACAGGTGTAGTGTTTTTTAGTATTTGTTGTGTGTGTTTTCCTTTTTTGCTTGAGGTAAAGCTTTGTTGGTTCATAGGTCTTTAAAAGGTTGTTGCTATCTCTTTCAAGCTACATCTTGACTCCATGCCCAATGGACTTTGAGGCTACTAGTTTTCTTTAGCATAACAGGCATGCTTCTCCTATGAATCACCAAATTGTTGACTATTTTTTGGTCTTGCAGGCGAAAAAATGGGTCTCACTTTCTTTCCTTGCTGTCCTGGTCTTTGATGCCTTTCACTTTGTTGCAATCGTGGTTTTTTCCCTTTGGCATAGGCCTGTTCCATGAAAATGCTGAGTGATTTGAATCTTGTAGGTTTTGGGTTGATCTGAGGCTTGTTTCGCTTCAGAAAATTACCTCGAGCATGCCTCTTATTCCAATGGAATGGTCTAGTTCTAAAAAATGCAAGTCTTTTACAAACACTCCGAAGGGCAAGTGCCCTTGAGGAGGGCAAACAAGGGACAAAATCAGACCATTGAACAGGTTCTGAAGGGCAACTTTGGGCCCAAGATACCCTTGTGAAGAGCAAAAGAGCATTCCAAGATACCAAGGCAGAAGACCCAAAATGAAAGTTTCATTCGAAAAATTGAGCAAGGCAAAGGATTCCTTCGGACTTTTTGTCCGAAGGAAATCCAGGGCAAAAAACCAAAGGTCCTTCAAAAAATACAAGGGACAGAAATATTCATTCGGACAAAATGTCTGAAGAAATTCCTTCGGACTTTTGTCCGAAGGAATTTGTCAAAGGAAAAGGCCGAAATAAAAATGATACACTTGCGAAGGATAGAGAACACCTTCGAAAAAGTGGCAAGGCGGAACCAAGGGATTTCTTCGAACTTTTCATCCGAAGAAAATCCAAGGGGGAAACCAAATGTATTCAAAAAGAAAAGCCAAGACTTTGAAGAAAGATTTCCTTCAGACATTTTGTTCGAAGGAATTAAGAAGTCCAAGGAAACCTGAAGGAACCCGATGGGCAAGTGCCCTTGCGGGGGACTCTCGACTGCTAAAAAGGGGACCTTTTCCAAGCTCCGAAGGGACATCTTCCCTTCGGGAAGAAAGAAATACAAAAAGACCGAAGAAATTGCCAAAGGGGTGACGGGCCCGAAGACGTCAAATTCAGCATAGCGAACTAGCCGTTGGAGTTCAAACGTCTGGTGACGGGCGCGCGAACATCAAACTAAAGGCAACAAACTAGTCGTTGGCTTTCAAATGGCGACGACCCTGCGGATGTCAAATTTATGATGATGAAATAGCCATTTGGTTTTTGAATAGCGAGGTGCTCGTAGACGTAAAATTTTTGTGAGATGCATCGACCGTTGAAGAGAAGCCAAAAGACTAATGCCTTCACGATAAGCGACCGAGGGCTCATGGCACAGACACGAGTAAACTCAGTGACCCGCTGAGAAAAGAGCTCGAGGAGCTAGCAAAGGACGAGAAGAATAGCCTAAGAGAGCTCAAATTACCAAAAAGCGACAAAATAGCAAGGAAATGGAGAACAAAACAGAGAGTCTGAAACACAACCATGCACACATGCGATAACATTTGGAATGTTTCAAAAGATGCACCCAACCAAGCACAGACACAAATTAAGCAGTCTAGGTAGCACATAAAGCATCGGAAAATGGAGTTATTATTGCAGGCGAAACAGTCTCCACCAAGTGGTTATCAAAAAGTGCAAGCATTCAATGGCGCGGCCTATTTTTCTTTGTTTGAGCATGGGTGAGCAGACAATTGCGTAAGTTTCATAAAGAGGGGTGGCCTTGTCATTCAAATGATCAAGCAACCCATGCTTTTACAATGACATTTAATATGATTTAAATGCCAAAGTTAAAACTTGGACTGTCACAGCATGGGCCACTTGTTTTGAAAGGCGCCATAGTCTTCCTTTTGATGTTATATATATTGTAACCTCCAAGTGAGGAAGAGATCTCTCATTTTGTAAGGCAAAGCTCTGCCAAATTTTCACCTTAATCAATAAGAATGTATTTTATCTCTATCTAATTGGTTATGCTGTTGAGTGTGTCTGTGTATCAATTCTATGTTCAGTATTTTTAACTTGAAGCTTTTACAAATTGACACCAACACACTTAGTGTAGACAAAGCACTATTTTTGCAGGTTAAAAAAAAGTGTTGCATCTGAAGCGCAGAAACAGAAAAGGGTTATCAAACAATGTGTTTTCTACAGCCCCTGTGGTAAGTTCATTTTTTGTGTGTGTCTTCATTAAGCCTATTGTTAAAGCTCTCTATAGTCTAGTCTTTTCATCAGATAATGTGTATGTCTACCTCTTTTGGTCTGAAGTGTGAATAACTGAGTAGATCAGAATTGTATGGTGCATCACCACTTAGATTAATTTCTATCCAGGGTATCCTTCTCTCTTTTTACCCCCTCATTATTAACAGTAGTAGCAAAATAGCCTCAAAGATGCATCAAAGGGAGCTAGACTTTATCTAAAGATTCTCCCCTCAGTTTTGGAAGACACAAAGCAAGAGAGGAGTCTCCATTGTGCCGCATAGAAGAGAGAAGCCCAGTGTTCTTTCGAGAGTGCAATCCACAGCGTCAACACTTACTAGTTTAGTCTCGTCTTCTAACTCAATAGTGTGTTGAGCCAAACTTGGATCAAAACCTTTGAAATCACTATACTGCTATGCGAATATACCAGCAAAATTTGTACATAAATCAATGAAATCTTTTTTTTGTGAAGGAGTGCATACCTTGCCTAATTTCAAAATCTTACCAACTACAATCTCTACATTGGCATAGTGCTCTTCCTTTGTTGACAAAGATGGTTTCTCTTTCCTTAACTCATCATTTTCACTAAAAATATTTTCAAGAGTGACCAATCCCTTGGGTAGCTCATTAGTTTTTAGTTGTACAATCTGATCACCATATTATTGTAATCGTTTTGACTAATTCCTTAAAGAAAACTCAGTGTCTTCTTGCAAAAATCTCACAATTTGATTGTCATTTTAAAACACCTGCTAATTGTCTTGCTTATTCGAAACACAAGGCCTTACAACTATCTTTATGTGACTAAAAAGTATCATTTTTTACATCAACTGAGATATCAAATTATTGTTCGACAGCAGCCAACCTATTAGTGTGTTTAACCCTATCTCTTGGTATTGTCTGAATATTAAAAGCCTAAAAATCTTCATGTAAATGTCGAACTCTGTGTCTATAAGATTTAAGCAACATACTCTTGCATATATTCAAACCTCTTACTTGATGGACTACAAGTTCACTATTTCCAAACACTTGCAAACAATTTGCTTTCATCTTCCTAGCCCACTGCAAACCGTGGACTCGTACTTCATATTCAACAATATTGTTTGAACAGCCAAACTGAAATTTAATAGAGAATTACCTTTGTTTTATAGGATAAATTAACATCATTCTAGCTGCGATCCCATGATTATTTTTTGATCCATCAAAGTATAATTGCCACAAGCCTTCATTATATTTGTCCTCTTTGACCATGGTTGGAATTGGTGCATCGTTTTCATGAAGACAATACACACCAAGACCTTCAATCAGCTTGTAGGTATCATGCTCATGCAAGTTGGAATCCCACTCATTAAATTATTTTTTTCAGAACTCCATCCAAAGGCGAGTCCTTTTCTACATCACTAGTTTGTAGTATTTCATCTAAGATGATACAATTTGCATTGGCCACACTTGGCGTATAAGACTCCATGTGATAACGTGCAATAGGTTTTGAATCAATTGTAACATTTGTGCCATATCTAGTTCTGAACAACAAGTAGGTCCAATCAACTAATATATATCTCTCAATCTTTGAGGTGAAATCTCTTGAAAGGCACATATCGAAATAAAGAGGCAGATCCACCTCTACAACGTCTTGTTGAATAGTCACATTAGGACAAATATGCAATGTCGATTTCAAATATTTAAAAATGCCTACCGTTTTTGCTAATGGACCATCCAACTACAATACCACTTTAGTATTTGGCTCATAAACAATGCCGAGCTTGTCTACAATCTGTTTAGGCATCACCGTACTCCTAGCTCCACTATCCACCATACAATTATGAACCAAAGTATCACCCACTATAAAAAAAAAATAAAAAGGGGGAGTTTTTTAAGTTTTTACTTCAGTTTTGTCCACCTTTGATGTCTTATCTCTTTGTTGCCCCTGATGCTTAGTTCGCTGATCCAAATTTGTCAAGACAAACACATTTTTTTTCAACTAATTTTGGAAAAAATTCAAGCACTAAAAGTTCTTGAATGAGTTTATCCTTTTTCCCTGGAATTGATAGAGAATCCCACATGCTTATGCTGATGTTAGACTTCTTCATTTGGTCTACAATACTTAACTGAAATGGACTAACTTTTGATTATACTTTCTATAGTACTTGTTACTCATGAATTAGAGGTATTTGCTGCACTTTACTAACCTCTATATTCTATTTTTTTTGAGTTGTGGGAGTAGCAAGTAGCTGTTTTGCACCTTAAGCAATAATAATAGGAGCACTTGAAGTATTTTCTACTGCTTGAGTTTCCTCCACAACTCTTCTTTTAATTTTTTGATAAGTTATAGCTGCAACTTAACCATTTGAAACGTTAGTTTTAACATCTTGAGTAAAAGTGACATGATATACCTGTCAATTTACATTAATAGCATCTCGCTGCCCTTGAGTCGCTCCTTGTCATGTCAAACATGTATCTTGACATTGACCCCTTTGAAAATAGAACTCTTCTTGTGTCATATGTAGCATGGTGTTGTTTGGTGATACCAAGTTCTGGGTTTGAACATCATTGAAATTTGAGAGCTACCAATTTGAATCATACACCAAATTATTTTGAGATGGGGTTGGAACAATGGCTTTTGAAATGGAAGTAGCATTCGAATCAAGAGCAGCATATGGCTTCGCTAGAGTTATGGCTCCTTGTGATTGATAGGGTGGTTTATTTTTGTGAAACCCTGATAACGAAACTTTTGATCTTTGAAGGGTTGATAGTTGTTCTAATTTTGTTGTTGATAGAGCCTATTTGACTGTAATTATTGCTTTTTGAGCTATATTATTTTATTTCTAAAATATTGTAACAAACTTTTCAACTTTTCTATCTCACTAGATTGACTAGTAGGCGTTGTAATAGGAACTTGAGGTGCTAAAATTAGAGTCAAAGATGGAGTTTGAAAAACTTAAGGGGTTGGTACAGAGCTTATTTTTGAAAATATGGGCATTAGAGGTCTTGAAAAAAGCTTACCTACTTGTATCAAACTATTTTCTGTTTTTATTGCAACTTTATAAGCATCTGACAAAGTAGTACCACCCATTGATTGTATCATCACACTAATGTCAGAATTAAGAGCTTTCAAAACATATAAAAATGCATATTCAAGGGATGGCCTAATCAGAATCGATATTTTAGTCCACATCTTTTGGAATCTGAGATTAAATTCAGACATGAACTCATGAGGAGCTCTCTATATGGCAGTTAATTACTCAACTAAAGATAAGTGATCAGATTTATTTTCAAACTACTTGACTAAGGCTGCATCCAATTCATCTTAGGTAGAAATGGATCTATGTGGGAGGGTTCTATACCACTGTAATGCTTTTCCTTTGAATGAAGCAGCAAACAATGTGATAGCATTATTATCCTCGACAACATTATGAAATGAACAAAGATTAGCCATATCCTAGATATGGTCAATGGGGGTTGTTTAATTTTTTCTTAAAAAGAATGGAATACTTTTGAGGGCAGATATAGGAATGCCGTCTAACTGTGCGAGATTCAATAAACTTCCCCTATTGAATGGAGCAAACACTTGATTTCTAACGGCCATCTAGATGGTGGGGATTGTAGTGTCTAGAATGATAGGATGAAGGGGAGGTAAATATTCCTTTTGAGGATATGAATTTGCCCGCCTAGACCTTGCTCTTTTATATGTTACAAATTAAAAAGGAATACATTTACTTGCTGATCTTGTGGTAACTTTTGACATGAATGGATTCCCTAAATGATGCTATGAACTCTGCAACTGGATCAAATCTCAATGATGTTCAAAATCAGAACTTGGTATCACCAAACATCACTATGCCACAAATGACAAAAGAAGAGTTCTCTTTTCAAGGGGGTCAATATAAAAATACAGGTTTGACATCACAAGGAGTGACTCAAGAACACCCTAATGCTATTAATGTAAATTGGCAAGTAGATGATCATAGCGCTTTTATTCAAGGTGTTAAAACTAATGTTTCAAATGGTCAAGTTGTAGCTATAACCTATTAGAGAAGTAAAAGAAGAGTTGTTGAGGAAGTCCAAGTAGTACCAAATACTTCAAGTGCTCCTAGTATTATTGTTCAAGGTACAAAAGAGTAGCTTGTTGCTCCCACAGCCCAAAAAAATCAGAATATAGAGTTTAGTAAAGTGTAACAAATACCTCTACTTCATGAGCAACAAGTACCACATAAAGCACAATCAAATGTTAGTGCATCTCAGTTCAATATTTTAGATCAAATGAAGAAATCTAACATCAACATTAGCATGTGAGATTATCTTTCAATTCCAGAGCAAAAGGATAAATTCATTCAAGAACTTTCAGCTCTTGAATTGTCTCCAAAATCGGTTGAGAAAGAAAGTGTTGTCTTGACAAATTCGGATCAACCAACTAAGCAACAGGTGAAACAAAGAGATAAGATATCAAAGGTGGACAAAACTGAGGTAAAAATGAAAAAAAAACTCCCTTTTTTTATATTTATTTGATAGTGGGTGATACTTTGGTTCATAACTGTATGGTGGATAGTGGAGCTAGCAGTACAATGATGCCCAAACAGATTGCAGACAAGCTCTACCTTGTTTATGAGCCAAATACTAAAGGGGTATTGTAGTTGGATGATTCACCAGCAAAAATGATAGGCATTATCAAAGATTTGAAATTGACATTACATGTTTGTCCTAACGTGACTATTTAGCAGGACGTAGTGCTGGACCTACCTCCTTATTTCATTGTCTTTCAAAAGGTTTCACCTCAAAAATTGAGAGATATTTATCAGTTGATTGGACCTACTTGTTATTCAGGGTTATATATGGCACAAAGATAACAATTCATTCAGAGCCTATTGCACCTTTTCATATAGAGCCTTCCAAACCAAATGCGGTCAATGCAAATTGTATCATCTCAAATGAAATACTACAAACTAGTGATATAGAAAAGGACTCACCTTTGGATGGAATTCCAGATCTGAATAAGTGGGCTTCCACCTTGCATGAGCATGATCCCTACAAGATGATTGAAGAGGAAGGTCTTGGTGTGTATTGTTTTCATGAGAACAATGCACCAATTCCAACGATGGTCAAAGAGGATGAATCTAATGAAGGCTTGTGACAATTATACTTTGATAGATCAAGAAATAAGCATGGGACCGGAGCTGGAATGATGTTAATTTCTCCTATAGAACAAAGGTATTTCTCCTCTATTAAATTTTACTTTGGTTGTTCAAACAACGTTGCTAAATATGAATCACTAGTTTACGGTATACAGTGGGCTGGAAAAATGAAAGTAAATTATTTGCAAGTGTTTGGAGATAGTGAACTTGTAGTCCACCAAGTAAGAGGCTTGAATATATGCAAGAATATATTGTTTAAATCTTACAGACACAAATTTTGGGATCTACTTGAAGATTTTTTGGCTTTTAATATTCTGGTAATACCAAGAGATAGGAATAAACATGCTGATAAGTTGGCTGCTGTCGGGGCACAATTTGATATCCCAACTGATGTAAAAAGTGATATTTTCAGTCACATATAAAGATAGTTGTAAGGCCTTTTGTTCTAGATAACCAAGAAAATTGGAAAGTGTTTGAAAATGACAATCAAATTGTAAGATTTTTGCAGGAAGAGGTTGAGTTTTCTTTAAAGAATTAGTCAAAATGCTTACAACAATATGGTGATCGATTATACAACTGAAAACTAATAAGCTACCCAAGGGATTGGTCACTCTTGAAAATATTTTTAGTAAAGATGATGAGTTAAGGAAAGAGAAACCATCCTTGTCAACAAAGGAAGAGCACTATGCCAATGTAGAGATTGCAGCTAGTAAGATTTTGAAATTGGACGAGGTATGCACTCCACAAAAGAAAACTTTTATTAATTTATGCACAAATTATGCTGATATATTTGCATGGCAATAAAATGATCTCAAAGGTTTTGATCCAAGTTTGGCTCAACACACTATTGAGTTAGAAGATGAAACTAAATCAGTACGACAAAGGCCAATCAATCCAAAGCTTGAGCCTTCGATGAAAGCTAAGCTTTACAAGCTTATAGAATCAACTATCATATTTCCAATCAAGCACTAAACTTGGGTGGCGAACCTCGTTCCAGTATGGAAAAAGAATGATGAGATTCATTTGTGTGACATTTTCGTGATTTAAACAAGGCTTTGCTTAAATACCACTATCCATTACCATCAATGAAACAAATTTTACAGCGTGTTGCAGGTTTAGAGAGGTTTTCTTTGTTGGATGGATATAGTGGTTACAATCAAATTTGGTCAAAGAAGACCAATTCAAGACAACATTCACGACTAAGTGGGGGACATTTGCATATAAAAAAATGCCATTCGATTTGTCCTTCCAAGGCCTTCTTAACAGGTTTGTGCTTGTCTATTTGGATGATATAATAGAATTTTAAAAAGATGCAGAAAATCACATGGTTCACCTCCAACAAGTTTTTGAAAGGTGTAAACAATTTGGGATATCTCTAAATCCCAAAAAGTGTGTATTTTCAGTTCATGAAAGTAAGCTTCTTGGACATGTTTCAAAGCACGGTTTAAACATAGATTATGAAAGGATTCAATCCATTCTTACACTCTCATTGTCTAAGAGCAAAAAGGCTTTGCAAAGTTTCTATGAAAAAATTAATTTTATAAGGAAATACATTTCAGATTTCATTACTGTAGCTAAACCACTTACAGCCATGTTAAAGAAAAATCAAAATTTCAACTGGTCTAAGGAGGGAATAACAGGGTTTGAAGATGTTAAGAAAGCCATATCAAGTGCTCCTACGCTTTAAAGCTAGATTTTATGAAAGATTTCATTTTGTATACGCATGTTAATGTGGACACCATTTCAGGTATTCTTATGCAGTAGAATCATGAAGATTTAGAGCAGCGAATAACTTTCTATAGCCAAGGCTTGCAGGAGTATGAGACAAAGTATTCTTTTGTTGAAAAACATGCCCTTTCAGTTATAAAATATTTGAAAAAATTTAGGCACTTGTTGTCTAATAATAACATAAATCTAATGGTTGTTCATCCAAGCATCAAAGAATTTCTTCTGAACAAAGACATAAATGAGAAGAGTGCTGGTTGGATAACCAAAGTAATGGAGTATGGCATAGAAATTAAAATTACAAAACTGGTTAGAGGCAAAAGACTTTGTGAGTATCTAGTTCAAGACTTGCAAGAAACTAATGAAATTGTTTTAGTATCAAATGATGAAGAGATTGTTGTTGTTCACACATCACCTTTCAGTTGGTTTCATGATTTTCTAACCTATCTACAAAATGGTTGTTACCCTTCTCACCTAAGTGCTTCAAAAAGAAGGAATTTCAAATTGCAATCAATTCCATTCTTGCTTGTTGACGACATTTTTTTCAAAAAGGATATCAATGGAATGCTATTAAGGTGTGTGGAACCAAAGCCAACCTTAAGGATTACTTGAAGAATTCCATGATGGACTTGGTGGACACTTTTTCGTAAGAACTACAACACTTAAAATCATGAGAGGTGGGAACTATTGGCTACTATATTTAGTGATTTCCATACATGGGTTTGGAAGTGCAAACATTGGGCTATGTTTGTAGGAAAAGTTAAACTTGTAGCCCTACACCTTCAGCGAATTGCAGTAGATCAGCGTTTTGTCTGGTGGAGATTGGACTTTATTGGTCTCATTAACCCTCCTTCGAGTTGAAGGCATAGGTGGATTCTAAAAACTACGAATCACTTCACACGTTAGATGCAAGCAATTTTATTGAAAGAAGCAAACGAAACTAATGTCCTTGATTTCTACGAAGGTTTGCTCACTAGGTTTTGAGTTCTTTCGACCATTATTTCTGACAACGCAATGGCTTTTGTGCGATCTAGGATCAGCCAATGAGCTATCCAACATGGAGTTTATCTCAACACTTCATCGAACTATTATCCACAAGGAAATGGCCTTGTTGATTCTACAAACAAGAACCTCTTAAGGATCATACAAAGGACTATTGAAGACAATCAGAAGTCATGGCATCTCAAGTTGAAGTCAGCTGTGTGGGCTGATAGGATCATCTACAAGAATTCAATCGCCAACTCTTACTACAAGCTTAGTATATGGTAAGGAAGCAAGGATACCTATTTCTTTCCAATTTCCAGCTTTGGAACTAATGCATCAACTTGAGTTGTTAGAGAATGAGCCTATAGAGATCAAGTATGCAGAGCTTATGGAATTGGAAGAGACAAGAAATCAAGCCATACTAGCCATGAAAAGTCATCAGGGACATGTGAAAAGAACCTTTGACAAAAGAGGATCCTCACGAAGCTTCAATGAAAGAGATTTGGTCTTCAAGTGGGATGAGGATCGAGCCAAACCAGGAAGGCACACAAAGTTTGATTCCCTATGGAGTGGCCCATACATGATCTCTAGTTACAAATCCCACAACGCCTTGCAACTTGCAAGATGGACGGCCAAGAGCTTCCAATCCTAGTCAATGAGATACATCTGAAACATTGCAATTGAAGAGCAAAACTCTATGTACATAGTTGTTTTTGCTTCCCTCCAAGTGTTGTTCAAGCATAGAAGTTTGCTTCAATTTTGTTCAAAAAGTGCTTGTTTGCACATTTGCTTCTTAGTTTCCTGCTTTTGTGTGTTTTCCTTCTTATTTTGAAGGAGAAATTGTTGGAATAATGCATATTTAAGCTTACCTAGTTTTAATAAGGTAAGTTATTTATTACCGACGGTAAAATTTATTTACCTCGGTTAATTTATTTTATTGTTGAAATTTTCTCAACAATATATTTGTTCGTAGTATGAGAAAACAAATAGTTTGTTTTCACTATTTTGTAATCATTACAAATAGTTTGTTAACATGAAACAAACTATTTGTATTATAAATACTTTGCATTATATGAGAAATTAACGAGAGATTAATGAGAATATACAGAGAAATTTGTGGATTATCACCTATTTTTTAGATGTGACAAATTTATTTATTCTCTGAAAATATTTGCAGGGTATTTGTTGTGGGTTCTTTCTCCTGGATTGATCATATGGAACCTGTGTATCCCCTGCTCATTCTTTCATGGTATCAGAGCTTGGAGTTCCAGTTGAAGATCCTCTTCCCTACAATTTTTCATCTTTTAACACATTCAAAAATATTATTTTATTGATGTGTTACAGATATTTTTAATTCTCTCAAATTCTGATTCTTATTTACTAATTTTTTTTAGAAAATTTTGTACTTTATGCTCATTAAATGACCGTACAGATTTCCAAAATCAGATTTTTTTTCTGGGGGCATAGAAAATCAAGTCAGGGATCCATTTCAATTTGAATTTTCACATTTGGATCAGGACGTACAGCGCTTTCATTCAAAAACTTGCAGACTGGTCCCTGTTGGCAGACTGCAGTACCTGTCCATTTTTCTGATGTCGCAGATCGTACAGTTCACTTTTTTCGAATATGAGACCTGTTAATGAAAGCTGACTCTTATATATTTCTATCCATATAATTTTTGACGAATTTGGATCAGGGTGTACAACATTTTGGAAGCCAACAACAGGGAATTAAAAACTATTTTTTTGTCTGCTGCATAGCTGTACGGATTTCTTATTTTTGAACGCCTTATGCTGCATAAAATTTAAATCTAAAAATTTCATGTGATAGCAGACTTCCAAATCTTTCATTTCATGCTGAGGACGGATTTGGAGCAGTGCATACAGTCTTTTTCGCAGATCCAGTGGAGCCATTCTGCATTGTTGAACTGTGTTTACAATTTTTCTCAAATATTTCCCTTACCACCACGCCTTGCTGGAAAAAGAGTTTATTTTTGATAAAGCCAAAGATTATTCAGCGGATATCTCACATGTGAGTCATTTTTGGCCTTTTTTTTAAATTAATTATTTTAATTTTTAGTGGTTTAAATGCAAGTCTCTAGCTTTGAAAGTTGAAATTTGACTTTGCTATAACGGCTAGAGATATTTTGTTAAAAATTTGTAGGGAGGAGGTCTTGGGGTCAAATCCCCCTACATTTTTTTTGCATAAAGCCATTTTTTAATTTTGTATAAGCCAAGGCTAAAAAAAAATTTCGTCGGGAGACGTTAAATTGTAACGGGAGGGGTGTCTTTTGAGGAAAAACAAATGTTTAGATTGTTTTTGTCAACTTCATCATCTTCCTCAGGAATGGAATCTCGATTGTTTGAACCTCTAAATTCTACCAATTACCATGTTTGAAAGCCGAAAATGCAACAGCTCCTGCAATCAAAGGGCTTATGGAGAATTTTTTCTGAAACGACACCTGCAGCATTCACCACTGAAAAAGACAAATATGTATATGGTTGTAAGCAAGATGAGGCTCTTGGATTGATTTGCCTCAACGTCTCAGATAATCTTCAATTTCACATTGCAAATGCTACTATGCCAAAAGAGGTATGGGAAAAATTTTAAAACCTATTTGGCAAAGTTAATGAGTTTAAAATTTTGCAATTAGATGCAGAATTGAGTACTCTCTCTCCATCAGATTTCCCTTCAATAGATGAATTCTTAGCAAAATTCAAATTTATAAGGTCACAATTGAAAGCTGGTGACAAGGATAAAAGTGATCAGGAGTGCATTTTCATGATTTTGTCAAAGTTGAAAGGACCATATAGTGTTTTTTCCTCTGCTTTTTATACTATGATGGATACATTAGGTGATGAATTCAGATGGCCTTCCTTTGAAGTTTTTTGTGAAAGATTGACTAGGGAGCAAACAAAATTAATGGCCTTAGATGCTCTACCTGGTCCTAGTCATGCTCTAGTTGCTAATTCTTCTAAAGGAAAACCTTCACCTAAGTCTAAAAAGCAAGCACTTTCAAATAACCCTCCAGAGTCCACCACCCAATCACCTCATCATTCTAAATCTACTAAGACCAAAAAATCATTTAAGCAAAAGAAGAAAACATTTGGTCCATGTAATTTTTGTGGTGGTCCTAATCATGATGAAAGTAGATGTTTTAAGAAGATGGAAGCATTAGAGGTAGCGGTCAGACAACACAAAATTTCCATTCCGTCTCCATCTCCTTCTACTTCTACAGGAAAAGGGAAAGCACTTTCAGCCAGGGCTATATCTTCATGTCAAGATCAGTGAATTTTTGACTCAGGGGCTTCTCACCATCTCACACATTCTAAGGATCTATTGTCTTCCCTTATAGATTGCAGTACATCACATATTGTTATTGGTAACTCCTCACAGATTGAAGTCTTGGGATCAGGTACTGTTGATAAACAGGATGGATGTTTTAACAATGTATTGCTTGTACCTCAAATCTCTTTTAATCTTCTCTCTGTATATCAAATATGTAATTTTGGTACTGGTAAAATTATGGAGTTTACTTCACATAATGTTGTAATAAGAGAATGTAATGATCATAGTGAGATAGTTGCTATAGGTACAACAGACCATACTGCAAGACTCTATACTTTTGATAAGTTTGAGTCTTTTATGTCTTCTGGTTCTTCACTTATAGCACATGGTAATAATCTCAGCAAATTGTGGCATAAGAGATGGGGACATTTGAGTTATGGATATATGCAACAAATGAGTACAAAACATCTTGTAAAAGGCCTTCCTAAGGTCTCAGGTATTGATGGGGTATGTCCTGGTTGTCTAGTTGGTAAACATCACCAGGATCCATTTTTAGTTGGTAAGGCCACACGTGCAAATGCACCCTTAGGGTTGGTTCAAAGTGATTTGATGACTTTTCCAAATCGTTCTTTTCAGGGGCTAAATATGCACTCACATTCATTGATGATTTCACTCGTAAAACTTGGGTATATTTTCTCAAGTTGAAAAGTGAAGTTTTTGAAACTTTTAAAGCTTTCAAAGCCTTTGTTGAAAAACAATCATCTCTTCCTCTTAAGAAGATACACACTGACAATGGGGGGGGAATATGACAGTAATGCTTTCTATGATTTTTGTATTGAACATGGGATACAACATCAGTTCACTGTACCACACACTCCTCAACAAAATGGTGTAGCAGAGAGGAAGAATCGAACATTGAAAGAGATGGCTAATTGTATGATTCACTCTAAAAATTTGGGTCCACAATATTGAGCTGAAGCTGTAAATTGTGCAAACTACATTCAAAACCGTATGCCTCACAAAGTTGTGCAAAATATGACACCAGAAGAAACCTGGTCTGGGATCAACCCTGATATTTCAAATTTTCGCATCTTTGGGAGTCAAGCATGGGCATTCATACCTGATGACAAACGTAAAGCATTGGAGAAGAAAAGCCAACCACTCATTTTTGTTGGTTATTGTGAAGATGTAAAAGCCTACCGTCTTTTTGACCCTGTCACACATGATGTGTTGTTTTGACGGAATGTTCAGGTTGATTAGCTACCCACTCCACAGGAGTGTACATCTAGTTCTTTTTCTTCCCCTCCTACTGAGGATAGTGAGGATTTGCTTTCTATTGTTGATGATGATGATGTTGCACTTATTCAGCCACCACAGCCATCTTCTTCACCACCTTTGCCTAAATGGGCAAAGAGCACTCTACATGCAGCTAGTTCTTTTGTTGGTGATCCATCTGATTCTCGTCGCACTCGCTCACAGACATCTGGTGTTGCTCTTTTGGGACAAGTTTGTACAGATGATCCAGTGTTGTTTTCTGAGGCTATTGGTATACCTGAGTGGGATGTTGCTATGTATGATGAGTATTCTTCATTGATGAAGAATGATACTTGGTATCTTGTCCCTCTTCCTAAGGGAAGAAAACTTGTAAAATGTAAATGGGTCTATAGGACCAAATATGCTGCAGACGGATCAGTAGATAAGTACAAAGCTAGATTAGTAGCTAAGGGTTTTTCACAGGTTGAAAGGGTTGATTACTCTGAGACCTTTGCCCCTGTAGCTAAGATGGATTCTATTCGGCTTGTACTCTCTCTTACTGTTTCACATTCTTGGTCTGTTTTTCAGATGGATGTGAAGAGTGCTTTCTTACATGGTGATTTCCATGAGGAGATCTATATGGAGCAGCCTCCAGGGTTTGTGCAGGACTCATCCTTGGTTTGTAGACTCCGTCGTTCTCTTTATGGCCTCAAACAAGCTCCTAGAGCTTGGTATGAGAAGATGGATAGTTTTCTTTTGAGTTCGAGTTTTATTCGTTGTGAGTCAGATCACAATGTATACATCCTGAAGCAAGGTGAGGAGCTTGTCATTTTGGTTTTGTATGTTGATGATCTCATCCTCACTGGCAGTTCAGATTCCTTGATACATGACATCAAGGACAAGTTGGTAGATAGGTTTGATATGACAGATCTGGGACTTCTACATTATTTTCTTGGTCTTCAAGTTTTTCAGTGTTCTGAGGGCATTTCTATTGGACAACAGAAGTATGTGACAGATCTTCTTCATCGATTTGGCATGGTTGATTGTAAACCTGCACCCACTCCATATCAGTCAGGTATTATGTTGTCTGCCACTTGTATGACTCCTCTTGTTGATTCCACTTTGTATCGGCAACTTGTAGGTAGTCTTTTATACCTGACTCATACCCGTCCCGGCATCACATTTGCTATGAACCTTGTCTCTCGGTTCTCACATGAGCCTCATGAGAGTCATTGGCAAGTAGCCAAGCGTATTTTGCGCTACATTCGGGGCACCACTCACTTTGGTATACATTACACACCACAGAGTTCTACACAACTTGTTGGATACACTGACTCTGATTGGGCTGGTGATGTTGACACTCGCAAGTCCACTTGTGGATTTGCTTTCACACTTGGTTCAGGTCCAGTTACTTGGGCATGCAAAACGCAGACTGCTATGGCATTGTCCTCTACTGAGGCTGAGTATCGAGGCGCTGTCAAAGCTACTCAGGAGATACTTTGGCTTCGACAGTTGCTTGGAGAGTTTGGCTTCACACAGCAGGGTCCTATTACTCTTTGGTGTGATAACCAAAGTGCGATTGCTATTTCACGCAATCCTGTTGAGCATCAGCGGACAAAACACATTGAGATTCACATGCACTTCATTCGACATCTTATTCAGGATGGAGTTCTTTCTTTGGAGTTTGTGCCTACAGCTGAGCAGATTGCAGACATCTTCACTAAACCTTTGGCTTCTCCTCGTTATCTTCAGTTGCGAGCGATGCTTGGGGTGAAAGAAGTTGTCTTTAAGGAGATTTTCCCATGAAGTCCTTCCTTTATTTTTCATATATTTTGATTGGTTTGTACATGGGTACCTTATCAGGGCTAGTAGTCGGGTCCCATCATGTTTGTCATTCTCCCTATGTTTCGCTTAAGGGACGCTGTTGGAATAATGCATATTTAAGCTTACCTAAGGTTAATAAGGTAAGTTATTTATTACCGAGAGTAAAATATATTTACCTTGGTTAATTTATTTTATTGTTGAGAATTTCTCAACAATATATTTGTTCGTAGTATGAGAAAACAAATAGTTTGTTTTCTCTATTTTGTAATCATTACAAATAGTTTGTTAACATGAAACAAACTAATTGTATTATAAATACTTTGCATTATATGAGAAATTAATGAGAGATTAATGAGAATATACAAAGAAATTTGTGAATTATCACATATTTTTTAGGTGTGACAAATTTATTTATTCTCTGAAAATATTTGCAGGTTATTTGTTGTGGGTTCTTTCTCCTGGATTGATCATGTGGATCCTGTGTATCTCTTGCTCATTCTTTCAAAATGTTACTTCAGCCGTGGTCAAGAGGAGATTTTCAGTCAGAAATCACGGTTATCATTGTTTCAAGAGTTCAAAATATGCACATGGTTTGGGTTCCCAAGCATACCAGGCATGTTGGGCTAGCTGAGTCACCAGAAATGTTGACAATTCTTCCACAAGCCAAAAAATTGTCAACCTTACTATTCAGAAGACGATCTTATTGGTATCAGTTTGTCTTGTGAATCAGTTTCAGGTACTGAATAATGAAAAGGAAAAAGTTTGTAAAGTTCAATCAAGCCTAAATGCATACCTATAACTACCCAAGGAGCCATCTACATCAAGGTATCAATGAATGAAAGAGCCTACAAGCCTATACGTTCGCTTATGAATGAAGGCGAGTGTTTTCCTTCAGACACCTACAGAATACAGGTTTGTTTTTCAGACTTCCAATGACTATTCCCAAATGTTTTCTTTCCAAAGTGTTGTCTTCTCAAAATTTTGTCTGGCTAAGAGATGGACAATTTCCTTGGACTTTTTGTCCCAGAGAAAAGATTTTTTTAAGGACTTGGGATAAGTCCGAGAGAATTTCAAAAGGGGCAATTTAATAAGTATTCAATTCCTTCGAACTTTTTGTCTGAAGGAGTTAAGGAGACAAAAACCTCAAGTGCCCAACAAAAAGCCCAAGTGCCCTACCAAAAAACTCGGGTGTCCTTCAATTCTTCTGAAAAGCCAGCTCCGAAGAGACACAAGCCTTTGCGAAGGGCACTTGGTCAATGACAAGACCTTTCAAACTTTCTCGAAGACCATAGAGGAAGGACACAAGCCCTTACGGAGGACACTTGGTCGATGGCAAAACCTTTCCAATTTTCCCAAAGGGCATTCTGCCAGAGGCAAAATAAAGACAAAGGAGACTAATTCCTTCGGATTTTTTGTCTAAATGAATTCCTTAGGACAAAAAGTCCGAATGAATTCGAGATAGAAAAACTCCCTGAAAAATACACAAAGGCAAAAGAGAAAACAAAACGGAGGAAGGATATCCTTCGGACAAAGGTCTGAAGGAATTCCTTCAGACCTTTTTGTCTGAAGGATTAATTAAAAAAAATGCAAATAGATAAAGTCTGCAGAAATTCGAAGGACACAAAAGCCCGCGACAAAGTGAGAAGACAGAAATTTGAAGGACACAAAAGCCCATGGGAAAGTGAGAAAACATAAATCCGAAGGAAATGTAGCCAAGAATAAATTCAAAAAAATTGGCAACGAAAACGTCAAATGAAATCACAACGAAGCCAAGACAGAAATCCGACGAAAATTAAAACCAGGAGCAGATAATTTTTTCGTAGAAAATTCACAGATAACAAAAAATCTGAGAAAATATAGTCCGAGGAAATACAATTAAGGTAAGGCTAGGGAGATAAACAGGTTAGTCCACGAGAAAAATTTGTCAAACGAAAATTCCAAAGAAAATCAAAGGGAATAAGCCAAGAAGGAAATCCAAAACGTCTGCAGAAAAACAAATATCTGCATAAAATAAAAGACCAAGGTGAAGTCAATCAAACGCTAAGAAATAGAAAAACCACAAACAGGAAAGAGAAATGCATGCACAGGAAATAAGAAAAATGAGAACAGAAAGTCGGCGAACGAATCAGTCTAAATATGTCTCACTCATGCAAGCAAGGGTTATTTTTGGCGGCTTGATAAGTTTTAGTTGACTATTTGTTTTGTTCATGGTTTGACTAGTCATTCTCATGCATCCGAAGCTCCAACTTAGCTTTAAGCTAAGTTTTTCAGTATAAGTTGGTTCAAACCTTCTCATGAAATATTTATTCATAGTGATCAATTCAAATTGAAGGTCTTCTTTTTCCCTTGTTTGATTCAGTGTGCAGGGTTCCAAGTAGAGTGGATCAACATTTTGGTGTCTCACTGTTATTAGGTAGGATTTCCCTTCCAAGTTTTTTTCTCCCTTTTCCATGGTAGATTTGAAGCATAGAGTAGAGATCCATTGATACATCTTACATGAACCAGTCTTCTTTGGAGGTTCTTCTCACCATTGAGGCACCCACCCTCGTGAGAAGATCCCATTGTTTCAACTGGATAGAGGATTGACCATTTCAGCATGTCTTTGATTCAGGTTGCAACTCCAGGGTGAAAACTTGTTTATAACATGCAACATTACTGAGCAAACTAGTAAAGAAACATGGTACATGGATAGTGGTTATAGCAACCACATGAATGGGAACAAAGAGATGTTCAATCTCATTGATGACTCAATCAAATTAGAGGTGAAGAGAAATAATGAGAAGGTTCCCATCATGGGCAAAGGGAGCATATCTATTTGCACCAAATAAGGTGACAAATGGCAAATTCAAGATGTATATTATGTGCTTCGGATGAAACACAGCCGTATTAGCATTGGGTAGCTTGTCCAAAAGAGGTACAAGTTAGATTTGAGAATGGTGAGTGCATCATCTTTAATAGGAGTGGTTGTAATACGCATATTGTAGTAGTCAAAATGACAAGTATTTGAATGTTTTCATTGAGAATGCAAAGTAACCTCATAACAGTGTTTATAATGATGGTAGTAGATGAGTCTAGTCTTTGACATCTTATGTATGAGCATTTGAGGTTTGGAGGGATGAACCTTCTACACAAGAAGCATATGGTGAAAACGCTACCCCTTATAGAACAACCAAACAAGGTATGTGAATGATAAATATTGGGGAAGCAACATTTGAGTGCATTTCCCAAGGGTAAAACATGGAGAGCTAGAGCTCATTTAGAGTTGACACATTCAGACTTGTGTAGTCCAATGAAGACCCCCTCCCTATCCAAGAATGTTTATTTCATGACATTCATAGATGATTACAGCTAGAAGATACGGGTGTACTTCTTGAAGAACAAATCGGAAGCATTTGAGACCTTTAAGCAATTCAAGGCCATGGTAGCGAAGCAAAGTGGCCACTACATCAAGATTTTGAGGATGGGTGGAAGGGGAGAGTATATCTCCATTGAGTTCATGAATTTTTCCAAGGATCATGGCATAAATAAGTAATTTACAACCAGGTATACACCACAACAAAATGGTGTGGCCAAGAGGAAGAATAGAACCATTCAAGAGTTGGCAGGGAACATGCTAAAGGCAAAGGGTTTGTCTAATGATTTTTGGGCTCAAGCTGTAAAAATAGCTGTGTATTTGTTGAATATATGTCCAATGAAGAGTGTGAGGGATATGATCCCCTGAGAAGCATGGAGCAGCTTAAAGGCAAGTGTAGAATACCTTAGAGTGTTCAGTTGTGTAGCTTACGCACAGGTTCCTAAGCAGAGAAGGACGAAATGGGATGACAAATGTGAGAAATGGATATTCATAGGGTATAGTGACCAATCAAAGGGCTCATAATTAATTTGAGTGTTCAATTCATTGAGCATGAAGCTTGAGAACAGAGACAAGAAGAACATGTAGAAACAAGCATTGGAGGACCCTTTATTGACTCTAAAATAGCATGTGATACAACGACAAATGCACCAAGTTGGACCCCTATTTCACATAGCGTTGATTCATTTAATGGTGTCAGCCCTCATGGAGGTCAAAGAGTTATTCAAGAGTCTACATCATCCTCCATCTCAAATCAATGCCAAGCAAGGACAAGGATCTTGCAAGAAGTCTTTGAGCAGTCAGGGTATGAAGAAAATCAAGATGAAACTATGAATTATGCTCTCTTTTTATTAGCTGATCCTATCTACTTTGAAGAAATAATCAAGGACAAGTGGTGTGAGGCAATGGACGAAGAGATGCATGCCATAGAGAGAAATGAGACTTTGGAGTTAGTTGACTGACCAAATAGAAAAAAGGTCATAGGAGTTAAGTGGGTGTACAAGACAAAAATTACTCTAGAAGGCAAGATAGAGAGGCATAAGGCAAGGCTAGTGGTAAAGGGCTACAAGCAAGGCCTTGGACCTGATTACAATGAAACATTTGCACCCATAGTAAGGCTATAAACAGTAAGGACAATAATAGCCATTGCTTCCCAACACAAGTGTAAGGTGCATCAAATGGATGTGAAGTTGACATTTTTGAATGGAGTGCTAAAAGAAGTCTATGTGGGATAGCCACCCAGATATGAGATTCTCAAGCATGAGAACAAAGTTTATAGGCTGAAAAATACGAATGGGCTCAAGCAAGCCTCAAGAGCATGGTGCAATCGGATAGACTCATAATTGTTGAGCATCAACTTTAGCAGAAGTGCAAGTGAGCCCACACTATATATCAAAGCATGCAAGGTATTTTGATTTTTGTATAGTATGTGGATGATCTAATATTCATTGATAATGCAAATCAGTCCATTGAAGGATTCAAAAGAACCATGAAAAAAAGAATTTGAAATGACTGATTTGGGGTTCTTGAAGTATTTTTTTGGAATAGAGGTCAAGCAAATGGATGAAGGCGTATTCTTATGCCAAACTAAGTATGCAAATGAGATTTTGGAGAGGTTCAAGATGTTGGACAACAACCCTGTATTCACTCCAATCGAGAAGAGTTTTAAGTTGCGTAAAGATGATTGCAACAACAATGTAGACCCCACACACTATAAGAGCCTAATGGGAAGCTTAATGTATTTGATTGCAACTAGGTTGAATATCATGTATGCAATCAGCCTCATATCAAGATTTATGGAGATGCCAAAGGAGACACATTGGCAAGTGGGCAAGAGGATATTGAGGTACATGAATAGAACAAAGGAGTATGGAGTTTTATATGCAGTGGCATATAAGTTTCAACTGGTTGGTTACACAGGTAGTGATTGGGCAGATAACCCTGATGATCGAAAGAACACTTTGGGGTATGTATTTCACCTTAAGTTAAGAACCATATCTTGGGCTTCAAAGAAACAACTCATAATGTCACTTTTTACAGCGGAAACAGAGTACATAACAACCAATGCAGCAGCATGCCAAACTATCTGGTTGAGAATGATATTTTTTGACTTGCATGAGGAGCAACAAAGAGCTTCTATGATCTATTGTGACAATGTATCATCCATAGTGTTGTCAAAGAACCCCATCTTTCATGGTAGGAGCAAACATATTACAATCAGGTATCACTTTATTCGAGAGTTGGTCAAAAATCTTGTCATAAAGCTTAACTTTTGCAAGTCTAATCAGCTTCTAGCGGATATTTTTACTAAGCTATTATCTAAAAAGAGTTTGATGCATTTAAGAGAAAGTTTAAGGGTCATTAATGCTGCAACATTAGGCCTACATAGTGTTATGGTGGCTCTCGAGTCTTATAGCAGAGCTACGAAATCAAACAATATAGCTTTGAACTCCTACAATAGAGCTACGGATTACAGCAGGGTAGCTATGGATTTTGACAGTCCAACTACAGATTTTATCAGTCTAGCTATAGATTACAGTCCAGCTACGGATAACATCAGATTAGCTACAAATTTTCACAGTTTAGCTATGGATTTTGTCAATCCAACTATTAGTCCAACTACAAATTACAGCCCAGCTATGGATTTTGGTAGGGTAGCTATGGATTTTGGTAGGGTAGCTATGGATTTCATCAATGCAGCGTTGAACTTCAATAACGAAGCTCCGAACATGCATAAAAAAAGTGCAGAAACATTTGGGAAGCTAAAGAGAAGTTATAAGGAGGTTTTGGAGACTGAGAAAAGTCCAACTAACCATGGTAGGAAGGTCAAAAATAAAGGGGAGTGTTAAAGTATTGTTATTTTGACTTCCTACCCTCCACCCAGTCACCTACGAAATATGACAATTGCAGTCATTAAACAAAGTCTTTTAAATTTGAAAATTTGAGCCCGTTTGACTTGTTTCGGGGGAAAAGCTATGAAGTAGGTGAGTACTCAAAGAAAGACAAAAAGATAAGTGTTTTTTGTGAAGCGACATATTGCATTCAATGCAATAGCGGGAGAGAGAACAGAGCAAATATTTAAAAAGAGACAATAGGGAATTTGAATATAGCAGAGCTACGAAATAGAATGTAATAGTCTGTAGCAAGGGGAGAGAGTAGCACCTTGTAAGAAGAAGAGGGGAATTCCACTACAAAAGTAGTCCGTAGCTAAGGATAATAACACAACAAAATAGGAGAAAAACAGAGCAACAATAAATGAAAGTTATTAAATGTTTTTCTTTGTAAAACTTAATTTTATAACAAATGTATGAATTAGTTTATATAGAAGTTTTTTCAGATTTAAATATATGCAAGTTTTAGTGTTTATTTCTTCATTTTCTCTCCTCCCCTGTTTCAATCTTGTGTTGCCTATTTGTTGTCCATTTGGGTCTTCACATATTTAGTAATTTCTCCCTACATAGCCTTTAGAGTTGTAAGCTTTTCCAACAAAATTAAGAACAAATCTAGTGGTTGTCATGGAATTCTTTTGATCATGTTAATTATAGTGTCAAGAAGTTCCTTTAAGAGTGAATCAAATTCCTAGGTAATGAGTAGTAAAGACAATTATTCAAAAGAAAGTAAAATGATCTAGAAGTTTAAATTATCGATTTCTATGGCTCAGAAATTAAGCAATGTGAATTCAATCTCCCTTAGAGAAATAATGCAAATTGAGCAACAAGTATACATGTTGGATCATCTGGAATCAAGTTGGATCGTTAGTAAATTGGATGATCAGTTAAACTTATGACAATGAGTTTCAAAGCTTTTGTTGATAAATTAATTTTTGTACAACTAGTAGAATCGGTTGAAAAATCAGGCTCAAATTAATACCTAAACTGGAGTTTCTCTAGGTCTAATACTTGTAAGCTCTATCTATAGCATATGAAAGCTTAGAACCTCAGCTAGTACTTTTCTACCTTAACGAAGTTGATTTAGAATCAAACTCCTAAAAAAATTAGTCAAGGTCATAATTTTGAAACACTGGAGGTTGATAGTGTCTTCATTTAGCTTTAAATTAATATAAGAACTTTGAAAAATCCCAAACGAAGTCATTTTCTATTTTTAACAACCCAAATCCAAACCCGAAGTGATTAAGAAATATTGGATAGAACATCCTTTTTGCGCTAAACCTTGTCTAGAATGCCTAGTTATTTTGGCATTATATTCCTTCGAGATTGGTTGTGTAGGATCATAGTGGTAATTTGTAGCTGATAGAATCGGGTAGAGCTTCTAGAAACACATTTACTCTAGTAGAGGTATTTTAATTGTCATTTATAAACAATTTTATCGTGTTGTGAACTGGCCGTATAATGTGTTGGTAAAATTCATATGTGTCGGTTCTAGTAGTTTTGCTAGAGAACACCATGATTATTTTGCCCAATGTACCTCTAGAATGTACTAGAATGGGTTAAAACATCTAGGCTCAGTTAGAGGGCTATTGTCTTATGTGATGTTTTAGTCCCAGGTTGTCATATTCAGTTCCAACACTGACTCAACAAACCATATCTATTCACACAATGTTGAATTAAGGATAAGTAAGAATACCTCCTAGAAAATTATATTAAAAAATTAAAAAAAATATATGGTACATTTTTTCGGTACCTAACTGGAGGGGTTCTTACAACTTGTAGACATTTGTGCATGCATCTCAAAGTTTTATTTTGTAGGAGTTGTACATATTTCAGATGATGTACCTTGGCATAATGTGTTTGTGGGGTTGCAATTTTGTAAGTTGTTGTCTTAGAGATGTTACCAAGAGACTATTCATATTGGCAAGAGGATTCGTCTTTACAACTTATTGCAGATTGCAGCATAGTTCATAGTGTTTGCTCCTAATTTTTGAAGCCCATTATATCTTTGGATAGTGTTTGTTCTTGATTTTTGTAGCTTACTATAGCTTTGGATAGCATTTGGTTCAGGATTTTACAGCACTGAAGATGGAACATATGGCAGGGCCCATGACTTTTGATATCTAGTATTTTTTAGTTATTGACATTTATGCAAGAACATATGGGTTATAGAGCAATATTGTAACACCTAAAACATTTCTTTGCATTTGTGTGTTTCAATCTCAATTGGCAGCATGAAGACAACCTACATTGATCTTCAACACTTCAATAGACTCTTAGAAGAGGGAAAAAACTATTTCAGTCAAACTTAAGCAGTAGTTTTGCCTCTGATAGTTGCAGAGTCCCGTAACAACACATAATTGTTTGAGTGCCCATTTTTGGCCATTTCAAGATCAATAGGGAATCCAAGGGTCACTCCATGGAGCATAAAAACAAAGGGAAAGATTTGGAGCAGGCAAATTGGAGTTAAGAGGAAAGTCAATAATAAAGTGTGGGTGCTTGGGTAAGAAACCTACAAGAATAGAGAGCATTGTTTAGACCTGAAATGATCTGTATGTCATTCTTCTCATGTTGTAGTCAAAGGGATAGGGAGTGAGTGTGTTGTGTGTAATATTTGTCCTTCCTCAATAAAGATCAATAAAACTAGGTTTTAGTTTCCAATTTCATATTTTGTATGGGTATATGTTTAAACGTTGACAAGGTTATCATTCATTAGAAGTGGTCAATCGAACTCTTTTTGTTTGTTGCACATGTACATCAACATGTGACCACACACATGAGATGAGAGTTTTCCATACATTCAACATCCTTAAAACAAAGCTTTGGATTGTTTTATTGGCCATAATTCATTTCAGACACATCTTAGGTTTTAGGCAAATGTGCCCCTCGACATCGCATGAGTTCTTAACCATGCTTATAGGGAAAAAAATCTCATCAGTAATGACAATACATTTTAATTCCTAGCCATAAAAAATATAAAGACAAGATTGATGGGCACTTTGTATTATCTTAATTCAAAGTTGGCGATATGGTTTGTTTGCATTTGCATAAAGGGAACCATCTACACAAGAGATGAGAGTTTTCCATATATTCAACATATGTAAAACAAAGCTTTGGATTGTTTATTGGGTATAATTCATTTCAAACACATCTTAGGCTTTAGGCAAACGTGCCCCTTGACATTGCATATGGTGCACCCACGAGTTCTTAATCATGCTCACAGGGAAAAAAATCTCATTGGTAATGACAACAAATCTTAATTGCTAGCCATCAAAAATATAAAGACAAGAATGATGGGCACTTTGTACCATCTACATTCAAAGCTGGTGATATGGTTTGGTTGCATTTGCATAAAGGGCACTTTAAAGGTTCTCATTGGAACTACAATATGGTCCCTACATCATATTTTGTGTAGTTGGGGAGAATGCTTTCACATACTTCGACCTACATTTAGTTTTCAATGTTGAGCTCAAGTCATATTTTATGCCTTTGCTTGACCTTGCAACAGTTCGACATCCTTTACACTTGGATCTTAACTATTTGCAACTAGTATTGGAACACGAAATCATTAATACTACTACTATTATGTGCTCCCTCAAGGTTTTCTACTTCTACTGTCAAAAGATCCCTAATAGTACTAGCTCCCTCAAGGTTTTCTACTTCTACTGTGAAAAGAAACCTATTAACATTTTTTGCCCATGAAATACCTTGCTTTTTTCTCTCGCTTAACATGCATGAATCAACCAAATGCCTTGTTTCAAAATAGTGCCTACATATGAATGCAAGTCTTTTATAGTAAACAATTTGAACCCAAATTTGATTGTTAACAGTCAACTCTAAATTTGTCGGGAGTTGAGCATCCACATCTATATTGACAATCAATCAATGGCATGGAGATATTTTTAGATGTAGAATCATCAATGGCTATCAATCCGCCTAAGGCATTACCAATGACCTTAAGGCTATCTCTGGACCAAAACTACAAGGAGAGGTAAGGAAGATGAAACCACACTAGTCTAACGCTGAAAGATTCGATAGCTGGAATAAAGTCAGGATTCCAAGGTTTCAACATGAGAATATGATCAAGGGACTATATCTATTACTACATAATTTTTTCCTTATCTTCACTTTTATCAAAGATAGCTACAAAAAATCCTTTTACACAAGGGTATATTTCTATATTTCCTTTCATTAATGATCTCCAAACCTCTGAAATCCACTCATGGAGTGTTTGCAGATTTGGCCAGTAATGATTAAACTTACAGATTAAACCCCTATTTCAATGCCATGCTTCTCCTTGTAAAATCACTTCAAGAGATTCACCCTCAAAACAGACAGATTTACGAACTTTTCCTGGGATTAAAATTTTGTTTACCTTGCTAAAGGTAGCCACAGTAGGAGACACTTGTATTTGTCTTTGTCTGGAAACCACAAAAGCATACGAACCATGTTTTTTCCCTTTTCTAGTGTGACTTCATTTGGCATAGTGTCCTTTCTAGCCATGGCTTCTAGTTCCCAATCTATGTCATTAGATGCTCCAATCTCTAGGGATCTTTTCACCACTTTTACTTCATAAATCACTGCCACAACATGGACTATGCTCTTGTTGTTCACATCTTTCCCTTTAGGAGAGACATCAATGGATTTAAACCCTTTGCCCAAATCAGGAGCAAACAATCCCCTAGGTCTTTCTTTCTCTACTGCCCCAATTGGATCTCCAAAAGAATAGTGCAAGCCATTCTGCTCAATATGAAACGTTTCCCTCATATTTGAACTGCCTGCGGTTTTGTCCCTTTTTCCATCTCCTACATCATTTGTTAATGTCTTATGGGACTTCGAACCTACAACAGTTCTTTCAACAACCCGCAAGTCAAATGCCATTGTTGGAAGAAAACTTCCACCTTCGATCACCTCATTGAGATAGGGTTACGATGTATTACTAAAAAAACATGGGTCTATATTAATTGGAAGCTAAGTACAAGGTTCGAGTTTGAGTTTGATGAGTATAAAATTCAGTTCGAGTTCACCAATGGATAAAGTTCGAAAAAGAACTCGCCATTAAGATCGAACCATAGAAATCATAAAAAATATATAAAAACAAGTCAAATGAGAGTATTAAATATACTTCTTGATAAATTATCTTAAACATAAAATATTAAGTTCTTAAGCTTCACTCAAACTATACATCAAAAATTTCTACATCATCAAAAGCCATTACACTCTATGGCTTTATAGGCTACTAGCTACATCAAAAAGTTTCATATCATCAAGAGCACTTGTCTCATCAACATCAAAACCACTAGATTCATCATAAAGGAAGTTAGGGTCATTTGGGTCCTCCAAGTCAGTTGCAATAGAGTGGCGTTGGGAAGAAGATGATTCTTTTGTCATTTTGTTCATGCATATCTGCAAATTATTGCAAACATAAACAAGATCTGCAAACTTTCTAGACAATAACCTGTTTCTTTTCTTGAATTGAATGTGGTCAAAACAATTCCAAGTCCTTTCACACACCTGGGCACTTATTTCTTGACTCGAAATTTGAATAGCTAAGTGTTGTAGTTCCTTTGCACTTGATCCATAAGCTATCCACCATTTATAACCTTCAAGATATGGCCTATCATACTTAGCCCCTACTATTACAAATACCCCTTTTGCTCGAAATGCCCTTATTTGGATTTTAATTATACATACAAGTTTAAGATATGGAACAAGCCTATTAAAGGCTTCATAAAGTCCAATCATAACTTCAGAATCATTGTCTCTATTTATATGAAAGAGTTAGGGCTCTAAATAACAAGTTGCTAGATGCAAGGGTGTGTGCATCATTTTCCATCTAACATCAATCACATCCCATATTTCTTCGTCATCTGTCTCCACATCAATAAATGTCTTTTGAATGGGATTTCTTACAATGGTCCATAGCCTCATAAAGCATGTCAAGATGAGGGATGTCACCATCAACCATGCGAAGCACATCAACAATAGCCTCACATATTTTTAGAACTTTTTGGCATTTCCCAAAAGTTGAGGTTTAAAATGATTTGTTTTGTTCGTTTTCCCTTATGGCTTGTTGAAAGCATAGATCTTTCCCACTCATTGCAACAAATCACTAACCTTATTTTTGTTTTCTCTTCAACCACTCTTTTTAGAGTGATATAAAAAGAGGTCAATCTTGTTTCACAAGGCCTCAACAACTCCTTAGAGATGCATGTTGTCAACAAATGCTCAATGTAAGGTGATGGTTCCTTGTGAAATTTGCAATTGTCTTCCCCCTTTGAATTGCTTCATGTATCCATGAAAATTTGGCTAGGTCTTGAAGTAGTAAATTACGGCAATGTTTTGCACAAGAGCTCCAATAAATATGTGAATACTTTTTCATAAGCATTTTCCACCCTTACACAGTTTGTTGCATTATCAGGGACAACTTGAACTACATTTTATTCACCTACTTCAAGAATTGTTTCATCTAAGTTTTTGAAAATATATTATGAATTCTTATGGTTCATGGTGTCGATCATTTTCAAGAAAACTATGCCTTAAGGGCAACACACCAAGATATTGATCAATGGCCTTTAACCCAACCATCACTCAATATATTGCACCATGTTACACTCTAAGAGGCCTTGACCTCTACCATGTTTACAGTCACCCTCTCTTTTGACATTTTCAAAAGAGTGGTCCTAAGCCTCTCAGAACTACGAGGAATGTATCTTTTGTTAAATTCAAAGAGATGTTTAACGGCATTTGTAAAGAATGGACTCTTGGCCACATTGACTGGAATGGCATTTGAATAAAAATAATTGGCCAATGCATCATCCACATCTTGTTTCTGCACTGGGTTCCAAATTTTGGGATTTGTTTTATTTCAATAGATGTTTGACTACATAAATGAAGATGACATGCTTGTTGAAAAACTTTTTGATGTGTTCTTATAAATTTCTTCTTCAATTATATGTTTTTTTTGTGCAGCTGTGTGTTTTCCAACTAAGGATTGTTCCTATTGTTCCAAATTTTGGGATTTGTTTTATTTCCACAGGGGTTTGACTGCATAAATGAAGATGACATGCTTGTTGAAAAACTTTTTGATGTGTTCTTATAAATTTCTTCTTGAATTATATGTTTTTTTTGTGTAGCTGTGTGTTTTCCAACTAAGGATTGCTCCTATTCTTTCTCTAATCTCACTCTTATTTCTAAAGTAATATTAACACATCCCTTAACACCCCCACCGGGACCACTCGATCTACCAAGTAGATGGTCCACCCCCTGGTTAAACTCCCATAAAAAAATTCACACAAGTTAAATTTTACTTCATGCCTTAATCTGAATCATGACACATGCTTTTGTGCCTTGGCTTTTGACTTCTGAAGAGCTATGAATTTTTTTACAAATTAAAAAATAAATATTAAAAGTGAAGAAATTAAAATAATTACATATTAATATAAATAAAAATAAACAAAATAAAGGACCGGCAAACTAAAAATATAAAAAATAAAGTAATTTTTTCAAAAGATTATTAAAATAAAATTAAAAAGAAATTTAGAAGATTATTAAAATAAAATAACAAAAAAATTAAAACAAAATTAAAATCAATGGAAACAAAATTATAAATTAAAAAAAAAAAAATATATATATATATATATATATATATATATATATATATATATATAAAATTAAAAATATGAAAAAATAACTAAAAAAATAAATACAAACTAAATTAAATATTATTAAAAAAATAATTGAAAATAAATATATAATAATAAAAATAAATTAAAAATATTATAAAATAAAAATACTTATTTTTTAAATAAATGGTATATAATTAAAATAAATGAAAAAAATAACAATAAAAAATAATTGTAAATAAATTAAAAAGTAAAATAATTAAATATTAGTTTAATAAATTTAAAAAAAAACAATGAAAATAAAATTATATATATATATATATATATATATATAAACTATTTTTTAATAGATTATTAAAATATAAAAATAAATCAAATATAAATAATTAATAATAAAAAGAAATTTGAAAATATAAAAAAATTATAAAATAAAATATATATAATTAAAAAAAATGAAAAAATAACAATAAAAAATAATCTTAAATAAATTAAAATAAAAAGTAAAATGATTTGTGAGTGCTTTGATGTTGTGGACCCTGATCTTATTCATACATCAATAATTTGTGGATTGTAATTGAGAACATGAATTGAAAATTGAGTTACGGATACTTGTTTCTACTTGATTGAGATTGTTTCCAGATTTGGCTCATTGTTGTGATAGATTAACAGATGCTGATTTGTTTACTTATGCACCCGATTAATTCTTTTGGAGGTAACTTATCATTGTCAAAGTATATATTCAATGATGATTATAGAAACTGTTTGTGTACCTTGTTGCTTGAGATGTTGCCAATACGAAAAGATATTTGTTGATTGGATACTTGTGATAGACATTTATGTCAACTTTTGTTTGGGCATTTTACCCACTACTTGTAGACATTTGTGGATATATCTCAACATTTGACTATGTATGAGTTGTAGATACTTCAAATGATGTACCTAGGTATGTCTTGTCATATTGAGCTTGATGGTTGCATTTTTTTAGTTGCCGTCCTAGATGTGTTACTTTGAGAATATTCATATTGTCATGAGGATTGGTCTTTACAACTTATTGTGGATTATAGTATATTGGACAGTGATTGGTCCTGATTTTTGCAGCGTATTATAACTTTAGACATTGTCTCATCATGATTTTTGTAACATATTATAACTTTGGACAATGTTGTGTTCTAATTTTTGTAGCATTGAGGATGGAATATAAGACACATCCAAATATTTTTGTTATCCAAGTTTTTGAGTGATTTATGTTGATGCAAGAGCAGTTGGGTTATCAAGCAATCTTGCATCACCTAAATTTATTCTTAGTGTTTGCGCATTTCTAGGCTCAATTGGTAGCATGAAGACAACCTTCATGGATCATAAGCACTTCAATAAACTCTTAGAAGTGGAAAAAAAAATTCTGTCAAGCAGACATTTTTTAATGAATGTCTACGTTAACTGGTGGTTATGAAACCACCACCCCTTATTACGCAATGGTTTTGCCCGAGGTAGTTGCATACTTCCAATAATGGAAATATTATTTGAATGCTCATTTTGAGCATTTTCAAAATCAATGGGGATTCCAAAAGTCACTCCACAGGGCACAAAAGCAAAGGCAAGCATTTGTAGTAGGTAGGCTGCAATTAGAGCAAGGTTACTAAAAGAGAGTAGTGTTCGGTCCAAAATGTTACTGCACGTCATTTTTCTGATATTGTAGGCATAGGGAGAGGGAGTGAGTGTGGTGTGTGAAATCTTTGTCATTATAAAAGAACGAGGAAAATGATCCAAACACAACTTGGGTGACTTGTGCGCTCCCTCTATTACTACATTCATGCATTTGTTCTACACTAGTGCACTGTAGACTCACTTGGTAACACCAAGTGCTAAAAGGAAGATAGAATATCGATCGTTATAGAGTCAAATCCATTGTATAATTATTCTTTCTTGTACTTGTATAAATAATTTTTTATATCCTTAAGAAAATCAATTCTTCAACTCCTTGGGTTCATCATAGTTGTTCCATTCTAACTAAACAAATCAACTACGATTCTCATCCTCGATCTCTAATCAATCAACTCTCTTTCTCAATCTTGTAGTTCATTGAACACATGTACTATACTAATCATGTCAAATAGAAAAACATTATTTTTTTGTAATATTCTATTATAACAAAATAATAATAGACCAAAAGATTATAACATAGTAGATTATTATGTTGCACCTTGTACAACCATCCTAGGATCAATGAACTCTAGGGTTTAGACTACAACAATCCTTACCATCTATTGGAAGTATCATAATCTCAATGGAAGATAAGGGATTAAATGTTAGATTGGATATGATTGATTTTATAATTTAGCTTGAATGCAATCACAGGATTAAAGCCTTGATGCCCCATGTCTCTATAAAGCAAGCTTAGAAAATATCAATAAAATTCTCTATGGTTTTGTGGTTTTTATTTATATATTTTTTTGCATGGATTTCCCTGTAGAAATTTAAATAATAAAAAGCTCCTTAAGTTTATACCTACAAGTTTTGTGGGAATGTCTGTTTACTTTTTGGTCACTGATTATAACAGGTTTGCTTGTGGTTTTCATTACTTTGACTTGCTTTTTAATCTTAAGCATTATCATATTGCATTTCCTAACAAAATCTTCCACCTTGTGTTAAACTCTATGTATGTTGGTCCTCGTGATACAAATGTGCACCCTAGGGAGCACCACCCTTCGTCGTTGGTGTGCTCAAAAAATGTTGTACGGTTTACTAATGCCCAAAATCATGCTTTGTCAAGCCAAAACATGTTGACTCTGTTGTTAGTAAACCTAAGTTTGATCAAACAAAGACTAACCCATTTGTGTATAAAATACATGTTCATACTCCTATTATTGAGTTTGCACATATTATGAGTCTAGGAGAAAATGAAACACAATAAACATTGTGTTGGTTTAGGGGTTAATGGCATTGTGAGTTTTCATAAGCCAAACTTCTCCAAACACATCAGATTTCTAACAGGTCTTATCAACAAATGTCAAGTTGAGTCTTCACCTATTAGTCAATCATTTAAAATCCAAACCTCCATGTTATCAAGTCAAACAAAATCACTTTGTACTAAACCCAATGCAATCAAAACTTATTCTCATCATGTACGTTGAGGTCCTACTTCTAGCTAGTGCTTTGATCTACATCCTCATATAACATATGATCAACATACTCATTTAGAAGATCATTTTTATCTGTGAAATCCACTTACAAAGTCCTATTATCCTTCTAGATAATTATTGGGGTTCGTTTGTTGTCAAAACCCTATTGGAGAGTCCAATCCAGTATTGATGATGATGATGATTTGTCTACTCATAATGCTATTGTTGACCATGTCATTGTTGACCTTGATTCCCTTGATGTTGTTGACCTTGCTTCTTGAGCTTTAATATATTGGTCCAAGGTATAGAAATGATGTTGATTCTCTTGTTCTTGAACTGTGTCTTAGCCGATTTGATGAACAATACATTGAAGAGAACATGGCAGAGTTGGACATGATTCCAATAAAAGATGTTTTTTCATCCAATTCTTGTTCAGATTTTGACAAGATTATTCATATGTTTTGTCATCAGTTGAAGCTTCTTGTTGAGGATTTTGTTCTTGTTTCAATCCATCTTGATTAAGTACCTATGATTTCTCATTCACATTGTGACACTCATGATTATGATAATCTCAACAAGAGTTGCCAAATGTTTGTTGAGCAAAGTCATTATTTTTCTATTTCAAAGGCTAGTTCTTTATCATATGATGATCTTTAAGGATTTTCTGTATTTCAGGCTAATGGGATTGTATTTTTGTCCAGGCTTGTTGATTTGGTAGGGCAGTATTGGCCCACATGTGTACTTGAGTTGTAAGTTGCAAACCCGAAAGGGTGGCTCAATGGAGGCTTGTCATGAAAACTTGTGTGTCATTGAATTGTGCATCTATATATACAAGTACCAGGGTTTTTTTTAATGAATCTACGTACTTTCCTTTTAGTTGGGGCTATATGTAACAGTTCTTCAATCTCATTTCACCAGGGGGACCATCAAAATCAGATTTCCAATTTTGCGGATTTCACATTTTGTTGATTCCAGGGTACACATTTCAAATTTCAAATTTCAGTGTTTTTATTATTGAGCGATTTGATAGTTATCACTACTTGATTGAGATTGTTAAGTACTTGAATACTTGATTTGATGGTCGATTGTTCACATGTGGTTCATTGTTGTTGATACTTGGTTAACAGATGTTGAAATTTTTACTTATACCCCTAATCAAATTTTTTGATGTGACTTACAATTGTCAAAGTACGTGTTAGATGAGAATTGGAGAAACTTTGTGTATCATGTTGCTTGAGATTTGTTGTCAGTATGACAAGATGTTTGTTGATTGGATAAATGTAATAAATGTGTAGTCAAATTTTGTTTGTGGATTTTGCACATTACTTGCAGACATTTGTGGATGTATCTCAAAGTTCCATTATGTATAAGATCTAAATATTTTAGATTGAATTTGAGTGATTGTAGTTTTGCAAGAAGTTGTCCTACATGTCTTACCCAAAGATTATTCATATTGGCAACAGGATTGATCTTTTCAACTTATTGTGGATTCCAACATATTCAACAATGTTTGTTCCCTATGGTTTTGTGGTTTTTACTTGTAGATTTATTTGCATGGAGCTCCCTGTAAAAATTTAAATAATAAAAAGCTCCTTCACTTTATACCTACAAGTTTTATGGGAATATCGTTTTACTCTTTGGTCAATGATAACAACAGGTTTGCTTGTGGTTTTCATTACTCTGACTTGCTTCTTAATCTTAAGCATTATCATATTGCATTTTCTAACAAAATCTTCCACCTTGAGTTGACTTCTCTGTATGTCGGTCCTCGTGAGACAGATGTGCACCCTAGGGAGCACCATTACTTTTCGTCAGTGTGCTCAAAAAATGTTGTACAATTTACTAATGCCCAAAATCATGCTTTGTCAAGCCAAACCCTGTTGACTATGTTGTTAGTAAACCCAAGTTTGATCAAACAAAGTCTAACCCATTTGTGTATAAAATACATGTTCATACTCCTGTTGTTGAGTCTGCACATATTATCTGAGTCTAGGAGACAATGAAACCCAACAAACATCATGTTGGTTTAGGGGTTAATGGCATTGGGGGTTTTCATAAGCCAAACTACTCCAAACACATCAGATTTCTAACATGAGGTCTTATCATAAAATGTCAAGTTGAGTCTTCACCTACTAGTCAATCATTTTAAGTCCAAACCTCCATGTTATCAAGTCAACAAAAATCACTTTGTACTAAACCCAGTGCAGTCAAAACTTATTCTCATCATGTACGTTGAGATCCTACTTCTAGCTACTGCTTTGATCTACATCCTTATATAACATACGATCAACATACTCATTTACCATATAATTTTTATCTGTGAAATCCACTTACAAAGTCCTATCATCATTCTAGATAATTATTGGGGTTCGTTTGTTGTCAAAACCCTATTGGAGAGTCCAATCCACTATTGATGATGGTGATGATTTGTCTACTCATAATGCTATTGTTGACCATGTCAGTGTTGACCTTGATTCCCTTGATGTTGATGACCTTGCTTCTTGAGCTTTAATATACTAGTCCAAATTATACATCTGATGTTGATGCTCTTGTTTTTGAAATGAGCCTTAGTCGATTTGATGAGCAATACCTTGAAGAGTAGCTGGCAGAGTTGGACATGATTCCAGTAGATGTTTTTTCATCCAATTCTTGTTCAGATTTTGACAAGATTATTGATATGTTTTGTGCTCGATTGAAGCTTCTTGTTGAGGATTATGTTGTTGTTTCAATCAATCTTGTTTAAGTACCTATGATTTCTCAATCACATTGCGACACTCATGATTATGATCATCTCGACAAGAGTTGCCAAATGTTTGTTGAGCAAAGTCATTATTTTTCTATTTCAAAGGCTAGTTCTTTAGCATATGATGATCTTCGAGGATTTTCTATATTTCAGGCTAATGGGATTGTATTTTTGTCCAGGCTTGTTGATTTGGTATGACAGTTTTAGCCCACATGTGTACTTGAGTTGTAAGCTGCAAACCCGAAAGGGTGGTTCAATGGAGGCTTGTCATGAAAACTTGGAAGTGCGCCATTGAGTTTTGAATGTATATATACAAGTATTTGGCCTTTTCTTTTTATGATTCCAAGTACTTTCCTTTCAAGTGGGGTTATATGTAACAGTTCTTCGATCTCATTTTACCAGGGGGACCATCAAAATCAGATTTCCAGTTTTACAGATTTCACATTTTGTTGATTTCAGAATACACATTTCAGTTTTTTATTGTTGAGGGATTTGATAGTTGTTGCTACTTGATTGAGATTGTTAAGTACTTGAATACTTGATTTGATGGCCGATTGTTCACATGCGGCTCGTTGTTGTTGATACTTGGTTAACAGATGTTGAAATTTTTACTTGTGCCCCTGATCAAACTTTTCAATGTGACTTGCAATTGTCAAAGTACTTGTTAGATGAGAATTGCAGAAACTTTGTGTATCTTGTTGCTTTAGATTTTATGTTGTCAGTACGATAAGATGTTTGTTGATTGGATAAATGTGTAGTCAACTTTTGTTTGTGGATTTTGCACATTACTTGCAGACATTTGTGGATGTATCTCAAAGTTCCATTATTTATAAGATCTAGATATTTTAGATTGAATTCGAGTGAATACAGTTTTGCAAGAAGTTGTCCTACCCGGAGATTATTCATATTGGCACCAGGACTGATCTTTTCAAATTACTGTGGATCCCAACATAGTCAATAATGTTTGTTCCCTATGGTTTTGTGGTTATTATTTATAAAGTTTTTTGCATGGAGTTCCCTGTAGAAATTTAAATAATAAAAAGCTCTTTAACTTTATACCTACAAGTTTTGTGGGAATCTCTGTTTACTCTTTGGTCAATGATTATAACAGGGTTCCTTGTGGTTTTCATTACTTTTACTTGCTTCTTAATCTTAAGCATTATCATATTATATTTTCTAACAAAATCTTCCACCTTGAGTTGACTTCTCTGTATGTCGGTCCTCGTGAGACAAATGTGCATCCTAGGGAACACCATCCTTTGTCATTGGTGTGCTCAAAAAATGTTTTACGATTTATTAATACCCAAAATCATGCTATGTCAAGCCAAAACCTATTAAATCTATTGTTAGTAAACCTAAGCTTCATCAAACAAAGTCTAACTCATTTGTGTATAAAATACATGTTCATACTCCTATTGTTGAGTCTGCACATATTATCTGAGTCTAGGAGACAATGAAACCCAATAAAACATTGTGTTGCTTTAGGGATTAATGGCATTGAGGGTTTTCATAAGCCAAACTACTCCAAACACATCAGATTTCTAACAGGGGGTCTTATCATAAAATATCAAGTTGAGTCTTCACCTACTAGTCAATCATTTGAAGTCCAAACCTCCATGTTATCAAGTCAACCAAAATCACTTTGTACTAAACCCAGTGCAGTCAAAACTTATTCTCATCATGTACGTTGAGATCCTACTTCTAGCTATTGCTTTGATCTACATCCTAATATAACATATGATCAACATACTCATTTAGAAGATCATTTTGATCTATGAAATCCACTTACAAAGTCCTATTATCCTTCTAGATAACTACTAGGGTTTGTTTGTTGTGAAAACCCCATTGGAGAGTCCAATCCACTATTGATGATGGTGATGATTTGTCTACTCATAATGCTATTGTTGACCATGTTAGTCTTGACCTTGATTCCCTTGATGTTGTTGACCTTGCTTCTTGAGCTTTAATATACTGGTCCAAATTATAGATTTGATGTTGATGCTCTTGTTCTTGAAATGTGTCTTAGTCAATTTGATGAGCAATACCTTGAAGAGAACATGGCGGAGTTGGACATGATTCCAACAGAAGATGTTTTTTCATCCAATTCTTGTTCAAATTTTGACAAGATTATTGATATGTTTTGTGATCAGTTGAAGCTTCTTGTTGAGGATTTTGTTCTTGTTTCAATCAATCTTGATTAAGTACCTCTGATTTCTCATTCACATTGCGTCACTTATGATTATGATCATCTCAACAAGAGTTGCCAAATGTTTGTTGAAAAAGTCATTATTTTTCTATTTCAAAGGCTAGTTTTTTAGCATATGATGATCTTCAAGGATTTTTTGTATTTCAGGCTAATGGGATTGTATTTTTGTATAGGCTTGTTGATTTGGTAGGTCAGTTTTGGCCCACATGTGTACTTGAGTTGTAAGTTGCAAACCCGAAAGGGTGGCTCAATGGAGGCTTGTCATGAAAACTTGTGTGTCATTGAGTTGTCCATCTATATATACAAGTATCAGGGCTCTTTTTTTTAGGATTCTAAGTACTTTCCTTTCAAGGGGGCTTACATGTAACAGTTCTTCCATCTCATTTTACCAGTTGGACCATCAAAATCAGATTTCAAGTTTTGCAGTTTTCAAATTTTGTTGATTCCAGGGTACACATTTAAGAATTCAAATTTTAGTTTTTTGATCGTTGAGGGATTTGATAGTTGTTGCTATTTGATTGAGATTGTTAAGTACTTGAATACTTGATTTGATGGTTCATTGTTCACATGTGGCTCATTGTTGTTGATACATGGTTAAGTTAATAGATTTTTGAAATTTTTACTTGTGCCCCTGATCAAATTTTTTGATGTGACTTGCAATTATCAAAGTACTTTTTAGATGAGAATTGGAGAAACTTTGTGTATCTTGTTGCTCGAGATTTGATGTTGTCAGTAATACAAGATCTTTGTTGATTGGATAAATGTGATAAATGTGTAGTCAACTTTTATTTGTGGATTTTGCACATTACTTGCAGACATTTGTGGATGTATCTCAAAGTTCCATTATGTTTAAGATCTAGATATTTTAGATTAAATTCAAGTGATTGTAGTTTTGCAAGAAGTTGTCCTACGTGTCTTACCCGGAGATTATTCATATTGGCACCAGGGTTGATCTTTTCAACTTATTGTGGATCCCAACATATTCGACAATGTTCGCTCCCTATAGTATTGTGCGTTTTATTTATAGATTTTTATTTACAGGTCTTATTAACAAAATGTCAAGTTGAGTCTTCACCTATTAGTCAATCATTTAAAGTCCAAACCTCCATGTTATCAAGTCGGCCAAAATCACTTTGTACTGAACCCAATGCAATCAAAACTTATTCTCATCATGTACATTGAGGTCCTACTTCTAGCTATTTCTTTGATCTACATCCTTATATAACATACGATCAACATACTCATTTAGAATATCATTTTATCTGTGAAATCCACTTCCAAAGTCCTATCATCCTTCTAGATAATTCTTGGGGTTCGTTTGTTGTCAAAATCCTATTGGAGAGTCCAATCCACTATTGATGATGGTGATGATTTGTCTACTCATAATGCTATTGTTGACAATGTGAGTGTTGACCTTGATTCCCTTGATTTTGTAGACCTTGTTTCTTGAGCTTTAATATACTAGTCCAAATTTTAGATCTGATGTTGATGCTCTTGTTCTTGAAATTGGTCTTAGTTGATTTGATGAGCAATACATTGAAGAGATCGCAGAGTTGGACATGATTCCAACAGAGGATGTTTTTGTCATCCAATTCTTATTCAGATTTTGACAAGATTATTGATATATTTTGTGATCAGTTGAAGCTTCTTGTTGAGGATTTTGTTCTTGTTTCAATCAATATTGATTAAGTACCTATGATTTCTCATTCACATTGCAACACTTATGATTATGATGATCTGGGCAAGATTTGCCAAATGTTTGTTCAGCAAAGTCATTATTTTTCTATTTCAAAGTCTCGTTCTTTAGCATATGATGATCTTCTAGAATTTTTTGTATTTCAGGCTAATGGGATTGTATTTTTGTCCAAGCTTGTTCATTTGGCAGGGCAGTTTCGGCCTACATGTGTACTTGAGATATAAGTTGCGAACCCGAAAGGGTGGCTCAATGGAGGCTTGTCAGGAAAACTCGTGTGTCATTGAGTTGTGCATCTATATATACAAGTATCAGGTCTTTTTTTAATGATTCTAAGTACTTTCCTTTCAGGGGGGCTTATATGTAACAATTCCTCAATCTTATTTTACCAGGGGGACCATGAAAATTAGATTTCAAGATTTGCAGATTTCACATTTTGTTGATTTCAAGGTACACATTTCAGATTTCAAATTTTAGTTTTTTTATTGTTGAGGGATTTGATAGTTGTTGCTACTTAATTGAGATTGTTAAGTACTTGAATACTTGATTTGATGGTCGATTGTTCACATGTGGCTCATTGTTGTTGATACTTGGTTAAGTTAACAGATGTTGAAGTTTTTACTTGTGCCCCTAATCATACTTTTTGATGTGGCTGGTAATTGTCAACGTACTTGATAGATGAGAATTGGAGAAATTTTGTGTATCTTGTTGCTCGAGATTTGATGTTGTCAGTACAATAAGATGTTTGTTGATTGGATAAATGTGTAGTCAACTTTTGTTTATGGATTTTGTACATTACTTGCAGGTATATGTGGATGTATCTCAAAGTTCCATTATCTATAAGATCTAGATCTTTTAGATTGAATTTGAGTGATTGCAATTTTGCAAAAAGTTGTCCTACCCGGAGATTATTCTTATTAGCACCAAGATTGATCTTTTCAACTTATTGTGGATCCCAACATATTCGACAATGTTTGTTCCCTATGGTTTTGTGGTTTTTATTTATAGATTTTTTCGCATGGAGTTCCCTGTAGAAATTAAAATACTAAAAATCTCATTAACTTTCTACCTACAAGTTTTATTGGAATGTTTACTCTTTGGTCAATGATTATAAAAGGTTTGCTTGTGGTTTTCATTACTTTGACTTGCTTCTTCATCTTAAGCATTATCATATTGCATTTTATAACAAAATCTTCCACCTTGAGTTGACTTCTTTGTATGTTGGTCCTCGTGAGACAGATGTGCACCCTAGGGAGCACCATCCCTTGTCGTTGGCGTGCCCCAAAAATGTTCTACAATTTACTAATGCCCAAAATCATGCTTTGTCAAGCCAAAACATGCTGAATATTTTGTTAGTAAACCCAAGTTTGATCAAACAAAGTCCAACCCATTTGTGTATAAAATACATGTTCATACTCCTATTGTTGAGTCTGCACATATTATCTGAGTCTAGGAGACAATGAAAACCAATAAACATTGTGTTGGTTTAGGGGTTAATGGCATTGTGGGTTTTCATAAGTCAAACTACTCCAAACACATCAAATTTCTAACATGAGGTGTTATCAACAAATGTCAAGTTATGTCTTCACCTTTTAGTCAATCATTTAAAGTCCAAACCTCCATGTTATCAAGTTGGCCAAAATCACTTTGTACAAAACCCAGTTGCAATCAAAACTTATTCTCATCATATAGGTTGAGGTCCTACTTCTAGCTATTGCTTTGATCTACATCCTTATATAACATTTGATCAGCATACTCATTTAGAAGATCAGTTTTATTTCTGAAATCCACTTACAAAGTCCTATTATCCTTCTAGATAATTATCGGGGTTCGTTTGTTGTCAAAACCCCATTGGAGAGTCCAATCCACTATTGATGATTGTGATGATTTTTCTACTCATAATGCTATCATTGACCATGTCAGTGTTGACCTTGATTCCCTTGATGTTGTTGACCTTGCTTCTTGAAATTTAATATACTGGTCTAAATTATAGATTTGATGTTGATACTTTTGTTCTTGAAATGTGTCTTAGTCGATTTGATGAGCAATACCTTGAAGAGAACATGGCGGAGTTGGACATGGTTCCAACATAAGATGTTTTTTCATCCAATTCTTGTTCAAATTTTGACAAGATTATTGATATGTTTTGTGATCATTTGAAGCTTCTTGTTGAGGATTTTGTTCTTGTTTCAATCAATCTTGATTAAGTACCTCTAATTTATCATTCACGTTGCGTCACTTATGATTATAATCATCTCGACAAGAGTTACCAAATGTTTTTTTGAAAAAGTCATTATTTTTCTATTTCAAAGGCTAGTTTTTTAGCATATGATGATCTTTGAGGATTTTTTGTATTTCAGGCCAATGGGATTGTATTTTTGTATAGGCTTGTTGATTTGGTAGGGCAGTTTTGGCCCACATGTGTACTTGAGTTGTAGGTTTCAAACCCGAAAGGGTGGCTCAATGGAGGCTTGTCATGAAAACTTGTAAGTGTGTCATTGAGTTGTGCATCTATATATACAAATATCAGGTCTCTTTTGTTTATGATTCTAAGTACTTTACTTTCAGGGGGGCTTACATGTAACAGTTCTTTAATCTCATTTTACCAGTTGGACCATCAAAATCAGATTTCAAGTGTTGCAGATTTCACATTTTGTTGATTTTAGGGTACACATTTCATAAATCAAATTTTAGTTTTTTTATTGTTGAGGGATTTGACAGTTGTTGCTACTTGATTGAGATTGTTAAGTACCTGGATACTTGATTTGATGGTTCATTGTTCACATGTGGCTCATTGTTGTTGATACATGGTTAAGTTAACAGATGTTGAAATTTTTACTTCTGCCCTTGATCAAATTTTTCGATGTGACTTGCAATTGTCAAAGTACTTGTTAGATGAGAATTGGAGAAACTTTGTGTATCTTGTTGCTCGAGATTTGATGTTGTCAGTACAACAAGATGTTTGTTGATTGGATGAATGTGATAAATGTGTAGTGAACTTTTGTTTGTACATTTTGTACATTACTTGCAGACATTTGTGGATGTATCTCAAAGTTCCATTATGTATAACATCTAGATATTTAAGATTGAATTCGAGTGATTGCAGTTTTGTAAGAAGTTGTCCTACATGTCTTACCTGGAGATTATTCATATTGGCACTAGGATTGATCTTTTCAACTCATTATGGATCCCAACATATTCGACAATGTTTGTTCCCTATGGTTTTGTGGTTTTTAGTTAAAGATTTTTTTGGATGAAGTTCCCTGTAGAAATTTAAATAATAAAAAACTCCTTAACTTTATACCTAGTAGTTTTGTGCGAATGTGTGTTTACTATTTGGTCAATGATTATAACAGGGTTCCTTGTGGTTTTTATTACTTTGACTTGCTTCTTAATCTCAAGCATTATCATATTGCATTTTATAGCAAAATCTTCCACCTTGAGTTGACTTCTCTATATGTCGATCCTCGTGAGACATATGTGCACCCTAGGGAGCACCATCCCTTGTCGTTGGTGTGCCCAAAAAAATTTCTATGATTTAATAATGCCCAAAATCATGCTTTGTCAAGCCATAACATGTTGAATCTTTTGTTAGTAAACCCAAGTTTGATCAAACAAAGTCTAACCCATTTGTGTATAAAATACATGTTCATACTCCTCTTGTTGAGTCTGCACATATTCTCTGAGTCTAGGAGACAATGAAAACCAATAAACATTGTGTTGGTTTAGGGGTTAATGACATTGTGGGTTTTCATAAGCCAAACTACTCCAAACACATCAGATTTCTAACAGGAGGTCTTATCAACAAATGTCAAGTTATGTCTACACCTATTAGTCAATCATTTAAAGTCCAAACCTCCATGTTATCAAGTCGGCCAAAATCACTTTGTACAAAACCCAATGCAGTCAAAACTTATTCTCATCATGTACGTTGAGGTCCTACTTCTAGCTATTGCTTTGATCTACATCCTTATATAACATATGATCAACAAACTCATTTAGAAGATCATGTTTATCTATGAAATCCACTTACAAAGTCCTATTATCCTTCTAGATAATTATCGGGGTTCGTTTGTTGTCAAAACCCTATTGGAGAGTCCAATCCACTATTGATGATGGTGATGATTTGTCTACTCATAATTCTATCATTGACCATGCCAGTGTTGACCTTGATTCCCTTGACGTTGTTGACCTTGCTTCTTGAGCTCTAATAAACTGGTCCAAATTATAGATCTGATGTTGATGCTCTTGTTCTTGAAATGTGTTTTAGTCGATTTGATGAGCTATACCTTGAAGAGAACATGGCAGAATTGAACATGATTCCAACAAAAGATGTTTTTTCATCCAATTCTTGTTCAGATTTTGACAAGATTATTGATATGTTTTGTGCTCGATTGAAGCTTCTTGTTGAGGATTTTGTTCTTGTTTCAATCAATCTTGATTAAGTACCTCTGATTTCTCATGGACATTGTGTCACTTATGATTATGATCATCTCGACAAGAGTTGCCAAATGTTGCTTGAAAAAGCCATTATTTCTATTTCTAAGGCTAGTTTTTTAGCATCTGATGATCTTCGAGGATTTTCTATATTTCAGGCTAATGAGATTGTATTTTTGTATAGGCTTGTTGATTTGGTGGGGAAATTTTGTCCCACATGTGTACTTGAGTTGTAAGTTACAAACCCGAAAGGGTGGCTCAATGGAGGCTTGTCATGAAAACTTGCAAGTGCATCATTGAGTTGTGCATCTATATATACAAGTATTAGGTCTCTTTTTTTTTATAATTCTAAGTACTTTCCTTTCGACGGGGGACGGGGGGGAGGGGTTACATTTAAAATTTCTTCAATGTCATTTTACTACGGGGACCATCAAAATTAGATTTCATGTTTTGTAGATTTCACATTTTGTTGATTTCAGGGTACACATTTCAGATTTCAAATTTTTATTTTTTTTTATTGTTGAGGGATTTGATAGTTGTTGCTACTTGATTGAGATTGTTAAGTACTTGAATACTTGATTTGATGGTTGATTGTTCACATGTGGCTCATTGTTGTTGATACTTGGTTAAGTTAACAGATGTTGAAATTTTTACTTGTGTCACGGATCAAATTTTTCGATGTGACTTGCAATTGTCAAAGTACTTGTTAGATGAGAATTGGAGAAACTGTGTATCTTGTTGCTCGACATTTGATGTTGTCAGTACGACAAGATGTTTGTTGATTGGATAAATGTGTAGTCAACTTTTGTTTGTGGATTTTGCACATTACTTGCAGACATTTGTGGATGTATCTCAAAGTTCCATTATGTATAAGATCTAGATATTTTAGAATGAATTCGAGTGATTGCAGTTTTGCAAGAAGTTGTCCTACGTGTCTTACCCAAAGATTATTCATATTGGCACCAGGGTTGATCTTTTCAACTTAATGTGGATCCCAACATATTCGATAATATTTTTTCCTAACATTTGCAAACTATTAAACTTTGGACATAATTTCGTCTTGATTTTTTCACCATATTATAGCTTTGGAGAATGTTTCGTCTTGATTTTTGCAACATTGAGGATGAACCATTTGATAGGCCACAAGATTTTTGATATCCATATTTTTAACTGATTGATGTTAATGCAAGAGAATATGGATTATCGAGCAATATTACGTCACCAAAATGATTTTTAAGTGTTTACATGTTTTCAGGCTCAATTGTTAGCATGAAAATAATCTACATCAATCATCAACACTTCAACAAACTCCTATAAGTGGGAAAACACAGCCAAACGAGTGATCTTTAACATAGGGCCACCTTAACCAATGGTTATCAAACCATCGTTTTGCATTAAGTAGTCATTTTTCCTGTGGTAGTTGCATAACCACCTTTAATGATCCAAAATTCTTTGAATGACAATTTTTAGTGTTTTCAAGATCAATTGAGAGTCCAAGAGTCACTCCACAGGGCACAAAATCAAAGCGAAGGATATGGAGTAGGCAGGATAGAGTTAGTAGAAGGTTACTAATAAATTTTGGGTGTTTCAGTAAGAAGCTCAAAAGACAAATGAGCGATGTTTAGAAATAAAGGGTCTATGTGTGTCATTCTTCTTGTGTTGTAGTCATAGGGAGAGAAAATGAGTATATTGTCTATCCTTCCTCAAGGAAGATCAATAAAACTGTTCATTTGGGTTTCCAGACTCATATTTTGTGTGGATATATGTTTAAAGGCTGCAAACACAAGGCTATCCTTCATTGGAATTGGTCAATAGACCTCTTGTCTTTTTGTTGCACATGTAGAACATGAGCCAACTTACATGTGATGTGAGTTTGTCATACATTCAACATGCCTCCAACAAAGATTTTGATAGATTTTTTGGACATAGTTCATTTTAGACACGTGTTGTGTTTTAAATAAACGTGCCCCTTGACATCACACATGGCATAATCACAAGTTCCTAGTCATGCGCACAAGAGAAAGAAGCACATTGATAAATACAACACATCCAAACTTTCTAGCCACAAAGTATTAAGACATAAATGATGCGTAATTTTTTGTCATCTACATCTAAAAGTTGGTGATAAGGTTTGTTTGCATTTGCATAAAGGGCACTTCAAATGTCCTCATTGGAACTACAGTATCATCCCTACATCGTATTGTGTGCAATCAGAGAGAATGCTTTCATATAATTGACATGCGCCTAGTTTTCAATGTTGAGTTCCTCGAGTCATATTTTATTACTTTGCTTGAGCTTACAACAGTTCAACATGTTTTACACTTGGATCTTAATTATCAGCAACTAGTACTGAAAGATGATCATTCAGACTACTACTAATATATGCACTTGTCGATATGCACATTCATTATTTAAAGTTGTCAAGGTTGGATACTAAGTACATTTGTCAAAGTGGACCAACCTACAATAACTTTACAACTTACTAAACATATGATTGCACTCATTGCTTCACAAGAAGAGGAAAATGATCCAACCACAGCTTGGGTGCCCTATACGCTAGCTCTATTACTGCAATTCATGTGCTTTTTTTGCACTTGCACACTATAAACTAACTTGGTAGCACCATCTATTTAGAAAAATACCACGCCTAGGTGAAAACAACCTGTGTGGGAAACACATGCACATTCAGGGAAGCCATCACATCACCTACACGCTCAATGCCTACGCATGCCAAGGTAGATGAAATGTCCATCATTACAGTCCAAATCCATTTTATAATTGTTCTTTGTTATACTTGTATATATAATTGTACTTGACCTTGAGAAAAATGATTCTTCAACTGCTTGGGTTGATTAGAATTGTTCCATTTCAAATAAGCAAATCAGCCAGGATTCTTAACGTAGACTCTAATCATGAGAATTCTCTTTCTCAATCCTTTGATTTATTGTACATGTGTATTATACTAATCATGTTGAATACAAGAGCATTAATCTAGTAAATTATTTTGTTGCACTCTGCACCACCATCCTAGGCCCAAAGGTTGAAATCAACGAGCTCAAGTGTATTGTACACGTGTGCAATAAATTATTTTATTGTACACATGTGCAATAAATTATTTTATTGTACACGTATATTACACCAATCATGTTGAATAGAAGAGCATTATTGTGTTGTGTTATTCTATTATAACACAATAATAACATACCAAAATATTATAACGTAGTATATTATTTTGTTGCACTCTGCTCTTCTATTATAACATAATAATAACATGCCAAAATATTATAATGTAGTAGATTATTTTGTTGCACTTTGCACCACCATCCTAGGCCCAAAAGTGCAAATCAATGAGCTCAAGTGTATAGTGCACATGTGAAATAAATTATTTTATTGTACACGTATATTACACCAATCATGTTGAATAGAAGCGCATTATTGTGTTGTGTTATTCTATTATAACACAATAATAACAGGTAAAACAATTATATCATAGTAGATTATTTTGTTGCACTCTGCACCACCGTCCTAGGCCCAGTGGCGCTAATCAAAGAGCTCAAGGGCTTAAACTACCTCAATCCTTACCATGTGTTGGAAGTGTCATAATCTTAATGGTAGATGAGAGATTGGTAATTAAATGGGGTTTGCTTTATTTTATATTTTGGATTGAAAGTAATCATAGGGTTAAAGCCTTGATGTCCCAAGCCTTGATAGAGCATGCTTGACCACAATCAATAAAAGTCCCCCTCTGTGTTTGGTTTTTATTTATAGCATTTTTTATTGGACTTGCTTATACATACTTCGACAAGGAAAATCTCCTTAGCTTTATACCTGTGAGATGCACTTCTTGTTCAATGATTATAATAAATATGACAAACACTTCAACCTCGAGTTGTCTTTTTTTTATGTTAGTCCTCATGAGATGGATGTACACCCTAGGGGAGCCCCATGCTTTGTAGTTTGTGTGCTCAACCTTATTGTACCATCAACTAGTGCCCAAAACTATGTTGTGTCCAATGTCAAGCCAAAAGCTATTAAATCGGTTGTTTGTGAACCTAACGTTGTTCAAATAAAGTATAACCCATTTGTAGTACCAGTTCATACTCATATTATCAAGTCAACATTATTTGAGTTTGGGAGACAATGAAACCCTATAAACATCTTGTTGGCTTATGGTTTAAGGGCATTGTCGGTTTTCATATTCCAAGGTATTCCAAACCAATCAGATTTGTAAACGAATATCTTATGATCAAATGTTAAGTTGAGTCTTTACCTATAGGTCAATATTGTGAAGTCCAACCCTCCTAGTTGTCAAGCCGACCAAAATCGCCTTATATTAAATCCAATATATTCCAAATTTTCTATCAATGTGTAAGTTGAGGTCATACCTCTAGCTCCTACTTTGACTTACATTCTTGTATATCATGTGGTCAACATACTCATTCTGTCGATCATTGCTATCTCTGAGATCCACTTGCAAAGTACATAATCCTTTAACATAGCAATGTGAGGTTGCACTTGGTCCAAATTAAAGGCCTAATCTTGATGCTCTTATTCTTGAGGTGCCTCTTGGTCAATTTGATGAGTGAAGCGTTACAGAGTTGGACCTAATTCCCACATTATTTATATGTTTTACAATCAATTAGAGATTCTTGTTGAGGATTTTGCTATTGTTTCAATCAATATTGACTAAGTATTTGTGATTTCCCATTCACATTGTGACACTTTTGATGGTGATCATCTAGGCAAGAGTTATCAGATGTTTGTTGAGCAGAGTGATTATCTTTTTGTTTTAGACCTTGGTTTCAAGCACATGATAATCTTCAAGCATTTTGTGTATTTCAAGCTAATGAGATTGTATTTTTCCATGGGCTTGTTGATTCAGTAGAGCAGTTTTGGCCCAATGTGTACTTGAGTTGTAAGTTGCAAACTCGAAAGGGTGGCTCAATGGAGACTTGTCATGAAAACTCATAAGGACATCATTGAGTTGTGCATCCCTATATACAATTATCAAGTCTTTTGTGTTGATGATTCAAAATACTTCCCTTTCATGTTGGGTTATATTCAACAATTATCCAATCTCATTTGATCGAGGAGAGGAGGTGGGGGCATCAAAATTAGATTTAAAGTTTTACAGATTTCACAATTTGTTAAATTAAGGATACACATTTTGAATTTCAAGTTTTAGTTTGTTGATTGTTGAATGCTTTGATGGTTGATGCTACTTGATGAAGATTGTTGAGTACTTGAATACTTGATTGGATGGCCAAGCATTTTCGCATTTGGCTCATTGTTGTTGATACTTGGCTAAGGCTAAGTCAACAAATGTTGAAATGTTTACTTGTACCCGTGATCAAATTTTTAGATGTGACTTGCAATTGTACGAGTAATTGTTAAATGAGAATTAGATGAACTCTGTGTATCTTGTTGCTCGAGATTTGAAGTTGTCAGTACGACAAGATGTATGTTGATTGGATAAATGTGATCGACGTGTATGTCAACTTTTGTTTTTGGATTTTGCACATTATTTACCAGCATTTGTGGATGTATCTCACAATTCCATCATGTATCAGATCTACATATTTTAGATTGAGTTCAAGTGAGATTAGTTTTGCAAGGAGTTGTTCTACATGTCTTCCCCAAAGATTATTCATATTGGCATGAGGATTGGACTTTGTAACTTATTGCAGATCCCAACATATTCGCCAATGTTTGTTCCTAATTTTTGTAGCCTCTAACAACTTTGGACAGTTTTGTCTTGATTTTTGTAGCGATTATAGTTTTGGAGAGTGTTTGGTTCTGATTGTTGCAACATTAAGGTTGGAACATTTGATAAGCCCAAGATTTTTGATATCCAATTTCCTAATTGATTGATCTCAATGCCCATTTTTAGCGTTTTCAAGATCAATTGGGAATCCAAGATTCACTCTTTGGGGCACAAAATCAAAGAGAAGGATATGGAGCAGACATGTTAGACTTAGTGGAAGGTTACTAACAAAGTGTGGATGCTTCTTTAAAAGGCCCAAAATAAAAATGAGTAATGTTTAGTCTTGAATGGGTCTATGTGTGTCATTCTTCTCTTGTGTATTCATAGGGAGAGGGAGAGAGTGTGTTGTGTGTAATCTTTGTCCATTCTCAAGAAATATCAATAAAAGTGTTCGTTTAGGGTTCCAATCTCATATTTTGTGTGGGTATATGGTTAAAGGCTACAAGCATAGGGTTATCCTTCATTGGAAGTGGTCAATAGAACTCTTGTTTATTTGTTGCACATGTACATTGGATGCAAGTTTGCTATACATTCAACATACCTAAAAAAAGCTTTTGATATTTTTATTGGCAATAGTTCATTTTAGATACATGTTGCGTTTTACACAAGCATGCCCTTAGACATTATACATGGTGCAACCACAAGTTCTTAATCATGCTCACAGGAAAAAGAAGCCCAATCGTAAGGATAACACATACAAACTTTCTAGCCACATAAAATATTAATTCAAGAATGATGCATATTTTATCATCTACATCCAAAGTTGGTGATGAGATTTGTTTACATTTTCATAAAGGGCACTTCAAAGGTCCTAATTGGAACTGTAGTATGGTCCCTACATCATATTGCATGTACTTGCGAAGAATGTTTTTGTATTATTTGACATGCACCTTGCTTTCAATGTTGACATCCTCAAGTCATATTTTTTGCCTTTGCTTGAGGTTACAATAGTTCAACATATTTTAAACTTGGTTCTTGATTATCAACAACTAGTACTGAAAGGCTAGATCATTGAAACTACTACTACTATGCGCACTTGTCGAGATGCACATTCATTGTTTAAAGTTGTCAAGGACAAATATTATGTGTATTTGTGGAAGTGGACCAACCTCCAACAACTTCACACCATTTTCCCAACTTATTGAAAATATGATTGGGCTATTCACTTCTCATGAAGGGGAAATGATCCAAACACAACTTTGGTGACTTGTGTGCTAGCTCTATTGTTGTAATTCAAGTGTTTCTTTTGCACTAGCATGGTATAGAATAACTTGGAAGCACCAGCTATTCTAAAAAATACTGCACCTAGGAGAAACCAAACTATGTGGGAAACACATGCACACGTGGGGAAGCCATCACATCACCTATGCGCTCACTGCCTGCGCATGCCAAAGAAGATGAAATGACAATCGTTATGAAGATAAATGTGAATCGTTACAAATCCAAATCCATTTTGTAATTCTTATTTATTGCACTTATACATATAGTTGTGCTTGACCTTGAGAAAAGTGATTCTTCGATTTCTTGTGTTGACCATAGTTGTTCCATTTCAGCTAAACAAATCATCTAGGATACTCAACTTAGGCTCTAATCAAAAGAATACTCTTTATCAATCTTTTGGTTTATTGTACACGTGTATTAAACCAATCATGTTGAATGGAAGAGCATTATTGTGTTGTGTTATTCTATTATAACACAATAATAAATAAATAAAAGATTATAACATAGTAGATTATTTTATTGTACTCTACACCACGATCCTAGGCCCAATGGCACAAATTAACGAGCTTGAGGGTTTAGACTACTACAATCCTTACCATGTGTTGGAAGTACCGTAATATTAAAGGCAAATGAGGGATTGATAGTTAAATGGGGTATGAGTGATTTTTAATTTTGGATTGAAAGTAATCACAAGGTTAAAGCCTTGATGTTCCAAGCCTCAATAGAGCATGTTTGACAACAATCAATAAAACTCCCCATCTATTTGTGGTTTTTATTTATAACATTTTTTGCTTGGACTTACCTGTACAAACTTAAATAAGGAAAAGCTCCTTGGCTTTATTCCTATGAGGTGCACTTACTCCTTGGTCAATGATTATAACAAATATGAGAAACTCTTCCGCCTTGAGTTATCTTTTGTGTATGTTGGTCCTCATGAGTTAGATGTGCATGCTAGGGGAGCCCCATGCTTTGTAGTTGGTGTGCTCAACCTTGCTTGACCATCAACTAGTGCCCAAAACCATGTTGTGTCTAATGTCAAGCCAAAAAGCTATTGAATATGTTGTTTGTAAACCTATGGTTGTTCAAACGAAGTATAACCCTTTTGTGGATAAAACACGGGATCATACTCCTATTATCATGTATGCACCTGTTGTTTGAGTTTGGGAGACAATGAAAGCTTATAAACATGTTGTCGGCCTCAGGTTTGAGGGCATTGTGGGTTTTCAGATTACAAAGTATTCCAAACCAATCAAATTTGTAAACAAAGATCTTATGAACAAATGTCAATTTGATTCTTCACCTAGAAGTCAATCATGTGAGGTCTAAATCTCCAAGTTGTCAGGTCAACCAAAATTTCCTTGTACTAAATCCAATGAAGTCCAAACTTATTCTCAATATTTATGTTGAGGTCATACCTCTAACTACTGTTTTGACCTACATACTTGTATAGCATGTGGTCAACATACTCATTCAGTCGACCATTGTGATCTACGAGATCCACCTACAAAGTATATAATCCTTCAGCACAACAATCTAAAGTTCGTTTGTTGTCCAAATCCTATAAGAGAGTCCAATCCTCTCTTTGATTATGGTGATGATTTGTCTACTCAAGATGTTATTGATAATCATGTTTGAGTTGAGCTTGATCCCTTTCATGTTGATGAGCTCGATTTTTGTAGATCTTAATAAGCGTTATTATAGTACAAATTCTAGCCCTAAAATTGATGCTCTTGTTATTGAGCTTATTGATACTCCCCAAAATTGTGGATTGTGAATGAGAACCTCAAATGATGCATGACTTACAGATAGTTTTAGCTACTTGATTGATATTCTTGAGTACCTAAATATTTGTTTTGATGGGCGAGTGTTTTCACATTTAGCTCATTGTTGTTGATACTTGGTTAAGTAACCAAATGTTGATCTGTCAACTTGTGTACCTGATGTAATTTTTTTAGGTGACTTGTAGATATCAGAGTACATATTCAATGAGGATTAGAGAAATTGTATGTGCATCTTGTTATTCGAGATTTGATGTTAGTACGATTAGATGTTTACCGATTGGATAGTTGTGATCGATGTCAATGCTGACTTTTGTTTCGAGATTTTCCACCATATATGCAAACATTTTTGCATGCCGACCTTTGCATTGGAGAGTTTTATTGGGCATAGTACATTTGAAACACAGCAATGTTTTTTGCTCAGAGTTACTATTTTTCTATGGAAGACCTTGGTTATTCAAAACATGATGATCCTTGAGGATTTTGTGTATTAGAGGGTATGGAGATTGGATATTTTCCCTAGTTTGTTGATTTGGCACAAAAGTTTTGGCCCACAATTGTCCACTTGAGTTGTAAGTTGAAAACCCGAAGGCGTGGCTCAATGGAGACTTTTGATGAAAACCCATTAGGGCATCATTGAGTTGTTCATATGTATATACAAGTATCAAGTATTTTTTGTTAATTATTCAGAGTACTTCCCTTTTAGGTAGGGTTATATGCAATAGTTATCCAATCTCATTTGACGACGGGGGGTGGGGGGACCATCAAGTTTTAGATTTCAAGTTTTACAAATTTTGCATTTTGTTGATTTGAGGTTACACAATTTAGATTTCAAGTTCCATTTTATTGATTGTTGAGTGCCTTAATGTTGTGGATCATGAGTTTATTGATACTCCACAAATTTGTGGATAGTGAAATAGAACCTAAATTGAGGGGTGAAGTTACAAATAGTTGTTACCACTTGACTGGGATTGGTAAGCACTTAAATACTTGATTTGATAGCATGTGTTTACATATTTGGATCACTCTTGTTGATACTTGGTTAAGTCAACATATGTTGATCTGTCTACTTGTGCTCTTGATGCAATGTTTTGGAGGTGACTTCTAGTTTTCAGAGTACCTATTCAGAGAGGATTACAAAAACTGCTTGTGTATCTTGTTGCTCAAGATTTGATGTTATCAGAACAACTAAATGTTTGTTGATTAGATAGATGTGAATGATGTGTATATCGACTTTTGTATGGGTATTTTACACACTACTTGCAAACATTTATGGATCTTTATCAATGTTTAATTATGTGTTAGTTGTAGATATTGTGCATGATTTATCCAGGTATATCTTGGCATATTGAGTTCCAGTGATTACAGTTTAGTGAGGAGTTGTTCTTGATGTGTTACTTATAGACTATTCATTCCGTGTTGAGGATTGGTCTTTGAAACTTATTGTGGATTGCAACATATTGGACATATTTTGTTCTGAATGTTTACAGCCTATTATAACTTTGGACTGTGTTTGGTCTTGATTTTTGTAGGCTATTATAATTTTGCATAGTATTTGCTCTTGATTTTTGATAAGTAGTTTTTTAAGTGACTACTATGGATGCAACAGTATTTAGGTTATCAAGCAATTTTATGTCACCCAAAAAGATTCATAGTGATTGCACCTTTTCGGGATCAATTGGTACGGTGCAGACAACCTACATGGATCATCAACACTTCAACAGACTCTTGGAAGTGGGAAACAATGATATCAATCAAGCGAGTGCTTATTACTACGTGTTTGAGTTAATCAGCGGTTAGGAAACCAACACTCTACATTAAGTGGTGCTTTTGACCATGGTAGTTCTATACTCCTAGTAATGACCCAAAATTATTCAGATTCCCATTTTGAGCATTTTCAAGAGCAATGGGGATACCAAGAGTAACTCCACGGGACACAAAATCAAAGGGAATGATTTGGAGCAGGCAAGCTAGAGAGCTAGAGTTAGAGCAAGGTTATTAATAAAGTGTGGGTGCTTCGATAAGAAGCCTAGAAGAACGTAGAGCAGTGTTTAGTCCATCAAGGGACTATGTGTGTCATTCTTCTCTTATGTTGTAGTCATAGGAAGAGGGAGTGCGTTAAGTGTAATATTTTTCTTTCCTCAAGAAAGATCAATAAAAATTTGTGTTTGAGTTTCCAACCTTATATTTTGTGTGGGTATATGGCTAAACGCTACAAGGACAAGGCTATCTTTCATTGGAAGTGGTCAACCAACCTCTTGTTTGTTCATCAGACATGGGATGAGAGTTTGTCATACATTCAAAATTTCTAAAACAAAGTTTTGAATAGTTTTATTGCACATAGTTCATTTCAAACACGTCCTGGATTTTAGGTAGACATGCCCCTTGACGTCTCATAAGGCACACCACTGAGTTCTTAGTCATGATCATAGGAGAAATAAACCCATTAGTAAGTACAATACATCCTAACTTGCCAGCCAAAAAAGTATAAAGACAAATGATGCGCATTTTGCATTGTCTACATTTAAAGTTGGCTATAAGATTTGGTTGCATTTGCATAAAGGGCGCTTCAAAAGTCCTCTTTGAATCTGCGATATGGTACTTACATCATATATCGTGCAGTTGAGGAAAATTCTTTAGTACAGTTGGGGCTGCGCCTATTTTTTAATGTTGAGCTCCTCAAGTTATAGATTTTTTGTTTACTTGACCCTACAGCAATTCAACATCCTTTACACTTGGATCTTCATTATCTGTAACTATTATTGGAAGACCAGATCATCGAGCCTACTACTATGTGCACTAGTCAAGATGCATATTAATGTTTCAAAGTTGTCAAGGTTGGATGGTATGCAGATTAGGCAAGTTGGGCAACCTTCAATAACTTCACACCATTTTCACATTTTAGCGAGGACACAGTTGGGTTCATTACTTCTCAAGGACAGGGAAATTATCCATGCACAACTTTAGTGACCAATGGACTACCTTTGCTTCTGCCATTCATGCATCTGTTCTGCACTAGTTTGCCATAGACTCACTTAGTCATATCAGGCACCGAGATGTAGAAAAATATTACACTTGCACCAAATCCATTACATCACCTACACACTCACCACCTACGCACGTCAAGGAAGATGAAATGTCAATTGTTACAGAACTAAATTCATTTTGAAATTGTTCTTTATTATATATATATATATATATATATATATATATATATATATATATATATATATATATAAATAATTGTATCTAAGTTTCAAAAAAATGATTCTTCGACTCCTTGTATTCATCACAGTTATTGCATTCCAACTAAATAAATCAGCTATGATTCTCATCATTAGGCTCTAATAACGGGAATTCTCTTTCTCAAATTTTTGCTTTATTATACACGTGTAGTATACTAATCATGTTTAATATAAGAACATTATTGTGTTATATTTTTCTATTATAACACAATAATAATAGATCAAAAGATTATAACATAGTAGATTATTGTGTTGCGCTTTGCGCCGCCATCTTGGGCCCAATGGTGCAGATCAATGACCCTGAGAGATTAGACTACCGCAGTCCTTACCATGTGTTGAAAGTGTTGTAATCTCAATGGAAGATGAGGTATTGGCATTTACATGGGGTATGGGTGATTTTAAATTTTGGATTGAAATTAAGCATAGGGTTAAAGCCTTGATGTCCCAAGGCTTGATAAAGCATGTTTGATAATGATCAATAAAAGTCACCATCTGTTTGTGGTTTTTATTTATAGCATTTTTTACATGGACTTGTTTTTTGGGAATGTGCACCTACTCCTTGGTCAATTTATTATAACAAATGTGGTTTGTTTGTGGTTTTCCTTACTTTGAATACTTCTTACTCTTATGCATTATTATATTGCATTTTTTAGAAAATGTTTCCCCCTGAAGTTGACTTTTGTGTATGATAATCCTCATGAGACAGATGTGAACCCTAGGGGAGCCCAATGTTTTGTCATTGGTGTACTCAACCCTATTGTATCATCTATTAGTACCCAAAATCATGTTATGACTAGCATCAAGTTAAAAAATATCAAATCTACTATTTCTAAACATGAGGTTGCTCAAACAATATCTAACCCATTTGTGGATAAAATAACTGATCATACTCATATTATCAAGTATAAACTTGTTGTCTAAGATCAGGAGGCAATGAAACCCAATAAACATCATGTTGACCTAGTGTTTAAGAGTGTTTTTAGTTTTCATATTCCAAAGGACTCCAAACCCATCAATTTTTTTACTAAAGATCTTATATGAACAAATGTCGAGTTGAGTCTTCACCTACTGATCAATCATATCTAATGTCCAAACCTCCAAGTTATCAAGTCAGCCAAAATAACCTTGTACAAAATCCAATGAAGTCAAAACTTATTCTCATTGTGTACCTCTAGCTATTGCTTTGACCTACATTCTTGTATATGTGGCCAATGTACTCATTCAATCGATCTTTGTTAATTATAAGATCCACATGTAGAGTATATAATCCTTTAAGATAGCAATCTGAGGTTTATTTTTTATCTAAATCCTATAAGAGAGTCCAATCCACTCTTGATGATAGTGATAATTTGTCTAGTGATGATGTAATTGTTGATAATGTTAGCGTTGACCTTGATTATTGTGTTGATGAACTCAATTTTTGTAGATCATGTTGAGTCTGATAAGACTGGTCTAAATTCTAGTCCTAATGTTGATGCTCTTATTCTTGAGATGTCTCTTGGTCTTTTTAGTGAGCGACATCTTGTTGAGCAAATTGTAGAGTTGACCCTGACTCCCATAAATGATGTTTGTGCAATCACTTATTGTTCAGATGTTAACAAGATTGTTGATATTTTATGTGATTAGTTGGAGCTTCTTGGATAATATTTGGGTTCTATCGAAGTCGATTAGTGCCTATGATTTACCATTCCCATTGGGACACTTATGATAATGATCTTCTCGACAACATTTTTCAAGTGTTTGTTCAGAAGAGTGATTATTCTTATAATTAAGAGGATGGTTATTTAGCACATGATGATCTTTGAGGATTTTATGTATTTGAGTCTATGTATATTAGATTTTTTCCCCTGCATGTTAATTTCGTAGGGCAGTTTTGACCCACAATTATGCACTTGAGTTGTAAGTTGAAAAACCAAAAGGGTGGCTTAATGAAGACTTCCTACGAAATCTCATAATGGCATCATTGAGATATGAATCTGTATATACAAGTGCCATGGATTTTGTGTTGATCATTCAGAGTACTTTTCTAGGTGGAGCTATATGCAACATTTATCCAATCTCATTTGACTAGGGGGAACATTAGGAGTCAAATTTAGGGTTCTATTGATTTTGCATTTTGTTTATTTGAGAATAAACATTTCATATTTTAAGTTTCAGTTTGTTGATTGTTTAGTGCCTTGATGTTGTGGATCCTGAGTTCTTTCATACTCCACAAATTTGTGGATAGTGAATGAGAACCTACATTGATGGATAAGTTACAGATAGTTGTTGCTAACTGTTTGAGATTGTTGAGTTATTTAATACTTGATGTGATTGGTGAGTGTTTGCAAATTTGGCTCACTATTGTTGATTCTTGTTTAAGTCAACAAATGTTGATCTGTTTACTTGCGCATCTAATGGAAAATTTTTGAGGTGACTTGTAGTTGTCAAAGTACCTGTTCGAAGATGATTTAAGAAACTGTGTATATTATTGCTCGATATTTTATGTTTTCAATAAAGCTAGAAGTTTAATGAGTGGTTACTTGGGATCATCGTGTATGTCAACTTTTGTTTAGGATTTTTTCTTGTGGATACATTTCAAAGCTTCATTATGTATGAGTTGTAGATATTTCAGAGGATGCACCTAGGTATATTTAGGCATACTCAACTCGAGTGATTGTTATTTTGTGATCATTTATTCCAGATGTGTTACTTGGAGACTATTCATGTTGACATGAGGGTTGGTCTTTACAACTTTTTACAAATTGCATCAAATTCGACAGTGTTTGGTCCTTTTTGCATCATGTTATAACTTTGGACAATGTTTCGTACTAATTTTGGCAACACTGAAGATGGAACATATGACAAGTCCCAAGTATTTTTATATCTAATATTTATAGATTGATGTTGATGCAAGAGCATTTGGATTATAAAGCAATTATGCATCACCCAAAAAGCTTCTCAGTGTTTGCACTTTTTAGGTCTCAATTGGAAGCATGAATACAACCTACATCGATTGTCAGCACTTCAGAAAGACTCCTAGAAGTGGGGGAAAACAATTTAAGTCAACCAAATGCTTGTTAACGCAGTTTTACATTAACCAACAGTTATGAAACCACCTCTTTACATTAAGTGGCATTTTTTCTCGCTATGGTTGCATACTCCCAGTAATGGCCTAGAATTGTTCGAATGCCCATTTTGAGTGTTTTCAAGATCAATGTTATTCCAGGAATCACTGCATGGGGCACAAAAGTAAAGGAAAGGATTCGAAGTTGCTTGGTCGGAGTTGGAAGAAAGTTACTAATAAAGTGTGGGCGCTTGGGTAAGAAGCCCAGAAGAACAAAGATCAATGTTCAATTCAAAATGGGTTTGTGTGTCATTATTCTCAAGTTATAGTCATAGGGAGAGGGAGTGAGTATGTTGTCTGTACTATTTGTCCTTCCTAAAAAAATCAATAAAAGTGTGTTGGGTTCCAAGTTAAGTTAAAAATTTTACATGCCATGCCTTATAATCTGATTGATCGAGTCCTCTCCTATATTGCCCTGAAAGGTCTTTCTATTGAAGAACTTGCTCTATCAGACATTATTGATTTTACGCAGCAGAACATTATGACTTTAGTCTCTGAGACTAAGTCCATTCAAAAGCTAAGCAAGCATCAAGCCGCTAATATTGCTCCAATGTTTCCTGAAACAGCCCCATTCGGCTGCAGACCTTATGTGCAACCACGTCGCCATCAGAAGCAGCGTCGTCGGCGTCTGTCTTATAAGCGTCGCTCCTTCCCTAAGAAGCATTCCTATGCTCCTCCTCACCGTTTCCTCAATAAACGTTCTACTGCTCGCCCTGCTTCCACCAAACCCATTTGCTATATTTGCCGTAAGCCTGGCCATATTGCTCCTAACTGCTCCTGTAAAAATTTTGCAGTTAAAGTTGTTTTCTCCTCCAACGCAGCCGCGTGGTGGGATATTATAGATGCAGATGAAGATCTTTATCTTCAAGAAGATATTTATGAACCCGTTCTCGAAGATCTTCCAGATGAAACATCCGATGATGAACAAGATGCAGCAGAGCTAGAATCTCTCGCCGATGATCTTGAACAACCAATGTCAAACATGCAGCGAGGATCACGTCCCTACAGGCCTAAAGGCTCTAATCCTTCTTATGAAGCATATGGACCCTGGTCAAGAGCTCATCATGAAGTTCCAGAACGACTAGAAAAAACTAGAGGAAGAGGCATTTCAAGAGGAGAATCATCCAGAGGGAGACAGCCCTCCCAGCCGAAACAACCACCAACAATGCACAGACCACAGCATCCTCCTGTGCATTATCCAAGCCAATTCAAGCCAAGCGACTCCTGGATCAAAAACAAATTCACCAGCAGAGAGCCGCCAAAAGAGATCAGAGAACCCATTTGGAAACAAGTCATGCCTGCAGAAGAACCTGTACTTGCAGCAGACCCACGATGGGACGATGGCTATGAAGAAGAGGATGAAGTCGGTAGTATTTTTTACTCCGATCAAGATTACTGCCCCGGTGAATGCAGTAACCAAGAAGAAGCAGAACCAGAACCTGAAGAAGAAGTCTACTCAGAGCCAATTATTGTACAAGACCCAGGAAGACAAAAGCTGGTATGTACTAGCATTCTTTCACTGGAATTACCACAGCCTGTCTATTTAAACCATTTAATCAATGGTAGATTTGCTCAATTCTTCACTTTAGAAATCAATCGCAGATATGTTGATGCACAAGTAGACATAGGTGCTTCTTTATCTTTTGCTAAACCACAACTCATTAGTGATTGGGAGACACTAGATGAGAGACTTGCTTACAAGAGCATAGATATTCAGGGGAATAGTTTTACCTGCAATAAGTATAAACATCAGCGGCCCCTACGTATTCAAAATAAAATCTTCCAATGTGATTTCTTTGCTTTAGAGAAGATGCCAATAGACATCCTTTTAGGAGGATCTTTTATAGATAGATATACTCCTTATGGTGCCACTGCAAAGAGTATAATGTTCACCATAAATAACGAAAGGCTCAGAATACCCCGGCTCATCTACGCCACAGAGCAGTTTCCAAGTGCCATGGCTCAGAGTCCTGAAATAATTCCTGCTGAAATCTTAGAAATTGGTGAAAGGATCGAGTCCTCTATCTGTTCGGATAATCCGCAACAATTTTGGTCCAAGACTATGCCTGAAATGGAGATAAAAATCCTTGAAGGCAAGCACATGAAAATAGGGAAAAGAATTCCCATTCCAGCACAGGATTATAGTGATATGGAGGCACAGATCAAAGATCTGGAAGCCAATGGTTTCATAGAAAAATCGACCTCTCCATACTGCTGTTATGCCTTCATGGTAAACAAGCATTCAGAAGAGAAGAGGGGTAAAAAGAGAATGGTCATCAATTACCGACCATTAAATGCAATTACGAAACCATATCCATATCCCATACCTGATAAAAGCTACCTACTAGAAAAAGTTGCAGCCTGCAGATACTTCTCACAGTTCGACTGCAAATCCGGCTTCTATCAGATAAGAATCAAAGAAGAAGACAGAGCCAAGACAGCATTCAGTTGCCCTTTCGGCCACTTCCAATGGACTGTCATGCCTTTCGGCCTAATGAATGCGCCAGCATATTATCAGGCGCATATGGATAAAATCTTTAAAGGCACTTCTCAGTTTTTGTGTGTGTACATTGATGATATTTTAGTTTTTAGCAATTCTTTAGATGAACATGCTACTCATCTCTCCACTTTCTTCAAGATGGCTTCGGATGCAGGAATAGTTCTTTCTGAGACAAAAATTCAGTTATGCACAACTGAATGTAACTTCCTCGGAATGATTATCAGAGACTCAAAGCTGCAGATCCAGCCTCATATTAAAGAAAAGGTTATCGATTTTCCTGAGCAGCTTGATAAATCAAAGTTGCAAGCTTTTTTGGGATTATTGAATTATTTATATAGTTTTTATCCTAACGCTGGTGAAGACAGATTTCTATTGCAAGAACTTCTCCAGAAGAAATACTCATTTCAGTGGGAACAAAGACATACAAAAGCAGTCCAAAAAATTAAGGCTAAAGTTGTTGCCTTACCCAAACTGCACATCCCAAAGTCCCAAAATATGAAAGTATACGCCGATGCCTCAGACCTCTCATGGGGAGTACTTGTTTGCATTGTAAATAATATAGTTGCAGATTGGTTTAGTCGGAACCCTCCAGCCACTTTAATGCATCAGCCTGCACCAGGATTCAATCTTACAAGGATACTCAACCAGGCATTCGATTCTTTGAATCCCCTGGTCCAAGAACAAATTTTGAGAGAAGGCATGCATCCCCGTTTTACGAGGATCTCTTATGCAGCAGCTCAAGACTTGCAGATGTCTGCCGCAGTGACCATTCAAGCAAACCGCAGACAGAACAATGGAGTCATCATAATAGAACGACTCAATAGTGAATATCTCTACAACCAATTCACTGATCTGTTGAAACGACCACTATGGACGTGGCGTATTCAGATAAGAACGGCACATAATGAACATCTGTATCGATGGATAACAAAACATGGCCCTCATTGCATCCATGAAGAACAGAACCACAGTCAGGACACGGTAGTCCATACCATCATTCGCCAACAACTTTAGTGGGAATCGCACTTCCATTGCACTCCGCGCCATATGCCATGTGATACTGATCGTTGCCGACATTGGTACCTACAAAACACGTTCCAGATAAGGTGCCTTTTTCAACCCATATCTGAAGATGACATATTCGACGAAGCGAAAGACATGTTGGGCCCACAACCCATCATTCCTTCATCACCATCATCGTCAAGCGGGTCCAATAGCATCTCACTGTAGCTATGCGCTGTAAAGCATGATGAGACAGACACCACCTTGCCAACGAGCAGGCAGGACCTCTCTAGTGCTATAAATAAGCCTCTCCGCCTTAGTAGTATCATCGAAAAAAAATTATTGTGAAAATCTAGTAGCCTTGTAAAAGAGTATGCTCTTCACTTGCCCTTTTCGAAGGATCCTGTGAATCAGAAATTGAAACAAGGATATTGTAATAAGTTTGTAATAGTTTTGAGTGGAATAGTGAAGCCGTAGCCATTCGGCCCCTGCCTACTGTCGTAGGTTTTCTGTTAAAGATCTGTCAAAGATTGGACAAAGGAGCCGTCTACTGACGAGATAAAAAGATCACATATTTTGTGTGGGTATATGGTTAAAGGCTACAAACACAAGGATATCCTTAATTGGAAGTGGTCCATCGAACTTTTGTCTATTTGTTACACATATACAACATGTGCCCACACACATGCAACGAGAGTTTGCCACACATTCAACATGCCTACAACAAAGCTTTGAATAGTTTTATTGGCCATATTTCATTTCAAACATGTCTTGAGTTTTAGGCCTACAATAAAGCTTTGGATAATTTCATTGGGCATAGTTCATTTCAGACACATCTTCGGTTTTAGGTAGAGATGCCCCTTGACATTGCATACAGCACACCCGCAAGTTCTTAGTCATGCTCACAAAGGAAAGAAGCCCATCAATAAGTACAACACATCCTAACTTTCCAACCACACAAAGTATACCAACAAAAATGATGCACATTTTGAGTCATCTATATTAAAAGCTGGCGATAAGGATTGGTTGCATTTGCATAAATGACATTTAAAATGTCCTCATTGGAAATACGTTATGGACCCTACATCATACTATGTGTAATATACTTAGACTTGCACCTATTTTTCAATGCTAAGCTCCTCGAGTCATATTTTTCGTCTTTGCTTGAGACAACAATAGTTCAACATCCTTTACACTTTGATCTTGATTATCTACAACTAGTACTAAAAGACCGGATCATTGAAACTATTACAATACACACTTATTGCGATGCACATTCATTGTTCAATGCTAAGCTCCTCGAGTCATATTTTCCGTCTTTACTTCAGACAGCAATAGTTCAACATCCTTTACACTTGGATCTTGATTATCTACAGCGAGTACTAAAAGACCGGATCATTGAGACTATTACAATGCACACTTATCGCAATGCACATTCATTGTTCAAAGTTGTCAAGGTTGGATAGTATGCAAATTACGTTGAATGGACCAACCTCCAAGAACATAACACCAATTTAATCGCTTACCAAAGACATGATTGGGCTCATGACTTCTATAGAAGGGGGAAATGATCCAAGCACAACGTTGGTGGCATATGCGGTAAATTTGTTCTACACTTCGTTCGTGAATTTTATTCTACACTAGTGCACTAGAGACTCACTTGGTAGCACCAAGGGTTGAGAACACTACCACACCCTGAAAAAACCAACATGGGAAACACTTACACGTGTGAGAAAGGCATCACGTCACCTTTGCACTCACCACATAAGCACACCAAGGAAGATGAAATGTTGATCGTTACTGAACCAATTCCATTTTGTAATTGTTATTTCTACTTGGGTATCTAATTTTTAGAAAAGCGATTCTTCGACTACTTGGGTTCATCATAGTTGTTCCATTCCATCCTTACAAATCAGCTATGATTCTCATCCTTAAGCTCTAATCATGGAAGTTCTCCTTATCAATATTTTTGTTTATTGTACATGTACAAATCATGTTAACTAAAAGAGCATTATTCTATGGTGCCTTTCTATTATAACACAATAAAAACAAACCAAAAGATTATAACATAGTAGATTATTTTGTTCTGCTCTTCACCACCATTTTAGGCCTTGTGCTACAGATGAATGACCCTGAGGATTTTGACTACAAAAATCCTTATCATGTGTTGGAAGTGTCATAATCTCAATGGTAGAAGAGGGATTGGCACTCAGAGTATGAGTGATTTTAAATTTTGGATTGAAAGTAATCACAGAGTTAAAGCCTTGATGTCTAAAAGGCTTGATAGAGCATGCTTAACAATGATTAATAAAATTCCCCATCTATTTGTGGTTTTTATTTATAGCATTTTTTGCATGGACTTGCCTATACAATCTTAGATAAGGAAAAGCTCATTAGCTTTATACCTATGCATCTTTTGGGAATGTGCGCTTAATCCTTGGTCAATGATTATAACAAATGTGGTTTGGTTGTGATTTTACTTGCTTCTTGTTGTTATGAATTATCATATTGCATTTTGTAGCAAACTCTTCTACCTTGAGTTGACTTTTGTATATGTTGGTCCTCATAAAACCGATGTGCACCCTAAGGGAGCCTCGTGTTTTGTGGTTGGTGCAATCAACCCTATTGTACAATCTACTAATGTCAAAAATCATAGTGTCTAATGTCAAGATATAAGTTATTGAATATGTTGTTTGTAAACATAACATTGTAAAAATGAAGTCTAACCCATTTGTGGATAAAATTCATGGTCGTACTCCTATTGTCAAGTTTGCCCCTATTATCTAGAACTGAGAGACAATGAAACCCAATTAACACCTTGTTGGCCTATGGTTTAATGGCATTATGGATTTTCATATTCCAAAGTACTCCAAACCAAAGATTCAAACCTTGTTATAAATCGGCAATTTATCACAAACATGAGGCAGAATGATGTCTTTCCAAATAATGCAATTCATTTTTTTGCAATTGATCGGCGATTTTCACTGAGTAATCGCATAAATCGATAATTTATCACGATCATGAGGCAAAACAATATATATTTCCAAAAATCACGATTCAATTTGTTATGATTTATCAACAATTTTCGTCGAGTAATCATAATGATTACTCGATGAAAATCGTCGATTAATTCATCACGACTTGCCAAGTATCACAATAAAATCCCAAGTCAAAAAAATGACTATCATTTTATGAGTTCTTTGCATATTTTCTTTGCATGTTTCCTATGCATTTTTCTAGTTGTGCATTTACGACAAAATTTGAATTAGGGCTTAAATATATCAACTAAATATCAAATATTCAACAATGAAAGTTTGAAACATTGGCTAGGGTATACCATATTACATTGAGATTTGAATCTATGTGTCATTGATATTGTCATACATATTTGATAAATTGATATTGCATACTCATAGTATAGTCATCTCAAGGCTTCAAGTTGAAGCCCTCAACTTCACAATCCGACTCATTTCAAAGCTTCAAGTGACTCTCAACTCTGATACATTCATACATACTCATAGTCAAGTCTAATAGAATCATATATACATATTTGAAAATTAATATTATTGTTTACAACTATACATATTACTATCTACATATGAATAAATGAACGAATGCCATATTCAAGTGCAATTTTCAAGCATATTACATATTGTCTAGTGTACTTTGAGTCCAAATTAAAGTGATTAACATTGAACTTTGAATTTGAAGTTGAACTCTGAAGTACATATTATGTTTTCATATGACTCTATGAGCATTGTAGTTTTTAACTTTGTAATTTGTAGTTTGTACTATTTTTTGTTAAAAAATTAATATAAAATATACTTATGCCATTCTCTACATTCATTTCTCATGTCATAGAATAATGTTTAGCATTTTATTTAAGTTGTCGAGTAATTACCGAGAAACTCCCAAGTCTGGAGTTTCACTCAAGATTTTGGCCTATGGAGTACATGTTTTTGAAATATGCTCAAAAACCATTAGATTTGTAATTGGAGGTCTTGTGAACAAATGTCAAGTTGAATCTTCATCTATTGGTCAATCATACGAAATCCAAACCTCCAAGTTTTCAAGTCAACCCAAACCACCTGGTACTAAATCCAATGAAGTCCAAACTTATTCTCATTGTGTACAACGAGGTCATACCTCTAACTATTACTTTGACCTACATCCTTGTATAGCATGTGTTCAATATACTCATTCAATTGACCGGTGTTACCAGCAAGATCCACCTACATAATCTATAACCCTTCTAGGTGGTGATTTGAGATTCATTTCTTATCCAAACCCTCTAAGAGAGTCCAATCCACTCTTGATGATGGTGAAGATTTGTCTAGTCTTGATGCTATTATTGATCATGTTAGAGTTGACCTTTATTGCATTGATGTTGATGAACTTTTTCTTGTAAATCTTATTGAGCTGGATTATACTGGTCCAAATTTAAGCTCTGATGTTGAAGATGTTATACTTGAGATGTCTCTTGGTTTATTTCATAAGAGATACATTGCCAAGCAAATTATAGAGATCGACTCGATTCCCACATATGATGTTTATGCCTCTATTTCTTGTTCAGACATTGAAGAGATTATTTTTATGTTTTGTGATCAATTGGAGCTTTTGTTGAGGATTTTTATAATGTCTCCATCAATGTTGACTCAGTATTTTTTATTTCTCATCCTCATTGGGACAATTATGATGATGATATTAAATGAGGCCAAAAATCGACCCTCGCCTTGCTATTTAATCATTCCTAAAATACCTTTTTATGCTTCTATTCACACTTTTTTGGCCTACACAATGTTGATATATGCACATATTATATGAATGATGTATATTCACATTATTTTGGTTTAAACTAGTTATCTTTATATAAATTAGTATAATTAAATGAATTGAATGTTTATGATATATTACTAATGATGAATGGAGAATGCTGAATTTCTGAGATACCCATAACCATAATAGGAAATTTATTCATCACATTTGTTGCCAGCGTATAACAACTAGTTGTGTGCACCCATAGCAACTACATGTGTGCACATGTAGCAACCGGTTGTGTGTATCTATGACAACTATTGTAAGTGTACATTTCAAACCGTGATAATTAGTGTTGGCCATTCTTGGCCCACATACTAAGCTTGTACCCAGATAGATAAGCTGAGCAGAGTTCTGGGGCTTTGAAGTTCAAACAACAGTTTCGTGAACAAGTCTAGAAGGGCCTACAGGATTTCAAAATAGCTAGGTACTAAACCTTTGTTTTGGCTAAGTCCTTACTTGGCAGATTTCTTTCAGGGTTTTGTTTTGCTAAGTTCAAAATTTTTCGGGACCCTTTTTTGGCTAAGAGTTGAAAATTCTTTTAGATAATTTGTCAGAGACAGTTTTCGAAGACCAATTTCTTTCGAAGAAATTATCCGCATCAAAAAGGGCTAAGTGTTGTTTCTTTCGGGAGATTTGTTTCGAGATTTTTGGGCTAAGTATAGGGAATTGTTTCGGACATTTTGTCCGAAATAAAATCCCTGAAGGATCATTATCTTGGAAAGTGTACCAAACACTTTTTCTGAAAGGCACTTTTCAAGCAAAATGGACCAAAACAAAAGTTCCGAATAGCACTTTCAGAAGACCCAAAGGGTAATCTCGAGGGGTAAAGGGCCATTTCAAAAAGGCCAAATGGTAATTCTATAGGGCAAGTGTCCTTGACAAAAGTTCTGACAAAAGTCTAAGGCATGAATTCTTTTGAGGAAATTGTTCCGCAACAATTTCCTCGAAGACCAGTTTCTTTCGGATAAATTGTGAGAGGTAAAGCTCGCAGATGAATTCTTTCAGACAAATTGTTTTGGCAAAGTTGATTCAAAAGGTCTAGGACAGTCTCGCAAACATCAAATTCAAGCATATCAAATAGCCATTGGGATTCAAATATCACATGACAAGCGCACGGACGTCAAGTTTGGGCCCTTGCAAATAGCCATTTGAATTTAAAAATCTAAGGACGCTCAAGAAGACATCAAAGTTGGTCCTTATGAAATAGCCAATGGCATTTAAAAACTGTCAAAAGGGTCCCCAATTGAACGTAGACTTGACAAGTGTTTAGATCTCAGGAACCTGAGTCAAATCTGAAAACGAGCAGTGATTGGCAGGTTAGTAGGTCCAAACAGATCTAATGCAACATGTTTGAGCGTACAAAGGCAGATCAACAGCATGCAAGAAGAGTCAATGAGCCGAGGAGCTAACGTGGCGTAAGCATGGGAACAGATAGATTGGCAAGCAGATCCAAAGGCCAAGTGCATGGGTGCCAAGTGTCAACAGTGCATAAGTCCAGGAAACAGATCTAACGACACACATTCAACCTACCGAGGAGATCTCATGATGCAAGCGAGGGTCAAAGTCAACGGAGCCTAAGTCAATTTGTCGACAAAAGAATGAGTCGGTTTGTTGACAAATGAAAAAAAGACTGAGTCAAGACATTTTCAACTAAGGTTGATGGAGCAGTTCGACTCGAGCAGAACAAATGAATAGACCCAAGCTGATGGAAAATATATGGAATCAAGCTCGAGCTCAACCCAAGTTGAATCAGGATTGACAATAAGAACCAAGCATTGCTAGTAGAGCTCCATAAAGGTAAAATAGGTCTTTTAGACTTAATATAGGCTTAAAATATGGCAACTTATTCTAAAAAGGGACTAGGCATTGAGCAGAGTGACATCTATATAAACTATGGGAAAACCAATAATCTTAGATTGGTTTTTGTCTATAGTCGACTCAGGGCTAGGTTTCATAGTAAAGACAAATGTGTGCATTTAATGGAGGAGCGTCCCGAGCCATATCTTCCACAAAAAGCCACCCAAAATAAGACATCACCATGGCTCTATCAAATTCATAAGCATGGTGATTTTGTCCTTAAATAAATGGGACATTAATATGCAAGAGCTTGAGGTATTGCCAAAATAGTTGAATGCATAAGCAGCCACTAGACATCGGAATGCAAGTTCATGCCACTCTCTGATCTTATCAGGGAAATCTTCCTTCTCTGCATGCGCACGTAAAGTTCCTGCTATGATTTCCCAGCTTGATTTGTTAGACAAACTGCATAAAGTGTGGCTGCAGTGCCACAAAAGAATTAAAAGTTGTACCCATCGCCCCAAGTGGTGCATTAATTGTAAGACAGGGTTGTTCTCTATAAAAGCCTGGCTTTACATTATAAAAGGGGTCAGCACATTTTAGCAACCTTATGTTGCTGAAATTTGCCCTCCATGAGCACTTGTATTGGCTAAACCTTATAAATTAATGAGAATTAAGTTCACCTCTTTCCATTATTCTGATGAGCTCTGTTATTTGTGTTTCTTGATCTTTGACTGTGGGTAATGTTCGCCCCTCTCTTTGTCATTCATTCCATGTACCTCCCCATCGAACTTCAAGCTCACTTGTAAGTCATATTCTATGAGTACTCGAGGCAGTGTTGACGTTGTTTATGGATCTTTTGTCATCCCTCTCAGTGTTGCATTGTGTTCTTGCACTTATATGTAAAATAATTATGCATTTGGAGTGACTTGGCAGAAAATGTGTGATATCATCTTGTTCTCAAAGGTTTGCACTATGTTTATAATAGTAGGAGCACTTGTTCTATTCTGGGTGCATCACCTTTTACTTTCAACATTCTTTACCTTCTCCCTCCCCTTTTCCTCAAAAGATCCTAGGTCTAGATTAGCAGTAGTTTACCTTTATGCTATTTAATACTGCTCACTGGTCTTAAACCAAGTGCGCTTAGAACAGAAGGAATCCGGCCTACTCCAGAAGCTCATCCCAAGGAATGCAAGGGTCTCATGTCTCTGGGGCGTTCCCATCGTAACGATGAAACAACCGATGCTCGTGTTTGTAGCAAAGTGATAATACTTCCGCGTCCAATGCCTTAGACTCTTGTGCCCTACGCAAAGCCTTTTGCGCTCAACGCCCCACCGCAAAACTCCCCTATGCTGCAAGTATCCATGGGTGCATGTTTCGAATGACAACAATTTTTAGCACGCCCGATGGGACCATTTGAAGAAAAGCTAAGGAATTGGTGCTATCTTTAGCTAATAAGTGTAACAAACGCTCAATGAGAGCACCTGGCGATTCCAAACACCTCTAGTCCGTAAAAATCAGTCCCTTACCTACATGCCAAGAAGACCAAGATCATCTATAAGAGGCATTGATTTCCTTTTCAGTGAGCTTCCAACGCCCTTAAGGAGAGTCAAAATATCCTTGTCCCTTGTCAGAAGATGCAGTGCACGCCAGTCGCCTCCTAGAGCGCAGTCTATGCCTCGATTCGAAAAGTTTTATAGAAGGTGAGGTCTATTCCCTATCCCATTCCTGGTTGTGCCAAGGAATCAAGTATTTGTGCGTTTTAATGGAGGCAGTCCATTAGTCCTAGCATAGTACGATGACATTCTGATGTTTGCTCTCAAAAGCTTGTCCTATTTCACAGGGGAGAATTCAACCTCCCTGTAGAGTATATTCAAGATATTGTGAATATCTGCTAAGTACACCATGTGACTCAAGATAATGTCACAGTCAAACTGCTTGCTTCCTTGTTAAAAGGAAAAGCCCTTCAGTGGTATCCAGGCTTAAGACCAAACTCTGTTCGCAGCTGAGATGAACTCGGTGGAGAATTATGCAACTAGTTCGAGGATTGAAGTGATCACTTATACCTAATAGAGTAGCTCACGACCATAAAGTGAGCCTCGTATGAGATGATGGTCGAATTTAACTTCAGATTCCAAAGGGTTTGGGATAGAATCCCAGCGTTATGTAAGCCATCTTCTAACACTGCATTTCTATATTTTCTAAAAGCTCTTTACACCGATATAGCGGTGATGATTCAATCCATGGCAGTGACGTTCCTCCCTGATGCCTATCAAGTGGCAGTGCACGCAGAAAATTGTTTAATTTAAGTAGGCAAAATTGTGCCCAAACCCCCCATGCCCATATTCACAAATCCTCTCCCTAATCAAGTAGTTGCACAACCTACACTAGCACCTATCCCTATTGTTGACACGTGGATTCACACCCTTGAAGAGATGCTCAGCTCTCCTCATCCAAGTGGAACAATGAAAACATCTCTCTTGTTGTGGATCACAATTTCGCTGAGATGAATCTCTAAATAAGGGGCTAGCTCCCCTTGATGCACCTTTAAAGCTCTCTCTAACTTAACAATTGTGTATAAAAAGGGTTCAAGAAAATAACTAAGAAACTAAGTGGCGATGCACCAATGTATAATGTCCTCCCAATTGATTGAAACCACTAATTAAAGACAAACAACATGTTTCTCACACAAGACTCACAACTCAAGATTCATTACTACATCAATGTTCCATATGCTAGATTCAAGAAGGTATATGATTATTAGGAAGGAAATGAATGATTCCAAGGAGGGATACAATCATGAACCACTTCTAAGATATCTCTACACTTTAGAAAAGAATACTAGCAAAGACCTACAACAATCTCCTTTCCGCAAATTGGTAGACCATCAAGAGTACAAGCTAGAAAAGACAATCTTTCACTAGACTAGAGCAACAAGATTCAAGTCATTACTCAATATTACAACATATGAGTGGCAACAACACTTGTATATTTCTTCAAGAGTTCTTCAAGTACAAATCTGGCCAGAGTTTTCCCAATAACCAGCGGAAGCGGCTGAACAAGCCAAAAGAATGCATATATATAGCCTTTGGGAGGGAGGTCAAGCAAGTGGAGTGCAAGGGTCACTTGGGCATGTGTCTATATGAGACAATTAGTTGCACTTTCAGGTGGAAGAGAGGTGGGCGAGCTATGCCATGTCACTAAATGAATCAGTTAGAATTGAATAAGTTACAATTGCACCAAATGAATCAGTTATAACTAAATCAGTTACGATTGAACCAAAAGCTCGAGACATTTTGCCATTTGTTACCCTCTATATTCACCTTCAGGTTCCTACCGAGCCTTTTGACACCAACAACGATTTTCCATAGTTTGAAATTGACTTTTTACAGGGTACCATCCTTTGAATATTATCTTCGGATTTTATTTTCCCTCGGATTTCTTGTTTCCCTCAAACTGCTCAAAAAAGAATTCATTCCTCAAACTTTTTCTTTAAACAATTCCGCGGACAATTTGTTTTGAATAATCTTTTAGGCTTTTTTCTGGAAGTACCTTTTCAGAAAAATGTGTCTGGGCCATCTCTCTAAGGAATTGACTCTTTTCGGAATCCAGCAAATGACCCCTTTGGCTTGAGAATTATCCTTTCAGAACTTCTGTTTGGTCCACCTCGCGAAAACAATCTTTCAAATTTTTTGTAAGTGCCCTTTCAGCGTTCTGAATACGCCCCTTCGGGGAAGTTCAAGTGCCCTTCGGACTTTTTTGTAAAGTACCTTTCGGCCTTCCTGTAAATGCCCTTCGAAAAAACTGAAGTACCCTTCGAAAAAGATGAAGATGATTTTTTTCAGAACTGCGCTTCAGGGAAGTTGCTCAGGGCATTTTCTCGAAAAAAGTATCCTTCGAAAAGAATGAAGTGAACCATTTCTTGTAGAAGCACCCTTCAAAACTTGTAAATTTCCCTTTAGAAAAGTTGAAAATGATCCCTTACCCTAAAAAGGTCCTTCAGGGAAATTGTTCAAATAATTTTCTCGAATGAATTAGTCTTCGTCTTTGCGAAGTTTGTCTCGGACAAATTGTCCAAAAAAATTTGGCACTTTGGCCGAATGAAACGTCTGAAAAAAAGAACACTTTAGTCAAAAACAAAAGACCCAAAAAGATTACTATGCAAAGGCTTAGTAAAATACCAAAACCAAACTTTCCAAAAGAATTGGACTTGTATATTTGTTGCAGGCTTTGTATAGAACACTTCTTTTGAATGAAACCTACATGCTGGACCTAGCTAAAGGTATAGACTTAGGCGGCTAAGTTTTCAAATATGGGTGTCTAATTTTGACCTGAAGGGCCAAAATTTGGTCAAAAAATTAGTGACTCGCAGGGGTAGTATGCTGGCTATTCTAACTAGACTAGTAGCTTTATCAGTGCATTGGGCTTATAGAGACATCTAAGAACTGAAATAAACAAGAAACCTTGTCCATGATTCAGAACTTGATCAACAAGACAACTAGTTACCACCTCAAAACACACAAGGGAAAGAACAAACACACACGAAGACCAAAGAAAACACACCAGACACACACATGTGCATAAGCACCTAGGGGAAAAACAAGACACCACTGAAAGCAAACTAATATGTAAATCTATCATGATATGTTTCTCCTCCTCGTGGATCAAAGGGGAAGCTTCTTAAGTCTTTTTCATGACAAGAAACCTCATGGTGGTAACCAGGTAGCTTCTTAGATTGATAACTTGGTGACTCGCCTTTCTTGTTTTCCACTTTGATTGGCATGTATTCCAATGTATAGTCCATCAATGGATCAATGGTTGTTATCTCATCATCATAGGGTTCATTCGACTCATGGCCCTCTTGGTATGCATCATGGACCAACTCGTTTTTTTCTATCCTTTTAGAAAACTGGTCAAACTGATCTCTTGCTTCATCATGGCTCTTTTGAGGAAGGGTAACTAGTGTGATGTTTGAGCTGAGACAAAAAAATTCTAGTTCATCCCAAAAATCATCATTTTTTTGCTCAACAACTCCCTCAATGCTTCTATCAAACCAATGTGATCCCTCTCCTTGTACACAAACAAGAGTCTTTTGTTGCTCAACAACATGCTCTCAATGTTTCATATGCTAGATTCAAGAAGGTATATGATTATTAGGAAAGGAATGAATGATTCCAAGGAGGGATACAATCATGAACCACTTCTACGATATCTCTACACTTTAAAAAAGAATACTAACAAAGCCCTGCAACAATCTCCTTTCTGCAAATTGGTAGACCATCAAGAGTACAAGCTAGAAAAGGCAATCTTTCACTAGACTAGATCAACAAGATTCAAGTCATTACTCAATATTATAGCACATGAATGGCAACAACACTCGTATATTTTTTCAAGAGTTCTCCAAATACAAATCTGGGTAGAGTTTTCCCAATAACTAGTGGAAGTTGTTAAACAAGCCAAAAGAAGGCATATATATTGCTTTTAGGAGTCGAGCAATGGGAGTCCAAGGGTCACTTGGACACGTGTCTATATGAGAGAATCAATTACATTTGCATGTGGGAGAGAGGAGGGCAAGATATGCCATGTCACCAAATGAATTAGTTAAAATTTAATAAGTTACAATTGCACCAAATGAATCAATTACAACTGAATCAGTTACGATTGAACCAAATGCTCGGGACATTTTGCCATTTGTTACCTCTATATTCGCCTTCAGGTTCCTGTCAAGCCTTTTCACATCAATGGTTATTTTTCATAGTTTGAAATTGACTTTTTGCATGCCATCATCTTTCGGGTATTTTCTTCAAACTTTTGTTTCCCTTGGACCTCTCCCGAAAGAATTCATTCCTCGGACTTTTCCTTTAGACAATTTCGTAGACAATTTGTTTCAAACAATCTTTTGGGCTTTTTTCTGAAAGCACCTTTTCGAAAAAATGTGTCTGGGCCATCTATCTGAGGAATTGACTCTTTTCGAAATCTTGCAAATGACCCCTTCGGCTTGAGAAGTCTCCTTTCGAAACTTCTGTTTGGTCCACCTTCCATGAAAACAATCTTTCAGACTTTTTCGTAAAGTACCTTTCGGCCTTCTTGCAATTGCCCTTCGAAAAAAACTGAAGTGCCCTTCGAAAAAGTTGAAGATGACTTTTTTCCGAAGTGCCCTTCAGGGAAGTTACTCGGGACATTTTTTCGAAAAAGTATCCTTTGAAAAGAATCAAGTGGACCATTTCCTATAGAAGCGCCCTTTGGAACTTGTAAACTGCGCTTCGAAAAAGTTGAAAATGATCCCTTAGCATGAAAAGGTCCTTCGAGGAAATTGTTCAGATAATTTTCTCGAAGGAATTAGTCTTCGTCTTTGGGAAGTTTATCTTGGACAAATTATCTGAAAGAATTCGGCACTTTGGCCAAATGAAAATTCTGAAAAAAATAACACTTTGGTCAAAAACAAAAGACCCGAAAAGATTACTACGCAAAGGCTTAGCAAAAGACCAAAACCAAACTTTTCAAAAAAATTGGACTTGTACATTTATTGCGGGCTTTGTTAGAACACTTCTTTCGAATGAAACCTGCATACTAGACCTAGCCAAAGTTATAGACTTAGGCGGCTATGTTTTCAAAAAGAGGTGCCCAATTTTGGCCTGAAGAGACAAAATTTGGTCAACACCTACTTTAGTGAGCCCACCTACTCCACTATTTGATCTAGCACCTCCAAAACCCTTGTTTCGGTACAAAATAATCTAGCACAGGATTCTGAATGATGCTTCCCATGCAATCAGCCACATAATCCAGCTAAATTGTGCAAACAAGATCTTGAACTAAGCGCTTAGTGTGCAAAGCATGCCTTAGTTGCAAGAGCAAACAAGCAGGGTAGCCCCGCAAGAGGAGGGGACCCAAACACTAGTTCAACCAAACGATGTGTCTGTTTTCGTCAATTGACAAGAAGAGGACTTTAGCTATGTGAATCAAAGTGGCACACCTAGTGGAAGGAGCACTCCACTTGCTTTCAACACAAGATTCCAAAGGAGAGCTACAAAAGAAGCTACACCAGCGTCAACACCTTTGCCTTCAGCACCCCAAGATAATCACATAGTTACACAAACCAAGGCACCTACACAACCTTTGTCCCTGAAAAACACAGTGCAGAAGGAGGGACCATCTCAAGTTAATGCACCAACACCAAGAGAGCTTGTTATTCCAAAGCCACAACCAAAGGGATCTCAAGTTCCCTTAAATATAGTAGAACAGATGAAAAAAATGAACCTCAACATCACAATGTGGGACACGCTTACTATTCAAACCAAATGAAATCTGCTACAAGATGCACTAAAAGGTTTTCACGAACATTAGACACCCCAACTGACCCCTGCCACTTTTGCGAGATTATGCCAACCAAAAGAACCGCAGGTGCGTATTAGTAACAAGCCACCCCCATTCTATGTCTCTTTAATCATAGGCCAACACCTGGTGCACAATTGTTTGATCGACTTAGTCGCAAGCAGCTCGATGATGCCCAAAAAGATCACAAATATGTTGGGAAATATGTATTCCCCTATTCCAAAAGGAGTGGTCCAGCTCGATGGCACAAAGGTTAAAGCGGTAGGTATAATCAAGGATTTAAATCTAATGTTGCATGCATGCCCAAGCATTTCCAATGTGTAGGATATTGCAATCATCGACTTACCCCCTTGCTTTGCCATCTACCTCTCTCGAGACTTCACGGTAAAGGTGGCGGATATTCGTCTTCAGATTCATCACACATGTTGCTGAGAACCAGATACGGGACCAAAGTGACCATAAGAGCAGAGCCTATCTTCAAAAGTCATGTAAAGCCATTTTCTTCAATGATGCAATATGTGCCCAACCCTATTTATACGTGTTCATATGGGTCGCACTCAAAGCACTTGTGCACCCATTCAGCGAGTGGATTATATGGGGTTCCCTCCACTAGTGTTGTGGATTCATGGGGAGTTGAATCCTCCTCTTGGTCAAACATCAACAATTTTTCTTGACTGGGCTAGGAGAGTGTTGTAGGCTAGAATTGAACCCTTGTGGGAGAGTTTTTTAGGCCCTCTCACTCCTAACTACAATATTGGGACAACCTTAGGCTGTGGGTACCATGTAATGAGGTTGAACCTCTAGGCTTTTTAATGAGGCTAGCTCCTCAGATGCTTCACTCCAGCTTGTTTCTCACACTAAAATCCACTGATGACTAACAAAAAGGGAGAGAAAGATAACATGAAAGGGAAATCTAAGCTAAGGATAGTGAAGCACCAGAATATGAAATGATCCACTTCAAGCCTGGAAACCTTAACCACTACTAATGAACTTAACCAAGACACAAACTAATATGATCCTATCTCAAGGCCACAAGCATAAGTATTTTGTGTGGACGTCGAAGGGGAACCCTGCAGTTTGAAGGACATAAAGACATAGGTCTATATGAGACACTATAAATTTGTGACACTTCAAGAAAGGCACCAATGTCTAACACTTCGCACAACTTGCAAGGAACCAAAAGAATTAAATCAAGATACGTAGAGAGTCTATAGATAATGAAAAACGACATACATCTTCAAGTTAAACTCCAATAATGTATACTTGACTTCTAACCAGAATCAGAAAAGTTTATCTTATTGCTTCAAGAGAGTGTTTACAAGGTGATTTTCATAGAGTAACTCTATCACCATTCGAGGGATCTCTTTTTAGGCTCAAAACCCTGTATATATACCAGAAAGGGATGAGAGAAGGGGCCTTTTTGAGAAAACGGAGAGGGGGAGTCATAAATCGCTGCAACCACCACTATTGTCCTTGAGCTCTTTTGCATTCTAAGCATGCAACTGCCTTGACCATGAGATGAACCATCCAAGATCACCGCAAATCTCCTCAAGCCCCTCATCGATCAACAAACATGCTAAAAGACAAGAACTTCTCCAAGAACGTCTTTAATGCTCGAACTTCCTTTTCTAATCACTTGATTTTCACCTTTCATCCTCACACCATCCTTCACTTGTCCTGCACATATTAGGACAAAATCCCCATAACTCTGAATCTGAACCGAGCCATGTTGCGTTCGCGTTGAGTGGCCGCTTTTCGGAGACGATGGCCATGTCTAAGGACGGGAACCTCTCCATTAATTGCATACACTAATGTCTGCTTTGAAACCTGGGTCAAATCTTTTCTATAGATGGAAAACCAATCTAAGGACATTGGTTTTGTTGTATCCATTTATGTCGATGCAAGTCTATAGATCGCGTAGCTTCTTTTGATCTTTATTAGGTCTAAAAAAAGGCCTATTTTGTCCCTACATATTCTGATCGATACCGTCTGATCCTGAAATATCCGCTCCTAGCCCCAATTGAAACATGTTCAAGCTTGGCTCCATGATGCTTGCTTGCCTAAGTCAAAAATTGACTCTTCGACCCCTACCTAAGTTACTTGGGCTCTCCTTTGTTTTGATTGGTCGTCGGAAATCGACTCGGATCTTTGATTCACACCGTTGATCCGCTTGTGCATAAATGCCCGCGAGTCATCGATCTCTTGCAGTTGAATGCGTCTTTGACACTTGCCATGCACACTTTCGCCCTTGAGATTCGCTTACCCCTTTGACCTCCACTCACCATTGATCTTCAATGTAAGATTAATTATGCGCCGTTGGATCTAGCTCCTAAAATACTACCACGTGTTGTCTCTACGTTTGGTCGAAGACCCCTTTGACGACTTTTGAATGCCAATGACTATTTTATGAGACCCATCTTTGACATCTGCGTAAACGTCTCAAGGTTTTCAAATTTTGATATATGCGGCCCGCCATGGGATTTTTAAATCCCAATTGCTATTTGCTGAGCTTGAACCTAATGCTCGCGCACTCGTCTGGATCAATTTCTTCGGACAAATCATTTCGGCCATTTCCTTTGGCATTGTTTCCCTCAGACACTTTTCCCAAACCAATTCCTTCGAGCCAAATTTTCCTAGGTTTTGTTTGAGACTTTTACTTTCGGAGCCTTTTCCCTAAAGAGAGTCTTTGGGATTTTTGCAAAAGTCCATTTCCCCAAAAAGATACCCTTCGAAATTGCTGCATAATGTAACACTTCGACATGAAATTGACCTTTCAAAAAAAGTTTTTTAGCCCTTCAGCTTCTTGAAAGTGCCCCTTTTGCCGAGAAAGTGCCCTTCGGCTTTTGGGAAATTATCCCTTTACTTATTTGTTCTGACACTTCTTCCCAAAGGAATTCCTTCAGAATTTTTTTTCTTCAGCGTTTTCTAAAATACCTTTCGACTTTTTGTCCTTGGGCGCTTTTGTAAAAAGATATCCTTCAAAACTTTTGAAAAGTGCCCTGTCTGAAAAAAAGCACCCTTCGAGAACCTTAAAGTGAATTGTTTCCCTGAGAAAAGTACCCTTCAGGAAATGTGTATAGGACACTTTGTTGTAGAAAAATTTCTTCGAGAATTCTGAAAAGGACCGTGTTATTGAAGAGCTACGCTTCGAAAAAATTGTCCTAGACAATTTTCTCAAAAGAAAAGGTCTTTGTCTTTTGCTTCAGATATTTTGTCCGAAAGAATTATCCCTTCAGAAATTGTCTCGAATAACTTGTCTGAAAGAATTTAACACTTAACCAAAAAGGGTCTCGAAAGTTTCTATCTTAGAAATGAAAAGGCCAAAAGAATTCCAAAGTAAAGACTTAGCCCAAAAGGCTTTATACTTAGCTTTTCCAAGGTTTGTAAGCCCTTCCAGACTTGTTCACGAAACTATTGTTTGGCCTTCAACCTTTAAAATTTTGCTTAGCTTATTCATTTGGGCACAAGCTTGGTATGTGGGTCAAAAATTGGCCAACATCTTTGGCGACTCACAAGGAAGCATGCCTACTGTGCTTGGAAAACCCAGCGCATTTGCTTCATTGATCTATTGGACATGAAGTCACTACTTTCTTTTGACAAGGCTGGCTCTAACTAAAAACTCACCTTGAAGCAACATAAACAACAAGAACAAAACAAACATTGTGCCCAAGGTACTTAGTAGAAAACATGGATAGCTATTCTAATATATACAAGGTTACAATGTTACAAGCATCTCCCTCTTGGATCAAATGGGAAAGTATGAGTATTATTCACTTGTAACAATCCAAGATGAAAAATACCTTTCTTTAGAAGTACCATAATTGGTGAACCAGTTAACTTTATGGTCAATCCTTTTAATGTGCTCTCTAATGGATGGAATGGAACAAACATGTCTCTGATGTAAACATACTAGTTTATGTCCTCCAAACTTGGTTCATGTTGGAATGTAGGGGCTTTTGCAATCTTCTCATTTGATTGCTCAATTTTGTGTTCTGAATCAAGCACAACATGTGATGGCTCCTTTGAACTGGTTCTTGGTTGATTGTCTAGACTTAAGCAAAAAAACTCTAAGTCATCCCAAACGGCAGCTTCCTCTCAGTCATCTGAAACAATGCCAACTTCAACTCTACATTTGTTTTGTTTGCTTTGAAAGGAGCCATATGGTAGTTGTCAACCCACTTAAGGCCTAACATGTCATATTTTTGTCGCTCTGGATCTAACCATTCCCCCTCATTTTTGAAGACATCAGTACTACCTTCAATGGACAATTCATCTTGAAATTGATCAGCGTCTTCAACTTGATTGGCGAGTTCATCGTCATACTCTAGAGGACGCATAGGCTAGTTTAGAACCTCTACCTGGTCCATGTAGTCATGGTATAGATGTTGTCATACTTCATATTGATCCTCTTGCTCATTCATGACCTCCCCGACATGGTTAGCTAACTGATTAAATATGTCAATCTCTGCACGTTGCTCATCTTCATTTGGAGCCACACCGAATGGAAGCTCTTGGGACCAAACAAAATCCTCTTTGCTCTCAAATGCATCTTGAAAACACACCTCTCTAAGTATGAAGGCATCAATACTGCCTTTAGGCTTTAATTCATCAATGTCGAAAACATGCCACAATAGCTAATACAAACCTGATATCTCCTCCCTTTTCTAGAGTGGATTGCCTATCATGATCTCCTCATCATAGACACTTGTGTTGTCCTCTTCGAGCTCAAATTTGACTTTAAGCTCCTCCTCTATTAGTTGCAAAACAAGCACTTCCTCCAAGAGGGAGATGGTGGGAGGGTGAAGAAGTTCATTTTGCTTGGAGCTTAAGAGAGTGTCTTTCCAACTAGGTACTTTGAGTAGTCTCTTTAGTGGTTCTTGAGGGAGGGAGAAAGAGTCTTGGAACTCTTTTAGGGCAAGCTCATTGAGCTGAGCTAACACCTCTTTTTTACATTCTTCAACCACTAAATCCTCTTGAACTGGCTCTTGGGTCACCACAACTGACACCTCCTCCTTCTCTATGCCCTTTTGAACCGATTTCCATGATGGAAATGTGTACGAAACCACCTTTTCTTATTTTTGAACGGGTATAGGGGAGGGTGGTTTCACAAGAGAGGGCATGACAAAATCAAGGTCAAAGGTGTAGGAGAAGATCCATGGTGGGATGGGTTCAAAATCTTTAGTGGGAATGGGCGTAGGGGACGGAGAGGATAAACTTATTGGTTTGGGTTCGACATACTCATCCTCCCAATGAGCCAACATATCCTCTATTGAGAGTATCTAATCCTTCATCTCTTGCTTTTCAACGTGTGGATAGTCACCTTCTTCAATGGATGCCCACACACTCCAAAACTTATGCAAGAAGCTCCTTATCCCCTCCATGGCATGAATGGGGAATTCTTGTCCAAGTCCAATATCCTTATTGATTTTCATGATTGTTCTCCCTTGGTCGAGTATTTCTTCTCTGTTTCTTGACAAGGATGGACACATAGGGCTCTTGAAGGAGAGAGGACACATAGGGCTGCTTACACTGAGTATGTCGATCTTCGTAAGATATCAACACACTTTTCAAATCTTGGATAATTATTCTCAGCCACACCTTATTCTTCCTCTCACAAACTTCCCATTGTTCATCCTCACAAACTGACCACCTGTCCTTGACCAACTGAAGATAACTCTTTGCCTCTTGTAGAACATGAATAGGGATGACTGAAGAAAGTTCTAAACTCCTATCAATCTCCCTTATCAACTAAATATAATCTGATAATGCTGACTTGAATCCTGACAATGATGTAATAGGATAAACATAGTCTTGACAAGAGGAATGAGAGGACTGATTTGAATGCAAAGGAGGTTGATCTTGGTCATACACAAGAGTGGGAGGGGGGTAAAGGCCATGATAGGGTTGATAGGTTGTTTGAGGGCCACTTGGGGGGAACACAAACATTATTAGATTGATAAATGTGATGTTGAGGTAGATAATAAGCATGTTGATTAAAAGATGGTTGATCATACATACCAAATAATGATAATTAGGCACTTGGATTGCTTTTACCAGTTGATGAATATTTGGAGTCGTCATTGGTGTTTGCATACATGCCTCCAAAGGTTGATTGGATGAAGAGAACACCAAAACTCTTTACTCAGTGAACAACGAGGTCCCATCGGGCATGCCAAAAACTGTCGTAGGCTAGAATTGCACCATTGTGGGAGAATTTTTTCATGCCAGAAATCGAAAGCATTGTTCAACTCAACGGGAGATATGATGATATCTTCGGATAGAGCTACAAGGATCTAAGGGGCTTTGACCCAGGCTTAGCGCAGCATATAATTGAGCTAGATCATAGCGCATAACCCGTGTACCAAAAGCAGAGTCCTGTTAATCCAAAGTTGGTGCCATTAATGCGCAAGGAGCTCTCCAAGCTCATTGAGGCTAGTATAATACTTCGAATCAAACATTCCTCATAGGTTGCCAACTTAGTCCTGGTACATACGAAAAATGGGGAGATTCATCTTTGGTGGACTTCAAGGCCCTAAACTAGGCTTCCCTCAAAGACCACTATCCTCTCCCGTTAATGGAGCAGATCATGCAAACTGTCACAGGAGCGAAGAGATTCTCATGGTTGGATGGTTACTCAAGCTATAATACCCAGATCCTTGTGCAAGAGTGTGACCGTTATAAAACCGCGTTCACCACTAAGTGGAGAACTTTTGCATACTAGCGCACGCCATTTGGTTTAACAAGCGCATGTGCGACCTTCCAAAGAACCATGGATATGGCATTCAAAGAGCTCATCAATAAGATCATCTTGGTTTACCTTGATGATGTAACTGTTTTCTCTAAACGTGTTGAGGATCATTTGGATCACCTAGAGCAAGTCTTTCAGAAGTGCCATGGGTTTGAAATATCTTTGAATCCCAACAAATGCATCTTCGCAGTTCATGAGGGCACCCTCCTTGGGCACATTGTTTCACAAGAGGGACTCGCGATTGATCCAGAGTGAATCAAGGTTATCTCCTCCCTCCCTCTTCCAAGCCATAAGAAAAGTCCCCAAAGCTTCTTGGGAAGAATCAACTTTGTGAGAAGGTTTGTGCCTGGTTTTGCTATCCTAGTCAAGCCCCTAACGACAATGTTATGTTAGCAATTTGAGTGTCATGGTGTACAAGGAGATTGTTGTCTGTAATATTGTCATTGATGTCAAATGATGAATGTTCTATCAAGCATTAATTGACAAAGGTGTTTAGCTGTGTTGAGCGAGTTGAACAAATCAGTTGTAGAGTCCTCATGGAGATTGTATGTGCACCTTGAATTCCCAGAATAGTCATGTGAATGCCTCTGCTAGTTTGTTGAATAGGGCTTAGTACATAGTTTGTTGGTGACTACATTTGCATTTATGACAGCATCTGGAGGAAACATTTACACCATGCTACTCAAGTTTATGCCTATTCCTTGTGGTCTAAGTCCTGAGTCATGCAGATGGAAGGAGCAAAAGTTATCCAAGTGGAAAAGTAGGGCTCCCAGGTAGTTGAATGGTATCTGAACACTTCATCAATTTTATAAGCTTGATGTATTCTTTTGGAAATATTGGTTGAGTCATTTCTTTCGAAAATATTGGTTGAGTCATTTCTTTCGAAAATATTGGTTGAGTCAATTCTTTCAAAAAAATGGTTAAGTTCTAGTCAGACAAAAACTCTGAAAGAAATAGGTCTCGAACAAAGCTTCCGAAGTGGACCTTTACAAAACACCGAAGGGTATGTGGACCTTTCTAGAAATGTCGAAGATTATTTTGCAAAAGCCCGAAGGGTATGTGGACCCTTACAAAAAGGCCGAAGAGTATGTGGACCCTTACAGATTAGCCAAAAGGTATGTGGACATTTCCAATAATGCCAAAGGGTACTTTACAAAAAACCCGAAGGGTATACGTCCTAAACAAAAGTGTCGAAAGATATGAGCAAAGAATTGAAGGACTCGGAAAGAAAACCCACAGAAATTGTATCGAAGAGCACTCAGATAAAAAGCTCGCAAAAATTGTCCCGAAGGGGACTCGGACAAAAAACCCGCAACATTTTGTCTGAATGATAGTTAGAAGAAAGAGAGGACACTTGCAAAAATTTGAAGGATAGTTCGAAGAAAGAGAGGACACTTGCGAAAATTTGAAGGATAGTTCAAAGAAAGAGAGGACACTTGCAAAAATCCAAAGGATAGTTCCAAGAAAGAGAGGACACTTGCAAAAACCTGAAGGGTAGTTCAAATGGAAGGAAAGGACACTTGAGCATTTGCCAAAAGACATAGGGCACAGGGCACTTCCACAAGTGCCGAAGGACAATTGCAAAGGACACAAGGACCATTACAAAGATTCTGAAGGATCACTTGGATTATTTCAGGAAGAATCTACAAGTGGACGCTTAAAAGGTTTTTGAAGGATATGTTGGCTAAAGTATAAGACACTTGTAATATTGCCAAATGATCGAGGCGAGATTAAAGATCGCATATATCGAATATAATCGAAAGGAGTGAAAGCAAACCAATTATATAAAAAATATCGAGATGCGAGAAAGAGCTCAATGGTTAATGCAAGAGAGATCGACGGTTCTGTTTCAAAAGTGGAAATATCTGACGGTTCAAGATAGATAGTGAATGGTGCCAATGACAAGATGAATAATCCTTGTTTAAATACATGACCAAACAAATGATGAGCTCAAAAAGTCTACACAAATCCCAAGATTGATCGATCTAACCGATCAATCATCAATTAAGGAAATGGTGCAGTAATGACCTGAATTAAGCAGTTGTCAAACATGGTAAAGAGATTTGATCGTTGCAATGTGATGCATGAACTAAGACACGAGAAAACGCATAAGTCAAAATCGCTTTTAATGAGAATTAAATTGGAGACATGAAACCCTAAGATTCAATGTATATACACGACTTCAAAACATTATTGTTGCTGATGCTGCCATTGCAATTTTAAGAGAGAATCAAAAGCTGTCAGTTTGCGATTGCTAAAACTATCATTGAACCTAAGCATGTGAACAATACGAAATGTGTCTAATAGAATATACAGACACAGACCATGATGGCATAGAGAGAGGTATAGAGGCAAGAAGAGGACATTGATGTGTCAAACAAAGAATATATAAGACACAAAGGAAGAAAGGCCCAAGCAGCTGATGTAAATGTTTTGTGTCAAACAGAGGATATAATGACATAAAACCAGTAAGGCAAAGAGAAAAAGAAAAGGATGTCTATCCAGACGAATACAGACAGATAAAAATAAAAGGGAATGAAACATGTCTGAATAGAACATATCTAGACATATGCAGATAAAGAAAATGTGTTGCCACTACTCTTGTTGAAACTTAAAAAGTGTCATCAAAGAAAACTCGAAGGGTGTCAACTCAGAATGTATGCAGACATAGACTGAGGCATAGAGGAAGAAAGAGCACACAGAGAATGTGAAGAGATTGAGCAGAGAAGAAGAACAAGCACACAGAGAATGAGCAGAGAGTGAGGCAGAGAGAAAGAACGGGCACACAGTGAATGTGCAAAGATTGAGTAGAGAAGAATAGACATACACAGAATAAGCCAAGAGTGAGCAATTACAAACAAGACATGTAACAAAGAAACTGAATTGGATTCATTTGTAAATCTATCTTGTATACTTGGAGTTGTAGCTACATAGTTCTGATTGGTTGGTGCCATCGGACAAACTAATTTGGTGCTCAGTTAGGGGATTGGAGTCTCCTTAGGGTTGGTGCCCTTAAATCTTGTAACCAGTAAGGTTAAATTGAGTTGGTGCTGAGTTAGGGAATTGGTGTCTCCTAAGGATAGGTGTCCTTGAATGTAACCAGTATGGTTTTTCCAGTGAGATGATTTAACTGTGAGGCTAGATTAGAACAGTAGATTCTAGCAGTTATTCTCACCGTGGTTTTTCCTTTTGGGTTTTCCACGTATAAATCTAATGTACTGTGTTTTTGTGTGTGTATGCTCTCTACATTTGTTCTTTGATATGCATATGTTTTGTATCATCATTAAAAAGTTAAAAAACTAGTTTTTCACTGATCTAATTCACCCCCTCTTAGTAAATAGTTGTGTTCAACACGTTAAAGAAGAATGTTATATTCAGTTGGATGCATGAAGGCAAGGAAAGCTTTGAGGCCATCAAGCATGCCATCGTGTTAGCCCCCACTTCGATGAACCCAGATTACAGCAAGGATTTCATCCTTTATGCATTTGGTGGAGCCGAAGGCATCTCATCCATCTTGACACAGCAGAACAAAGATCAACTAGAACAAGTAATTGCCTTTTTCAGCCATGCACTGAAGGATTATGAGTTGCATTATAGTTTCATAGAGAAGCACACACAATTATGAGAGCGTTGAAGAAATTTAGGCATATGCTCTCCAACAACAAGATCTAGCTCATGGTCATGCATGTTAGTATCAAGGAGTTCCTATTCAGCAGGGACATTCATGAGAAACGAGTTAGTTGGATCACCAAAGTGATGGAATATGACATAGAGATCTAGGTGATGAAGCTGAGACGAGGAAAACGACTCTGAGCTGCTGGCGATGTCACAGTCCTAGTGTCACATGAAGAAGAGCGTGCAAGTGAGGAAGCCATGACTAACTGCGTGCAGGATATGAAGACCTTCCTTCAGCATAATATGTATCCTCCTGGCCTCGACAAAGCTAAGTGCAGGCATTTCAGACTGCAATCCATTCCCTATGTGCTCATAAAGGGTGCACTTTTCTAAAAGGATCTCAAACGAGTCCTTCTGAGGTGCGTGGAACCAGAGTAAGCATGCAGAACTCTTCACGAATTCCATGATGGCCTTGCAGGGGGCCATTACTCACCTAAGACCACTGTTATGAAAATCATGTGAGTTGGCTATTTTTAGCTAACTCTGTTTAAAGATGTGCACACATAATGTAAAACTGCAAGAAATGTGCCTTCTTCACAGGTAAATAAAGGCTTGCAGCCTTACCATTGCGCCCAATTCAAGCCATCAACCCTTTGCACAATGGGACCTAGATTTGATAGGCATGATTAACCTACCATCAAGTGATGGGCACAAATGGATTCTCACAGCCACCAACTATTTCACAAGGTGGATAAAAGCAGTTGTGCTCAAGGAGGCTAATGAGACGTCCATCCTAAACTTCTAAGAAGGCATCGTATCGATATTTGGTGTTCCAACCACCATTATCTTTGATAATGCGTTGGTTTTCCTTGGAAACAAGATCAGTGAGTGGGTCGTCAAGTACATTTACTTGAGCGCCTCATCAAACTATTACCCTCAAGGTAATGGTCTAGCCGAGTCCATGAATAAGAACCTAATTTGCATCATAAAAAAGACTCTGGAGGATAACCAATGAGCCTAGCACACTAAGCTCAGAATTTTTCTTTGGGTTGATCGGTTCATACCCAAGAGGGTGTTGGGAAACTCGTCCTTCATGTTAGCCTATGGAAGGGAAGTCAGGTTACCAGCATCCCTAGAGGTACCTTCCTTGGAACTCGAACATCAATTGGAGCTACTCGACAATGATCCCCTCGAAGTAATAATGGCAGAGCTCATGGAGCTCGATGAAACTAGAGCACAAGCTACACGCACCATGGAACTCCAACAAGCACAGGCTAAGAGGGTCTTTGACAAAAGGGCCAACAAAAGAAGTTTCTAGGAGGGAGACTTACTACTCAAATGGGATGCGAACAGAGTGAAAGCTGGAAGGCACACCAAGTTCGAGGCAATATGGAGTGGTCCATATACCATCACCAGTTGCAAGCCATCTAACGCCTTCCAACTTGCCAAAATAAATGGAGAGAAGCTGCCAATCCCAGTCAATGGGATTCATCTCAAACACCAACTCCATTAATCTTTTTGTACATCTATAAATAAGTAGATTATATGTTTTCATTTCCCTAAAGCATGTTTTATGTGCCTTGGTTTAGAGTAGTTTTAATTCTTTTAAGCGCCTGTGCGCAGTGTTTTCTTAGCTTAGATTTTTTCCTCTCAGCACCTCTGATGCAGTTCTTGTTTTGTTAGGGGAATCTCAATTCATTTCAAAGCTGAAAGTATGCAATTAGTATGTTTGCAAGAAAAATAATCAAAATCTCCAAAGACTATGTACCCAATGGATTACTCATGATTTGGGTTCTCAAGCATAGCAGATATGCTTCCCTGCGAGTCGCCATAAATGTTGGCCATTTTTGACCCACATACTAAACTTATGCCTAGATGGACAAACTGAACAGAGTTCTAGAGCTTTGAAGGTCAAACAACAGTTTCGTGAACAAGTCTAGAAGGGCCTACAAGCTTTCAAATGAGCTAGGTACTAAACCTTTATTTTGGCTTAGTCCTTCGCAGATTTCTTTCAAGGTTTTGTTTCGCTGAGTTCAAAATCTTTCAAGACCCTTTTTTGGCTAAGTGTTGAAGATTCTTTCAAACAATTTGTCTGAGACAAAGTTTCCAAAGACCTATTTCTTTCAGAGAAATTGTCCGCATCAAAAAGGGCTAAGTGTTATTTCTTTCGAGAGATTTGTTTCGAGTCTTTTGGGCTAAGTATCGAGAATTGTTTCAAACATTTTGTCTGAAATAAAAAGTCTAAAGAATCATTCTCTCGAAAAGTGTACCAAACACTTTTTTCTGAATGGCACATTTCAAGCAAAATGGACCAAAGCAAAAGTTCTAAAGGGCACTTTCAGAAAACTTGAAAGGTAATCTCGAGGGGCAAACGGTCATTTCAAAAAGGCCGAAAGGCAAGTCTATAGGGCAAGTATCCTTGACAAAAGTTTCAACAAAAGGCAAAGGCATGAATTCTTTCAAAAAAATTATTCTGTAAAAATTTCCTCGAAGACCAATTTCTTTCAGACAAATTGTCCAAGGCAAAGCCCATAGATGAATTCTTTGGGATAAATTGTTACAACAAATTTGATTTAAAAGGTCCAAGATGGTCCTGCAAATGTCAAATTCAAGTAGAACAAATAGCCATTGGGATTCAAATATCCCATGACAGGGACGTGGACGTCAAGTTTGGGCACCTACAAGTAGCCTTTTGAATTTGAAAATCCAAGGATGCTCATGCAGACGTCAAAGTTGGTCCTCATGAAATAGTCGTTGACATTCAAAAAATTGTCAAAGGGTCCCTGACTGAACGTAGGCTTGACAAGTGCCCAAATCTTGAGAACTCGAATCAAATCTAAAGATGAGCGGTGATTGGAAATTCAGTGGGTACAGGCAAATCTAACGGAGCATGTTTGAGTGTACAAAGGCAGAACAACGACATGCGAGAAGAGTCGAAGAGTCAATGAGACAAAGAGTTGACACGTGGCATAAGCACGAGAGCAGATAGACTAGCAAGCATATTCAAGGACTAAGCACGTGGGTGCCAAGTGTCAATAGCATGTAAATCCAGGGAACAGAGCTAACGGCACGTGTTCAACCTACCGAGAAGATCTGACGATGTGAGGGTCAAAGCCAATGGAGCTAGAGTTGTTTTATCGACAAATGAATAAAAGACTGAGCCGAGGCATTTTCAACTAAGGTCAATGGAATAGTTCGAATCGAGCAAAACAAATGAATAGACCCAAACTAGCAAAAAATGTATGGAACTAAGCTCGAGCTCAACCTGAGTTGAATCATAATTGGCAATAAGGACCAAGCATTGCCAGCAGAGCTCCGTAGAGGTAAAATAGGTCTTTTAGATCTAACATAGGCTTAAAGGGTGGCAACTTCTTGTAAAAAGGGACCAAGCATCGAGCAGAGTGCCATCTATATAAACTATAGGAAAACCAATAATCTTAGATTTATTTTTGTCTATAGTCGACTCAGGTCCAGGTTTCAAAGCAAAGGCAGATGTGTGTAATTAATGGAAGAGCGTCCTAAGCCATATCTTCAACAAGTAGTTGCCCAAAACAAGACGTCACCATGGCTCTATCAAATTCATAAGCATGGTGATTTTGTCCTTCAGTAAATGGGACATTAATACACAGAAGCTCCAGGTATTGCCAAAATAATTGAAATCATAAGCGACCACTAGACATCGAAATGCAAGTTCATGCCTCTCTGATCTTGTCAAGGAAATCTTTGTCCTCCCCATGTGCACGTAAGATTCCAGCTATGATTTCCCAGCCCGATTTGTTAGACAAACTGCAAAAAGCGTGGTTGCGATACCGCAAAAGAATTAAAAGTTATACCCATTGCCCCAAGTGGCACATTAATTGTAAGACAAGCTTGTTCTCTATAAAATCTTGGCTTTCCATTGTAAAAGGGGTCGACACATTTTAGCAACCTTATGCTGCTAAAATTTTCCCTCCATGGGCACTTGTATTGGCTAAACCTTGTAAATTAATGAGAATTAAGTTCACCTCTTTTTGTTATCTTGATGAGCTTTGTGTTTTTTTTGTTTGTTGATCTTTGACTATGGGTAATGTTGGCCCCTCTCTATCATTCATTCCCTATACCTCCCCATCGAACTTGAAGCTCACTTGTAGGTCGTATCTTGTGCGCACTTGAGTCTGTGTTGACACTATCTGTGGATCGTTTGATATCCCTCTTAGTGTTGCGATGTGTTCTCGCACCTCTATGCGAAATATTTATGCATTGAGTGACTTGGCAGAAACTATGTGATATCATCTTGTTCTAAAAGTTTTGCACTGTGTTTACGATAGTAGGAGCACTCGCTCTATTCTTGGCACATCGCCTTTTACTTTCAACAATCCTTACCTTCTCCCTCCCCTTTTCCTCAAAAGATCTTAGTTTTAGATTAGCGATAGTTTACCTTTCTACTCTTTAAGCCTACATGTTGGTCTTAAACCAGGTGCACTTAAAAAAGAAGGAATCCAGCGTACTTCAAAAACTCATCCCAAGGAGCGTAAGGGTCCCATGCCTTGGGGACGTTCCCATCGTTGCGATGAGACAATCGATGCTTGTGTGTGCAGTTGGGCAATAATACTTCCACACCTAGTGCCTTAGACTCTTGTGCCCTACGCAAAGCCTTTTGCGCTCAACGTCCCACCACCAAACTCCCTTGTGTCGCATAGTATCCACAGGTGCATGTTTTGAATGATAACAGTTAGTTGATAGTTGGAGCTAAATATACTCCACAATATGTGGGGCAGACATAGTTTCTTGAATCTAAGGATGGAATTATTGACTCTAACCAGAATATTCTATTTCATCCTTTTTCCTTTCTATTTCTCTCACTTGGTTGTAACGTTATTATTCTGTTATTATTTTCAACTTAGTTTACCTTTATGGTTGTAACTCATAGGATTCGGGATCAGTGAAATAAATCATTTCCTTCTCTATTTAAAAGAAAAGGTACATGGTGTAGAAATAATCTAGAATTTAGAGAATAACATTGTAATATTTAAAGAGCGAGTTCAAAATAAAGTTTGTAAGAGACAGCAATTCCTTCAATGCTACAGTGGAATTAATAAGAATTGATTTGGTTTAAATTTTATGTCAAGAAAGGAGGGCAATCAAGCTCCAGTTTAACAAAGCCAAGGCTCACTCGCAAGGCTTTGATGATATGATTCCCCATCTGCTAATTCATTATTGTTGTGTGTGTATTTCAATACCATTTCATTATTGTAAGTGTATGTAATTTTCAATTCTATTTGTGTATTTTAATTCCATTGTATGGGAAGTTTCCAAATCTAGATTAGCATTTCAATTCAAACATTTTGTTTTCTATACTTTCCTTTCCTACAAGTGTGCTATTTTAATTTGGAAGAGTGTGAATTTCTATTTCAGCATGTGTTTTTCCCTATACGTAACTCTTAGTATCTTGGCCCTCAAAAGTGACTAGTGTTGCACATACAATGTTGACTCCTTACTAAATACATGTCTTTGGGTTGATAATTAGTAAAGAATCATTATCAATAAGTCAAAAAACTGCCCCTTAATTTGTTTGTTGGATTGTAGGCAAGCACTTACTCCCTCAGTTGAAATTGATGGTTTGATTTTGCTCATCAATCTTCTTGACGAGAATTATTAGATATTTGTTGAGCAAAATGATTGTCTTTCTATCGAAGAGGTTGGTATTCAACACATGATCTTTGAGAATTTTGTGTATTGGGGGAAATGCATATTGGATTTGTTCCCTTGTTGATTTAGTAGGGCAGTTGTGGTACACAATTGTGCACTTGAGTTGTAAATTGAAAACCAAAAAAACTGGCTTAATGAAGACTTGTGATGAAACCTGTAAGGGTCTTATTGAGTTGTGCATATGTATATACAAGTACCAGGTATTTTGTGTTGATGATTCAAAGTAGCACTTCTTCAATCTCATTTGACCAAGGAGGAATATGAAGAGTCAAATTTTGACTTTTATAGATTTCGCACTTTGTTGATTTGAGGACACATATTTCAGATTTCAAGTTTCAGCTTGTTGATTGTTGAGTGCTTTGATGTTGTGGATCTTGAGTTTATTGATGCTCCACAAATTTGTGGATTGTGAATGAAAACCTAAATTGATGGATGAGTTATGTATAGTTGGTGCTACTTGATTGAGATTGTTAAGTACTTTAATTCATGATTTGATGAGCGAGTGTTTGAAGATGTTGGAGACTGGAGTTAATTTCTCCACTCCTCATGCATGCAGCAGTTAACTATCAGTTAGTTAACAAACAGTTAGTTCAACTGTTAGAGAAACAGTTAACATTCAGTCAGACAAACAGTTAGTTTGCATGTAAAGACTAAAAATAGTCTTCAGTTTGATTTTCTAATTATTGTTTGCTTTCAAATCTATTTAATAGACTCATGGGTGCAGTATTGTAATTGAGCAAGATAAGCAAGATCAAGAAGATCTGCAAGATTCAAGAAGATTGAGAAAAATCTTGTTCCATGATTGTTGTAGCAATCTGTGTTCTATTTTCTATTTTTTATATGTTTTTATTTTCTAACAAATGGTATTAGAGCCTTGGAGAGAAGATCCAAGGAGAAGAAAGGAATAGCAGAGGTCTTGTGCCAAGGAAGATCTAGCAAGGCGAAACGTTGTTGCAGCAGCAGAATCCTCAGGTGAACAACAGGGCCAGCTGGACAAGAGCAGTTGGCAGAAGAGATCCAACGCAAGCTTCATACAGCAGAGAGCGTCAAGGAGAGGCGCCCAACAAGGTGGTGTATTCCACATATAAGGTGATGTATTTTGCAAGGAGGCGATGTATTTCGCAAGGTGGTGTATTCCACATATAAGGCGATGTATTTCGCAAGGCGGTGTATTCCATCAATGGCAGCTACTAACAACGTAGCTGTGGCAAAAATGGTAAATCATTTAGGCATTCTAAATGTTGAAGTAGTTAGTGGTGGAAATTAAGGGGGAGTGTTGGAGACTGGAGTTAATTTCTCCACTCCTCATGCATGCAGCAATTAACTATCAGTTAGTTAACAAACAGTTAAACTGTTAGAGAAGTAGTTAACATTCAGTCAGTTAGACAAACAGTTAGTTTGCATGCAAAGACTAAAATTAGTCTTCAGCTTGCTTTTCTAATTATTGTTTGCTTTAAAATCTATTTAATAGACTCATGGGTGCAGTATTGTAATTGAGCAAGATAAGTAAGATCAAGAAGATCTACAAGATTCAAGAAGATTGAGATAAATCTTGTTGCATGATTGTTGTAGCAATTTGTGTGTTCTATTTTCTGTTTTTTATATGTTTTTTATTTTCTAACAGAAGATTTCATTCACTATTGTTGATACTCAGTTAAGTCAACATGTTGATCTTTCTACTTGTGCACCTAATGGAGACTTTTGGAGGTGACTTGCAGTTGTCGGAGTACTTGTTCGATGAGGATTAGAGAAATGGTTTGTGTATCTTGTTGCTAAAAAAAATTGTTATCAAAATGACTAGAAGTTTATTAATTGCATACTTGTGATCATCGTGCATCTCAACTTTTGTTTGGAGATTTTTTACACTATTTGCAGACATTTATGGATGTATCTAAAAGGTTCATTTTGTACGAGTTATAGATATTTCAGATGATGTATCTAGGTGTATTTTGGAATATTGAGTTCGAGTAATTATAGTTTTACGAGGAGTTCGCTTAGATGCTTTTAACTGGAGACTATTCATATTGGCATGAGGATTGGACTATGCAACTTATTGCGGATTGTAACATATTGGACAATGTTTGGTCCTGATTTTTGCATCCTACTGTAACTTTAGATAGTGTTTGGTCTTTATTTTTGCAGCTTATTATAGCTTTGGATAGTGTTTGGTCTTAATTTTTCCATCATTGAGAATAGTACATATAACAAGTCCTAATATTTTTGATATCAAATTTTTTGATTGATTGATGTTGATGTAAGAGCCTTTGGGTTACTAAGCAATCTTGCGTCACCTAGAACTATTATCAGTGCTTGTGCATTTTCGGGCTCAATTGGGAGCATGAAGAAACCCTCATGGATCATTAGCACTTTAGCAGACTCCTCGAAGTGCAAAAAAAAAAAAATCAGCTAAGTGGGTGCTTGTTAACGTAGGCCTGCATTAACTAGCATTTATGAAACCACCACTTTGCATTAAGCTAATGATAGTTGCATAATCCCAATAACAACCTAGAATTGTTCGGAGGCCCATTTTGAGTGTTTTCAAGATCAATGGAGATTCAAAGAGTCACTCCACAGGGCACAAAAGCGAAGGTGTTGGCAATTTGAGTATCATGGTGTATAAGGAGATTCTCTATAAGATTGTCATTGATGTCAAATAGGCAAACATTAATGACAAAGGCACAGTGACTCGGGTTTGTCAAGTCCATGTGCTTCATTCGCTTTTACGTATAAAGTTTCATAAGTAAAGCTATGTCGAAAACCCAACTAGGTCAAGAGACTGTTGATCGGGTTTGTGTACTTCAATTGCTTTGACTCATAAAGTTTCATAAGCTAAGTAGTCTCAAAAACCCGAATGGGTCAAAGAAGAGTTAATCGAGGTTATAGAAAAACTTTACTTCAATCAACTTTATAAGTTGAGCAATGTTGAGAACCCGAATTGGTCTAGTGGAGTTGATAGGATTTATCAAATGACTTTACTTCTTTCAATATAATGAGCAAAGCATTGAGAAGAATCTGAAGGGCAAGTGGACCAAAAAAAGTTTCTAAAAGGACACTTTGAGAATTTTCAAAGGGTACTTTGCAAGAATTTCGAAGGGCAAGTGGACCAAACAAAGTTTTTGAAAGGACACTGTGAGAGATTCCAAAGGGATCTTTTCAAAAAGTTTGAAGGGCAAGTGGAACGTCGTAGAAAGTCCGAAGGGATCTTTTCAAAAAGTTTGAAGGGCAAGTGGACCATTAAAAGAGTTCCGAAGGAAAAGTGGACCATTGCAGAAAGTCTGAAGGGATCTTTTCAAAAAGTCCGAAGGGTATGTGGGCCATTGTATAAAAGCCGAAGGGTAGTTTTTGAAAAAGTCGAAGAATATGTGGACCCTTAAAGAAATCCGAAGGGCACTTAGACATTCCTTTGAGAAAATTGTCCGCAACAATTCCGTTAGGGAAATTGTCTGCAACAATTCCTTCGAGGAAATTATCTGGGGAAATTATCTCGAAATGAACTTGACAAAAAGCCCGCAAAAAATTGTTCGAAGAGAAAGGTCACTTGCAACTTTGTCGAAGATAAAGTGTAGAAGTCTTATAGGGTATTCTCAAAGCGGCAAGGCGTGTTAAAGATTGAGCAAGTCTACAAGGATCAACGGTGCAAAAGCATTCCAAGAGCGCCGAACAAAATGAGATCACGTCAACATGTCGGAGTTTAACGATACAATAGAAAGGGTAAAGGTCAAGCATATCGAATATAATCGAAAGGAGCTAAAGCAAACCAATCATGTTGAAGATATCAAGATGCAAGAAAGAGCTCAATAGTTAATACAAGAGAGATCGACAATTCTGTTGAAATAGGGAATAAATATCTGACGGTTCAAGATAGATAAATAATCTTCGCCAAAGACAAGATGAATAATCTTCGTTTAAAGACATGACCAGATAAACGGTGAGCTCAAAAAATCTACACAGAGCCTAAGATTGATCGATCCAATTGATCAATCATCGATTAAGGAGGTTGTGCATTTATGAAATAAATCCAACAATTGCCAAACATAGTAAAGAGACCAAAACATTACGGCGTGATGCATGAACTAAGACACAAAAAGGGTATATGTCAAATTCACATTGAATACAGAACCAAAAAAGGGGAGTTGAAGTGCGAAAAGGAAACGACGCAGTTATTACCAGAATCCAACAGTTGTCAAATATAGAAAAGAGATCTGAGCATTGAAGTGTGATGTATGAATCGAGACATAGGAATTTGCATATGTCAAAGTCACATTGAATTAGAACAGATAGTTGGAATCAGTTAAGAGGTGTTGAAGTGTGAACACATTGTATAGATGAAACCCCAAAACTCAATGTATATACACATCTTATTCATTGAGGTGTTGTTGTCGTTGCATTTGAGAGAGCGTTGTAGAACAACTCGAAGAGTGTCAATTTAAAATGTATGCAGACACAGAGCGAAAGACAGAGCAATAGAGAGTGAGGCAAAGAGGAAGAAAAAACACACAGAGAATGTGCAAAAATTGCACAGAAAGCGAGCAGTTACAGACTAGACTTGTAACAAAAAAATTGATCTGGATTCATTTGTGAATCCATCTTGTATTCTGAAGTTGTAGCTTCACAGTTTTGATTAGTTGGTGCCATCAGAAAACTGTGTTGGTGCTCAGTTAGAGAATTGGTGTCTCCTTAGGAAGCAGGTGCTTTCTTAGAGTGGGTGCTCTTGGATGTAACTAGTGAGGCTAGCCAATGAGGCATTTAACGGTGAGGTTGAATTAGAACAATAGATTTTAGCATTCATTTTCACCGTGGTTTTTCTCTTTGAATTTTTCACGTAAAAATCTTGAGTAATGTGTTTTTAGTGTGTATGTGTAATCTCTGCATTTGTTCTTTGACTTGCATATGAATCTGTATTTCCTCTAAAAGGTTTAAAAGAACTAGTTTTATCTGATCTATTGATTAATCCCCCTCTCAGTGGATAGTTGTTTTAACAAGGGAAGGATTTGGAGTAAGAACACTAGAATAGGAAGGTGGGTGTTTGGGGAAGAAGCCTAGAAGAACATAGAGTAGTGTTCAATCTAGAAGGGTATTGTGTGTGTCATTCTTCTCATGTTGTAGTCATGGGGAGAGGGAGTGAGTTTGGTGTGTGTAATATTTTTCTTTCCCAAAAAAAGTTTAATAAAAACTTATGCTTGGCTCTCTAGTCTCATATTTTGTGTGGGTATATGGTTGAAGGCTACAAATAAAGGTTATCATTTGTTGAAAGTAGCCAACCAAACTCTTATCTATTTGTTGCACACGTACAACATGTGTCCACACATGAGATGAAAGTTTGCCATACATTCAACATGCCTACAACAATGCTTTCGATAGTTTTATTAGGCATAGTTTAATTCAAACAAGTCAAGGGTTTTAGGCAGATGTGCCCCTTGACATCGCATATGTCGTACCCACGAGTTCTTAGTCATGCTCATAGATAAAACAATCCCATTAGTAAATATAACACATCCTAACTTGCCAACCACAAAAAATATAAAGACAAAAATGATGTGTATTAAGTGTCATCTACATTCAAAGTTGGAGATAAGGTTTGATTGCTCTCGCATAAAGGGCATTTCAAAGGTCCTCATTAGAAATGTAGTACAGTCCTTTGATCATATTGCTTGCAATTGGGGAGAATGCTTTCGTATACTTAGGCTTGCACCTAGTTTTCAATGTTGAGCTCCTCAAATCATATTACGTACCTTTGCTTGAGCCTACAAAAGTTCAATGTCCTTTACACTTGGATCTTGATTATCTACAACTAGTACTGGAAGATTTTGCACTTGGATATTAATTATCTGTAACTAGTACTGGAAGACCAGATCATTGAGACTACTACTACTATGCACACTTGTTGAGATGCACATTCAGTGTTCGAAGTTTCCAAGGTTGGATGGTATGTAGATTAGACTAAGTGTACCAACCTCCAACACATTCACACCATTTTCACAGCTTACTAAAGACATGATTGGGCTCATCAATTCTCAAGAAGGGGCGAATGATCAAAGCACAACTTGGGTGGTTTCTGTGTTACGTCTGTATTTGTGATGCATGTATTTGTTCTACAATGGTGCACTTGGACTCCCGTGATAGCACTAGTTGTTGAGAACACTATTGTGCCTTATTATAACTAAACTACATGGGAAACATTTGCCCTGGCTTATTGATTTGGCAAGGAAATTTTGGCCCATAATTGTACTCTTGAATTGAAAGTTGAAATAAGTGGCTTAATGGAGACGTGTGATAAAAACATTAAAGAGAAACATTGAGTTGTGCATCTGTATATACAAGCACTAGGTATTTTGTGTTGATGATTAAGAGCACTTCCCTTTCAGGTAGGGTTATATCCAATATTTCTCCAATCTTATTTGACTCGGAGGGATTATCAATAATCAAATTTCGCATTTTGTTGATTTGAGGATAAATATTTCAGATTTCAAGTTTCAATCTACTAATTGCTTATTGATTTCATGTTGTGGATCCTTTTATTGATACTCCACAAGTTTTGGATTGTGAATGAGAACCTGCATAGATAGATGAGTTACGAATAGTTGTTTCAAATTGATTGAGAATGTTGAGAGCTTGAATACTTGGTTTGATCGGCAAGTGTTTGGGGATTTGGTTCATTGTTGGTGATACTTGGTTAAGTCAATAGATGTCGATATATCTACATGTGTGCCGAATGGTATCTTTTGGAGGTGACTTGCGGTTGTCAAAGTGCCTGTCCAATAACAATTAGAAAAATTGGTTATGTATCTTGTTGCTAGAGATTTGATGTTGTCAATAGGACTAGATTTTTAGTGATTAGAAACTTGTGATCGACGTGTATGTTGACTTTTGTTAGAAGACTTTGCACACTATTGCAGGGATTTGTGGATGCACCTCAAAGTTTCATTATGTATGAGTTGTAGATATTTCAAATAATGTACCGAGATATATCTTGGCATATTGAGTTTGAATGATTGCAGTTTTGCAAAAAGTTGTCCTAGATGTCCCTGAAGACTATTCTTATGGAATGAGGACTGGTCTTTGCAACTTATTGTAGATCTCAGCAGATTGGTCAATGTTTGGTCCTAAATTTTCTTCCTATTACATCTTTGGACAGTGTTTGGTCTGGATTTTTGTAGTTTTGATTGAGTTGAATTATTGTAGTTTTACAAAGAGTTGTCCTAGATGTACCTAGAGATTACTCTTATTGGAATGAGGATTGGTCTTTGCAACTTATTGCAGATTGCAACATATTGGTCAGTGTTTGGTCCTAAATTTTCCAACCTATTATATCTTCGGTCAGTGTTTGGTCTTGATTTTTGCAGCTTTGATTGAGTTTGAATGATTGTAGTTTTGTAGAGTGTTGTACTAGATGTACCCGAAGACTATTCTTATTGAAATGAGGATTGATCTTTGCAAGTTATTGCAAATTGCAATAAATTGGTCAATGTGTGATCCTAAATTTTTCGGCCTATTATATCTTTAGACAGTGTAAGTATGTAGTCCTAGTACGGGTTGGTAGCAGTAGAATGATGTCAAAAGGGGAGAGGGATCCAACATCTCACTTGTGTTTAGCTAGCTTGTCGAGCATAGATAAATGATATTTCTTTACTATAAGGACATTTTTTTTGTGCCTAACAAGTTACTGTAATTCATAATTTACTCTTAACGAATTAAGTTTGGTATAACAAACTATATATATTGGAAAATGAAAGAAATTACTTTCATTATAATTGAAATTATTCTTATAAGATGGAACTTGTTTAATCCATTGTGCTTCTTAAGGTAACTACCAAGCTTAGTAAGCCTAAGAATAGTTGATCTACTTTACCAGCTAGAAATAGCTTAGATTATTAGTTCTTCATGAACTATAAGGGGAATGGCCTTCCCTAATTGGAGCAGTTACAAAGCTGCTTAAGGGCACACCTACTAGGGTTAGGTAAAGAGATGATATTTTGAATAAATTTTTGAAGGAATCCCATAATAATTTCTTGGGGTGTTGTAAAATCTAGCCTAGAAATGTAAAAAGAGGAGGGAAGTCCAACGCTCCAAAACATTGAAAGGTTTAATAAAATCTTGATTGAATATCATTCTGGGAAAATTAAAATATCTTATTCTGCCTTGAAAGAATCAATCAAGACATTGTTTAAATGAGTGGATTATTTCCTTGAATGACAAAATGGGTCTTAGCAGGAGGTGCACCAGTGGGGTGGGGGCGTGGGTGGACGCAGAGAAGCAGAGAAAGGGAGATGTAGTTCTCAATTAGCTCAGAGGCATGTTATTCCCTCTTTTTCTCTGATATACTTTCTTTGAGATTAATTTTAAAATTCCAATCTTAGAAATTTGAAAGCATTCTAGTAAAATTCTACACTTGCTTTCAAAATTGAATATTGCTCTGGTCGTTATTATTTTGGTGAAGAAAATGTCATGATAAATTATCTGATGGAATAGTCAGAAGATCAATTTGCAAATTGGTGGATTGGTTATAATATTCTTGTATGGTAAGTATTTCATAATTTTCTTTGCTTAGGTGTATCTTGTTATTGTGTTAATTCTGGAAAAATATGATTATTACATGCCTAAAGGAATTTCATCTTTGAGGACGTTTTAGAAAAGCTAAGAGCGTCCTTTCTACCAAACCATGATTTACTTGTTCTTGTTAATTTCTGCATTGTTCTAGACCTCTGAGTTATTTCCCTTCCTCCACAAATCCTTGCAATTAAATAATGCCTGCACAATACTGAGATAGGCACATAAAACAACACCACTTATATAGATTACCTGAGATTCATTATCTGAATTTGTAAATATTCTGATTTTATTCAGTTATTAAATTGCGATGATGAGAAATGGTTTGACTCATGGGCCCTGACAAAATGGGCTCACCATCAAACTACTTGGAGCTACATCTATCTTGTTCTACATCAATTCTATTGAGAATGCATTTCCCATTAAATGTCTTTTAGCTCGGTATTTATTTTGTAGTAACGTACTAGCAATTTAATTGATTTATGCTTTTGGCTTTAAAGCTTGTCTATTGTGGCCCTTCCTTGTATTCTGCTTTTGGCTTAAATTTTAGCTTATCAATCTTCTCGAATGAAGCATTTTATAAGCTTTAATTTATTTGGAATTCATCTGGTTGAGTTCCTGGTTACTAAAATCAATTAACAGATATACTCAAATAATGTAGGTATGTATGGCTTAAGCCCACTAGCAGCGTATGTAAGGTAATTTTTGCAATTCTATGAAAGTCAAAAGTAGTAATAAATGTTAAAGTGATAAACGTGATTACGAGACAAACATAAAAAAGGGGGGGAATTGGTTGTGAAAAAAAACTATATAATGATGTATTACACTGTGAGCCATCGAAAGAGGGGTTGGGAAATGATCATCTAATTATGTCCATTGCCCAAGAAAAATGTCATAACTAAGGTCTTTCCTTTTTAAGACAAGATGGCAGGTGAAGCGGTGTGTTAACCTCCACCAGCATACACCTAACAATAATGTTGGAGATATCTCTTTTTATTAGGGGGAGGTTTAATGTTTTGAGGAATGCCAGGAGTATGTAGACAAAAATGACAAAACGATATGGGGCATTGTCAACTCTTGCTATCTGGTCAAACAAAGGCAAAAGGTGTCAAGAATGACTGAGAATCTGAAACTGGAGGAATTCAAGGAATTGCCCCAGTACATGATTGCCATGGCAACCAGAATTTATGGGGTGCCCACCGTAAAGAAGTTTGAGCCTTGGATGTTCATAATTTTCATCTGTGTTGGAGTAAGAAAAGAAGTTGGATTGGGCCACCATCTTAAGTGACAACCTACACTAGAAAATGATGCAGCTTTAGGATGTTATCCACTCACAAGAGTTCACAGGTACATTCTATATGTCCTCATACCTAATGTATAGCCTAGTGCATAATAGGACGTTCCATAAGCTCACAAAGAATCCCAGTGGAATGAGGATATATGAGACTTATCTAGAAATAACTCTAGATGGCTTTAGAAAAACTTCTGCAAAGTTTATAATTGTTTCTTCAATATTATGATGAGTGTCTTCTATCCTCTAAGAAGCCTCAATAGGATGTCTAAGGCAGCCAGAGAAAACAATTGATAAGTATGGTGCCTCATATATCCAATTTAGAATGTTCACTTATATTAGAGCAAGTGGCTTCTCGGGGTCTCCATATAAGCTGTCGAGATACCTAGATGATCGACTAACAGTGATGGAATTGAGCCAACAAATGGTGCCCTTGCATGAAACGATAGCGGCAAAGAAGGTGAACAATCCCTTCAAATTTCCGGTTGAAATTGGACATTATACATGTCCTTCTGTTACCAAGGCCAAGGGATTGTAGCAAGAGATGGGCCAATATGTGATTGACAAAATGCCACCCAAGCCAAACTACGATATCAGATGGTGGGTGAACACAACCGGTGTGAATCTGCATCAATCACATTAGTCCGATTGCACTACCAAGGAAGACGTCAGAAAGCTAGACATTATAAGGCTAACAATGAAAGAAGTCATCGTCTATAATATTGCTCCCATCCCAAAGGACATGGATGATAATAAGAAGACACTATCTACAGTTTACAATAAGTCTAATATTGAAACCCAGGCCATCTCACAAGTGGACTTCACTATTGGGGAAAATGATTCAATACCATGGAGGGCCGTAGCGATCATGAGAAGAACCTTCAAATGGTTGAAGGAACATGGGGTTGATCTTAATGCTTATAACACCCATGCCCTCTGAGAACTCAGACAAGTTCGAGTGTTGAAGGGTTTCCTCCTAGTTTATAGTGGAGTTCCTTTGGCTCCACCACCGGTGGCGAAGGGTAAAGGAAAAAAGCAAGGTTGGTGATATTGACTTCACCAAATGAATTGATGTGGAGTCCATATCTGCATCACAATCCAATGAGGGGTTGTTTTTCTCGAAGTTAACAAGTTTGGCTGAGAATTGGGATAAGATTGTTACTAGGGAGGTTACATTGGCGAGTGCCACCCTAATATACATTGCATCAGAGGGGGCCCCAACGGTACCAGCAATCTCGATAGCTATTTCAGTAGTCAGTTTAGCAGTTGTTCCACTTGCTTCACCCATGGCTCCACCAGCACAACAACTAATAATTGTCCTTCCTTCAAGGACTTACTCAAGGAAAAGAAGAGGTCAAGAAGAAGCAGAGCAACCCAAGCAAAAAAGAGTCAAGAGGGCCCTGCAGCCTTCAGTTGGCAGTCTTAAGAAAAGAAAGGAGGTTGTATTCAAGGCCCTGCCTTCTAAGAAAATTCCCTTGAAAAGAAAACAGGATCAATCCTCATATGCTCAAAGGTTAAGAGATATGAGTGAAGAAGAAGAAGACTCAGATGAAAATAGGCCCATTGCTAAGGTTATGAAGAAACAATGAGCATTCACTCCTCCACAAGTCAAAACTGGGCAGAGAACTCTGAGGGAAAGATTCCAGACCCCAGTAAAGGTCCCAATGGCTAGTTTGTTTGCAGAAGAGAGTCCTTTAAGAGTGAAAGGTAAGGATAATGAGGAAGAAATTTTGGTCTCAAGTGATCCTCTTTCTTTTGAAGATGTGTGAATTGGGGTTGAGGCAGACACTAAAGTTCATGGCCCTCAGGAAAAAGAAACAAACTCATCAGACACAGAAACATTTGTTGAAAATGTCATTACCCAACCACTAGGCCAGGGTAATCAAAGTGAAGTTCAAAGACAAGATAAAGTTGACAAAGTTGAAGAAATGAATAAATCTGATGAGAAAGCTGAGGTGGAGCCAAGGCAGAACATTCAAGTCACAGATCCCTGAAGTGGTGATTGAACAAGATGGTCAACAAGAAACTCCAGAAGTATCACTAGTTGTCCCTTCCCCTTCGAAGGTGTCAAGTTTAGCACCAGAGGTGAAGGCAAGTACAGAAGAAGTTAGGGGAGCAAACCTGCAAATGGATTACCCCACCCATAAAGAGATAAAGAGGGAATTGGACCAATCCAATAAAGGCGTTGAGGAGGGTACTTCAGGTAGTGTTGCCTCAATTGAAGTACCTCGAAGTCTCCTTCCTCGCATCAAAGTTTATGATCCAATCCAGAATAAAGGTCCAGAGGCCATGATTGGTAGAGAGTTGCTTGAAGGCAACAAGGAAGCCATTGTAGCCTCATCTCTACCTGAAGCTCAGGTGAATAAAGAAGGTGAGGTGGTTGTAAAACCTTCCAATCAGTCTGTATCACAAGAGAGCTCCATTGAGAAATTGCTTAAGGAGTCTCACCAAATCGGGACGGATTTTGAAGTATTGGAGCAAGTAGAGCCAAACATTGAAGGACGACCCGAGGCAAACAAAGGTGCCAATGAGTTGGAAAGTGACAAAAAATTTGAATAGTTTGTGTTGAGTCCACAGTGCCTTCCTATGGCACTTCCTACACCAGGTACTTCAATGACATCACCTTTCGCTATCTCAAGCCCTGTATCAATGCCTACTATATCAATGGGATTTCAGACCAGACCCCTTCTCTGGGTCGAGAAACAGGCCAAACAAAAGGACATCATGAGCAAAATTGGGGAAATTATAGTAAATATCACTCAAGCATAGAAGGCCAAACCCCCCAAGAAGGCCATGACACACTACAGACCCACATTCACTGGTATAGGAGAAAGAAGTGCGGAGATAGCCATCCCCCCACAAGGAGTTTTAAAGAAAGATGCTCCCCTTGAGAGTTACACTATTTACAGCTACAAACGAGGGGAACCATCAAGTAATGAGCTAAAGCACAGCTCACACGTTTTGACAAACATGGTGGCTTCTCAAATGGATAATAAGAGGGATTACGATGCCCAAATCTTTATTTATGAGGTAGACATTAAGAATTAGGAAGAAGTCCAGCAAAAATGGATGAGATTTGCAAAATGGGCACAGATACTTTGATAGCAGAAAGGATCATTACTCCCAATGATCACAAGAAGCCCAGAGAATATCAACTGGCCATCAAGAATCAATTGGCGATGCTCAAAGATGGCATCTTCGACTTGAAAGGAGAAGAGCAGTCCCTCAAGACTGCAACAAGAGAGATAGATGTTGCACTTAGGAAGATGGTAAGCCTTGATGGTGCAAGTGATTTGAAAGAAGAGACAATGCACATTGCTCTAAAAAGCCTCATTGATGCACCACAAGAGTCCTTTGATGCTGACAAAATAAATCAATTGGTGTCTCTTGAAAAGACTTGTGACCAACTTAAGGAACTCATCGGACGAAAGCAAACCATGCTTCAAAATATTGTCATCTGGGTTGAAGAGTATCGAGTAAAATTCAAATATCAAGCAGGCCCAAAACAAGGGAGTCTCGACCCTATGCTTAAGGAATATAAAAATTATAGGAACAAGTTGGTAAAAGATTTTGTCATCCAGATCAACTCCGGAGTATAACTGGATATTTTGGCTTTTCTGAGCTGACACCATTTCTTTCTTCTCTTCCCTCCCTCCCATCTTCTCGTTTCCCGTCAAGAAACCATTGTACTTGCCCTATTAGTGGCACGCCCCTTTCAATTAGTTTTTGCATATTCATGTGGATAAAAAAGAGACGTTTTTATCTATTGTGCAAGTGGACAAAGGTTTTGTTTTGTCCCTTGCAAGATCCTCTACATAGATAACTAAAAATATTCTGTTGAGATGGAGAATCAATCTTGCTATCATCATAGGGGCACGAGCATATACAAAGAATCATGTTACGAAGTTTAACAAACTCCGGACCTATGAAAGAATTTTCTAGCTGGAGCATGTTTAGGAATATGCTAGGCTTAGCTTAATTGTATAAGTAAAGGGAGTCTGTCCTTTTACAAGGGTCAGTTAAATTTTGAGTCAAGATCTATAACCTCGAAGAGTTCTATCAATGTAATCTTTCTAGTGCCAGATTGATTTTTATTGTAAAACCATTGGCAAGCTTTGAGAGCATTAGATATGTCTCCTTTGTTACAGAATTTACATAGTGTTAGGCTATATGTCATTCAAAACACATTGCATTCAATTTCCATTCAGTTGATTAATGAAATCTGTCTGTGGATTTCAATCTTTTCCTATTGTTGAAGTGCATAGCTCTAGTTTACATGCTTAGTAGATTAGTTATCTGGTGTATTCATCTTTATGGTAGTCATTTAGAGTTTATATCGAGGTTGTAAAATCATTTTTGCTTTGAGATTTCAAAATAGGGTGTTTATAGCCTTTTTAAGGGTAGTTATGGGCTCAGAGATTCAGTTGGAAGGAATTCTTGAAGGATTAAATTTTGACTCAAGATCTATAGCCTCGAAGAGTTCTCTCTATGTAATCTTTCTAGTGCCAAATTGATTTCTGTTGTAAAATCATTGGCAAGCTTTGAGAGCATTAGATATGTCTCCTTTGTTATAGAATTGTCTTACATAGTGTTAGGCTATATGTTATTCAGAACACATTGCATTCAGTTTCCATTCAGTTGATTAATGAAATCTATTTGTGGATTTCATTCTTTTCCTATTGTTGAAGTGCATAGCTCTATTTTACATGCTTAGTAGATTAGTTATTTGGTGTATTCATCTTTATGGTAGTCATTTAGAGTTTATATCGACGCTGTAAAATCCTTTTTGCTCTAAGATTTGGGAATAGGGTGTTGATAGCCTTTTTAAGGGTATTTATGGGCTCAGAGATTCAGTTGGAAGGAATTATTGAAGGATTATTCGCAGTATTGCTTTTTAGACTTCGAGAATCATTTGTGCATGATTTCATTTCATTTGTTTCTGATCTACAATGTATTTGCTGGTGAGGATGATATAGCAGTTCACTGCATTTCTTTATGCTCATTCGTTAACCCTCCACATTCTTTTTTATTAATTAAAAATATCTTATCCTACCCTATCCTACCCCATAGATTCACCTTCATTTGATTATTCTGAGGTGGGTCTACATTCAAGTGATGTTATCTCGTTGCATATTTTACATGTCGCTTGCACTCATATGCACCTTGCCTTTGCATATCTATAGTGTGTTTGAGTCTGTTATTCCAAATAATTAGCGTTGCCTTTTCCATCTGCCTGCATCCACTTTGATCATTCTTTGAAAGCATGGTAGTTGCAATCACCTTCCACCATCTGCCTTTACTTCTAGTAGCTTGTGTCTGCTTCATGACATTTGTTTAGCTTGTGTGACAACCTCTCCAGGGGGGCTAAGCAAGGATGGTTATGTCTTGTTCAGAGTTTCACATGTTCCCCTGGTATTGAGAGAAACCCTTCATTGAAAACCCTTTCCCCCTTTCCAAGCTACGCCCCAGGTACTCTCACCTTGGCCCAGGGAGAGCCAAAACATGCAAGAGGCCAACCACATCTACAGTAAGCTGCCTTCCAATCGTCTTCCAATCCTAGTGAGTTAATGATAACACTCCCTTCCCCATCTACAATAACACTCCTTTGGGGTATTCTCTTCCTCTGCTTGCCACTCCAAAAAAGACGCAGAGCTAGGACCAGTGAGTTGTAAAGTTGGAAACCAATAGCTTTTTTGGTGCCAGTGCCAAGGATAATCCTTGTCACCCATGTTGTCGGTGACAATCCTTGTCGTCCGTGTTGCCGTGGACTCTCGCAGAGCGCTATTGTAAATTAAAGGTTCTCTGCCTATTTGTGATATTTTGATTATCTTCCGTTTCTCAACGTCACAACAGCCCTTTTGGCACCATTGTCGAGGACTAAGGCCCTATGTTGTTAACTGCAGATTGGCACCGTAACTCCTCTGCAGATGTTCACCCCTGTGCTATAAGAAGTTTTAAAATGTTCTTGGAGTTATCTTCAATATTTGAAGGTTTTCTTTCTATCAGTTGCTATTAGTGGTTTTGTTTGTTCTAATCTAGAAGATCTTGCTTCTAGTGCCGACTTTTTACATTAAAAGTTTAAAGATCAATGCATATCATATGTACTCTTCTCTGTCTTGAAGAGTTTTATTTAGATATGTAAATCTGGTGGGTACTAGGTCTTCCTTTCAAAAAGATCCATCTAAAAAGCTTGTCCCTGAATTAAAAGATCCATCCTGGAGACAAGTGTGGAAGCCTATTATAGGTCAAAACTCAGGCAATCAAATAAGCCCTGAACAGTTTGTCCCCCATTTTATTTACCCCAGTATTCTCAAATATACCTCTAGTTGAAGGATATCAAAGCACTTCAGAGAAATCTGAGCCCCCTGAATGTCAAGCTCCTTCTCCACGAAGAAGTCTTTCTCCTCCGGCAAGGCCATCAAGGCATTATTCTATTTCTCCTCTTTCAAGTCCTCATAGTATTCATTCACAACTATCCCTAGTTCATATTCATCTTCAAATTCAGAGATGGGAGACTGTGATCAGAGAAGGAATTTAATACAGGTAATGATAATAGTGGAGAAGAAGATCAAGGTCTGGGTAATAGACGCAGACCATTTGTGATCCCAAAATTTAGTCCTATCAACTTTGTTGGTATGTCTGGTTTCCCTAATGAAGTTCCCATTAAAGTTAGAAATATATTGCCTAAATTTCAAGGGAACAATGTCGTGTCTGGTGAACAACATTTAAAAGCTTTCTTAAATGTTATTGAAGACTATGAAATTGATCTACAAGATGTGTGCATAAATCTCTTTGTGAACATGCTAGAAGAGGCCCGCGAGGGGATTAAAGCCCTCCTTGATGGATCCATAGACACATGGCAAGCCATGATTGATGCATTTAAGATGCAATTTGGTGATAGCATTGATCCCAAATTCTTGCTTGCCAAATTTGAAAACCTCAAGAAAAATCCTAATGAGTGTATTAAGTATTTTAATTCTAGATTCGGTAAGGTATTGAGAACGCTGCCAGAGGATATTAGACCTAGTGTTGTTGCTTCTTTGATCAAATATTGTGATGCATTTGACAAGAAGGCAGTCTATTATCTCAAAGACAAAGCACCCACAAATCTGAGGATGGCATTAATTTGGCTATCCAAATAGAGAATAATATAAAAGTTGTGGGTAAGCCTTTAAACAAGAGCGCTGATGTCAAACTAGTAAATCCAGAAATGCCTCAAACCTCTCATAAGAATGTAGATCTAAAGGAAACTGTGAAAACTCTAGCTACTGATGTGAAAGAAATTCATTACAAGTTCGCCAATGCAGAAAAGGGGTTGTCTCAGGGTCCTAACCGTGATGATAGGAGGGATCACAAGAGAAAGGAAAGAAATCAATCCCAAGGCCCAGGGTCAAGGTTGGTCAGCTTTCCAATGTAGGAATAATGACAAAGGAAAGGGGCTTGCAAGGGATGACAAGCATGAGAGAAACCAAAACCAGAAAAGTGAAAAAGAAGTACCAAATCCTTTAGCTGCAAAGGTTAATACAGTCGACTTTGATATCGACTGGTGTGACAAGTGCTTCCTTCTTCATCCTCCATGTAATACAACAGATAGTGATGGTCAAGGTGCAGAGGGATTTGAACCTACATCTGATGAAGATGACATTTATATTGTTGAGTTTCAAGAGATGGAAAGTTGCACCTTTCAAGAAAAAGTTGAGTGCTTCAACTGTCCCTGAACGTGAAGACACTCTAGCCTATGAATGTTTTACTTCCAAATTAATGAACCAGATGTGATGGTTGCCTCTCCATCTACAGAGGTGATGAGCACTACAACTGCTCAAGCCTTCTGGAGAGCATTTGAAAAGGTAAGTGTCCCAACCCCAGACTTCATCTATGAGATAAATATGATGCATGAATATGAATTCCCTGTTCATGATTTTGAGTTTCTGAGATCAATGATGAAAGAGAAATATGGAGATTTACCTCCATCGATTGAGGATCGACAATTGATGATCAACGCAACAATTGCACAAGAGGAGTGCAATTTGAGAAGTAAAGATCAAAATGATCCTTTGAAGGATAAAGACTATGTTGACCATAAAACAGAGACAAAAGAGAAAGAGACCAAAAGGGGTAAAGAGGATCTGAATTCCACCAAGCTTTATTCTGCACCTTATAATGCAAAGCCAAAAGGTACGATATGGCCCATGTATTAAGTCAACTGAAGGTCATAGTACCCTTTGTGGAATTGCTCAAAATTATAGAGCATAGGAGAAAAGCCTTTGAATATTTGGGATTCATTGAAAAAATTATTGCCAATGAGATTGTTGACGCTGAGCCTTCTCCCACTTCCCATATGGAAAGTGAGAACACATCAAAATCCCCTAAACATCACTTGGAGGTGTATTTAGGAACAACATTGGTAGAGAGTTAGATGGATGTCGACCCATTCTATACCACCCTGCTCATTAATGGCTTAATTGTCCATAACTGCATGTTTGACTCTAGTGCGCCTTGTAACATTATGCCACTGGCTATTCTGAATAAACTCTGTATAAGAATAACTGTCGCATATGGACGATGCCTCACCATGGATTCCATAGAAGTCCCTGTTGTTGGCGTGGTTAAAATACTGGTGGTGCAGCTCGCACAATACACCGATAAATTCCTAAGTATGGCCGTTGTTGTACATTGTCCGTCAAATTGGGGTATGTTGCTGTCTAGAAAATAGGCTACTAGTATTGGTGGTAGTGTTCAGATGGATCTATCCTATGCCATTATACCTCTGGATGGGAAGATGGTTCCCCTGAATCGAGAGCCATAAATGTTTCATGCCCTGAAAGATCCTAAATATTAGTTGGATGAAGTGTTATATGTGGATACGGACATAAGGAATTTTGTGGGGAGTGTTGAGTACAAGGAATTACCTCCTGAATTTGGTATTATGGATGAAGACTTCATCTGGACTATGCATTTTGATTGAGCATGTTCAAACATTGGAAATGGAGTGGGGTTGTCTTTTATGCCCCTAATGGCCAAGCTTATATATACTCCTTCCAATTGTCCTTCAAGTGCACAAATAATATTACAGAGTATGAAGCACTCCTGATTAGCCTCCGGATCACCCACGAATATGGACTCAAAAAGTTACTGGTCAAAGACGATTCAGAATTAGTGGTAAAGCATGTTCGAGCTATTTACACCACGAAGTAGAAGAGACTAAAGCAGTACCGAAACACTGTATGGGACTACTTGGAATGGTTCGACGCTTTCAACATCGAATATCATGCCCGAGATTTTAATCAGGTGGCATATATACTTGCAAAAATGGCTACAGAGTTTAAAGTTGAAAATAGAAATCCCTCTTGTGAGTATGAGGCAGAGGTGTTGATAAGGCCTTCTATCCCAGACAACATTGATCATTGGAAAGTCTTTGACGATGATGATCAAATAAAAAAGTTTTCGTGTTGTACAGATGAGTTTGAAAGAACCATTATAGATCTAAACTCCATGATAGAGGGATGTAATGGAAAATAAACCTTCTATGAAAAAGAAGTTATCCAGTTGAAGACTAATACTATCCCTAGAGAATTGGTTAGTCTTGAAGCATCTTTTGACGAAGCTAACAAAATTAAATCTAGAGATATTTTTATATCAAAAGATGTAACTGAAATGAACATCGGGACTAAGGAAAATCCCACAAAAATCTGGCTCAGCACTCACATGAACAAGAAACAAAAGGAAGCGTTTATCAAGATCTTAATTAAGTACCAAGACTGTTTAGCATAGTCATATTCAGAGCTGAAGGCCTATAGGGCGGACTTGTTCCAACATGTTATCCCCCTTAAGCATGGTACGAAACCATTCCGCCAAAAACATTGGCCCATTAATCCCATCTTGGCCACCAAAATGCAAGAGGAACTGAATAAATTAAGGAAAGGTGGGATCATTCAAACCATCAGGTATTTTCATCGTAGGTGGCTAATCTAGTCCCTATAAGAAATAAAAATGGACACATCCAGCTTTGTTGATTTTCAAAATTTAAACAACGCTTCACTGAAGGATAATTATCCATTGCCAAATATGGACATGTTTAAGATGTTACTGGTTTCGAGTTGTTGTCAACTGTTGTAGAGCCCACCACTCTGATATCAAAATGTAGAGACCACAAATCCTATCTTAAAACACAAAAAAAAAATTGTGTAATTAATGTTTGTCTGTGCATATAACTAGAGTATTCTTTATCCTATCAAATATCCTTTATCAAACGGACAAGCATCTAATCATACGGGTTAGGCTTTCTTTGCCAAACGGGCAAGCATCTAACCATACAGGGTAGGCATTCATTTGTCAAACAGGCAAGCGTCTAATCAAACGAGTTAGGCATATACATACGGGTAAGTTATGCTCTGGCCGAAGACTTGACTCATCAAAATCAATTGGATCCTAAGTCGCTCATTGTTCACCGTTCATCTCTATTAGATGGCATCGATGTCACCGTGACAGTTACATGTATAACAAAAAGTCGCATTTCGCCTCAAAATTTGGCTTAAAGCCTCAAGAACTACGACGATCCAATCGAGATCTTTCTGAATATATCACATATTTCTTATCTTTATTTTATTTATCTAAACTAGGGTCTTATTATAATGGTCTTGCTCTTTTAATTTAACTTTAATCTTATTTAGCGCACAACCCCAAAACCCCATCCTTTTCACCTGCGTACTGAAAATATTCTTCGCTTCCTAGACTGCCTACATACCTGCTTCCAAACTAGATCAAGGTTTAATATGCATATAGTTTTATTTTCTAATCTAAGTTTCATGTAAATTGTGAACTTGGATTTGCAGGCCTATCTAGGCCCAATTCCCCAAACAATTCCTCTGTGATTGCTACCCAACTAAGAATGTAAAAGTATCAGTTAAGATGACTGATACTTATTTAGCTAGATTAGCCCTAAATCCTATCAAGAAATAGAAATGAACATTGTAAGTTACATCCCCTTTCTACTTTTAATTTATATTAACAATGTTTTTTATCTGTGTTTTAAACAACCTAATCTGTACAATTGTTGTTGCCAAAGTTTCGTTATCTGAGAGCAATATGGTTGGTGATTTCTTGATAATAATCGGTTTAACATTCTCAATCTTTATTTTTCTTGCTCATGTTCGATGATACGGAGTTTTTAATAAGAAATGTACTTTCTCTATTTTGTTTCATAAGTTCACAAGTCAGAATCGTCTAAAATAATCGAAGTTGATTCCTTATTTTAATTAGTGTTGTTGACCAAGAGGGATTATCCCACCCCTTGATCTTAAAGACACGACATGATCCTTATTTCTCCCTGACGATTTATAAGAACGATGTCCAGACGTTGTTGCAGCTGTATTAGGCTATGGATGCAATAGCTCAAGTGCGACGGCATTATCCGTAAACGTGACCCAGAGGCACTGCTTGCACCGAACGCTGCGTAGTTTTGTTTAACCCTGAATTCTTAATCTAAATTTGAAATTTGAAAAGTAAATAATACTTGAAATAAATTAATGCATTAATATTTTAAAAGCAAAATTTTTAGTAGAAAAGTAGAAACAAAATCTCCTAGTCTAGTTATCATTGCAATTTTCAACCATGCTTATTCTGGGCAATTTCATCTTTAGTCTATTTAGGTAAACTTCTCTAAAAATAATAACTTATACATAAGGAGTTTATTGAACTTGAATTTAAATAAATCCTTTATACGTTTGAAAAGAGGATTCCTAAAATGAAAGATATTTATTTTCATACTAATCTTAATGATAATCAAACTCATCATCAAAGCTCAACAATAATCAAGATAAAGGTCCGCTCGAAATATCATTTATGACAATTAAGTTGCTTTATGAAAATTTCAAGTATCTAAATCGATATTCTCACAATCTAGGTTTACGCATGTAACTTTACAAACTAGATCTAATGTACTTCATAAATTTATAACTAAGTGTATAGAAAACAATACACATTTAATGTTATATTCTACTTTTTTCACCGAATCAGGGATAGAGATCATTTTAACGTTTGTAAATAGATGCATAATGTAAAAATCATTTTTATTTTAGTTTTATAAAAATAAATACATTATACTTTTCCTTAGCGATTTTAAATATGATAGAATATTTACATTCATCTTACAATTTAAATAAAATAAAACATTTCTCTTACAAACTAAGTAAAATAAATTATTTACCTTATAATTTAAATAAAATATTTTATTTTACAAATTTAAATAAAATAAAATATCTTCCTTCCGATTTAAATAATTCACATTATTTACTTATGTTTTCAATAAAATAAAATATTTATTTTACAATTTTAAATAAAATAATATATATCTATCTTACAATTTATTAAAATAAATTACTTACCTTCCAGATAAAACAAAATATTTATTTTACAATTTAAATAAAATAATATATATCTTATCATTTAAATAAAACAAATTATTTACTTCCGGTTTTAAATAAAATAAAATAATTATTTACCATTTAAATAAAACAAAACACTTATGCGTTGAAATCCTTGACTGAAATGGAATGTGGATCTGTTGGATTGAAAGCTGTTGTTTTTTTTTTTCTCCTTCACTTCTTTTGCTGCCTCTCTCTCCTTTCTGCTCTCCAACGTTTTTTCTCTCTCAAACGCTTTTTTCCTCCTTTTTTTCTCCCTTATGCAAAAATCTATTCTTTATAACTTTTTATTTTCATGCAAAAATCTTCCCTCTCCCACATGGCGTCGACCTCTCCATTTATAGCTTTTTAATGCAAAAATCTTTTAGTTACGGTTTTTAACTTTTACTTAATGTGGCAAGTCTATGTATGAGTTAAGGTGGGGCGGCGATGGCTGGAGTGGTTTACTCCAAACTGGGAGTATTAATTTCAAACTCCAAGAAAGCTTTTTTTTTTTAACTTGAGTTTATGATTGTTTCCTCCTTAATTTTGACATGCATGGTGGGTAGGCTTAGGATACATTAAAATAGTCTTATTTTAATATATATTTTTTAATATATTGTTTGGTTTAAATCAAATGTAATTAAATAAATAATTAAAAATATATATAATTAATTAATAATTTAAAAATTATTACGAAAATACAATTAATAAATAAGTTAAAAATTATATACGAAAGAATATGATTTATTTGTAAGTTTTAGAGTTCAAATATAAATGAAAGTTCCTTCTATTAAAATAAAATAGCTTTAATATATTTTAACGATTTAATTTTGTAACTCTTGGAATTTGAAAATGAAATTAAATTCATATCTTGTTTTTGCAATTTCCAATAGATGCCCTGATAGTCCTTTAAAAATCATAAAAATTAAGTTATCTTAAAAGAAGTCAATTGATTTCAAAAATATTAAAGGAGATCCAAATCAACTTAGAGTAAGAGCACGAGTCTAAAGTGCAAGGAGAGAGATTGTGACAACTCAGGGTGGCTTTTCTGACTACAACCAAGTAGTAGTGAAGAAGTCTGAAAGGTCTAAGACCACTTTCACTACCCCATGGGACACCTATGTGTATATCCGAATGTGTTTTGTCTTAATGAATGCAGGGGCCACCTTCCAAAGAGCAATGGGCGTAGCCTTCTCCAAGTTAATCAACCAGTGTATTGCAGTATATCAAGTTGACATTACATTATACTCCAAGAAGAAGGATGATCACTTAGGGCACTTGGAGCAAATGCTTATCAGATGTAGGGAGTTCGGAATCTTCCTCAATGCTAGGAAGTGCCACTTTGGAGTACAGAAGGCAAAACTACTTGGGCACGTTGTGTCTAAACAAGGTGTAATGATAGATCCAGAAAGGGTAGAGGCCATTGACAAGGTACCCATCCCACAGAGCAAAAAAGGTATTCAATCTTTCTTTGCCCAGATTAACTTTGTTAGAATGTTTGTTTCTAACTTTACAGAGATTACTCTGCCCATTACTTCAATGTTGAAAAAGGATCAAACTATAAGGTGGGAGGAAAAAACTACCAAATCATTCCAAGACATCAAGGCAGCGTCGAAAATTGCTGCAGTGCTTGCCAATCCTAACTATAAAAGATATTTCCAAATCTTTTCGTTTGCATCTGAATATACTATGTTTGCAATACTACTACAAAAGAATGACGAAGGTCATGAGAAACCAACTGTGTTTTTCAGCGAGGCATTTCAGGGATCTGAGCTCAACTATACCATAATGGAAAAACAAGCCTTTGCTCTCTTAAAGGCTATCAAAAAGTTCAAATCTTACATTTTGAATTCAAAGATCGTGGCCTATATTCCTCACATTATGGTGAAGGACATAATAACTCAGAATGAAACCAATAAAATATGTCGACATGTCAATAAACTTCAAGAATATGACCTGGAGATACAAACTACTAAGTTGGTCGGAGGCATGGGTTTCGACACGCTGATGATTGAAGTCAACTTACAGGCTATAGAGGAGAATAATATAGAAAGGGTTGTTGATAGCCTTGTATCCAAATACAACCAATCTCCATGGTACAAAGATATAGTATATTATTTGAAGACTATGAATTGTCCTCCCCACTTAGACAAAAATCAAAAGAGGACCTTGAAGTTAATATCCCAGAAGTATCCTCTATTACAGGATGATCCGGCTTGGAAGAACTCAGATGGTGTCCACTTGAGGTGCTTAGAGGAACATGAAATTTTCGAATTAGTTACAGAGTTCTATAGTGGTGTGTGTGGTGGTCACTTTGCTCTCAAAGTCACTGCACACAAGATTCTAAAGGTCGGTTATTGGTGGCCCACTCTATTCAAAGATGTTGCTACTATAGTAAGGAGATGTGATGAATGCAACTGATTCTATGGGAGAATGAACGCATTTGGATCACTTCCCCTGCACCCAGTTTCCATTGAGGGATCTTTCAAGCAGCAGTGAATGAACTCCATGGGTGAAATATCATATGCTTCAAGTGCTGGTCACAAGTGGATCTTAATGGCCACTAATTACTTCACAAAATGGATTGAAGCAATCCCTACCAAAAAATCAACCCACCAAGTAGGTCACTGATTTCCTTTTAAATAATGTGATTTGTCGGTTTGGAATGTCAGTGAAAATTATTTGTGACAATACCATGTACTTTAAAGCAAAACAATTAGTTGCATTGTGTAAAGATTATAGGATTGATCTAGCATATGCCTCCAATCACAATCCGCAAGGAAATGGGCAGGGCGACTTCAATAACAAAAAATTATTGAAGATTATTAGGACTCTGGATGCCAACAAAAGGAAATGGGGTGAGCAATTGAAGTTTGTTGTCTAGACTGACAGGATGACTCCTAAAAGGTCTACTAGAAGAAGCCCCTTTGAGCTTGTTTATGGATTTCAAGTTGTTTTACCTCTTAATCTACAATTACCGACTTACTATATTATGCAATAGATCACTGAGGATGGAGAAATAAACCAATATAAGGAAAAAATCAACTAGATTGTAGAGTTTGATGAATCTCGTAGACAAACTCATGAAAAGCACTTAAAGTTCAAGGAGAGGCTCAAAAAGATTTTTGATAAAAAGGTCACCCCGAGAGCTCTTCAAATTGGTAATCTGGTCCTACTCTGTGATAGCAGACGTGAAGATAAGCGAAAACATGGTAAATTTGATTCCCTATGGATGGGTCCCTACACTATTGACTATCAAATAGGAAACCATACATTTTTTCTCAGAGATCTTGATGAAGAAATCTTAAAAATGTCAATTAATCGCTGAACCTCAAGCACTTTTTGGACTAAGTCCATGCTAGCTTATGTAAATATGTACATGTTGTATAGTCCCTTTGTGTTTTGTTGCCCTATTTAGGGTTGTGTCTATACATCTTGTGTTTTTTCCTTTTCCTTCCTTGTTGTCTTCGGATGCCTTATTATAACTTTGTTCATCCATGGTGTGTTTTCTTTGCCTTTGTTGCAAACTCTGACTTCATGGCCTAATGGATAGGCGTCTAGTCTGGGGTTCTTGTGTAGCTGCTGGGGTAAATGTCCCCGAGAAAGCTAATGTTGGAGCCCAAATCTATACCAAATAATTTGTGCCCAGTTCCACGTCATCAGATTTGGGAGGTTGTAAATCTGTTGTGTTCCAACATCTTTGTTCGAGGTATTTTATTGATATGCCAAATCCTGTGAGAGACCTATGACCATGTGTTCTACTAATGCTTTAACGTTCATTCTATGAATAACAAGTTTCATGACAAGAAGATTCACTTTGCATACATTGAATTGTTGCCTTGTGCTCGAAAGAGAATTTTTGGAGCCCTGAATGAAATTGTCGTGTTGCATCTTCAATGTGGTTTGGTGACTAAGTTGAAGAATTGCCCAATGATCCAAATGAAAGACACGTGGTTATCTTGGGGAACTCCTAAAACTTTATCCCGTAAAAATGCCTAAGTCGAATTCATCAAATTTACAAGGTAATGACTTGTTCATTTCCTTTTACAAGCAATGAGTGCATTTTTGGGGGATCAGAAGGATCTTGCACCCTTCCCCGTATCAAGAAGCATGGTGAAAAGTAAAAAGTCGGTCGAGAGTCTAAGCTAGAATCTAAGTCAGACACATGTCAAGTCCTCGAGGTTTCAAAAGCCCCGAACCCATTTTTAAGATTTCCTCACTTACCTTTTGGTGGGCAAGGTTCAAAAAGTCTCCAGGACCCGAACGCCTGGATTTGTAAAGTAAAACAATGACACGTGACGTTCTCAATCCCATGGGTAGCTCGGAACATATTGCATTATTGTACCAAAGAAAATAACAAGTGAATAAGTGCAAAAGTCCTTGAAGGCCTGAAAAGCACCAGAATGAAAAGTTCGCTTATATAGATCCATGTGTTGCAAATAGGATTGTCCGGCATGAAGGAAACATTTGCACCTTCTCCTTCCTCTTTCGAAAGAAGCTCAAACGACTAAAGGGGGTAGTTGGTAAATAGCCGTTATGTTTCAAAGCATTAATGGCAACCCTAATTTGAAATGCAAAGGATTATAACTAAGGTATTTGCCTTCATTCCCATTTACCTTTTGTATTCAGATTTTCTATTTACGTCTTCGAGCTATTTGTGTGCCCTAGCTACGTGCAACATGGAAGTTCTTTGTCTAGCGAGTGATTACAACAAACTCTTCAAAGATTTTCAGCTTCAATTGCGTACAACCCTCCAGATTATCAATAAGTGTTCTTCTAGCTCTTTGTATTGTGTCCTTGGAGGGGGTTTGAAGGTATTTTGATGGTGATTATAGTGAGGAATTTGTTCAAGTTTAAAGTATTGCACTAGAAACCTAGAAAACAATGGCATTTTCTTTAACATCAGTGAAAAGCAACATCGTTTCTATTTTGGATGAAATCAAGGATACAGATGTTTAGGGGTTGAACTTTGCAGCTTTATTGAATGTCTTACAACAACCAAACCCTCCACCAATAATCTCAAATCTTGGCATGAGTTATACTGCCCCTACAACAACATTTCCCTTGGATGCCCCATATCTAGAACTAGTAATTGCATGTACTAGAATGTTTCAACCAAATACCAAGACTGTTGTCAGTGAAAGTCAATCGATTGTATGCTCTTTCACTCATTTGGCCCTCAGCACCATGCTTGGGATTCCTCCCCAACCTGAAAGTATCATGCTTTCCCTAGAGGAAGCCACGAGAATGCAGACAAGAACGACAAAACAATATGGGACATTGTCAACTCCTATTAGCTAGTCAAACAAAGACAAAAGATGTCAAGAATGACTAAGAATCTGAAATTCGCTGAATTCAAGGAATTGCCCCAGTACGTGATTACCATGGTAGCCAAAATTTATGGGGTGCCCACTGCAAAGAAGTTTGAGCTTTGGATGTTCATATTTTTAATCTGTGTGTTGGAGCAACAAAAGAAGTTGGATTGAGCCACCATTTTAAGTGAACATGTGCAAGTAGATGATGCAACTTCAAGGTGATATCTACTGACAGGAGTTCACAGGTACATTTTATATGTCTTGCCTAATGTACAGCTTGGTGCATAATAGGACATTCCATGGGCTCACAAGGAATCCCAGTGGAATGAGGATATGTTAGACTTATCCAGAAATAACTCTGGATGGCTTTAAAAAAAACTTTTGCAAAGTTTATAATTGTTTCTTCAATATTATAATGAGTGTCTTCTATGCTCTAAGAAGCCTTAACAGGATGTCTAAGGCGGCCAAAGAAACAATTGATAAGTATAGCACCTCATATTTAAATTAGAGCGTTCACTTATATCAAAGTGGCTTCTCAGGGTCTCCATATAAGCTGTCGAGATACCTGGATGATCGACTAGCAATGACGAAGTTGAGCTGGCAAATGGTGCCCCTGCATGAAATGATAGTGGCAAAGAAGGTGAACAATCCCTTCAAATTTTCGGTTGAAATTGGACATTATTCATGTCCTTCTGTTACCAAGGCCAAGGGATTGGAGCTAGAGATGGGCCAATATGTGATTGACAAGATGCCACCCAGGGCAAACTACGATATCAGATGGTGGGTGAACACAGCAACTGGTGTGATTCTGCATCAATCACAGTATGAGGACATCTGGTCCGATTGCACTACCGAGGAAGATGTCAGAAATCTAGACTTTATAAGGCTAACAATGCAAGAAGTCATCGCTTATAATATTGCTCCCATCCCAAAGGCCATGGATGATGATAAGAAGACACTATCTACAGTTTACAATAAGTCCAATATTGAAACCCAGGCCATCTCACAAGTGGACTTCACTACTGGGGAAAATGATTGCATACCATAGAGGGCCATAGCGATCATGAGAACCTTCAGATGGTTGAAGGAACATAGGGTTGATCTTAGTGCCTATGACACCCTTGCCCTCCGGCAACTCAGACAAGTTCGGGAGTTGAAGGGTTTCCTCCCAGTTTACAGTGGTGTTCCCTTGACTCCACCACCGATGGCGAAAGGCAAAGGAAAAAGCAAGGTTGGTGATATTGACTTCACCAAACCGATTGATGTGGAGTCCATATTTCCATCACAGTCCAACGAGGGACTATCTTTCTCGAAGTTAACAAGTTTGGCTGAGAATTTGGATAAGATCACCACTAGGGAGGTTACATTGGCCAGTGCCACCCCAATATCCATTGCACCAAAGGGAGCTCCAATGGTACCAGCCACCCCGATAGCTATCCTAGTAGTCAGTTCAGTTGTTGTTCCACTTGCTTCACCCATGGCTCCACTAGCACAACAACCAATAGTTGTCCTTCCTTCAAGGACTTACTTAAGGCAGAGAGGAAGTGAAGAAAAGGCAGAGCAACCCAAGCAAAAAAGAGTCAAGAGGGCCCTGCAGCCTCTAGTTGAGAGTCCTAAGAAAAGGAAGGAGGTTGTATTCAAGGACCTACCTTTAAAAAACAATCTCTCGAAAAGAAAAGATCAATCCTCATATGCTCAAAGGTTAAGAGATATAAGTGAACAAGAAGAAGACTCAGATGAAAATAGGCCTATGGATGAGATTATGAAGAAACAACGAGCATTCACTCCTCCACAAGTCAAAACTAGGCAGAAAACTCCAAGGGAAAGACCCCAAACCCCACTAAAGGTCCCAATGGTTAGTTTGTTTGCAAATGAGGGTCCTTCAGGATTGAAAAGTAAGGATAATGAGGAAGAAATTCCGGCCTCAAGTGATTCTCTTTCTTTCGAAGATGTGCAAGTTGGGGTTGAGGTGGCCACTCAAGTTCAGGGCCCTCAAGAAAAAGAAACAAATTCATCGGACACAAAAACATTTGTTGAAAATGTCATCACCCAACTATTGGACCAGAATAATCAAGTTGAAGTTGAGGGGCGGGTTAAAGTTGACAAAGTTGAAGAAATGAATAAATCTGATGAGAACGCTAAGGTGGAGCCAGGGCAGAATATTCAAGTCACCATTGATCCCTAGAGTGGTGGTTGAACAAGATGGTCAACAAGAAACTCCAGAAGTATCACAAGTCACTTCCCCTTCAAAGGTGTCAAGTTCAACACCAGAGGAAAAGGCAAGTACAGAAGAAGTTAGGGGAGTAAACCTGTAAATGGGTTACCTCCACCAATAAAGGCGCTAAGGAGGTACTTTAGGTAGTGTTGCCTCAATTGAATTACCTCGAAGTCTCCTTCTTTAAATCAAAGTTCACGATCCAATCCAAAATAAAGGTCCAGAGGCCATGATTGATGGAGAGTTCCCTAAAGGCAGCAAGGAAGCCACCAAAGCCTCATCTCTATCTGAAGCTCAAGTGAATAAAGAAGGTAAGGTAGTTGTAAAACCTTCCAATCAATGCGTAGTACAAAGGAGCTCCATTGAGAAATTGCAAAAGGGGTCTCACTAATTCAAACTGGATTTTGAAGTATTGGAGCAAGTAGAGCCAAACCTTGAAGGAGGACCCAGAGCAAACAAAGAAGGTGGCGAGGAGTTGGAAAGTGACGAATAAATTGAACAGTTTGTGTCGAGTCCACAACCCCTTCCTATGGCACTTCCTACACCAGGGACTCCGATGACACCACCTTTCACTATCTCAAGCATGCATCAATGTCTACCACATCAATGGGATTTTATACCAGACCCCTTCTCTGGGTCAAGGAGCAGATCAAACAAAAGGACATCATGAGCAAAATTGGAGAAATTGTAGTAAAGATCACTCAAGCATATAAGGCCAAACCCCCCAAGAAGGCCATGGCACACTCCAAAACCACATTCACTAGTACGAGAGAAAGAAGTGTGAAGATAGCCATCCCCCCCACAAGGTGTTTTAAAAAAGACGCTCCCCTTGAGAGTTACACTATTTACAGCTACAAACTAGGGGAGCCATCAAGGAATGAGCTAAAGCACAGCTCACAAGTTTTGGCAAACATGGTGGCTCATCGAATGGACAAGGACAAAGCCACCATGGAAGAATTAAAGGCACAAAATCAGGTTATGATCTAGTACTTGCAAAAGTTACTGAGTGAGCCTAAGGCAGTAACTCCAACTGTCAGTATTGCTTCAAATTATCCTCTTTTCTCATTAGCATCATTTGATTTTTGATTGAATTGATGACTTAAAATCCAGGGGAAGGGCAACAGAGAAATGGTAAGAGGATAAAAACACCAAGGCGAAAGAAATAATCCACTCAGCATTTAAATGCTTGAACAATATAATGGATAATAAGAGGGATTGTGATGCCCAAATGTTTAATTGAGGCGGGCATTAAGAATTGGATGAGATTTGCAAAATGGGCACAGATACTTTGATAGCAGAAAGGATCGTTGCTCCCAATGATGATAATAAGCCCAGAGAATGTCAACTAGCTATCAGGGATTGATTGGCGATGTTCAAAGATGGCGTCCTCGACTTGAAAGGAGAAGAGCAGTCCCTCAAGACTGCAACAAGAGAGATAGATGCTGCACTTAGGAAGATGGTAATCCTTGATGGTGCAAGTGATTTGGGAAAAAAGATAATGTGCACTGCTCAGAAAAGCCTCATTGATACACCACAAGAGTAATTTGATGCTGACAAAATAAAGCAGTGGGTGTACTTAAGAAGTCTTGTGACCAGCTTAAAGAGCTCATCGGACGAAAGCAAACCATGCTTCAAAAAATTGTCGCCTTGCTTAAAGAATACAAAGTTAAATACAAATATCAAGCAGGTCTAGACCAAGGGAGTCTCGACCCTATACTGGAAGGATATAAAAAGTAAAGGAACAAGTTGGCAAAAGATTTCATCATCCAAAACGACTCCGGAGTATAACCAGATATTTTGGTTTTTCTAAGCTAGTGCTTCTCTCTTCTCTTCACTCCCTTCTTCCTTATCGTTTCCTACTGGTAAACTATTGTACTTGGCCCATTAGTGGCACGTCCCTTTCAGTTAGTTTTTGCATATTCATGTGGATAATAAAGGGACGTTTTTATCTTTTGTCCCTTACAAGATCTTCCATGTAGATAACTAGAAATATTCTATTGAGGTGGAGGATCAATCTTGGAATCATCACAAAAACACGAGCATATTTGAGGAATCATGTTTGTTACGAAGTTTAACAGACTCCATGCCCATGAAAAAAATTCCCAGCATGAACATCTTTAAGAATATGCCAAACTTAGCTCAATTGTATAAGGGGGTCTAGTCCTTTACAAGGGTCAGTTAAATTTTGAGTCAAGAGCTATAGCCTCAAAGAGTTCTCTGTGTAATCTTTTTGGTCCCAGATTGATTTTTACTGTAAAATCATTGGCAAGCTTTGAGAGCATTAGATATGTCTTCTTTGTTACAGAATTGTCTTGCATAGTGGTAGGTTGTATGTTATTTAGAATACATTGCATTCAGTTTCCATTCAGTTGATTAATGAAATATGTCCATGGTTTTCATTATCTTCCTATTGTAGAAGTGCATAGCTCTATTTTACATGCTTAGTAGATTGGTTATCTGGTGTATTCATCTTTATGGTAGTCATTTAGAGTTTATATCTAGGTTGTAAAATCCTTTCTACTCTGAGATTTGGGAATAGGGTGTTGATAGCCTTTTTACAGGTAATTTTGGGTTCACGGATTTACTTAGAAGGAATTCTTGAAAGATTATTCGCAGTAATGCTTTTTAGACTTTGAGAATCATTTGTGCATGATTTCATTTTATTTGTTTATGATCTGTAATGCATTAGTTGTTTATGATCATATAGCAGTTTACTGAATTTCTTTGTGCTCATTCGTTAACCCTCCACATTCTTTTATTAATTAAAAAAATCTTGTCCTACCCTATCCTACCCCATAAATTCACCCTCCGATTATTTTGAAGTGGGTCTATATGCAAGTGATGCTATCCCATTGCATATTTTACATGTCGCTTGCACTCAAAAGCACCCTATCTTTGCATATCTATAGTGTGTTTGACCCTGTTATTCCAAATAGTTCGTATTGTCTTTTTCATCTGCTTGCATCTCCTTTGATCATTTTTTGAAAGCATGTACGCTGCAATCACCTCTCGTGTCTACTTCATGACATTTGTTTACCCTGTGTGACAACCTCTCCAAGTGGGCTAAGCAAGGATGGTTGTCTTGTTCAAACTTTCACATGTGCTCCTGGTCCTGAGGGAAACGCTTCATTGAAATCCCTTTCCCCCTTTCCAAGCTACGCCCTAGGGACTCTCACCTTGGCCCAGGTAGATCCAACAGACACCAGAAGCCAATAACATCTACAGTAAGTTGCCTTCCAGCGGTTGTCCAATCCTAGTGAGTTGATGATAACATCCCCTTTCCCGTCTTTAACAATACTCCCTTGGGGCATTCTCATCCTCTGCTTGCCACACCAAAACCCGTGTAGATCTAGGACCAACGATTTATAAAGCTGGGAACTAACAGTGTTTTCGGCACCATTGTTGGGGACAATCCTTGTCACCAATGTTGTTGGGGACTCTTACAGAGCGTTGTTGCAGTTTTAAGGTTCTCTGCCTATTTGTGATATTCTAATTATCTTTGGTTTATCAACATCGTAACAGTATTTTTGGCACCATTGTTGGGGATTAAGGCCTTGTTACCGTGAATTTAGAGTCTGTTGTGGTGTCAACAGCGTATTGGTGTCATAACTCTGCTGGGGACGTTCACCCCTGTGTTGTAAGAAGTTTTAAAATGTTCTTTGAATTATCTTTGGTATTTGAAGGTTTTCATTCTATCAATTGTTGTTAGTAGTTTTGTTTGATCTGGTCTAGAAGTTCTTGCTTCTACTATCAACTCTGTTACATTAAAAGTTTAAAGATCAGTGTCTATCATATGTACTCTTCTTTGTCTTGAGTTTTATTTAGATCTGTTAATCTAGAGGGTACTAGGTCTTCCTTTCAAAAATATCCATCTAAAAAGCTTGTATGTAAATTAAAAGATCCATCCAGAAGGAGACAAGTGTGGAAGCCTATTATAGGCCAAAACTCAGGGAATCAAAAAGCCCTGAATAGTTTGTCCCCCATTTTATTTATTTACCCCATTTTCTCAAATATCCCTCTAGTTGAAGGATATCAAAGCACTTCAGATAAATCTGAGCTCCCTGCAAGTCAAGCTCCTTCTCCACGAAGAAGTCTTTCTCCTCCAGCAAGGCCACTAAGGCATTATTCTATTTCTCCTCTTTGAAGTCATCACAGTATTCACTCATAGCTATCCCCTAGTTCATATTCATCTTCAGATTCAAAAATGGGAGACCGTGATCAGAGAAGGCGGTTTAATGCAGGCAGTGACAATAGTGGAGAAGAAGATCAAGGTCTGGGTAATAGACGTAAACCATTTGTGATCCCAAGATTCAAACCTATCAACTTTGTTGGTATGTCTGGTTTCACTAATGAAGTTGCCATTAAAGTTAGAAATATATTGCCTCAATTTTAAAGGAAGAATGTCATGTTTGGGGAACAGTATTTAAAAGCTTTCTTTAATGTTATTGAAGACTATGAAATTGATCTAGAAGATGTGTGCATAAAGCTCTTTGTGAACACACTAGAAGAAGAGGTTTGAGAGTGGTTTAAATCCCTCCCTGATGGATCCATTGGCAAGCCATGATTGATGCATTTAAGATGCAATTTGGTGATAACATTGATCCCAGATTCTTGCTTGCCGAATTTGAAAACCTCAAAAAAAATCCTAATGAGTGTTACGGATTTTAATTCTAGATTCAATAAGGTATTCAGAAGGTTGCCAGAGGACATTAAACCCAGTGGTGTTGCTTCCTTAATCAAATATTGTGATGCATTTGACAAAAAGGCAGCTTATTGTCTCGGAAACAAAGCTCTCACAAATTTGAGGATGGCTTTTAATTTGGCTATCCAAATAGAGAATAATATCAAAGTTGTGGGTAAGACTTTGTACAAGAGGGTTGATGTCAAACTGGTGAATCTAGAAAAGCCTCAAGCCTCCCATAAGAATGTAGAAGGAATCTGTGAAAATTCTAGCTATTGTTGTGAAAGAAATTTCTTACAAGTTGGCCAAAGCAAAAAAGGGGTTGTCTCAGGGTCCTCACCGCGATGATAGGAGGGATCATAAGAGAGAGGAAAGAAATCATCCTAAGGACCAAGGTCAAGGTTAATACAGTCGACTTTGATATCGACTAGTGTGACAAGAGCTCCCTTCCTCATCCTCTATGTAATATCGCTGATAGTGATGGTCAAGGTGCAGAAGGCTTTGAATCTGCATCTGATGAAGATGAATTTTATATTGTTAAATTCCAAGAGATGGGAAGTTACACCTTCCAAGAAAAAGTTGTGAGTGCTTCAACTGTCCCTGATCATGAAGACACTCCAGCCTATGAATGTTTTACTTTCCAAATTAATGAACCGGGTGTGATGGTTGCCTCTCCATCTACAGAATTGATGAGCGCTTCATTTGCTCAAGCCTTCTAGAGAGCATTTGAAAAGGTAAGGGTCACAACCCCAGACTTCATTTGTGAAATAAATATGATGCCTGAATATGAATTGCTTGTTCATGATTTTGAGTTTTTGAGATCAATGATGAAAGAGAAATATGGAGATTTACCTCCATCGGTTGAGGACCGGCAACTGATGATCAACTCAGCAATTGCCCAAGAGGAGTACAATTTGAGAAGTAAATATCAAAATGCTTCTTCGAAGGATAAAAACCTTGCTAACCCTAAAGCAGAGACAAAAGAGAAAGAGACCAAAACGGGTAAAGATGTTCTGAATTCCACCAAGCCTGGTTCTGCACCTTACAATGCTAAGCCAAAAGGTACCCAGGCCAAAAATAGAACTCCCATATTATCTAGTATTTCCAAAAAGGATGAACCCAAGAAGTCTCCCTTGAAGAGTCAAGTTAAAAATGTTGGTTCTCTTACTTCTTTCCCCCTGACTCTTGAGGGGTGTATCCCAAATGAAAGTGTCACAAGTCTACCTGCTAACACTCTTTTGCCTAAATACAGTATTTGTGACATGGCCCATGTATTGAGTCAATTGAAAGTCACAGTACCCTTTGTGGAATTGCTCAAAATTCCAGAGCATAGGAGAAAAGCCTTTGAATATTTGGGATTCGTTATGAAAATTACTGCTAATGAGATTGTTGAAGCTAAGCCTTCTCCCTCTTCCCCTATGGAAAGTGAGAACACCTTAGAATCCCCTGAACATCACTTGGAGGTGTATTTAGGAACAACATTGGTAGAGAGTCAGATGGATGTCGACCCATTCTATACCACCCTGCTAATTAATGGTTTAATTGTCCATAACTGCATGTTTGACTCTGATTCATTTTGTAACATTATGCCATTGGTTGTTCTGAATGAACTCTGTATAAGAATAACCGCAGCTTATGGACAATGTCTCACCATGGATTCCAGAGAGGTACCTATTGCTAGCGTGATTAAAGGACTAGTGGTGCAGATCGCATAATGCCCCAATAAATCCCTGAGTATGGATGTTGTAGACTATTCGTCAAAATAGGGTATGTTGTCTAGAAAATGAGCTGCTAGTATTGGGGTAGTGTTCAGATGGACCTATCCTATGCCACTATACCTCTAGATGGGAAGATGGTTAGCCTGAATCGAGAGCCACAAATGCTTCCTATCTTGGAAGATCATAAATATCAGTTGAATGAAGTGTTAAATCTGGATATGAACATTTGGAATTGTGTGGGGAGTGTTAAGTATGAGGAATTACCCCATGAATTTGGTATTATGGATGAAGACTCCATTTGGACTACGCATTTTGGCAAAGCATGTTCGAACATTGAAAATGGAGCAGGAGTTGTCTTTTATACCCCTAATGGCCAAGCTTACAAATACTCCTTCCATTTGTCCTTCAAGTGCACAAATAATATTATAGAGTATGAAGCACTCTGATTGGCCTTTGGATCACCCATGAATATGGACTCAGAAAGTTACTAGTCAAGGACAATTCAGAATTAGTAGTGAAGCAGGTCTGAGTTGTTTACGCCAGGGAGCAAAAGAGACTAAAGTAGTACCGAAACGTTGTATGGGACTACTTGGAATGGTTCGATGCTTTCAACATCGAATATCATGCTCGAGATTTCAATCAAGTGGCAGATATACTTGCAAAGAGGGCTGCAAAGTTTACTGTTGAAAATAGAAATCCCTCTTGTGAGTATGAGGTAGAGGTGTTAGTAAGGCCTTTTGTCTCGGACAACATTGATCACTAGCAAGTCTTTGACGATGATGATCAAAGAAAAAGGTTTCTGTTGTACAGATGAGTTCGAAAGAACCATTACAAATCTGAACTCCATGGTACAGGTATGTAATGGAAAAGAAACCTTCTATGAAAAAGAAGTTATCCAGTTGAAGACTAATACTATCCCTAGAGGATTGGTTAGTCCTGAAGCATCCTTTGACGAAGCTGACAAAATTAAATCTAGAGATATTTTTATAGCAAAGGATGTAACTGAGATGAACATCGAGACTAAGGCCAATCCAAAGAAAATCTAGGTCGACACTCACTTGAGCAAGAAATAGAAGGAAATGTTTATCAAGCTTTTAATTAAGTACTAGAACTGTTTAGCATGGTCATATTCAGAGTTGAAGGCTTATAAGTAGGACTTGTTCCAGCATGTTATCCCCCTTGAGCCTGATACAAAACCATTATGCCAAAAACAACGACTTATTAATCCCATCCTGGCCACCAAGATGCGAGAGGAACTAAATAAATTAAGGGACAGTGGGATCATTCAACCCATCAGGTATTCATAGTGGATGGCCAATCTAGTCCCTGTTCGGCTCTATGTTGATATCCAAAATTTAAACAAGGCTTCACTAAGGAATAACTATCCATTGCCAAATATGGATAACATGCTTCAAGATGTTATTGGTTCCAAGATGTTGTCAACTCTGGATGGCTTTTCTAGATAAAACCAAGTAGTAGTGAAGGAGTTTGAAAGGTCTAAGACTGCTTTCACTACCCTATAGGGCACCTATGTGTATATTTGAATGCCTTTTGGCTTAATGAATGCAGGTGCCACCTTCTAGAGAGCAATGGACATAGACTTCGTCGGGTTAATCAACTAGTTCATTTGTGGTATATTAGGACGACATTACAATATACTCCAAGAAGAGGGATGATCACTTAGGGTACTTGGAGCAAATGTGTATCAGATGCAGGGAGTTCAGAATCTCCCTCAATCCTAGGAAGTGTCATTTTGGAGTACAAAAGGCAAAACTACTTAAACACATTATGTCTAAACAAGGTGTGATGATAGATCTAGAAAGGGTAGAGGCCATTGACAAAGTTCCCATCCCACAGAGCAAGAAAGGTATTCAATCTTTTTTTGGCCAGATTAACTTTGTTACAAGGTTTGTTTCCAATTTTGCAGAGATTACTCTACCCATTACTTCAATGTTAAAAAAGGATCAAACTATAAGGTGGGAGGAAAAAGCTACCAAATCATTCCAAGACATCAAGGCAGCTTTGAAAACTGCCCCGATGCTTGCCAGTCCTAACTATAGAAGAGATTTTTAAATCTTTTTGTTTGCATCTGAATATCCTATTGTTGCAGTACTGCTACAAAAGAATGATGAAGGTCATGAACAGCTAATTGCCTTTTTCAGCAAGGCATTGCAGGGATCTAAGCTGAACTATACCATAATGGAAAAACAAGCCTTTCCACTCTTAAAGGCAGTCAAACAGTTCATATCCTACATTCTGAGTTTAAAGAACATGGCCTATGTTCCTCACACTATGGTGAAGGACATAATAACTCAGAATGAAACCACCAATAAAAGATGTCAATGGGTCAATAAACTTCAAGAATATGACCTAGAGATACAAACTACTAAGTTGATCAAAGGCATGGGTCTCACCAAGTTGATGACTGAAGTCAACTTACAAGTTGTAGAGGTGAATAATATAGAAGGGGTTGTTGATAGCCTTGTATCCAACTACAGTCAATCTCCATGGTACAAAGATATAGTTTATTATTTGAAGACTTTGAATTGTCCTCCCCACGTAGACAAAAATCAAAGGACCTTAAAGTTAATATCCCAGAGGTATCTTCTATTACAGGATGATTTGGCTTCGAAGAACCTTAGATGGTGTCCCCTTTAGGTGCTTAGTGGAACATGAGATTTCCAAATTAGTTACAGAGTTTCATAGTGGTGTGTGTGGTAGTCACTTTGCTCCCAAAGTCACTGCACACAAGATTTTAAGGGTTGATTATTGGTGGCCCACTCTATTCAAAGATGTTGCTATTATGGTACGGAGATGTGAAGAATGCCAACAATTCTCTAGGAAAATGAAAGCATCTGGATCACTTCCTCTACAGCCAGTTCTGTTGAGGGACCTTTCAGGGAGTGGAAAATGGACTTCATGGGTGAAATATCAAATGCTTCAAGTGTTGGTCACAAGTGGATCTTAGTGGCCACTGATTACTTCACAAAATGGGTTGAAGCAATCCCTACTAAAAAATCAACCTACCAGGGAGTCATTGATTTCTTTTTAAATAATGTGATTTGTCGGTTTGGAGTGCCAACCAAAATTGTCTATGACAATGCCATGTGCTTTAAAGCAAAACAATTGGTTGCATTGTGTGAAGATTATGGGATTGATCTAGCATATGCCTCCAATCACAATTCGTAAGGAAATGAGCAAACTGAGTCCAGTAACAATAATTTATTGAAGATTATTATAAGGACTCTAGATGCTAACAAAAAAAAATGGGGTGACCAATTGAAGTTTGCTGTCTATTCCTAAAAAGTCTACTAGAAAAAGCTCCTTTGAACTTGTTTATGGAGTTCAAGTTGTTTTAACCCTTAATCTACAATTTTTGACTTACCAATTTATGAGGATGAAGGAGAAGTAAACCACTATAAGGAAAGAATCAACCAGATTGTAGAGCTAGATGAATCTCGTAGACAAGCTCATGAAAAGCACTTAAAGTTCAAGGAGAGGCTCAAAAAGATTTTTGATAAAAAGGTCACCCCGAGAGCTTTTCAAATTGGTGATCTAGTCCTACTCTGGGATAGCAAACACGAAGATAAGGGAAAACATGGTAAATTTAATTTCCTATGGATGGGGCCCTACACTATTGACTATCAAATAGGAAACCATACATTTTATCTCAAATATCTTGATGGAGAAATCTTAGAACTGCCAGTTAATGACAGACACCTCAAGCACTTTTTGGACTAAGTCCATGCTAGCCTATGTAAATATGTACATGTTGTATAGTCCCTTTGTGTTTTGTTCCCCTGTTTAGGGTTATGTTAATACAGTTTGTGTTTTTTCCTTTTCCTTCCCTGTTGTCTTCAGATGCCTTATGATAACTTTGTTCACCCATGGTGTGTTTTCCTTGCCTTTGTTGTAAACTCTTTAACTCCATGGCCCAATGGATAGGCATTTAGTCTAATGTTATATGTGTACCCACTAGGGGTACACACCCCGAGCAAGAGTCGATATTAGAGCCCAATTCTACACCAAGTAATTTGTGCACTGTTCAGTGTCAAAAGATTTGGGAAGTTGTAAATCTATTGTGTTTCGGCATCTCTGTCTGGGGTATTTTGTTGATTTATCAAGTTCTGTGAGAGCCCTGTGAACTTGTGTTCTACTAATGCTTTAATGTTCATTTTATGCTTTGAAATATCATGTTTCATGACGAGAAGATTCACTTTGCATACATTGAATTGTTGCCTTGGGTTCGAAGGAGAAAAGTTTTGGATCCTTGAATGAAATTGTCGTGTTGCATCTTCAACATGTTTTGGTGACTAAGGTCAAGAATTGCCCAATGACCCGAATGAAAGACACGTGGTTATCTTGGGGGACTCCTAAAACTTTATCTCGTAAAAATGCATAGGTCAAATTCGTCAAATTTACAAGGTAACGACTTGTTCTTTTCCTTTTACAAGCAATGAGTGCATTTTTTGGGGATCAGAAGGATCTTGCACCCTTCCTCGTATCAAGAAGCATGGTGCAAAGGTAAAAAGTCGATCGAGAGTCCGAGTTAGAATCTAAGTCGGACACATGTCAGGTCTTCGAGGTTTCAAAAGCCCCGAACCTGTTTTTAAGATTTCCTCACTTACCTTTTGGTGGGCATTGTTCAAAAAGTCTCCAGGACCCGAACACCCAGATTTTTTAAGTAAAATAATGACACGTGACATTCTCAGATCCCATGGATAGCTCGAAACATATTGCATTGTTGTACCAAAGAAAATAACAAGTGAATAAGTGCAAAAGTCCTCGAAGGCCTGAAAAGCACCAAAATGTAAAGTTCGCTTATATAGATCCACGTGTTGCAAAGAGGATTGCCCTACATAAAGGAAACATTTGCACCTTCTCCTTCCTCTTTCGAAAGAAGCTCAACTAACTAAAGGGGGTAGTTGGTAAATAGCCCTTATGTTTCAAAGCATTAATGGCAACCCTAATTTGAAATGCAAAGCATTATAACTAAGGTATTTGCCTTCATTCCCATTTACCTTTTGTATTCAGAGCTTCTATTTACGTCTTCGAGCTATTTGTGTGCCCTAGCTACGTGCAACATGAAAGTTCTCTGTCTAGCGAGTGATTACGGCAAATTCTTTAAAGATTTTCACCTTCAATTATGTACAACCCTCTAGATTATCATTAAGTGTTCTTCTAGCTCTTTGTATTATGTCCTTTGAAGGGGGTTGAAGGTATTTTGGGGGTGATTAGAGGGAAGAATTTGTTCGAGTTTAGAGTGTTGCACTAAAAAGCTAAAAAACAATGACGTTTTCTTTAACATCTGTGAAAAGCAACATTGTTTCTATTTTGGATGAAATCAAGGATACAGATGTTTAGGGGTTGAACTTTGCAGCGTTATTGAATGCCTTGCAACAACCAAACCTTCCACCAATAATCTCAAATCTTAGCATGAGTTATATCGCCCCTACAACAGCGTTTCCCTTGGCTGTCCCATACCCGAAACTAGTAATTGCATGTGCTAGAATGTATCAACCAAGTACCAGGACTGTTGTCAACGAAAGTCAATCAGTTGTCTACTCTTTCACTCCTTTGGCCCTCAGCACCATACTTGGGCTTCCTCCCCAGCTTGAAAGTATCACACTTTCCTTGGAGGAATGCCAGGAGTATGCAAACAAGAACGACAAAATGATGAGACATTGTCAACACCTGCTCATTGGTCAAACAAAGGCAAAAGGTGTCAAGAATGACTAAGAATATGAAACTAGTGGAATTCAAATAATTGCCTCAATACGTGATTGCCATGGCAGCCAGAATTTATGGGGTGCCCACCGCAGAGAAGTTTGAGCCTTAGATGTTCATAATTTTAATATCTCTGTTGGAGCAACAAAAGAAGTTGGATTGGGCCACCATCTTAAGTGACAACCTACACAAGCAGATGATGTAGCTTTCGGTTGCTATCCACTCACAAGAGTTCACAAGTACATTATATATGTCCTCCTACCTAATGTACAACCTGATGCATAATAAGACGTTCCATGGGCTCACAAGGAATCCCAGTGGAATGAGGATATATGAGACTTATCCAGAGATAACTTTGGATAGTTTAAAAAAAAACTTTTGTAAAGTTTATAATTGTTTCTTCAATATTATAATGAGTTTTTTCTATCCTCTGAGAAGCCTCAACAGGATGTCTAAGACGGCCAAAGAAGTAATTGATAAGTATGGCGCCTCATATATTCAATTTAGATTGTTCACTTATATCAAAGTAAGTGGTTTCTCGGGGTCTCCATATAAGCTGCCAAGATACTTGGATGATCAACTAGCAGTGATGGAGTTGAGCCGACAAATGGTGCCCCCGCATGTAATGATCAGGGCAAAGAAGGTGAACAATCCCTTCAAATTTCTAGTTGAAATTGGACATTATTCATGTCCTTCTGTTATTGAGGCCAAGGGATTGGAGCAAGAGATGGCCAATATGTGATTGACAAGATGCCACCCAAGCCAAACTACAATATCAGATGGTGGGTGAACACAGCAACCGATGTGATTCTGCATCAATCACATTATGAGGATATCTAGTCCAATTGCACTACCGAAGAAGACATCAAAAAGCTAGACTTTATAAGGCTAACAATGCAAGAAGTCATCGCTTATAATATTGTTCCCATCCCAAAGGACATGGATGATGATAAGAAGACACTATCTACAGTTTACAATAAGTCCAATATTGAAACTCGGGCCATCTCACAGGTGGACTTCCTACTAGGGAAAATGATTCCATACCATGGAGGGTCGTAGCGACCATAAGAAGAACCTTCAAATGGTTGAAGGAACATAGGGTTGATCTTAGTGCCTATGACACCCATACCCTCCGGCAACTCAGACAAGTTCGAGAGTTGAAGGGTTTCCTCCCAATTTACAGTGGTGTTCCCTTGGCTCCACCACCGGTGGCAAAAGGCAAAGGAAAAAAACAAGGTTGGTGATATTGACTTCACCAAACCAATTGATGTGGAGTCCATATCTACATCACAGTCTAAGGAGGCGCTATCTTTCTCGAAGTTAACGAGTTTGGCTGAGAATTGGGATAAGATTGCCATTGGGGAGGTCACATTGGCCAATGCCACCCCAATATCCATTGCATCAAAGAGAGCCCAGTACCAGCCATCCCAACAGCTATCCCAATAGTCAATTCAATTGTTGTTCCACTTGCTTCACCCATGGCTCCACCAGCACAATAGCCAACAGTGGTCCTTCCTCCAAGGACTTACTCAAAGAAGAGAGGAGGTGAAGAAGAGGCAAAGCAACCCAAGCAAAAAAGAGTCAAGAGGACCCTGCAGCCTCCAGTTGGGAGTCCTAAGAAAAGGAAGGAGGTTGTATTCAAGGCCCTGCCTTCTAAAGAAATTCACTTGAAAAGAAATTAGGATCAATGCTCATGCTCAAAGGTTAAGAGATATGAGTGAAGAAGAAGAAGACTCAGATGAGAATAGGCCTATTGCTAAGGTTATAAAGAAACAACAAGCATTCACTCCTCCACAAGTAAAAACTAGGAGGAGAATTCTGAGAAAAAGACCTCAGACCTCAGTAAAGGTCCCAATGGTTAGTTTGTTTGCAGAGGAGGGTCCTTCAGGAGTGAAAGGTAAGGATAATGAGGAAGAAATATTGGCCTCAAGTGATCCTCTTTCTTTTGAAGATGTTGTGCAAGTTGGGGTTGAGGCCGCCACTCAAGTTCAGACCCCTCAAAAAAAAGAAACAAACTCATCAGACACAGAAACATTTGTTGAAAATGTCATCACCCAACCACTGGGCCAGGATAATCAAGATGAAGTTGAAGGACAGGATAAAGTTGACAAATTTGAAGAAATGAATAAATCTGATGAGAAAGCTGAGGTGGAGCTAGAGCAAAATATTCAAGTCAACTCCAGAGGTATCACCAGTTGTCCCTTCCCCTCCAAAGGTGTCAAATTTAGCACCAGAAGATAACGCAAGTACAGGGTCATGTTCAGCACCAAAGTAGATGATAAGTACAGAAGAAGGTAGGGGAGCAAACCTGCAAATGGTTACCCCCACCCATACAAAGATAAAGAAAGAATTGGACCAATTCGATAACGGTGTTGTGGAGGGTACTTTAGGTAGTCTTGCCTCAATTAAAGTGCCTCAAAGTCTCCTTTGCATCAAAGTTCATGATCTAATGCAGAATAAAGGTCCAGAGGCCATGATTGGTGGAGTTACCTAAAGGCAACAAGGAAACCCGAATATTTTGGTTTTTTAGAGCTGGCACCACTTCTTCCTTCGCTTCCCTCCCTTCTTCCTTCTTCTCTTTCCCACTGGGAAACCATTGTACTTGGCCCGTTAGTGGCATGTCCCTTTCAATTAGTTTTTGCATATTCATGTGGATTAAAAAGGAACATTTTTGTCTATTGTGTAAGTGGACAAAGGCTTTATTTTGTCCCTTGCGAGATCTTCTTCCACGTAGATAACTAGAAATATTCTACCGAGGTGGAGGATCAATCTTACAATCATCACAGGAGCACGAGCATATACGAGGAATCATGTTTTTTATGAAGTTTAACAGACTCCAGGCCCGTGAAAAAAAAATTCAGCAAGAGTATCTTTAAGAATATGCTAGGCTTAGCTCAATTGTATAAGGGGGTTTGTCCTTTTACAATGGTCGGTTAAATTTTGAGTCAAGAGCTATAGCCTCGAAGAGTTCTCCCTATGTAATTTTTATGGTGTCAAATTGATTTTTACTATAAAATCATTGGCAAGCTTTAAGAGCATTAGATATGTCTCCTTTGTTACAAAATTGTCTTGCACAGTGTTACGCTGTATGTTATTCAAAACACATTGCATTCAATTCCCATTCAGTTGATTAATGAAATATGTATGTGGTTTTCATTCTCTTCCTATTGTTAAAGTGCATAGATCTGTTTTACATGCTTAGTAGATTGGTTATCCAGTGTATTCATCTTTATGGTAGTCATTTAGAGTTTATATCAAAGTTGTAAAATCCTTTCTGCTCTGAGATTTGGGAATAGGGTGTTAATAGCCTTTTTAAGGGTAGTACTGGGTTCACGAATCCAGTTGGAAAGAATTCTTGAAGGATTATATGCAGTATTACTTTTTCGACTTCGAGAATCCTTTATGCATGATTTCATTTCATTTGTTTCTGATTTGCAATGCATTTGCTGGTGAAGATGATATAGCAGTTTACTGAATTTCTTTGTGCTCATTCGTTAACCCTCCACATTCTTTTCTATTAATTAAAAGAATCTTGTCCTACCCTATCCTACCCCGTAGATTCACATGCAAGTGATGTTATCCCGTTGCATATTTTACATGTCATTTGCACTCAAATGCACCCTGCTTTTGCATATCTATAGTGTGTTTGACCCTGTTATTCCAAATAATTAACATTGCCTTTTCCATCTGCCTGCGTCTACTTTGATCATTCTTTGAAAGCATGGAAGCTACAATCACCTTCCACCATATACCTTTACTTTCAGTAGCTTGTGTTTGCTTCATGACATTTGTTTAGCCTATGTGACAACCTCTCCAGAGGGGCTAAGCAAGGGTGGTTATGTCCTGCTCAGAATTTCACATGTGCCCCTGACCCTGAGGGAAACCCTTCATTGAAAACCCTTTCCCCCTTTCCAAGCTACACCCTACGTACTCTCACCTTGGCCCAGGCAGAGCCAAAAGATGCTAGAAGCCAACCACATCTGCAGTAAGCTACCTTCCAGCCACCGTCTAATCTTAGTGAGTTGATGATAACACCCCCTTCCTCAGCTACAATGACACTCCCTTGGGGTATTCTCATCATCTGCTTGCCACTCCAAAACCCGCACAAAGCTAGGACCAACAAGTTGTAAAGCTAAGAACCAACACAATCCTTAGATCATATTGCATGCGATTGGGGTTAATGCTTTCATATACTTAGGCTTGCACATAGTTTTCAATGTTGAGCTCCTCATATCATATTATGTACCTTTGCTTGAGCCTACATAAGTTCAATTTCCTTTCCACTTGGATCTTGATTATTTGCAACTAGTATTGGAAGACTTTACACTTGGATTTTGATCATCCGCAACTAGTACTGGATGACCAAATCATTGAGACTACTACAACTATGCGCACTGGTCGAGATGCACATTCATTGTTCAATATAGATTAGACTAGGTATACCAACCTCCAACACCTTCACACCATTTTCACAGCTTACCGAAGACATGATTGGGCTCATCAATTCTTCAAAAGGGGCAAACAATCCAAGCACAACTTGGGTGATTTGTGTGTTGCCTCTATTGTTGTGATGCATGTGTTTGTTCTACAATGGTGCACTATGGACTCCCTTGGTAGCACCAGTTATTGAGAACACTTTTGCACCTTGTTAATACCAACCTACATGGGAAACATTTGCCCTAGCTTGTTGATTTGGTAGGGCAATTTTGGCCCACAATTGTACTCTTGAGTTGGAAGTTGAAAAAAAGGTGGCTTAATGAAGACTTGTGATGAAAACATGAAAGAGAAACATTGAGTTGTGCATCTATATATACAAGCACTAGGTATTTTGTGTTGATGATTAAGAGCACTTCCCTTTCAAGTGGGGTTATATGCAAGCAATAGTTATCCAATCTTATTTGACTCAGAGGGAATATCAATAATCAAATTTCGCATTTTGTTGATTTGAGGATAAATATTTCAGATTTCAAGTTTCAATCTACTAATTGTTTATTGATTTGATGTTGCAGATCCTAAGTTTTTCGATACTCCACAAGTTTTGGATTGTGAATGAGACCCTGAATAGATGGATGAGTTACGAATAGTTGCTATTTGATTGAGAATGTTGAGAGCTTGAATACTTGGTTTGATGGGCAAGTGTTTGGGGTTTTGGTTCATTGTTGGTGATACTTGGTTAAGTCAATAGATGTTGATATATCTACATGTGTGCTTAATGGTATCTTTTGGAGGTGACTTGCAATTGTCAAAGTCCTTGTCCAATAACGATTAGAAAAATTGGTTATATATCTTGTTGCTAGAGATTTGATGTTGTCAATAAGACTAGGTTTTTAGTGATTAAATACTTGTGATCGACGTGTGTGTTGACTTTTTTTTAAAGACTTTGCACACCATTACAGGTATTTGTGGATGCACCTCAAAAGTTTCATTATGTATGAGTTGTAGATATTTCAAATAATGTATCGAGATATATCTTGGCATATTGAGTTTGAATGATTGCATTTTTGCAAAAAGTTGTCCTAGATGTACCTGAAGACTATTCTTATTGGAATGAGGATTGGTCTTTGCAACTTATTGCAAATCGCAGCAGATTGGTCAGTGTTTGGTCCTAAATTTTCTATCCTATTACATCTTCGGACAGTGTTTGGTCTTGATTTTTATAGTTTCGATTGAGTTGAATTATTGTAGTTTTACAAAGAGTTGTTCTAGATGTACCTGAAGACTATTCTTATTGGAATGAGGATTGGTCTTTGCAACTTATTGCAGATCGCAGCAGATTGATCAGTGTTTGGACCTAAATTTTCCAGCCTATTATATCTTGGATCAGTGTTTGGTCTTGATTTTTGCAACTTTGATTGAGTTTGAATGATTGTAGTTTTGCAAAGAGTTGTCCTAGATGTACCCGAAGACTATTCTTATTGGAATGAGGATTGGTCTTTAAAACTTATTGCAGATTGCAGGAGATTGGTCAATGTTTGGTCCTAAATTTTCAGGCCTATTATATCTTCAGACAGTGTAAATATGTAGTCCAAGTACGGGTTGGTAGCAGTAGAGGGATGTAAGAAGGGGATTGGGATCCAACCTCTCACTTGTGCTTAGCTAGCTTGTCAAGCATAGATAAATGATATTTCTTTACTAAAAGGACATTTTTTTTAGCTAAAAGGTTACCGTAATTCATAATTTACTCTTAATGAATTAAGTTTGGTATAACAAACTATGTATATTGGAAAATGAAGGAATTTACTTTCATTATAATTGAAATTATTCCTATAAGATGGACCTTGTTTAAAGCATTGTGCTTCATAAGGTAACTACCAAGCATAATAACCCTTAGAATAGTTGATCTACTTTACCAGCTAGAAATAGCTTAGATTATTAGTTCTTCATGAACAATTATAAGGGGAATGGACTTCCCTGATTGGAGGAGTTACAACGCTGCTTAAGGGCACACCTAGTAGGGTTAGGTAAAGAAAATGATATTTTGAATAAATTTTGGAAGGAATCCCATAATAATTTCCTGGGGTATTGTAAAATCTAGCCTAGAAATGTTAAAAGAGGAGGGAAGTCCAACGCTCCAGAACAATGAAAGGTTTAATAAAATCATGATTGCTTATCATTCTGGAAAACATGAAATATCTTATTCTGCCTTGAAGGAATCAATCAAGACATTGTTCAAATGAGTGGCTTATTTCCTTGAATGAGAAAAGGGGTCTGAGAAGGAGGCACACCAGTGGGGTGGGAGCATGGGTGGATGCTGAGGAGCAGAGAAAGGGAGATACAGTTCTCCATTAGCTCAAAGGCATGTTATTCCCTCTTTTTCTCTGTCATATTTTCTTTTAGATTAATTTTAAAATTCCAATCTCAGAAATTTGAAAGCATTCTGGTAAAATTCTACACTTGATTTCAAAATTGAATATTGCTCTTGTCACTATTATTTTGGTGAGGAAAATGCGATGATAAATTATCTGATGGAATAGGCAGAAGATCAATTTGCAGATTGGTGGATTGGTTATAATATTCTTGGATGGGAAGTATTTCATAATTTTCTTTGCTTAGGTGTATCTTGTTATCGTGTTAATTCTGAAAAAATATGATTATTACATGCCTAAAGGATTTTCATCTTTGAGGAGGACGTTTTAGAAAAGCTAAGAGCGTCCTTTTTACCAAACCACGATTTACTTGTTCTTGTTGATTTCTGCGTTGTTCTAGACCTCTGAGTTATTTCCCTTCACAAATCTTTGCAGATAAATAATGCCTGCACAATACTGAGATAGGCACATAAAACAACGTCACTTATATAGATTACCTGAGATTCATTATCTGAATTTGTAAATATTCTGATTTTATTCAGTTATTAAATTGGGATGATGAGAAATGGTTTGACTCATGGGACCTCACAAAAAGGGCTCACCATCATTCTACCTGGGGCTACATCTATCTCGTTCTACATCAATTCTATTGACAATGCATTTCCCATTAAATGTCTTTTAGCTCGATATTTAGTTTTTAGTAAGGTACCAGCAATTTAATTGATTTATGCTTTTGGCTTTAAAGCTTGTCTATTGTGGCCCTTCCTAGTATTCTGCTTTTGGCTTAAATTTTAGCTTATCACTCTTCCCCGATGAAGCATTTTATAAGCTTTAATTTATTTGGAATTCATCTGGTGTAATTCCAGATTACTAAAATCAATTAACAGATATACTCAAATAATGTAGGTATGTACAGCTTTAAACTTCACCACTATCTGATGGTATGTTAACGGCCCACTAGAAGCCTATGTAAGGTAATTTTCGCAGTTCTGCAAATGTCAACTGTAGTAATAAATGTGGTTATGATACAAAAATAAAAAAGGGGGGAAATTGGTTGTGAAAAGTAACTATATAATGATGTATTAAACTATGAGCCATCGAAAGAGGGTTTGATGATCCTCTAATTCTGTCCATTGCCCAAGAAAAATGTCATAACTAAGGTCTTTCCTTTTTAAGGCAAGATGGCAGGGGAAGTGGTGTGTTAACCTCCACCAGCATACACCCAACAATAATGCTGGAGATATCTCTTTTTATTAGGGGGTGGTTTAATGTTTTAATAATAGTCACAGGTACAGCTGGAGTATGGTGTCACTTGTTCTTCTTACCTTTCACAAGTACTAAATAATCCTGGAAGTACAGTGGCTTGATATAATGGTAACTACATTTAAGGCTAGGTTCTGTATTCTACTTTCAAGCCCTTAGTGGCTAAACATACTATCCCCCTGAGGTAGTGGATTGGGATGTACAGTGGTTCCCTTAGAAAAATTTGACAAAAATATTAACATTACACCTGTAAAACTGTAATGTCTTATGATTTGGCTAAGCCAGAGTTATAACAATTGATAGAATTTTTAACCCTATACTCAGTCACACTGGCGGTACTGGAATTTTTCTGCCAAACTCAATTGGATGGTTCTTTCCCAGTATTGAAGATTGGAATTTTGCTTTAGCGTGCAATTTCAGTATACAAGGTCTAAGTTGTTTGGGGGTCTATCTATTAATCGTATCTTTCCAAATTTTGTATACTTGGGAATATTTGACACCCTGTTGAATTTATAAACATAACTTCACACGGCTAAAAATAAAAACTACAACCAAACATACGGGATTAAGGCATGTGCCTATATACCTATTCTTCAGAGAACCAACTGAAAATAAAATAGCTACAGCCGACCGAACTGATAGTAGAAACCACATCATAACAGTCAATAGTTTGTATTTTCTGTAAGACTATGCTGGGGTTATGTCCAAAGACGATGTGTTTACTTTGCAATGTACAATTTGCGAACCTATTTTATAGAAAAAACGCAGCAGAGTGCCCACATTACCAACTAAACAGGTTATTTCTTTACATAACAGCAATGCAGAGAAAAACAAACAAGTGGGTAGATCCAGACAGTTCATAACAGCAATGCAAAGGAAAACAAACAAGGATAATTTGTATTTATAAATACCTGGTAAATTGCTCTGCGTTTTTCCGCCAGGTAAATTGCTCTGCATTACGTTGCCCTTCCCTCCCTTGCCGTGCTGTGCCCTTCCCTCCCTTGCCGTGCCCTTCCCTGCCGTGCCCTAACCAGAAAAAAAACACGCCTAACCAGAAAAAAAGCTCTGTACGAAATGCAGGACGAACTTAATGATATATAATCCCAAGTTTTGTTATGACGGTGACAGTGGCGGTGGGTAAGATGAAATAGCCGTTGGTTGGAATGGAAGTAGATTTCAAATACTAGTTACTCTCCTCCGCGGCTCTTCTATTCAGCGTGCGGTTTACGGCACCGCCGGGGCACAAATATTTGTGTACTTCTTAAACTATCCTTAGCCCACCATGTAACTTGTATTATGAACTAGCAATTGCCCCGAAGGTGCAACGAAAGCCGGAGGAATGGTTATACAGACGGCCATTCTCTTAATTAAAAAAAATATTTTATCTATTTTTTTTAATCGTCTTATTTTTAAAAAGATTATTTTTATTGATGTATTTATTTTGTTTTGTGATTGTAATTGATATGTATTAATATATAATATATTAAATATATATAAATATTATTTTATATACTATATAAATCATATGAATAGTAATGATCCCATAATTGTTGAGTTGTTCACATAATATCTGTTGATTTTTTTTCTCAACACCAATTTCGCCCTTGCTAGTTGGCTAATCAAAAATACTACAAAGAGAAAGTTTATTAAGTATTTATATTCTAGAACATTCTAGAAGAAATAAACATTCAAATTATGTAAATCTATGTAACAAGAATTAATAGTCATAACAATTAGCAAAATTTTAATTACAAACTAAGATTAAGTACAAAGATGTAAACATAATCAATGTACATCATGAATCATGAAAATGATTGCACGTTAAGTGATTACTAACAGTTGCTCCAAAAGTGCAAGTTACGCTGGAAGGAATGAGTATTTTCTTTTCATTTATGATTAATATGGATATTTGTTTAATTAATGTCGTTTTGTCTTAATAGATTAAGGGAATTGGGGTTACATATGTTGTACATAGGATTAGGTTCCTTGAAATTGAATTTCTAGTCACAAAAATTACTTGTGATAGGGTCTCGCAAATTACCAAATTGGTTAGAGAATGTAACGCTGAGATGGATGAGATGAATGATGTCCAAATCGTGTTTCATGGTCTCTTAAGTGTTATCCACATTGTTGGTGTGGATGTACATCAAAAACATAATAGAAAGAAGATTGTAAGATATGGATACCACACTCTGCACAAAGCCACATCGAATGTGTCTACTCCAACTGAAACTCATAATAAAATTTAGTAATTACATAAAAGAACATAGATTGTAATATATTTTTAATTCCCCGCATGGATCCTTCCAATTCAAGAAAAAAACCTCTCATTTTTGATAATCCATCATCCCCATTTATACAAATCGTGAGAACACATTTAGCCCTAGAATCTAATCACTTAAACGATGAAAATTATTTTGAATTAGTTTGGTTAGCGGGAATGTGCCTTTTTGTCAGTTGGTTATATATATATATATATATATATATATATATATATATATATATATATAGATATATATATATATTTTGATATATCAACTTAAAGAAAAATAAAAGTTATCCACTCATGCCATTACACTCCTTGACTATCATTGTAGGTTATGCCTCTCGATGTAATAAACTAAATGATTAAAATGAATATTTTATTGACATCATTAAAATATATATATATATATATATATATATATATATATATATATATATATATACTCAATTTTAAAAAAATTATTTGCAATAATTAATATATGTAATTTATGTTTATAATTCTGATGTATCCTAACTAAAGACTAAAGAAAGATTAATTAGCTTAATAAACAAAGACCAAACATGGTTGTAGATCCCCGTAAAACAATCCACAACAACCAATTGGAAGAATGAAAGAGATTGTCTATGACTTGTCAAAGTGATAGTAAATGTTGTCATCTATCACCCCTTTTGAAGATTTAAACCCTGCCATTTAATTTCCAAATAGAGCCCCCAAAACCAATCATAAATTATACTAACCAACTAAATGTGGGTCTCCCTCTACCCTTCCCATCAATTCATAATAACTTAAAATCAAATATGCACCAGCTAATGAATAATGAAACTCGTGATGGAATACTTGTTAAATGCAGGAAATAGACATGAAGCTGCTCGCACTCCTAGAAATAAATATGACCATAGTACATATACATTATATATATGTCCTGTCTAGACATGGAGATAAATTCATATTTGTAGTTTGTTGAAAGCGCAAAGAGGATATGTGAGTCCGTTGAAATCCTTGACTGAAATGAAATGTGGTTCCATTTGAGTTAAAATAGCTAAGATAAAAAGAATGGTGGAGGTGTTTCTCTTGGACAGAGCTAAAGACAAGAAAAGAATAGAACTTGATATGGCAACAACAGTAATGCTATTGGACACAATGCCATGTTGTGGGCACCACTCGTTGTCTCTATTTTTTGACGTGAAAACCAATGGTAATGACAAACTGACAAACCCTGTTACTTTTTCTATCACTATACTCCTGTTTGCTTTCTCTTCTCTTCCTCTGTAGTACAACAGTAGCAAGGTGTGGTGATGGCATTAAGATTAAGTCTCGTGTTGCTTGCCCTGATGATGTTGCTGCATTGATAAAAACCAATTTGAACTTTCAAATCTCCATCCGCTTTCGTCAAGTTGTGCAACCCCAGATTGGCAGAACAAACCAATATAAATGACATCATGCGCTACCAAACCACTTTGCACCACCACTTCTCCCAAACCATCACCATTCTAAACTAAATTGTTTACATTGGAATATATCGTTTTGTCTCTTTGTGAGATGAATCTAAGGGCTTCACCCATTGTATAAGTCTTTGGCTTAATAAATGGGTTGCAGTTTTTCAATAAGCATTGACATATGTTTTAAAATATTAAAAAGAGTAGATTAGAATTAATTAATATAGAAACACTAATAAATGATAAAAAGACAGTGTAAAAAGAGTTTTTTTATTTGAGATTTAGATGTAAATGTCAAAGTTTAATAGTAAAAATTAGGATTTTGTGGTAAGATTATGACAATTTTATTAATTTGTGATTTTTTTGTAAATCATTAAAAAAAATTATTGGCATTAAAATTGTAGTGATTATGGTTTTAGGAATATTAGGTAGGGACAAACATTTTTAACAATTGTGTTAGTCATATTCAAAGTTCTAAAAACTTTGCTTAATTTTTTAAAACTTTATATCAATAACTGAAAAAATGCACTCTTCTCCAAACTCTAATTAGGTAATTGAACCTAAAATGATAAAGAAAATGATGTATTTTGGAGTCTGTGTTACACCAGTAAAAAGTTGAGCACCCTTAATATTAGAGAGATGTTATTTCCATGGTCTATTAAGTAAATACCAATTGTTTTTTGAATTAATTAGTGTATAAGATTTTTAGATCCAAAAATCTTATACACTATTTAATCTAAAAAACAATTGTTATTTACCCTTAATATTTTTTCACTATTTTTTAGGGGCCTCAAAAATATAGAGTACCAAAAATAACACACTAATAAATGTAATAATTATTTAGCCAGGCAAATTAGCGTAATGCAATATGTCACCACTATGAACTTTAGTACTATAATGAATGATCTTTAAATCCTTGCTTGATTTATGTAGAATGATTGTAAATACAAATTAGATCATTATGACAATAAATGTTAGATTCTCTTTCAAATAATTTCTAGATGTACTTAAATGCACTAAAATACTTGTGTATTTATAGATGGATTGAACTCAAATTAGGACCTTATTAACATTCAAACTGACATCAAATGGTTGAAAAATTAAATTGGATAAGAACACACAATAAATTTCCTTGCATTCAAGCATAGAGTGTCAAATGAACAATATTATTTTCTTTGGAACAAGTTAATCAACTTCACCCCAAATCATGTTAGATCTAAGATTGGAGAAAAACATAATTGTTTATTTCTCAAAATGACATAAATTACATATGATCATATGAGCTAACATCATTTTATGATGTTCTTCAAGCAATAAATATTAAAAAACAAATGTGAGCTATCCATTTTATTAACTAATATATCAAAAATTAGCTTACGGGCATATTATCAAGCATTTAACAACTCTTCAAGATTTAAAATCTTACTACTAGCTTCTCAATGTCATCTGAATTGGGTTGATTCACCATCATGGTCAAAAACATGTCACCAATTCATTCTCAAATTTATTTTCTTCCCCTATAAAATGTTATCTTCACAAGACACGGTCTTCGTTTCATTTTGGTGAACAAATCTACCTGTCTATTTATTTTTTGTGCAAAATGCAATTTAATACTCACAAAGTTGAGTTGTAATTTTCTAAAGTGTGGCCTTAATGAACAACCTCAACTATATTCAACCAAGTTGTATGTCCTATTTGATCAAAGATTCCATATATTCCTTACCTTGTGTCTTTATGACAACTTTGTAACCAAAAATAGCTTATTTTTATTCTCTTCTCTTCTCCACTTAGACTCGTTGTTTCCAATTGAGGGATTGAGAATATGATCATTATGTGCCATCAATTAATTGTCTTTCAAAGAAACCATACAAATTTGCCACATCAAATATTGAAAATATATCCATGCCTTTAAGAAACTCAATCGTGTTTAAGTATTCTCTAAAAATATTCTCAGAACTTTGCATTATCTATTCTTCTTCCATTTGAGTTTGTTATAAGTCCCTTTCAAAAACCTTTCTTTCCTCAAATGTGTTAGAACCCAGTGAGCCACTTGAAATTCCTTTTCTCTTCTCTTTTGATCAACATGATGTTTGTACTTATCAATACTTTGTTTCAAATTTTATGTACCTAATTATGTACCTCTTTCATGTATTATTAAAGTTCCTAGCATCAACACTTCCTATTCATAGATTTATTAAATCTATCGACTTTGTAGCACTTCTAGAAGTGTGTTCATACACTCTATAAAAATGTCTTTCTCATACTTGGGTTTACTGAATTATTATATGCCAATTCAGCATATGGTGAGACCAAAGACCATTGGCCCAACGTCTTTCCCACGGGGAATCTCGACAAGTTTTCAAAACTTTTGTTCACAACTTAAGTTTGACCATCCATTTGTGGGTGATACACTAAAGTAAACTATAAAATTATAACCAAAATTTCCATAATATTCTCCATATGCACAAAAAACATTATGTTCCTATTATATATTGCACTAGTTGGCAATCCAGAAAACCTCACCACTTCTAGTAAAAGTAGGTTTGATATGCTAGTAGTATCACTAATCTTCTTACATGTAATGAAATGCACCATCTTTGAAAATCTATCCATAACAACAAACACTAAATCATTACCTTTTTTAGGTATGGGTTAATCCTAACATAAAATCCATGCTTCAAAGCTTCCCACATTCCAAGGAAAATAAATAACCATAAATAAAATCAACATATGCAAGACATTAGTTACTCAGTGAATATTGTGACAAATTAATATGGAGATGATGAATTCTTAAATATGTAAGTTTTTCAATGCCATATACATACTACGAATGGACTTAATGCTTCAATTTTTATATCTTATGATGATTCTCATACTTCCATTATTGATTAGTGAATATTTTGTCAATATTTTCTAAATATCTAATATATTAGATTGCTATGATTATTTATGATATATTCATTACTCTTAGTTATGTCTTGCTTATCTATGATATATAATCATTTTATGATGTGATTGCAAAATATGATTTAATATTTTTTTATTTTCTTATTATTTTTTATTTTCAACTTTTTTTTGAAATTTTTTTATTCTATTAATCCATTTGCATACACATAGAAACACATGTAAAATGTCAAGATAAAATATATTATAATAATTACCCTTAGTATTAGTTGTCATTGGTTTTTTAGCCATAAAAAAATTAAAAGACATATCCATTATTAGATATATTGTCATATGTAATAATAGCATTTCGAAAAAGTTAACTAGAATGGAAAAAAATTCTTTAGATTTTATTTGGAATTTTTGAAAAAAGAGAAATAATAGAATTTTCAATGATAAAGATAATAATTTGGAGACAATTAAAAATTGTCTTGAATCCAATTTCAAAGAGGTTTTTTTATAAATTTTTTTTTAATTAAAATAAAAAATAGTTAGAAAAGGTATTTTCTAATTAAATAGAATCTTTTCAAAAACTCTTTATTGAATAATACAAAACAAGATAAATAATTAATAAAATAAAAAATTCTTAAAAAAAAATTATTGATAAAATTTTAAAAGGAAACTCAAATCTTATATATGTTGAGATTATTGTAAAGAATAATAAAAATAAAATAATTTAAATAATCATCAAGAACATTCTATTTACTAAACATAATATAATTGAATGTTTGATTCCACTAATAAAAATTAAATATAAATTTAAATAATAAAATTTAGTGATTGCAAATAAAATGAAATTCCCAAATGATGATCAATAAAATGAATAATAAATCCAACGAAAATTGGAATATTCGACACGTCCTCAATGATGCATTAGTTCTTTATGACTACTTAGAGAAGATTGATTGCCATCGCATATTTAGAAAAATAAATAAACTAGCAAGCTTCCTTAATAATATAAGTACTTTTGAAAGTCCATAATGGGGATTTTAGAGGATCCAATGATGTTTTTAAGGAGCCGTGCTCCTTTTGATAAATGTTATAGTTGTTTTAATTGTTCGGATGTTCTTCCTTATTTTGGTTTGGTGGTATTTAGACCTGGTCTATGTGGTTTTGGGGCATCTATGTTGATATGTTATTTTATTTTATTTTGGTTGATTGGTTTAGTTGGTGTTATATTTTGGATATCATGTAAACGGATAAAGACTTTTTCCTTCTTGTTATTGGATATTTTGTGATGTTGTAACAAATATAATGTAAATTATTTAAATCTTATTTATATATTTAAAAATTGAATGTATCTATTTATTTTTTCAGACATGTATAGGGTTTATATTAGGGTTTCTAGTCCGAAAAAAAAGAGATTTATAATATTTAGTTTGCAGGTACATATGAGATTATCGAAAAACCAGTTAACAATTGTCAACAACCAGTCAAGTAACAAGGCCCTTACCGAACAAGGGTATATTGTAAATTAAACAATAACAGACATAAAACAAAATGAACCAACCACAGATTAGACCAATAAAACCAGACAGAGGACACATACCCACTTCAAAAGTTTACGCCAGCACGAACCTCAACGTCTGTATCCTCCAATAAGATTATTTACCGTCCTCTGAAAGCTTTCTCCTCCGTTTCATCCAAGACCTCACTTTTCACTTGTTTCATTGGGGCTTTCCCGTCAGAAGCAGACCCCAATGAGGGATTGGTGTCTGTTGGGGTGACCTCACTTGGGGCGCTGCACCCTGCCCCTTAGCACCCATTTGACCAGTTTCTTCACCGCCTCAACTCGCCTCTTCTCATGATGCCATGCACAAAATTGAGCAATTTCTGGGATTTGGCTCTAAAGTTGTGACAAGAGGGGTAAAGAAATAAACTTCCCTTAAGATCTAGCGAATTGACCCTCTTCTTCAAATCTTCCATGAATCCTAGAAGAACTATGAACCACGTTTCAAAAGCTCTGAACATCGTAACCGAGACCACACCCAGTCCATCCCTTATTGAAAACAATAAGTTAGGTGGGGGGACAAATCATGTAAAACAATTTTCTTCACTAACCCAATAAGCATTTTCGAGTGCACGCAGAACTCAACCACCCGCGCTACCACCTCCGAGTCTGAAACAAGAAACATCAGTTTAGAGGCAAAGATCGCTACAATCTCTGAATTTGCCCTGCAATGAGCTCCCTGCACCAAGAACTCTTGCCCAAGAACGTCCATGATAACACCATAAACCTCTTCCGTCGATAACCAAAAAACATGCTTCAGACGAGCTCACAAAATTTGCCCGTCAAAGCCCAACTCGCGTACCAGGTTGCCACCATAGATGCAGGGCGTCGCCAAGGCAATGTCGTTTATGCATTCCATAGGAAGCTCCGCAGACCTCAACCTATACAGACACCAACAAAGGGCAAAATAATGGATGAACATTCTCCTCAAATAGCTAAAAAAACCCTGAGGTGCCAGATCATAATGAGGTGCGAGGGAAGCCTCGCGACTCCCCCGTGCCACGGAAAACCTCCGTCCCTTCCAATAATATCAAAGTACCATCATTAATGAAAGCCTTACCAAGCAGATGCCACATCATGAGAGAGATTGGCCATGAAATGATGGGGTGACGGCGGAAGATCCACCAACCAAGAAAATACCGACAAAAGATCCGTCAAAACTAGACACCTACTAAAAAACCACTAACTTTTGAAATTGCTTTGTAAACAAAGTAATACAAAAGGATAAGCAAAGAAGGAATTAGCCAAAATCAAATGAAGAAATGGAAGTCTTCCCAAGCATCTTGCACACTATCAACCCTGAATGCTTTCACTTGATTTATGCCACAATTCGGAAAGAAGTCCACGATTGAATTATCCTCTCGGTAGCAATGATGAAAATCAAACGCAAAAAAAGACTCTAATTTCCACCAGGGGCTAGATAAGATGTTCTTTAAGTGCCAAGAGGTGGTTGCTTTTTTTTTAAAGCTGAAATAATGACTTACGAATCACCTTCAACACTCAACTTTGGAATAACACATTTGATTGTAAGATCAATCCCATTTGCAAGCCCTTGCGCTTCTACTTCATTGTTAGTCCCATCCTAGATCTTCCTAGACATAGTTCGAATGAGGGATCCGTAACAATCCCGAATAATGCAACCAACACCCGAAGTTCTTGGGTTTCCCCGAGAAGCTCCACCAAAATTGAGCTTAAACCAACCTGCAAGGGGAACCCAATCCTTCTTTCTAATACCGCCATTGTTACCAGCTACGGTTGACCCATTAACATGGAAATATATACATTTATTATATAAATTTAAAATATTTAAAAAAGTGAAAGCTTTTTTTTATAGACGAGATTTGATTTAACTTGGTTATTATTGGATATTGTGTAATGATGTGATAAATTTAATTTAACTCAAATTTAATTTATAGATTTAAAAATTGAACATATACATTAATATTATATGTCACTGATGGTAATATTGATTTAAAAGATTATAATTTTTTAATTGTGTAAAGAATATAACATATATTTAATTGTATGTATAAAAAATTATCGAATGGCGATCCATCGGTCCTCCTTCCGTCTCCTTGTTACAAAGTAAGAAACTAAAAGTAGTGGTTTATATTTATCGTTCCTCTTCTTGCTAATAAAATGTTTACATTTGTTGTGTTTTAAAGTAGGTCCTCTTAATGATTATCATCAAAAATATATGAGAAAAAAAATCATTTGGACTATGATTACTTAAGGTCATTTGGATAAAAACTAAAACATACATAAATAAAAATCCCACAAAAATTAATATCTAATAATACAATAACTTTCACATAGATAAAAGTATTGTTGAAATTAATTTAAACTAATACTTAAAAAAATATTGTTTATAAAAATATTGGTGGGTTTAATGTCTTTGTGCACTACAAATCCATCCACACCCTCATCAAGATACACGATTCCTCTTATCATGTCCATTATAATCCTCAGTGTTGTTGGACAGTCAATTATCAGCATACTTTCTCCACCTATTGTTTGAAATTGATTAGATTTTATCTTTTAATTTCCAATTAAACTCTCCTTTCATGTTAAAATAGATAACCACAAAAAAAGGCAGCGTACTTACCCAAAATTAAAGGTGACGTATTTTCATTGGCCATAAATTCATAGACTAAAATCGAATCATCCTTAAAGCAATATCCCAAAATATTGAAGATGTTGGGATGGTCTAACTTTGTCAAAACTGTCAACTTGTTCGCCCACCCTTTTTTACTTTCCACGGTTCCTCCTAGAAATTTATTCACAACGACTTTTCTTCCATCATACAAAGTTCCCTTAAAGACAAACCAAAAAAAATTGTGTTATACATAATCAACCATCATTTTCTTAATCCTATTATTTTCAAATACATTTGTTTACCAAAAGGGTTGTAGTTCGATTGGTGAGGATGATAGTTGCTTATATCCATCCACCAAGGTACAAATCCCTCTAGGTACCTGACATGGAGAGTCAAGTGGTTAAGCCCAAGATCATACCCTAAATGAATTTGACAGCATAGATGCTCCTTACTAGTGATCGCTTAACCGAAGGAGCTCACCGATTTAGATGTATGCTTACTCATCATTGTAATATATTATATGTTTATTCTTGAAATATCTGTTGGGATACCGACATTCTATACAATTCAGTGATTCTAAACTTGTTTGTTGCACTTAGTAATTTCTTCTTGTGAACTCAATTGCAGTTGGTTGGATTTTCTTCACCAATATTTTGAATTCCATATAAGGGAAAGCCTTTTGTTGTCCTCAAAATATATAGGGAATATTTTTTTTAGAAATATAATAGGACCAAAAAAAGTGTGTGGTGTTATTTATGGTTCTTGGTACCCATTTATCTCATTACCTTATCTACTAATAGAGTCAGTTTATGGCTCAGATCCACTAAAATATATTATATATGTCTGCTTCATTTCACCTAATAATGCAAATATAAGTCTACTAAGCGATAAGTGTCGAATCGATCTACTCAAGGTTAGTATCAGGATGAAATGAATTAATATTAACATAATTATCATTTGACTACTGATTTGATTAGTATTTGTGCCATATTACCAAGTGAAATGTAAGATGTGCATGGCATGCAAAAAGGCATGTGGTAGTATTTGAAACTAGTGGTTGCCCCGATCATGTAAGGAACACTGGGAGGGATTTATCTTTATCTTTTATTTTTATTTTTTAAGTGCTTATGATTATAAAGTAGGTGAGGAGTAGTAAAGAGAAACAAATTTTGTGAGATACATTTTTGTGTGAGTATTGAGAAAAGCTACATTAGCAATAACACCAAAAGGGATGTAATTTTTTTATTTTCAGGGGATAATATATTTGTAACATGGACGAACATAAGCAATAATATAGACTCTAAGACCTCAATGTCTTCTCCCCACATTAGCAACATTACATCATTGATTTGAGAAATACATCAGACGTGGAATCATTTTGTAATCAAATCAATGCTCATGACATCCTCATCCACCCTCAATAATAGAAGACAACAAATCAAAGATGTCACCACCCTAAAAGATATGGACCCTTTTGTAATGGGTGATGCAAGTCATGAAGATGCAACCACTACCCTAAATCCATGTTTGGTGTATAATGTGGGCCCCCTGATATATTGTATCCCGTAAAATACATTGTCATTATCATTGACCATCATCGCCCATCGCACATTGAAATCTTTCACTATTTACAAGTTCTTTATCACCTTGCCCTTTGTTTTATAGGTCTGAGTTTGGTGTTTATGTATGTTGTTAAGTCTAATTTAATTACTGTAGATGTTAATATATTTGTAATATGGATGGACATAAGCTACAAGATAAAGTTTGGTACATCAATGTTTTTTCCACACTTAAACAACATTGTAATATAGATTCGAGCCACTCATCAGACGTGGAGACCTGTCACAATCAAATACACACTCATGACGTCCTCTTTCACCCTTAAAATTAAAAATTACCAATCAAAGATGTTTCCACCTTTCAAGTTACATACCCCTTTGCAGTATGTGCAAGTCATGTAAATCAAACAATTGACCTAAATATGGGTCTGATGTATGATATGGGCTCTATGTTATCTGATATAACATCAAATACTTTATCATTTTCCCTCACCATCAACATCTAGGTCACCTTGAAATTTTTCACCACTTGAACGTTTTTTATTACCTAGCCCTTTCCGAGCACTTTGCCAATGCTCAAGCTCTTTGAAAATAAAACATCTCCTCCTTGTATAGCACATTGCCACATTGTATGAAATAACACACAATCTCATTATATACCATCACCTACATAAGAAATACATGATTATTGTTACTTACCATTGTCTGCACAAAAGGTGAGATGGGGTAGTGGTCATGGGTTTCCAGTGAGATATTCTTATTAATTTACACTCTTACACTTCATAAAAATGCTTTACCAAAATACAAAATTACATCTTGTATGTTATTCATTATATTGATAATAGAATATAATATTACTGCATAATATTATATTATAATATTAATTATTGTTTAATACATATTCTTAAAAATAAATATGTAAGAGATATAACATAATGAGAAACCAAGTCACTAATGAACCAATAATCTGGGGGTGTTTTCATTCACATTATAGAACAACTCTCAAAATATTTCATTGCCACTCACCATCACCACCTAACACATGTTGAAATATTTCAACACTTGCATGTTCTTTATTACGTTGCCCTTTCTTCTAGGGATCTGAGTTTGGTGTTTCTGTTTGTTTTGAAGCCTAATTTAATTTCTCTATATGTTAATATATTTGTAATATGGATTAACATAAGCTACAATATAGACTCGAGTACTTCAATGTCTTGTCCTTACATAAATAGCATTGTAATGCAGATTTAAGACACTCATCTAACGTGGAGCCCTGTCACAATCAAATGAACGGTCATGATGTCCTCATTTCCTTAACAATAGAAAATAACCAATCAAATATGTTGCCACCTTGTAAGCTACATACTCCTTTGTAATGTGTGCAACTCATGTAAATCTAATAACTACCCTAAATCCAAATCTGGTGTATGATATGGGGTATGTGATGCACAATATCACGTGAAATACCCTATCATTTCCCCTCACCATCACCACCAAGCTTACCTTGAAATATTTCACCACTTGCATGTTTTGTATTCCATAGCCCTTCCCCAAGATTTAACCATTGCTCAAGGTTTTCATAAAACAAAATGTCTCCTCCCCACACAACTCATTGTAACATTGTATGAAGGAATACAAAATCTCATTTTATATTATCACCTTCATCAAAAATATATGATTTTTTTTGCTTACTGTTGTGTGAACAAAAGGTGAGATGGGGATGGCGGTCATGGGTTTTAGGTGAGGTATGACTATCGATTTATACCATTTTGTTTTATAAAACTATGCTTTACCAAAATAAAAAAATTATATATTGTATGTTATATATTATATTAATACTATAATATAATAATAATGTTCACTATTATATTGTAATTATTATTTTTTAATATGGCTATTTTTAAAAAAAAAAAGAGATATAACATAACGAGTAATCAAGTCACTAATGAAAAAATGATTTGGTGGTGTTGTCACTAACATTTTAGGAAAACACTTAAAGTCTTTCATTGCCACTCAACATCACCACCCAACACACGTTGAAATCTTTAAACACTTGCATGTTCTTTATTGCCTTGCTCTTTCTTCCCAAGGATCCAAAATTGATGTTTTTGTATGTTGTTAAGCCTAATTTAATTGGTTTAGATGTTAATATATTAGCAGCATGGATGGACATAAGCTATAGGATAAACTCTGGTACCTTAATGTCTTGTCCCCATATAACAACATTGTATTGTGGATTCGTGCCACTCATCAGAGGTGGATCCCTATCACAATAAAATTAAATCTTATGGCATCCTCGTCCCCTTAACAGTTTATAAAACAACCAATTAAATATGTTGCCACCTTACAAACTACATACCCCTTTGCAATGTGTGCAATTCATGTAAATTCAATAGTTGCCCTAAATCCAAGTGTGGTGTATGATATGAGCTATGTGATGCATGATATCACATGAAATACCCTATCATTTCCCCTCATCATCACCACCCAATGCACCTTGAAATATTTCACCACTTGCATGGTTTGTATTTCATAGCCCTTCCCCACAACTTTGCCATTACTCAAGCTCTTTGTCAAACAAAATGTTTCCTTCCCGCATAGCTCATTATGATATCGTATCAAGGAATACACAATCTGATTCTATAACATCACCTCCACCAAAAATATATGATTATTTTTGCTTATCATTGTGTGCCAAAAAGGTGAGAAACGACCGAGAGTCATGGGTTTCAAGTGAGGTATGACTACCAATGTACACTCTTTTGTTTTACAAAAGTGCACTTTACCAAAACCAAAAATTATATTTTATATGCTATATATTATATTAATATTATAATATAATATTAATATATTATATTACTTTATTTATTATTGTTTAATATAGCCATTCTGAAAAATAAATTTGCAAGAAATATAACATAACCACCTGAAATACCTTGTCATCGTCCCTCACAATCACCACCCAAGTCACCTTGATTTATTTCACCACTCTCATGCTTTGTATGGCCTTACCCTTCCCCACGACTTTACTATTGGTCAAGCTCACTGTGAAACGTAATGTCTCCTCATGGTACATAACATTATCATATAAAGGAATAACCTCATTTTTAACTATTACTTCTATCAGATATTTCATCTTATTATTGCTTGTTTTATGCATAAAAGGTGATACAAATCAATGGCCATAAGGTAAGACTACCAGTTTACACTCTTCTACACAAAACTTTGTTTTGCCAAAACAAAAAGAATACATCCCTTTAAGTGAAACAAAACATCTCTTATTAAAAAATATTTCCCCTTGTTCTGAAACCAAATATTAAAAAATATTGGAGGACGAATAATTATTTTATTCATCTTAAACTCATAATGTATTACAAGGGCTATTATATAGCCAAGAAGATAACGTAAACAACCTCCTAAGAAATAGAATGGTTCACAAACAAGAAACCCAAAATAAACTTCACAGGTGCAACAATACAAACAAATTTAACAATAAATATTCCTATGGTGAATTAAATCACTGAATTAATAATCTAACCTCTCCTCCTCACACAAATCATTATCACATCATATGAATGAGCACACATCCTCATTTTTTATTGTCACCTTCGTTAAAAATATCATATTAAATTATTTATTAATGTTTCATGCACAAAAGATGAGATGGGGTCAACGGTCATGAATTTCAAGTGTAATATGACTGTCAATTTGTACTTTTGCTTTACGAAATCCTACTTGACCAAAACATGAAATCTTATCCCTTCTCACATAACTTGTACCTTTAGAAAAACTGGGAATTTGTATGTGTGTATATATACACAATTATATAATAGTAGTATATATTATATAACAATATACATATTTATATTATATATTACAATATTATATTAAGCTCGTTGAAATAGAGTAGTTAATATTATATTTCACTTATCAACAAATAATAATTTTAATTTTTGGCAACTATTTCAATGGTCATAAGATACGACTACCGATTTACACTCTTCTATTTTACAAAACTCCGCTTTACCAAAACAAAATTAAAAATACACCCTTTCCAGTGAATCAAAATATCTCCTCCTTGCACAACTCATTTTCAGACTATATAAATGAATATTAAAAAACTATTGACATTCCTTATGTTATTGTAATATTATAAAATAAAGGTATACTATTTTTTTTAAATATTGATTAATATATTTTATTTTGAACCCTATGTTTTATTTATCTATTCCAAACTTAAAAAATGTAAGTGTATCATTATCATTTCCTCTTATAATTCAATGTTGATATTTTACAACATAAAATCTGAGTATATAATTTAGTTTAAAGACCTTACCATTTGGGTGTGATTACCTTTGATCGGATATTCCTTGGTATGCATCACCCTCGTATACCTATTTTTATTAAGGGCAACATGGGTCTAAAAAATATGCGTGTTGAATATTAAAAACAAAAATGAAAATTTGTTGGTCAAATTTATCACTATTAAGTTTTACAATTTCTATGAAATTTGAAAATTATATATATTATAATCCTCTAATTACATACACCACCTAAATTTATTTGAAAATTAAATATTTAAAAAACTTAAAATAATATATTATTTTAACAATGATAAAATTTAACATTTAAATATTAAAATATTTATTTAAACATATGATTTTATTTACTTATCGATATTTTTTTTGAAATACAAATTCTTTACTATTAAATAAAAACAAACTTAAAATTAATTTTACTAAAATTTATTTAATAAAAATAAAATTATTACTTTCTTATTATTACCTGTTCATATAAATATATATTTTTGGTTTCTAACTACTTAAATTGTTTGAAATAATATATTGTTTTAATAATAATAAAATTTAAAATTTTAATATTAAAATTTTTCTTAAAATATTTATTTAAATAATTTATTTCATTTACTTATCAATAATTAATTTAATTAAAAAAAAAATTAAAATAAAATAGAGAAAAAAAATCCTTATAAACATCTTTATCAAATTAAAATTCGAAAATATAGTTTTTTTAATTATTTTGAAAAACAAATTAATTTTAAAAATTAATGTAAAAATAAATTTTAAAAATTAATGTAAAAATAAATTTTAAAAATTAAAATAAAATAATAAATAAATTTCTTCAATATTGAGAAGGAAAAATAAAACCATTTGATAGGTTGTAATTTATGAATCATAGAATGAGGAATTCCTATGTCCTTCAATAATATCTTCACTTTATTCTTTTTCTTAATTTAAAAAGGTAAGGTCACTACAGCAACGCGTAGGTATTTGATTGTATGCATGTGTTGGGATTTTCCTTCAATTGCATGGTGCCACAATTTTTTAATGTTTGCAAAAGAATGTTATTGTAGCATGCTAAATTAATGATTCATAGTGGTTGAATGGTGGTATTGCCAGTTACTAAAATAATTAGTGATCAAAATATTAGTTGTGGTGATATATCAACATCTTTTGATCTTTGGATAGATTTACACTACTTTTCTTTCGGTATAAATGTTTTTGACGTAATTATTTATTTTTTTAATGATAAAAAATTATTTGTGCATAAAATGTAACATTTAACATCGCATTGCTTGAGTTAAGCAGTTTTTTCACTTTTTTGATTATTATTATTTTATATATATATATATAATATATATATATATATATATATAAAATAATATACGACCAATCAAAGATGTTTACTCTCTCTAAGTTGTAGACTCTTTTGCAATGAGTGTAAGGCATGTAAATTCACTAGTTGTGTTAAATCTGGGTCTGGTTTACGATATAGGACTTCTGGTGTGCAATACCACGTAAACTACTCTATAATTGGCTCTCACCATCACCACTCAGCTCACTTTAGAATCTTTCATCACTTGCATGTTTTGTGTGGCTTTGCCCTTCCCCACTACTTCATTGTTACTCAAACTCTCTGTGAAATGGAACATCTCCTCCCCGCATAACATAGTTATGCACCATATGAAGAAACACACAACCTAATTTTGCATTGTCAACTCCACCAAAATTATAAAAGTATGGAGGTGATGGTATAAAATGAGGTTGTGTATTCCTTCATACATTGCATAGCTAATGCGTTGTGTGAAGAGGAGATGTTTTGTTTCATGGTGAACTTAACTAATGGTGAAGTGGTGGGTAAAGGCAAGCCCATACATAATACGCAAGTGGAGAAATATTTCAAGTTGAGTCGAGTGGTGATGGTGAGGTAAAATGATATCCAACACCATACCCATATTTAGGATGTTACTCTTACAGGGGAAGTGTGGTTGCATGGATTTCAACATGTAATATTACATTATTTGTATGTGTGAGGAAGAGATAGTGTATGCTCAACTGTTTAGTTTTTAATCTGTGAAGACCATCTTCTTTCCAACTTTTTCCTAGAGTCCATGCTTGTCTTTTCCATCCTTTCTTGGCACTAGGATTCTTGCCACCATTTAACAATAAATCATAGTGACATACCAAGTAAAACTATGGACTTTATTAATTTTGCCTCAAGAAAGATCAGAAGCCAAGTGGCATAGTTTAACTATCATTTGTGAACGTAATATTACATGTTCCATATACATTGCTTCCACTTGTGGACTTTGTCGAAAAAATTCTTTATGCAAAAACTTGGTAACTAAGAACTTGGGTGACACGTTGACATCATGAATTAGACATTATCTTTGAGATCTTTTGAATTCCCAGAGAGTGAAGAGGAGATACTAGGACTGAGTCACTTTTGATTTAATTATAAAGTCAGAACTTTGGCCTTCCCAGACTTCGAAGTGGACTTGATAAATCTTCACTTGAAAATGTAGAACTTTGAATCCCTGCTTGGCAATTCCTTAGTGAATGAACAGAGGGGTGGGGCTTAATCAATTTTTGTAGTACCCCAAAAATAGAAAATTATGAATAATATATTTACATTATTGGCTTGGTAGCTTAGCAATATTTTGGGTTGTTGGTGAGGAAGAAGGAGTAGACTTGGTAGATCATATTGATGGCTACGTGGTAAATTATGCTTTGTCACTGTAACCATCTCTGAGACTGTCACTTATCTTCAAAGTTTTCTAAGTCTTTAGTAATAAATTTATAGACTTGAAAAAATACAAAATTTATCATTCAAATAGATACTAGTGATTCTAAGGGGGAAATCACAAGTCAAATAAATTGCTTTCATTAATGTTGATTAAACAAAGTTTTAATTGAAAAGATTTTTTTAATTTCTTTCAACCAATGAAAATGTATACAAACGAGGTTCATATCAATTTAATAGATTGCATATTAATTATAAGAGAAGCTCATTGCTTATTGGGACATATACAGTATGTGTCTCATCATTATTATTGACTATAGAAAATAAGTATATTATTACTAGAAATGTTTAGTAGAAACAATATTACAATTTGGAAAAAAAATTTAACTATGAACACAATTTTTATTAAATTATTTTTGTTAAAATCATAATCCAAATTTTATAGAGTTATACTAAATAAATAAAATGGATCATGCCACCTAATTTGAACTTAAGTTACCTCTAAAAGATCATGTAGATATTGAAATAGTTAAGTGGCTTGAGTCTAAATTAAGTTAAGTGGTTGTTATAAAGTCTAAATGTTAGGACATGGTTGCATGAGTTTAGGATAGCATTTTCTTTGGGCTTAATTTAAGTTACTCAAAATTGTATAAATAATGGTATGTGAGACCATTGTAAGTATTGAAATAGAGTTAGTTTTTTATCTTTTAATTACAATCTGATTTTATGAACTAGTATGGATGAGAATATATCAACACTTTATAATTTCCAATATGCTTTATGTAGTAATATTTAATGGTAAGATCAATTCTAAAATGTTTTCATAGATACATTGCTTTGATGTTTGATATTGGGAATGTTGGGTGAACTCAACTTATTGGTGTTAACATATTTCTTCTCCAAGTAGCTAACATTGCAATGGTAATACAATTATGTTTAAAAGTGTTGTTCCTTGGAAAAAAAATATCCAAAGGGCCTTAATATCAATTATGAGTTCATAATATTGTTTTTTTGTTTAGTTGATATTATAATTTGAGATTTAAATGAGCATACCATTTTAGAATAGAATAATTTTTAAGTATTATATTGTTGACATACTTTTTTAGTTCTTGATTTTATTCATGAATTTTTGGTTCTCACAGACTGGAGGTGAATTAAAATTGGTATTTTCCTTTTTTGAAGATTTTATCATTTTTTTATTTTAATTTTTATTTCAACAAGGGTGCTATGAAACCTTTTTTAACCAAAGATATATTTTTGGATGTCAAAATTTCTCTTTTTAAGAACTTCGAGGCTTTTAAACTACCAGGGATTTAATCTTGGCCTTTCACCTTATGACAACCTATATCGACTAATTAGCCTAGTTCAACATGGACGAGATCCTAATTCTCATGACAAGGTTATTCATCTAGTAATGCATGCTTTGAGGATGTGATTATATTTGTGTGCCATCTCAAATAACTTATAAACATCTCAAGTTTACCATTATTTATTCATTAAATATCTATATCTAACACTCCACATTATTGTTGCTTACAATGTAATTAGGAAATGTCTACCCAAAATAAATTTTCTAGGATGGGTTTCTCGTGGCCCTGATATTCCTAGTAATTATGAAGATAAGTATATTTATGATAACGAAAAGACATCAACTTGATATTATTAAAATCTAATCTGCTACATGTTTATTTTAAAATAATTATCAGAATGAAATCAAATTTGAAAACCCAATTATTCAACTACTTATTTTCTAATCAGTAAACCATATAAGTTTATGATCCTTTCTTATGTGTTTTTTTCTACATATAATTTTTATAGTTCCAATAATGATTCTCTATTGTATCCAAAACTATGAGCATGCATACTCTCATGCACATGTACATGCCAAAATGTATTTAATTTGTGATGTATTTATATACATCCATTTTTTAGCTCAGGGATTGATCTCTCCATACACACTATGATCATAGGAAACCAAGAAGGGAGGTTAGTAACATTTTAGTTCAAGTAAACAAAAACTCAAACCAACACACTAACACTAACACTTACAAGTCTAGACCTTAGGGGTGAGCTTAATGAACAAAAGATAAATTAAAGCACAATTAAATTGAAAAAGACATGCAATCCTTTACCTTTCTTGAGAGCTCTAAATGCATTGTTGAGTGGTTTGCTCAGCGTGTGCTTCAAAGACTCTTTGGCAATGGATATGTATCTCCTTCTCTCTTTGGCACCATTGTGGCTTGTATTGTGGCTTGGCTCAAGATTTTGGCATTATAACACTATTGATATATATTTTTTTATTATAACACTACTCTTCTCAAAGCTTTGAAGTCATTTGTGCATGATAATTTTGCACCAAAATAGCTTAAAATTCAATAGGCAAGGCATTGTGTTTATAGTAAATGGATTTAACCCCAACCCACGGTGATTCAAGGTGGAGTTAAGGCTTGGAATGGGTTCAAACATTAACATAAATGAGTCAAATATAACCTTAGTAGAGTTAATAGTTGTTAATTAATCATGATTTGCAATGAATATGCATGGGTCTCCAAAATAAGATATTTTAGGATATTTCCAAAGAGCTTGACAACTCACAAAGGTCATGATGAAAGGCTATGATATTTGTATTTATGAATTTTTATTTTTTAGTTATCCATTAATTGCACATGGATAATTCAACTAAGCCCTTAATTTGGTTTAGCTTGTTAATTAATTTTGATTAATCATTTAGCTCTTTCAAGATTTGATATTTGTTCATGTGCCCCACTTAATAGGGTCATAGGCCAAATTGACTATTGTGATGTTGCAAGGTGCTTAGGGATGAATATATGAGAGGTTATTGTTTTATATAATAGGATACCCCAATTAGGGATGTCTCAACATGGTTATGAGTTTGACAAATGATGCACAAGTAAATTTGAGACATTTAATAATTCTTAGGCTTAATTTATAATGGTTGGTAGGAATCGATCTGAAATCCTATCAAAAGTCAGTTGTGGCCATTTTTAGGTGTCTACAGTTTGCCTCTATTTAAGAAGACATTACAAGTTATAGTCATAGTAACATCTTCTCAAAGAATGAAAAGGTCATGTATGCGTATGACTTCAACAACAATGGATGAACTATAGGTGCACCCTTCAAGGAGTTGTTGGCAAAGGGGTCGACAATTGGTCTCGTGAAAGAAGGAAACGATGGGACCAAAAAGATGAAATAGAGTGGAAAAGACTAATTTTTCCATAGGCAGTTATAATTAGTGGCATATGAAGCTGCCCTGATTGGGTAGACAAACAGGATGATTTTTTTACAGGTAATTATAATCATTGGTATAGGTGGGACAAAAAAGGTAATGACTTGCCCAAAGGCAATTATAATCATTGAAAAGGGCCTAAGGTAACAAGAGAATGATTTGGTAAAAGGTGGTTATAATCATGAAAGGGAAAATAATAATTTGCCCACATGCAATTATAATCATTAGTATTATAAAAACATGCCCCAGTTGAGTGGATAGAGATAATGGTTTGCCCAAAGGCGGTTATAATCATTAACCTTCAAATAGATGGAAACGTAATGATTTACCCAAAGGTGATTACAATCATGGGTAATACAAGTGGGATGGTATACAATGATTTGCCTAGAGGCAATTAAAAGCATTATACCCTGATAGTGGCAAACATCATGTGGCATATGATGGCAAATTGGTATAGAGGATAAATATGAATTTGAACAACCTACGAGTAGGGAGATGCATGTCCGAACTAGTAAGAGGAAAATTCTTTCATTATTTAATTACTTTGTTTATGATATGATTTGGATTAGATAGGGAATAATATTAGTGCCAAGGAGATATGTCATTGCCTTATTACTGTGTAAACTTTGAGAACTGATTTTTGTTGTAGCATGGAATAGTAGGCATCATGATAGAACACCATGATAACTTTGCTAAAATGTGCATATGGACTGACACATGATCCAATACTCAATTGAAAATAATGCACCAATGATAAAAACCATGATGACAATGTTGAGGTATGAATATGGATGGATTCAAGAATAATGTGAAAGGAATCACCCAATGAATGCACATAAACTGAATCAAGGCACAACAAGAAAGAAAAAAATAGGAAAAAAAATAACATGAAGAAAGACAAAATAATAAACAAACAATAAACAACCAAAAGAAGAAAAACATAAACAATGGTTAGTCACAATGTTAGGACAAACAACATGACATAAATAAGATGACGAACATTATCCCTAGACGATAAAAAATAATGAAACAAACAAAAATGGGGGAATAGAAGAAAAAGGAAGGGCATGGTTGAGCTGTCTCCATATGCACTAGGTAAGTGGACGTTGCCTACATAGTTCCATAGATGTAATATCCAACAAAAACTTTAGGTCAAATTTAGTTCTCCTAAGAAATGGGGTAGAAGAAAATGATGAAAAAGAAAACATGATTGTAATATAGAAAAATATGGGAACGGTCTCAAAAAATGGCAAGAGCATGAGAGGCTAGGCCAATAAGGATGGGGAAACTAAATGACAAATCATTGCTTGTGAAGTAGCTAAGGATCCCAGCATCCTTAAGTCAAATAAGTGGTCAATGTTTAGGAGTTTTTAGATGTATTTATGAATGTTTCTGGAATTTTCAAAGTATCTCAACTCGATGGAGAATGATGAGATACTAAATGGTTCAAGCTCGTAAAATGGTGAGAGCATTTAAACTGAAGATTGCTCACAAAATGGTAAGAGTGTGCTTTAGGTTGCTTGTAAAATGGTGAGAGTGTGGTTTAGGTTGCTCAAAACATAGTAAGAGCGTTTAGACTTATAAATTCCCACAAAACAATAAGAGTGTGGCAAAGGGGTGACTGAGCTAACCTCAATGTGAATCGAGCATTGCCTACATATTCCTAGAATGAGACCTCAAGTCATTGTAGTTATACCTTACAACGGAGGAATATGATTAGGTAGTAACCAATTCAAACAAAATAGGCAAAGTTGGCAAATGGCATAATATGGCATAGGCATGACAAGGTGGTACTTCAAGGCATGATAAACAAGTGCTATCCCTAATTTGACCATAGTCAGTTATAATTAGAAAATAATGGCATAGGTTAATGATACTAATATGCCCATAGATGGTTATAATTAGTAGCACGATAGTGAGACACTGATTTGCCCAAAGGTGGTTATAATTAGGAACATTTGGTATAAAACAAAACAAAAAATGAAGGATGCAACTACCAAACAACTGTCATATTGCTCCAAAATATGACCTATGTTTAGAATGGTGAATTAACTGCTATAACTTGATCAGAATCTTCATGTTGAAAGTGGCCATGGAACCAATGAAATAGAACCAAGGTCAAATAGGTTAGCTAGGGAGTTTTAATAATTAACTTGGTCGATAGAAAAAGGCATGGTAGAATGGTATAGTATAGTACAAGGAATTATGTTGCTATTATGGTACAATTGAAATGGGCCTCATAGGCAATACACCATGTCACTCACACAAAGTAACACTTGAAGTGTTTAATGTTCATCAGCTCATCAAGTTCATCCCTGTCTGGTGTAGCGATCATGTATGCTCTAGTGCCATAGTTTGCAATAATGATGAAAGGGCCTATTCAGTTAGGTTTGAACTTGCCTTTGTGTTTCTTCTCGGTCGTGGTATTATGTTGGTTTTCTTTAAGTAAATAATCACCAAGCTTAAATTATGTGTGTTTGAAGCACCTATTATAGTGGCCACAAATTCAATTATGATATGCTTGTAGTTTGTTAACTACAGCCATGTGTTTCTCAACAAGCAACTCCAACTCATACAGGTGAGTGAATCAATGGTATTTATCATCCAAGACATACTTCAAAGAGATACATAAAGAAGGTAACTCAACCTCAATGGGAAGAATGGTCTCAATGCCATAAATAAGTGAATATGGAGTGGATCTTGTTGAAGTATGATGATTGGTACGATATGCCTAGAGGGAACAAAATATTTGGAGGTGCCAATTGAAGCCAGCATCATTGACAATATTTTTGAGGATATTGACAATGGTTTTGTTAGTTGCTTCAGCGTGGCCATTACTTTGTGGGTAGTATTCCATGGAAATTTTTTGGGTAATCTTGTACTCAACACATAAGGAGTTGACATCTTTATTCTTGAACGATCCACCATTATTAGATATAATGTTGGAGGGGATACCATAATGACAAATGAGATGGTTGAAAATGAATTTAGAAATTTACTTTTTAGTCATGTAATTGAGGTTTATAGCTTCGACCCACTTAGTGATGTATTTGGTGGTGGTAAGAATATGTTTATGGCCATTAGATGAGGTGGGGTTTATCTTCCCAATGAGATCGAGTCCCCATGTAGCAAATGGACATGATGTAATCATTGGTTTTAAATCTTTGGCTAGGGCAAGAATCAGATTGGCATGCCTTTGACATTTATCACACCTATTAACTTATACGACTGCCTTTGCATCCATCATTGGCCAATAGTACCCGGTACATAATAATTTTTTAAATAGGATGGCCCCACTTATGTGGGATCCACATATTCTTTCGTGAACTTCTCATAACACTAATTTAGATTATGCTAAAGTTAAACAATGAATCAGAGTTCCATCAAAACTATGGTGGTATAGGGTTGGTCTGAGTAAGGTATAACATGTGACATGATGGATAAAGGATTTAGATTATTTGCAAGATAGGTCTGGTGGTATTATGTGGTTGTGAAGATAGGTGTAAAGGTCTAAATAGTATATAGAGCTGGGACCAACAATATCATAGATCATCACGACAGTTAAAGTTTCATGAGCTGGTACTAACAAATTTTCAACAAGGAACTGATTTTTTTTGTCATGTATGTATGTCGAATCAAAGATCTAATGTTGTCCATGGAATCTGCTATTCTATTACTAGATCTTGGTATATGTTCAAACTAAACATCGATAATATGTTGTTTGAGAGTGTCGACCATGGCTTTATATGGTACCATCTTGTCATCTTTGGTCTGAAAATGGTCTATAACCTGATTGATGATTAACTGAGAATCACCATCAACCTTGAAATGTTGTATGTTCCATTATATTGCTTATAGAAGCCCTACAACAAGTGGTTCATATTTGGCTATGTTATTGGTACAAGGAATGTTGATTCAGAATGACTTAGGGATTAGATCCCCTTGTGGTGTAATGAATAAAAGGCTTGCCCCTAATCTATGTGTTATGAGTGATCTATCAAGATACAGCTTCTAGTGATTCTCCTCAAGAGGTGTTTCAATAATGTTCATAATGGATTCATCTAGGAATTGGAATGTTAGAGGTTTTGTATTTGTAAGGGGTGCTTCAACAAGCTAATTTGTAAGAACTTACTATTTGATGGTTTTATGGTTGATGTATTCTATCTCAAATTCACTCAATAACATGATCCATTTGGCCATGCAGACTTGTAAATCTATTTTGAATAGTGGATACTTGAGAAGATCTACTTTGAAAATTACCATGGTCTTGTTTTTTAACATGTAATGTCATAATTTTTAAATAGCAAAGAGCATAGCTAAACATGGTTTTTCAATGGGTGTATAATTGTGTTTATACACGATCAGTGTATGACTTAGATATTATATGGCATGCTTCTTTCCATTATCACCATGTTGAGTTAGAAGTGCTCCTAGGGCTTTTCTTGTAGCTGATAGGTGTAGTAAGAATGGCTTTCCTAGTATTGGTGGTGGTAAAATAGGCAGATTTGATAGATAGTCCTTCAGTTATTGGAAATATTTCTAGCATTTGTCATCCCAATGAAATGTGACACCCTTATTCAAAAAATATGTGAAAGTATGAAACTTGTCAGCCAACTGAGATATGAAGCATCTAATAGACTAGATCTTGCCTTGAAAATTGTGGAGCTGCTTCAAATTGGTCGATGGTAGCTTCAAATTGGTCGATGGTAACATATGAGTTATGGATTGTACTTTGGCTGGATCAATTTCAATGCCTCAGTGAGACATAATGAAGCCAAGTAATTTTCCTGAAGTAACTCCAAAAACACACTTCTTAGGATTAAGCCTGACTTTGTATTCATGCATCTTTCAAATATCTTTCACAGTATTGTTGGATGATCAGCCTCGGTCTTTAATTTTTCCAATATGTCATTGACATAGTTTCGACAATGTCATGCATCATATCATGAAATATGATCATCATGGCTCATTGGTATGTGGCCTTAGTATTTTTGAGACAAAATCACATATCCTGATAATAAAACAATCCCCATGAGGTGGTGAATTTTGTTTTATGTTGGTCTTTTGGTATAATCGGAATCTGGTTGTACCCTAAAAATCCATTTATTAATGAAAGCATTTTATAACCTGTTATGGATTCAACAATCATGTCAATGTTCGGTAAAGGAAGTCATCCTTTGGGTAGACCTTGTTTATGTCTATGAAATTAATGCATATTATGATTTCTTCTAGCTTCTTATTGACTGGTACAAGATTTAAGATCTATTCTGAGTAGTCAATCGATCGAATACATCCTTCTTTCAAGAGATTTTCTAACTCTTTCTTTACTAATAGAATAATACGAGGATGCATCTTACATATTTTTTATTTTACAAGTTTGGCATCAAGATGTACCACAAGGTGGTGCAAAACCAAGGTGGGGTCCAAACCTAGCATATCATAGTAGGCCCAAGCAAATATATCAACAAATTCCCTCAAAAGGGCTATGAAGACTTCATGTTCCTTCTTAATGAGGGATGTGCCTAAATTGATCCATTTCGGGTCATTAGGAGTCCTGATGTTAACTTTTGTAGTGTCCTCTACAAGAAGTGTTGAACTATCTTCTAAAATGATTGACAGATTTAAACTAGCCTACAATGTCAAAGTCCTGTGTTAGGACTGGCTCTTCAAGTTCTCCTAGGAAAAATGAATCAAAATCCCCCAATGGTACAAATGGCCATGTGACAAATATTGTTGGGAACTCTTGGATGATTCGATCACAAGCTTGTTATTATTTAAAACTGAACTTAGATCTATAGGTAAGTTAACCATTGGTGGTCTCCTTAGATATGTTTGGGGAAGGTTGAACATCCTCATCTAAAGGCACTTGAAACAGGTTTTCACCGCTAGATTGACCTTTCTCTTTACGATTTTCTTGATCTAAAAGTGCCTCGAAGAGGTTTTTACTTTGGGACTTCGATGTTTTATTTAATTATTTTTGGCTAAGGGTGTTCACCCATTCTCAAAAATAGGTTTCAAGATCCAACTTGATTGAGAATCCTTGTTTGTGGTCTCCCAATGAAACATTGTCCCTTAGGCCTAGAAAATCCTAAAAGGCCTCATCATTTTGAAACTCATCGATCGACACTATTGATTCTTGTCGATCCCAGTCTATAAGTTGAGGATAATATAAAGGAAGTAGATTGTGGTGAATAACTAGTCTAAGGGTACAAATGGCATTGGTCTCAAACAAGTTGGTATTGATTGGGTCATTGAAAGGGCTATGATAAAACTCTACTTCATTATCGACATCGTCATCACTAGTCATTGGCGTATGAACATGACTAAGGTTAAATGGGTCACCCCCAGGCAATATAAATCCAAGACCATATGTTCCTTTAGATCAAGTGGTATAAATTGGCTCAAGCAGACCTTGTTGATTTAGCCCAAGGCCTCCTCCTTCATAGGCATGCTTCTCCATGATTTTGTTTGAAATGGGATACTTAGCATTTAGGTAATAATCATCCAGGTTGTCATTATACAACCAAGATTCATCATCTATAAGTGGGTCCTATTATTAGCCAGCTGATGGTATGAAAATGATAGGTGATGGACTATGCAGTTTTCCTTTACCTTTTATTTGTCATTCCATGCAAAGTGTTTTGGATTTTGGTCTTCCAACTTGGGGTGCTATGGAAGTTTGACAATGTGGAATGTATCGTGGGTCAAATATTCTCTTGGGCCATTCGCTGAGATAGTATAATGATTAAATATTTATGGAGGCAACATGTGGGAAAGTAAATCAAGGGTATTTAGATCAATATAATTGGCCTTTGCTGAATCAACAAGTATTTATTTTTCCTTGTCCTTCTTAAGAACCAGATTCAAACCAAAATGGTAGTTATAGTTGTTACTTAGCCTCTAAATGCTTGCAATGTCCATATGGCTACAAATCCCCATGGATAGTAACCTCCATACCTGAATGGGATAACTTGATACATTGGTGCAATGTTGAAGGGATTGCACAAATTTCATGTATCCAAGGTCTACCCAAAATCATATTATATGATAAATCAATGTCTAACACATGGCATAGTGTATCCTAGGTCAAGGGCCCAATGATAACTAGAAAGTTGATGGTGCCTTATTATTCTCATTCTTCATTGTCATAGGCCTTGATGGTGATCATTTCTAGTTGGAGATTGGCTATGGTGTACCTAAGAAACTTGATGAGCTTTAGAGACATAATATTTAGACTCGATCCATTGTTTATGAGGACATGCTTCACTTTGTGCCATGTTAAGACAACTTAAATATACAATGGATTATTATGCAGTGGGCCAAGGGATGAAATATCACTTTGGTCAAAGGTTAATTATTGGCCTGGGGTTAACTGTTCAACTAAAGCTTGAAATTTATCTATAGATATGTCATTGAGAACTTGGGATTGGCTAAGGAACTTTGTCAAAATGTTTTTGTGGATGGTAGACATATGTAAAAAATCCAAAATAGAGATTTGTGTGGGTGTCTTATATAATTTTTCCACAATATCAAATGTCTTTTCCTGTATAGTGGTAAATGGCTTGTTCCTAGCCAGAATGGTGGATTAGATGGGTGAGGTGGCAGATGGTTTTAGACCTAAGATAGTAATCTTTGACTGTCAAGTTGTGATTACACAATCAAGATTAGATATAGGACCATTGTTGCTAACAAATGATGGTGAGGGGGCTAGACAGGATAAGTCTTGGTTGTCGATGCACTTGTGTGTGGTCGTAGGCCAATGACGAGTTATCGATATAAGGTCCAAAAGTAGTAATCATTACCTATTGGTATGCATGTATGCAGTCCCAAGTCAAGAAAAAATCATAAGCATGGGTTGGTTAATTGGAAATAATTAGAAATGGTCTTGTTGATTGGTACTTGGTCTCAGATTGATGAAAATGGTGGAAATACTACCTACCACAATATGGCCTACAACCTTGTTGTAGTCATATGCAACTGTATAGTAGATCTACTGATTATTGGAATCATTCTAGATTTGGTTCCATCTATTTGGCTAATGTTGTTGGTTCTACTATTGGTTTTTTTGGTTATGTCTTGGTTATTGATACTATTATTATTGTTGTGCTGGCTATTATTGTCATTATTAGTTATTATGTTGTGGAAAAGGGTTTTGATAAATACTGAGGTTTTGATTGGATGTGGAAGCTCCATTATCCAATGTGATCCCCCTATTTTCCAACATATTTTCAATCAAAATTTTAATTTTCATATAATGATGTAAATTATGTCCATTAACCTGATGATACTCTTAGAATTCATTTTATCGATACCAATCTGGATAAGGAATGCCCTCAAGATAGTGTTTTGGAATAGGCCATCTAATCGGATTAGCAATGGTGAGATTGTGAAACATAGATTCAATGGGTTCTCTAAGGTCACTAAAAACTTGGTGAGTAGAAACAATTATCCTTGTATGAGGGGTTTTCAATGGCAATAGTTGTTGTATTTATTGCGTTGGTCTAGGTTATTTCACTTGCTATGTTTGTTGAAGAGGTTCTTGGTTAGGAGTAATTTGCATATATGGCATAGACTAAGCAGATGGTTTTTGAACTATTTGAACATGTTATGAATCAATTATTGTATTTCCAAAAACATTATTATTACGATTGAATGGATTGGACTTTTCATAATTATTGTCCTGGGCTAGTTACAATGCTTGCACTTGGACTTGGTTCTGAATCTGGTTTTGGCCATTTCTTTGGTTTGTAGTTTGGTTCTGATTTGACAAGGTAAGCTTGCTGATCCATTTGTTGATAAGGGCTCTTTCGATCAATAAACTTTTGTCAATGATTTGCTTGAAAGTGTGTGCATACTATAGTTCTAGATGGTGAGAAATCTCACTGTGTAAATTCTTGGTAAAAACAATGACTAATTGCTTATCTAGTAAACTATGGGTGAATCGGCTTATAAGTGATCTTCATTGATGTCGATAACATGCAAAGCTTTCACCGACCTTTTGTTTGGATTGCATCAAATCCACCAATAAAATCTCATGCTTGAGATTGTAGAAGTGTTGCATAAAACTGTTTGAAAGATCATCAAAATTAGAAACTGAATTCTTGGGCAATTTTAGAAACCACTCCAAAGCTTGTCCTGCTAGACTTGTTGGGAATAAAAATAGAAGGTATATGTCATTGTAGGCCACCGATTGAAAAATAACAAAGAATTTGATAAAGTGGGCCTTTGGGTATCATTTCCTTTTATATTTATCTAACTTTGATGGTTCTAACCCTGAAGGAATTAGTATTTTTAAATACTCCATGTTAAATGGGTGGGAACACACGTCGTCCAACTTAGATTTTTTGGTTTATTTCCCAACTTGGATGGCGGAAATTGCATCCTTCATTTGTTGCAATTATTGGACTAGGACACCAGAGGTAACATTAGTCTGAGGTGGAGGTTGGGTGGTCAAAAGTGGATTAATTTGACTGGGGTATAGTGGAGGCATGGTTTGGTGTGGGATGTTGGTTTGGTTAGGGAATTGACTAGGAATATGCATGTATGGATTAGGATGCGATTGTTGGAATTACATGTGTTACGATGTGATGTTTTGGTTAGAATTTGGTATATGGGCATGGTTTTGGGGAAATTATGGCTAAGATAGAAGGATATGGTTGGGAGTGGAATATTGTGCCTATTGAGGTTAATTAGGGATTTTTTGTTGACTAGTCAAACCTTATTGATTAAGGGTAACTTGTAAACCAAGGCTTTGTCATTGAGTTTATGGCATGTTAGGAACAAAAGGCAATTATTACCTAATAGATACTTGTGAAGCATTAAAACCTCTTGGTTTCATGAATGTTTATTGGAAAGTAGATGCATGTTGAAGGTTTGGCGTTTGTCGCTGACCAATAAATATACATTGTTGATTAGACATAGTTTGTGATTGTATTGGTATGTTAGTTTGTGATTGAAGAGGTATGTTCATCACTATTTGGTGAGGTGGAACATTGATTTCCCCCTGTTGATGTGGAAGAATGTTTTTCCTCTACTACATTGGTATGTTGGATTGTGCCTAATGGAATATTAGTCATCACTTATTATGGTGGGGTAATAATCATTAGGTTTTATTGAGGCACAACAATGATCATTTCTTGACTACTTAACCCTTGTGGTTATGTGCTTGGAGAAGCAATTGGTTGAGGTTTAGGGGTAACTATTTTTGGTTTGGAGGATTAGTTGTTTGTCCATTTACACCACTTTCATTTGGATTGGACAACACTTGCATTTTATCCACTATGTTTGGCCCATTATTCTGCATAAAAGTAGAAGACACTTTTTGATAGCTAGGGAATTAAACATGTTTCCCACTGAAGTGCTTTATCTGAATGGGTCTACACCCTAATTTTCTTGGCCTATTAACTCAATTAAGAATCTTGTTGAAGGAGCTAGCTCAATAAGAGGAGAATTTGACATGGTCATGTTGTTGAAATTATGTGTTAAGTTTAAATATGTCTAGTATATTGTCTACATCTTTATGTAGTGGTCTTATATGAGGCCTTTTTCTATGCCAAGCATACGAGGGTCATAATACGTCATTGGCACTATATCTTGAGGATTGTTATAAGATGCTTGTTCAATATTTTGATTATAAGGCATGTTGTAAGGTCCTCTTACTAAAATTGGCAAATTTTTGTGGGGGAAGTCTGCTAGAAACTTAGCCCCTACCTCTGTGGCTTTGATTGAGACTTCATCCTTGTTCGTAAGTGAAGATGAAATAAATAAGGGTTATAGGTTGATGGCATTATGATGTAATACAGTTACTATTAGACTTGTTCTACAACTGAAGGTATGCTAGCTAGGTATTATGTCATGTGCTCTTGGTCCTTTTCTGAGTATGGAGGCATGTTGACCAAATAATGGGCCAAAGGATCTTGGCTTTATTCCCCCATTTGATGTTTTAAGGTGGATAAGGATCCATCTCAAAAATGACATCGTTTGCATAGGGGTCTTGAACAAAGTCTTATTGTGTGACCACATTACTATACCTTGGATTATACATCATGCCACTATGAATATAGTGAGACATGTTTGAATCAATGGTGAATGCTTCATGAAAAAAGGGGTTAGAGTTCTACAAACTCCAAAAAATAATGTCTAAAAAGACAAAAGGTTCAAACTTGGTCTAACTTGGTCAAAGGATGGAGGTGTATCTCCACAAATGTCTATGCAAAAACTTGGTATAAAACAACCTAGCATGAAATGTCTAACATTTAAATGTTTCACACAAAAAGGTCAAGTGGATGAACTAAAATAAGAATGCCAAACTCTAGCTTCAACATGTTTCAAACAAGTCTAATATAGAAAAATAAAGGTTGCTAGGTCTTTTTTCCAAATGTGATGTTAAAATCTAGGCTCAAAATAGGCACGCGCTAGGACTTTACAAAAACAAGCACAAAAGTTGGAATTTTAAAAACAAGGTGAGATTTAATCTTAAAAATTTGAAACACTTTAGCATAGACTAGGCATTCTAATTTAGACATGAATTTGATCAGTTCGGTATAAGGCATGAAACAAAAGGCACTTGGAGATAGACTATTTTCATCCAAATTAAGTCACAAATAATAGTTTTGAGATTTGGGTAAAGAATTAACCTAAGTTACACAACCCAAAAGAGAAAGATCTATGTCTAGGCCCAAATTACACAAGGCATAAATAGAAATCAATCAATGTTTGGATTTGAACTTGTCAAGGTTAATTAAAAACTCAACTTAGGAAACTAGGCTTCTTTGATCAAATAACAAGCTAGACAAAGGTGAATGGCATAACGACACTAGACAAAGATCCAAAAGCACATGTGGATTGGTTTCAAATTAAAAACTTTTACACAAGACAAAATAATTCTATGAAATTATTCGAGTAGTGTAATGGCATTATCATGCTTTAAAGGTATGAATGATGTTTATTTCAAGACTCCAAGACATAAAACTTGAAATGCTTTTGGAAACTTAATGTTACCCATTTCAATCAAGTGACACACATAATGTTTTCAAAAAAATTTAAGGCAAAGGTATGGTGTCAAATGGACAGCATAACACCTCCTTAAATAACAAATTGATGGGGACACAAAACTCATTTTGATGTGGCATAAATAAACAAGTTTAGACTCAAAAAGACCAAGAAAGTAAAGAAAAAGACAAAATACAACTAAGTATAACGTATTAGATTCTAAAATTGACAAGGTTGCATCATATCATTGAATTCTATCTATATACGTGTTCTTGGAATGATTTTAAGTGTTAATCTAAAAATAAAAGCGCATGAAGTGGTAGGGTTTTTACACCATCTTTTCCCAAGAGATTGTATAGTGACATGGAACTTTTGGCTACTCACCCGGCATCAACAATATGTTCACGATAAGTGGGGTTGTTCTTAAACTTCAATTTTTGACCATATAGATGGTCCCAGGTGTGATTAACACTAGAGATGCCTCATGTCAATTGATTTCATATCGATTAATTTACTATACAAGGTTCCATTCCTTTACATAGCAATTTCATCCATGTACTGCTTAGTGGAATCCCTTGGTTAACCAGACCTAACTCAGGTTTTCATTATGATTGAAGAGGTTAACCACTCAACCCCCTAGTAATCATAGTATACATGCCCTAATTTACATAATTTGTCATGTCACAAGGTTGAAACAATGTCAGGAGATGAAATCCTGGGTCAAAGCTTCCCTAAAGAACTTGTGAGGAGGATATACACTCCCACACACAAGCCAAGTTGCATAAAATAAATGACCAAGTGAAAAGACTTTAAAGGTTGTGTTTAGATCACCAAAACCATATGAGTCTTGGGGAGAGCCTCAATAACATTCTTTTCATGCCTTGGACAAAGACACAAATTACAAAAAAAAAAACACTTTTGGTCACACAAGTTCCTTAAAGGGGATGGGGGAGAGCATACACACATCCTTCATTTACGAAAAACAAACAACTTGCAATGAAACAAGCATAAAATAAAAAACTCTTGTGAGTTACCTAACTAATGTGAGAATTCATTTTATTTCACCAAACTGAAATTGAATGAAATTTGGGCCCCTTGGCATGTGTTTTTTAAAAACGTTGGCAAATCAAAAATAAATGACTTTAAACAAAAAGGTTATTAAAACACCAATTGAAATGTGAATTTTTCAAGTGAAAAGTGTTTTAAATGTTTCCTTGTGGCCTTTAGGTCCTGAAAAAATGTTAGAGGGTCCTTATGCTTAGAAGCAATTTCATGAATGCACAAATAACTTTTTAAATTTTAGTTCTCGAGTTTACATAGTACAAAATCACAAAACACATAGCAAAACCACAACTCTATAAAACTATGACTGTTAGTGCAATAATCTAATTTATGAGATAATAGAGTATAAAACATAAAATCACTACTCTAATTTAAAAATCATAAATAATAGATCAAAATAATAACTCTAAGAGTTGTGATATTACAACTTGACCTAGAATAATTTAGCCTAGATGCTAGTGGTCATAGGCAAAATCACTAATGGTTTAGGCGATATTACAATTCTCAAAATCATAGTATTGTGATATCACGACTATCAGAGTCAGGATATTTTAATATCACAACTTTCCCTATATATAATAAACAACTAGAATAAATAGTACAAGTTAGACTCAAGAACATGACTATGTGAGTTGTGATATTATTGTCCCGAGAGCAAAATCAAGATTACACTGGGCAACTTCACAACTTCCAAAAAGATTTCCCTTAGCTTGATTTTCACCTATTTTGGTTAGAAAGATCAAATGTTGACATTAAAATCATTAGGGGAGTGTTCTAAAAGGATTTATGAATAACTTCATTGGGTCCTTATCCCATCGGGCATGCCATTTATGATCATAAGAATCTAAGAAGGGATGTTAGTAATATGTTAGTTCAAGTAAACAAAAACTCAAAAAAACACACTAACACTTACAAGCATATACCTTAGGGGTGAGCTTAATGAACAAAATACAAATGAAATCATAACTAAAATGTAAAAGACACACAATCCTTTACCTTTTTTGAGAGCTCCAAATGCATTGTTGAGTGGCTTGCTTGGCTTGTGCTCCAAAGAGTTTTTAGCAATGGAGATTATGTAGCTCCTTCTCTCCTTGGTACCATTGTGGCTTGGCTCAATATTTTGACATTATAACACTTTTGATATAATTTTATGCATTATAAAACTACTCTTCTCAGAGTTTTCAAGTCATTTTTGCATGATAATTTTGCACCAAAATAGCTTAAAATTCAATAGGCAAGGCATTTTATTAATAGCAAATGGATCTAACCCCAACCCAAAGTGAGTCAAGGTGGATTTAAGGCTTAGAATAGGTTCAAACCTAACCTAAGTGAGTCAAATATAACTAGTTAATAGTTATCAATTAATAATGATTTGCAATGAATGGGCATGGGTTTCCAAAATGAGATATTTTAGGGTATTTCCAAAGAGCTTGACAACTCACAAAAGTCATGATGAAAGGTTAGGACATTTGTATTTTTGAATTTCCTTTTTTTAGTTATTCATTAATTACACATGTATAATTCAATTGGGCTCTTAATTTGGTTTAGCTTGTTAATTAATTTTGATTAGCCATCTAGCTCTTTCAAGATTTGATATTGGTTCATGTGCCCCACTTAATAGGTCTATAGGCCAAATTGACTGTTGTGATGTTCTAAGGTGCTTAGGGATGGATTCATGAAAGTTTATTATTTCATAAGATAGGATGCCCCACTTAGGGATGTCTCAACATGATTCTGAGATTTGATGAAGGATGCACAAACAAATTTGGGATGTTCAGTGATTCCTAGGCTTAATTTGCAATGGTTGGTAGGAATTGGTCTGAAGTCATATCAAAAGCTAGTTGTGGCCATTTTTAGGTGTGTACACATACATGTTGATTTAGGGGCATCCTAAGTGAACTAAAAATATTGCATCACCCAAAAACATATTCAATCAATCGATGAATAAAACCAGCTTTGTTGGTGCACTATTACACGATGCAATAATTTTAAAGGTTTTAAGAACTATGCATGGGTCCACTTATGTAGGAGGATGATGGCTAAGATTTACACAATAGGACAATGGCTTAGAGTTGTATGGAAGTTGGAAGAATAACAAGTTATAAATTTTTGGTATGAAGCATGCATGAGAGCTCGTAACTACGCATAAAAAAGAATAACACATAGAAGTATAGATTTGTATGATAATGTGCAAAGACTAAAAAATTGTTAAGGTGTAGGAGTTAAGTTGTAGGACAAGTGATTTTAGAGGTATTACTACATGAATACAAGGAAGGTTATAACTAAATGATTTTTTGGCTTATGCAATGAAAAAGCTTGCAAAAGGAGCACAAATAGTTGATAGTGTGCAACTATATTAGAATACACATTAAAGAGCATGCAATTATCATTCAGTGTGCAAAGGATATATAAATCACTTAATACACAAGGATTAACATCATGTAATAAGCATAAAAAATCTTGAGTCACAAAATCACTTGGATATTTAAGTGCTCAAAGGAATCAATGCATGGAGCATTCGATGTATAACTTGAGAAAGCAGAATAGTCAACCACATGAACCTACACTTAGTTGTTTGACTAGGATGAGTTGGTTGCCTAAATGACATGACCACCAAAACTATAGAGATGATAATATATAATGTATGCTAATTTAATCAAACATGAGTCATATTTGAGCAGTTGAAGGTCCGTAAAAGGCTATCCTAACTCTAGGGTAGGCATGTAAATTTGTGTAGACCCTAAAATTTTGTGAAATGCCTCATTAAATGCATTTGTTTGCCCATACATGAAAGGCATGAGGATGACGAGACATTGAGAAGTTATAAAAATAGGGGCATAGGCAAAGAGGAAAATTCATGGACCTTGAGAGAGAGTGCCAATTTTTAAAAAGAAGTTTGAGCTCCCATAGGAAAAACTCTACCAAGTTATAGAGAAATATTGGCTCAAAGCAAGAGATTCTACCTAATTATAGAACTGAGTGAGAGAGAGACAAGAAGACTTATAGCCTTAAATACATGGTAGTTTAATAATGCCATAGTAGGTAGAGAGATCTAAGTCTGAGGACAGATTGTGTAGAGCTGAGATTTCTAATGTAAAGCTTAGAAGCTAATAATATCTTGTAACCTGAGTTTATTAATGACAACTAAGATATTTTTGTATTCATTATACATGAGTGGAAAAAATTGGGTGAAAATATCACTCAGTTGCATAGTGCAAGGCATCCCTTCACTGGGACCCATGACTATGACTACATCAGTTGGTATTAGAGAAAGGTTTGAATTTCATGAAATGCAAGGAGATAGGTTTGAGCTTGCATGTGAGATATAAGCTAGTGGAAAGAAGGATAGCATACTGTCGAATGTGAGATAGTTAGTTAAACATCATTCTCCACCATGAGAAGGTGTTTAGAGAGTGAAATTGGAAGGTAAAGTGAAGGGAAATTTTTTGAAAGAGAAATAATCGCATAGGATCACAAGAGGAGGCTTCATAGTAGTGGTTTCCAAGTCTAAAGTGATTATGTAAGATTGTAACATAGGAGTGAAATAGTAACATGTAGTGTAAGGTCTAGAGTAAACCAAAAACATCCAAGATGAGAAAGCACTGACATATGGTTGAACATTAGGTAGTCAAGTGCACAAGAAGAAAGAACATCTTCTAATCAAAGTAATTGGTATGAGATGTAAGAGAATAAAGTTGCTCTCCATTGAGTGCAGATGGGTGGAGAAAAAGAAGGAATGAATATGGTTATGTAGAAATCCAAGATGAGACATGACCCAGTGTCACACATATCAAGAAATATGGAGGAGATAACCTCCATGATGTAAGTGTTGAAGAAAAGGGTAGTGTAGGTGAAGAGAAGAATTGTTGGGAGAAATAATCCTATGGAGAAATGGGGAAAGACCCATAGGAGAGAATATCCCACAAAGGTTTTAAGGTACACGGAGAGTTATCTTAAAGCTTAAGCACAAATGTTTTCTAGGACTCCATGAAGGTGGATTATGCACAAATGAAGATCATGAGGAAATCATAAAGTGGGTCTTGGATATCGAGCATTATTTTACATTGAAGGGTGTAGAGGAATTCATGAAGGTGGAGTATGCACAAATAAAGTTGTGTGGTAACATAGTATAGGCCTAGAGAGATCTCCAAGAGAGAAGGAGATGGATGGGCAATAAAATGTGAAATTGGGAACGTATGGTTTCTGAACTACTAAACTATGTAGTACACCTAGAACAATAGTTGAAATAGAGGAGAAGACTCAAGAGCCACATGAAGAAACTTGAAAAGCCTTGTGCTAGAGCAAAAAGGGAAAGTGTTTTCATGAAGTTTAATACATGAAATAAACCTACATGAGAGTAGTGCAAAGGCTAGAAAGTGCCCTATCAAAAGGTGGAAGAGCTAGAGCAAGTGCTATCAAGATAGAGATAAACGGAGGAACTTGGAAAGGGAGAAGTGTTTCAATGTTCAAAATTAGAATTTTTCGTGTGCCACAGAGATTAAATAAAGATGCCATTTTCCAAGGATGCCCTGGGAGAGAAGAAAAAGAGAAGCATGAATTTGTTTGTGTAAGGTAGATGCATACTACCCAAAGGAAGAAAGATGATGAGTTTACCCATAGATGAAGAGATGTCCCTAAGATAATTATACATTTCACCAAATATAGGATGCACATGAGGAGAGAAGAGATGGAGAATATCAACACAATTGCACAAAAGAACATTTTACACTGAGAACAAGGTATGCACAAGAAATAGGGTACAATAATGCACACAAAGGTAATCGTAGATGGGCACAAAGGGAAAGGGAAGGTGATGTGGAGAATGATAGTAATAGTGTGTATGAAGTAAAGATAATTTAAAGAGAGGATAAGAGTGAAGGGTAAGTGCACAAAGTTGGAGGATGAAAAGTGGCCTACCCGTGGACATGATTTTCTTGAAATTTTAGAAATTTGAACTTTTGTAGATAATTTGAGATATCTACACTCCATATATGAATATGGTGTAAGAACATGAAATGTATAATTTTGAGTTTAGTTTCCAAAACACCAATTTATTTTTAAAATGGTTAAGTAGAACTAGGTCAAACATATAAGATTTTAAGAGTAAATCTTTTTTTTTTAAGAAAATAGAGTAGATAGATGGCCGTGTGGTGCACCATTTTTTGAGTAGCATTTAATATATTTTGAAACACTTTGATGAAAATTTATATAAGATATTATAGTTTTTGACCTATATTTTTTCAATGAATAGTTGTTTTTTATGAATTTTGCAAATAAATAGATCCTAAAAATTGACAAAAAAATGGATAGTCGTTTGTGTGGTGTACCTATTTAAAAAAAAATGAAAATCAATTTTTTTTAAAAATGTGTGTAGAATTAGGCCTAGTTTGTGACCATATAAATTTTTTTCACTTGGATCAATGAAATAAAAATTACATGAACATGTGTAGGCATGCATGTTTATAGCATGCAGTGGCTTAAAAAAGGTATAGTTAAAAATCAACATAGTTTGAAACCTTAAATTAGTCCAAAAATTATAAAAATCATATTTATGAAAAGAGTAGTGTGTGCTTGTCATGATGGTATTAAGTTTTTGAATTTTCACATTGAAATTCATAGTGTATTTGGTGATCAAAGTTGAATTTTATTGTTTTTTATCATAACTCTCAGACTCGACTATAGATTGATAGGTCCAGGCCTTAGGCTCAAGAATCCAAGCCATTCTCAAGCCAAAAGGCACAAAATTTGAATTCAAATTCAAATAGCATGATCGTGATAATGTATAGGATGATCACGCTAATAGATAACACGATCGTGTTATTATAAAATCAATAATGTGATCATGTTACTATTGTTTTTCAAATTAAAAAAGTGAACATGTAGATGGATAAAATGTCGATTAATAGATAACACAATCATAGTATTAATAACATAATCATGGTATTGATAATGCAATCACTTTATTGGTAAAATTATCAATTTATTTATAAAATGATCATGTTATTGATAATGTGATTGTGTCACTATTATTTTACACAAAAAAACATGTGAACTTGCACTTTACATTTATATTGTTATATTTATTTCCTTATACTTTAAATTTATTTTAGTAAATATAAGAAATTTAGGTCACTCTGCTCTAATAGAGTTGGTCTCATAGTTGCATGTCTTACGATGTGAAAAATAGTTTTTCAAAATCTAATATGGTCAATATTTAGGCATTTTCAAGGTCTAGGTATTAAACCTAGGGATTTCAATACATAACTTTTATAATTGATATCTATTTTTGGTAAACATATAGTCATTTTTAAGGTTTTTGTGCTTTTTATATTGATTCTTGGCATTTATAAGAGTCCTACATTTGTCAAAATTGAAGTTTGAAAACTACTCATTTTGAACTTGATCCAAAGTGGTGTGATTGGGGTAGTGTAGGTCATATTGATGACCTGCACACATCAAACAACCACTTTATGTTAATTTCACTTGTTCATCATCCCTCCCTCATCCTTGATCACTTCCTACTCATAACTCACTACCTCTTATCACTCTCTCATCATTCTTTATTGTCCTTAATCACTCCCTCATTGACCCTCACTATCCCTCATCATCCCTAATCACTCCCTCCACATCCTTCATCATCCCTAATCACTATTTCCTCATCCCTCATCATCCTTAATCGCTTATTCATCCCTATTCACTCCCTCCTCATCCCTCCTCATCCTTAATCACCTCCTCATTGAACTTCATTATCTCTCATCATCTCTAATCACTAGGGATTATCATCCCTTATCACTCCTTCATTGACTAGCATCATCCATCATCATCCCTAATCACTTCCTCCTCATTCCTCATAATCTTTAATTCATATTTCTTCATCCCTCATCATCGCTAATCACTCCCTCATTGACCCTCACCATCTCTTATCACTCCATCATTGACCTTCATCATCCCTAATCTCTCATTCATCATCTAACATAAGTATATACTGTAAAGATATATTTGATTCCAATCATATGTTATTCAATCCATTATAGTATAAATTAACTCTTTTTAGGATTTGTTGTGTTGTCAATACCCACTTGTGATAGTCAATTTTATTACTAAATGAATTAGATGATCTTCCAAATTTATTGTCAAGTAACATAAGTATTAACACAAAATAGAGTCTAAATTTTAGTTCATCGAATTATCTTTATTGTGTAGCTGACTAGATAAAACTTTATTCAGTCTCACCTTTGGTAGTTTGGTTGAAAAGATAAAAATTAAACACAAATCTCTTATATAATTTTCTAATTTTGAGAAGATTTGAATCAGATGCAAAGTTATTTAGTGTTTCCCATTCATGTCTGACTTTTTTGTTGGTTAGGTTCACACATTCATACCTTGTGTGTGTAATGTATCCCAAATATTTTATCTCTTGCATGAAAAATTAACTTTTATTCATGTTATCATAAAAATATGTTTCTGTAAAATGTGAAACACTAGTTTAGTATGGTGTAGATGTTCATCCCAAGTTTTATAAAGATTAAGATGTCATCAAGTTATCTTTAAAAAATGACATGGGTAAAGGGCTTGAGGATGTCATTCAACATCTCAATGAATGAATTTGCTACATGAGTTAACCTAAAAGGCATAACTAACTAGTCAATCAATCCTTCCTTTGTTTTTAAGACTATATTCCAAATGTTTAGAGGTTCAACATGAATATGATGATACCCAAACTTAAGATCAATTTTGGAAAAGACTTATACACCAAGGATATGGTAGAAAAATGCCTTAATATTTAGATGAGGATAATAAATATTCACTTTAATCCTGTTAATATTTTTAAAATTGATTCACAACTTTGGCACAAGCACAATTGGGCTTATGCAAGGTAATGATTTGGGCATAATGTGTCCATTATCCATGATTTCATGGATCTACCACTTGATATATTAATTATATAAAAATGATATTTTGTATAAAGAGGTTTGAGGTAGATGTACTTAAGAGATCAAATCAATAGTATTGTTTAGTGTATAATATGTAGGAACTTATTTAGGTGATTGAAAGATATCCTTGTATTTATCTAGTTTATGGTTCAATTATTTTGTATTTGTTATTTTTGGATAAACCACAATATGATATGGTGACATAAGGATGTTATTACATTTACTTCTTACCATCAAGAGTATACTTCTTACTAGAACTGACAGGATTCTTGAACTAACTGGCACTAATGACTGAAAGCTTATAAACTAACTACGATATATGGTATTTCAAATCATGAAAATCTAACACAACATTTCAAGGATTTACATCATATACTACATGTAAATGGTAAATATATGGTTTACCACATTTAAAACATCACACACCTCTAATGGTGAGATGTCACAAACAATTGCATATTTCAAAAGTTTGATTTTGTACACCTAGTGACAATACTAGGCGATCCATTTCTCAAGGCCTACACTAGACCATACATTAGCGTATGGTTATGGATGATGTATAGATTTCAAGTTAAATTTTTGAAAATACTCTTTATGATAAATTAAATTCTTTTGACATCCACTAGAAATGATGAAGTGTATTGGCTCACCATTGATCTACATTTGTTAATGAAATAATATTTTTAATTTATATAATTTTTTGGTTGTGGGAAGTAAAGATATTTTTAGTACCGATCATATCATTGGGTTCATAATCTATTATCTACTTACATTTTTATAGTGTTGGATAACTTGTACCCACTTCTGAAGTGTGCAAGTAGAGAGCTCATAGTGTGGCACTCTTCATTATATTGAATATTGAAGTCATGAATTAAGCACCACTTTCCAATCTTGGACTACTTGTTCTAATCATTTGAAAATTATTTTCAAATCTCTTGTATGATGACTCAATCAATAGATATATTAATAGAAGGCCTTCAATGTAATTATTTTGATCATAAAATGTCCTCATATGGAAAGCAATTGATTGGTTTTAGGAAGTCATATAGCTTCGTGATCCTCATGTATTTACTACCTAATTTTGGTGCTATGGTGGTTTTACTTGTTTCTCTTTTTTGATGGATTTTCAATTGTGAATTACAACATTTCTAATAGGCCCATATTTTTTCATAGGTGTTAAATATTTATGTTTCAAATTTGCTTCCACCTCATTTTATTCACTATGTCTTATATTTTATGCTATCACTCAACTCTCCACTTGTAGATCCTAATATTGTTAAACCCCAACAAAATACCACCATCAAGGTATTGAATGGAGTGATTAAGGATGAGGAGGGATGAGGAGGAATTGAGTAGAGATGATGAGGGAGACAATAGGGATGGTGAGGGTCAATGAGGGAGTGATTAAGGAGGATGAGGGAGTGATTAGGGATGATGAGGGATGGTGAGAGATAATGAGGGAGTGATTAGGGAGAATGAGGGAGTGATTAAAGATGATGAGGGATGGTGAGGGTCAATGAGGGAGTGATGAGGGACAAATAAGGATAAAGAGTGAGTGATTATGGATAATGAGGGATAGTGAGGGTCAATGAGGGAGTAATCAAAGATGATGAGGGAGTGATTAGAGATGACTAAAGATAGTGAGGATCAATGAGGGAGTGATTAAGGATAATGAGGAATGATGAGAGAGTGATTAGGGGTGACGAGGCATGAGTATGAAGTGATCAGGGATGAGGGAGGGATGATGAATAAGTGAAATTAACATAAAGTGGTCATTTGATGTGTGCAGAGCATCAATTTGACCTATGCTACCCCATTCACACCACTTTGCATCAATTTCAAAGTTAGTGGTTTGCAAACTTCAATTTTGACAAACCTAGGACTCTTAGAAATGCTAAGAATCAATTCAAAAAGCATAAAATGTAAAAAATGACTATATGTTTACCAAAAATAGACATCAATTGCAAAAATTATGTCCTAAAATCCCTAGGTTTAATACTTAGACCCTGAAAATGCCCAAGTATTGACCAGATTGGATTTTTTTTTAAACTATTGTTCACATTGTAATGCATGTAACTATGAGACCATTGCATTATCAATAACTCGATCACGTTATTAATAATACAATCATGTTATCTATTAACTAAGATTCACTCCATCTACATGTTTATTGCTTTAAAGTGCAAAATAGTAGTAATGTGATTGCATTATTATTTTTACAATAACATGATCGTGTTATACATTAACGTGATTGTGTTATATAAAATGTCCACATAATTGTCCCCAACTCTGTGCACTTACCCTAAAGATGAAGATAAGAAGATGTGATGGTGCTCTCATACTCTTTCATGTGAGATCTCCATATATTAGTATGAAGGATATTGGTATCAGATCTGGCATTGTGTATTGCCATATCAGTTGTTTTGAGGTTATCTATTACTGGTCTCTTACTTGTGGAAGACAAAATTTACATTGAGCGAGTTATTCTACCAAACTCCACTTGGATTTTTGTCGTGATTCAGTGAGCTCTGCATTGGGATTTATAGGCCACAACTCGCCTAACTTTTCATTTATATTGAGATCCACCTGGGATTATCCTCCTTCAACTTGGCAGATCGATCAACTCACCTAATCTCTCATTCACAAACTGATAAAATCTTTGTAGCTTGTTTGGCGACTTGATCGGCACAGTGCTTCCATCTACATCAACTCTAAAATAGTCTTCTCTCCATGGTTCAACTTGCCTTGGCTTGGTCTGATCCACATTAGATCCTTGACTGCACTACACGGTCCATGGATTTCCTCAACTTGTAGTCTTTTATCAGGGCTTCTCCACCTCCTGATCTTCTCTTCCCGATGCAATCTATCCACACCACTTGGCATCTCCTTTAACCGACCCTCTCACAATGAATCCACTCGCTCATGCTCAATCGTGATTCCATCGATCCTGCTCCGCCATGTTTCAACCCTTCTCCAAACAACAGTCACAAGTTTTGAAACCACTTTGAAATAGTAACCCATAGTTTTGACCAAAGAACTAGTGGTTTTATGTTTTAGGTTTAGTTAAGTTTTTTATTAATTTTATGTTTTTACATTTGTTAAGCTTTTTAATTATAGTTTATCTTTTAGTATGGTGGTTTTTGAAGATTTTTGTTAATTCTAATATTTGTGGTCTTGCAATTGTTTTCTTTTTTAAATAGGTCGGTCTTGTTTTGATCTATAGTAGTGGGAATGTATTAATATTTTAATATGTGTTTAGTTTCCAGAATTACATGTCAAGTAGTGTTTAAGTTTCTGTTATTTAGTTTATAGACATTTTAAAGTTTCAAGTTGTCTTTCGTATGTTGTCATTAGGAACGTAATGTTATTGACTCAAATTATTTCCTTAAGTCATTGTAGTATGTTATTGTACATGTTGTGAAAGTGTCAAAACATAGGCATATTATAAATAATTAGGTTTTCATCATCTTATCTTATGTTAGTGTTAAACATAACAAAAATATTGGTTGTATGGTCATCATAGTCTTCTATAGTAATGTGAGTAGTCTAGTTGTCTTGTCATGTTGTCCACATATAGTTATTTTGAAGTGTAAAAAAAATATTTTCACCTTAGTTTTTTTAATCATGCATAATAATTTACTTATTGCTTCAATTAAGATATTGTAATTATGAGTCATGTATTTTGTAAGGATGTATTTTTAGTTGAAATTAAAATCCACTCACCTATTGTCATGCAGCTTCTAATTTTCTATCATGTTTTGACTCAACTTCGTTAAATCGACACAGTGTGAGAGTATCACACAAACTTTTTCAAACTAACCACTTAAACTGTAGGCCTATTTGAGGATTTCATCACAACTTGCTTCATCAATGGACTCAAAGAGAAACATTGAGCTTATGTTAAAATGTTCCATCCTCACACAATGATGGAAGCCTTTGGCTTGGCTAAGCTCTCAAAAGACCACATCAACTGACAATGCCACAATGGGGCACCATGGTTTGTTTCCCCATGTCCTAATACAACACCCCCTCTTCAAGACCCCAAGAAGGCAACAAAAGTGCCCAAGCAAACAATGGATGGCTTACGAACTTGAAGAATTCTTTGCAGCAATTAAGCAGTGACATGCATAAACTCCAAAGTGATATGCATAGACTTGTTTTTCACTCCCATATAGTCGAAGAATATGAAACAAAAGTGTATGTATGGCTTGATTTCAAGGATAATAGCAATGAATGGTATGCAGATTTTATATGTTTCACTTATGATGAGGCCATCGATTCCTAGCTAGATGCACCCATGCAGGCAATTAACGAGCCCAAGCAAGCACCCGAAGAGCCCATACAGGCACTCGTAGATCCCAAGCAGGTAACAACACCCAAGTAGACAACCAAGGCTTAAAAACCCTTTGTTTCACACCCATGAATTTATATGCATACCTTGGCAATGGTACCCACTCCACAACCAATGTGTGTCAATGGGGTTTTCACGCAACATCCCCTTACCATTGCTTCGGGCAACACTACTACATTCTTCGTCCTTCAGTTTACTCCACTGATTGATTATTCTGTGCGCCCTAGTTTTAGCTTTGAGGTGATGATCTCCGAGCTTCAACTTTCACTACTTAACTATAACCTCCAGATTGACATGTTTCCAATTGTTATTCTCTACATCGATCTCTATGTTCCCTTTGAACATCCACCTCATGTTCCATTGATTATGTTCACATTGTTATTGTGCATGCTCCTATGAAATCACAAGAAGTAGAAATGGATGCATGGCCAGGCCCTCCATTTGGTCATCCACCTATTTTGATATGTAATTCTTATCATTTTTTGAGGCTAAAACATTTGAAGGGAATGGAATGTACTGTACCTAGGTATATGTGTATTATATTATGTTTGTAGGTATGTATTATATTGCATATTGTATTGGGTATGTATAGGTTTGACTTCACTGATATTAATTATGTTAGTGGAGAGATAGTGGTGTGTAAGTGGAGGATATTATATTGTGAGTGGAGGTTAGTGGGGATTGGGGGCCACTGAATAGTGCTTCCACTACTTAGTTGGGAGAATAGTATCCACTAAATAATGCTTGGTGTTTGTATAAATAAGGGCATAGGCTAGAAGAAGGGTAACCAAGAAGTATTGTCATTAGAGCTTTGCTCTCAAGGAAGTAGCCCCCTCAAAATGGCCCACAATTGGAGTTATTCTTTCCATAAAATGAATTTCGTGTGTGTAATATGTGCATTTATTCTAATATATGAGTCATTTGTTTTTATTTAGTACATGTGTGTAAGCGTGAGGTTCCTAACACTAGAACCCACCTTAATAAAAAATGTTCGAGGGTTAGTAATTGGTGCTCATGTTAAAAGAATACCCTAAGAGATAGTTATTAATGTTCGAACTCACTTCTCAAACTGCATATATATTTGTTATGGCCACCTTCATAAGAAAACTCACAGTTGGTTATAGTTCACCCATTACTAAAACTAGAATTACTTTTATTATGGAGGTGACAGGGCTTTCCCATTCAACCTTACAACTATGGTTACACAATTACCCTTACGGGTCATAGTGGGCGCTAACTGGCCTATGCACAGTTAGGTTCTACCAAGGGTTAGCATGGGATATTCTTGCATGTGGAAGAAGGTTTTTTGAACTATTTAATTCTGACATAAGGTAACAAGGTTTCAAAATGTTGTACCACTCACTGCTAGCCTCCTAGAAGCAACTAACCCAAAACCTAAAAGGTTACAATCAGGGTATTTTACTATGATATAGGGTTTAAGTTTATTACTATACTAACAATAATGGAGGCTAGACACCATCTACTTTAAAATACACCAAACATGACCAAACACCACTTTGATATGACACTAGCCTTATCGCATCTATTTCTAGCTAGGGAAAAGTCTAGACAAATGATATCTAAAATAATTACCAGAGAAGGATACTGAATTATTTACATAATTTGGCCTTACATTTAATATCAAAAGAACATAAAGAAGTTACCTTTACATTCTACCTAGGAAGGGAGGACAAAAAGGTCATGATGAAAAACAACAATTAAGAACCTTAATTTTCTTTAATTCTTGATTTACAAAATGGTTTTGAAAATGCCTTAAAATTAATTTGCAGAAGAGACAAATGATTTTTATAACAATTTTCATATTTTTACTAAGCTATAAAGAGTATGTTTTTAGCGTTTGATAATTTTTATGTGTAATTCTATTAAATAATTACCTATCATTCTAAAGTGGTTTTAATAAGAAAAACATTACATAATGATTTTCCTTTTGCAAAACTGATTTAAAAATCATCAAAATTTAATTAAAGTATTAAAAAATATAATTATTTATTTATTTAACTAGTAAATTTTAACTATATTAAATATGTTTAATTATTAGGTTGATAAATTTAACCTATGGATATTTAATTTTATTGGATTCCAAATTAACTTTAGAGGGAGACGTGTCACAGGTCTTGTTCTGGATATAAGAATAAGACCATCCTCTATTAATATTTTTTAAATTAAAAGTATATTTAAAAAATTTCTTGTTACATTTAAAATTAAAAGTGAGTTTTAAATATATGTTTTTACCATGGTTTATATTTACTAACAGTAAAATATTAACAAATGTTTTGATGTAGGGAGTACAAAAGAACATTGAGCATTTTAACAAAGAAAGCGACACAAGACTATATTGATGTCTTCTATCAAGATTTTTTTGAGAAGATGCAAATCTTGGGTGGCAAAAGAAATTAAGGCTGCATATGATAAACTTATCAATGAGCTTATGTTTGTTTTTAAGTATATATATATATATATATATATATATATATATATATATATATATATATATATATATAAATAATATGTTTTACTATGTTACATTTTGTATTCTCACTTATATTTTTACAATACATGATTGATAGAAACATGGGTAATTAAATTCTTATTGAGAGGGATAATCTCAAGAGAACATTGAATGAGACTTTGCCATATTCAAATTGGATAACAAATAATCGGTAAATTTTGTTTTGTGACGTAGACATTTTAAAATTTTTTTTTAAAAAATATTGTATATTTTAGATGATACTATTGTGGATTCAAAGAGCCAAACATAGATTTAATTCATGCATATAGAGAATTATTTCAATACATAAAATATTCTGTCTTATGATTAATTAATCATTCGATACTTTACACAAATATATAAGCATATGATTCTTATTATTTTTTTGCTAATATCTCTCAAACTTGAAATCCTATAATTAAGCAAACTATATGTGGCTTTATATTGTTATTCTTAATAATATAATATCAACTATCTAATATAATCTTACCTTAATAGTCATATGGTTACAAACCCTGTAACTAATATTTACCTCTCAATAAATCAACCATAGTAAATACTAAAACTTACTATTTACTTCTCTATAAATACTAAAACTTACTATTTACCTCTCTATAATTACGCAAATTTACACAATTTGAAAACTAATCCCAACATTTCTCCCATAATTTTTACATGGTACAATATATCTCTTTTTTTATTGTAGCGTGCCACCTTCGTGTGCTCATGATCTTCTCTGCATACATGTGTCATCGCACATTTCTTCCTTCACACTCATTTGCAACTGGTTTTCTAGGTTCACCAATAACCTTCCAAAATAGTTTTCACAAGTTCACCAATAACTTTACAAAATAGTTTTCTCAAGTTCACCACTAACCTTATAAAATGGTTTTCTCAGATTCACCAGTAACTTTACAACATGGTTTTCACATATTTACCACTAACATTTCATCATGATTGCTACAAAGCTTTTTAGATCAACATTTTTCAATGTAAATATACAAAAACGGTTACATGCAAATATTATTCACAAGTGAATAGGTACAACTATTCTTATTTTTCACACATGCTGAAAAACAAATGTAACTACTACACCACACTGAAAAAACTGAAATCCATACAACTAAAAATAATATATCATAAAATGTCACCACATCATTGGTGTGGCCTCATCATTGATGACTGACGAGAGGTCACTAAAAAACCTCCATCCTCTGTGTATCTTCCAGCGTCCAGTATCTTTTTTCTGACTCAACTGATGTGTCGATGAAGCTTAGGTACATGATTGTGTTGAAGAGAAATGCCCCCCACAATATAGAAGTCGCTTACAAGCGAAAGTGTATTCATAAAGCAATTTTTATTTTTTTTATAATAATTTTTAACTTTTTTTTGACATATAGACACTTTTGAAGACTAAAAACTATAGACTCACATAAGGCATTAAAATTAATATACAAACCTTTTGAATTTTAAAAGACCACGACTCCACTTGATTATAACTAATTAATAAAAGACTATACAAAACAACCTATTATTTGACATACATCAAATAATAAACTTTATCTACCAACTAAACTAATGATTCAACTTTTTTATTTTACACACTAATATCTATGTGATATAAACCTAGAGACCATGAGACATTCAACCGAATTATTTAAAATACTAGGCTTATATTGGAAGGCTAATTACAAACCTATCAATTATAACCAAAACTTTGATTTTAGACTCAACTATTTTAACTTCAATACTAAACGGATTTATAAAATACCATAGAGAAACTAACTGACACTAAAGGATGACTGATAAAGACATTTGAATACTACAGACTTACATGGAGAATGATCCGAGATCAACTTTGGTGACTGGGATGACGTGTCAATAGCACCACATTGTTTATAGTTTTGAATATATTAAAGACTTTAAATCAGATACCCAATTTGAGGCACATCATAGAAGAGATTGATGGGTTGGAAGTCGAGCTCGCTTCATTCTAAACTATCCAATCGAGCAATCACGTTGGAGTATGAAATTTGGCATGATCACTTCACATCCTCCTCGCATGGTGAAGAAAAAGAATACTACTCATAAATGAATAGAGTCACATGATATAATCTAGTAGGCGTTTAATGTTAAGTTGTTATTGTTTGAGAGTCAGCCACTGCTATCTCAGACCGTAAATGTATACAACGAGAGTTATTTGATGTCAAAGAATAGAATGTCAAAGCAATACACATTTGATAGACACCAAGGTGGTTCCTCGTTATATATTTCAATGTCCTAGCAATTATGAGCAGTTTGCTTCTTCCATGATCTTCGAAGACAATACATCGGATATATAGATCAATTTTTAGAATTGCATGCAGAATTTATATTCATTCAATGTTTGTATTTGGAAGAGGATGTGTAGCCAAACTGAATCGATTCTCCTCAGATAGGAGGCGTCCGATCTCTTTTTTGTTTACCGTGATTCTTTCCAATAGATTCAAAACAATAGATCTGATCAATTTTCTTATGCAAAAAGATGATGTTGATAATGTCTAGCATCAAAATTGTAGCACCTTAGCCATCTGAATGGAACATACCCAAGTGAAAAATTGTAGTATCTTTACTACCCTCCAAGATCAGACATAAAACTCATAGACTAGAAGTTTTATGCTAACAACAAATTTAATCTACAAAAAACTCTTCTCACATATTATTGTCTCTCATTGTTCAGCGCAACCATAACTTACAGTGGATCTGCACCTTCACATATTTAATATATTATTGACCCGCTCTGATACCATTGAATACACAAAATATTCTACCTTCTGATCAATTAATCATTCAGGGCTTTACAGAAATGTTAAGGGAATATGATTCTTATAATGTCTTTACTAATATCTCTCACACTTTAAATCCTATCATTAAGAAAATTATATGCGACATTATATTGTTATTCCTAACAATATATTATCAATTATTTAATACAATTTTACTATATTAATCATACGGTTATTAATAATCCAGGAATTAATATTTACCTCTCGGTAAATCAATCATAGTAAATACTAAAACTTACTATTTACCTCTCCATAAATATCCAAATTCACACAATGTGAAAACTAATCCCAATAAATACGTCTTATTTTTTAAGTGATGTACCAACCAAGTTTGTACATTTTAATTATTTGTAGGCCCTCTCATAAAAAACTTGACTCTTTAAGGAGGCTTGTTGACTACTGGGATAGTCTTGTAGTTTCAGGGCAACCAATGCAATATAAACAAGTTGTAGATGTTTGAATTCAATAAGGGAAAAGGTGACCAATCTCATAAGTCCTATGGGCCTCGAAAGAGCATATGATCAATTCATGCATATCATAATTTTAATGATTTTCCACTAATAAAAGTTTGAGTTTTAATTTTTATTAAAATACAATTAAATAATATATTTACATTTTCTAATAGAAGGAATGTTATGATGAGTGTCTCCAACCATGGTAAAAAGACCACATCCATACTCATGGATATACTTATTTACATAAGTAAATGGATTCCAATCAAGTCTAATCGAATATGTACAGTGTTTAAATTGATTCTCAAATATATTAGTAGGTTTATTTTGTTTTATGATTTTTTTGTTATATTTTTAATAATGGTTTCAAATGTTTTATGTAAGTGAAGTGTAGAATCATCCTAGATTGTAAGTAGAACACTTCCAACTATTGATTGAATGATCCCAACTATTGGGGTTCTCGTTCAAGGGATGCTTCTTAGCCTTAAACAAGTTTAAGTGTTTGGGGTGTTGACACTAGGGATAAATGGAGAGGTTTGAGTGAGATTGATGCTACTTAGGGTTGGGATTAGGGGTGGGATAATCATGTAAATGAGGATCATGACTATAATGTCGGGGGTCAATCATGAAATTATGACATTGTGACTATTTTTATTATATTATTATGATTTTCACTTTATTATTATGTTTAATTTATTATTGTTTCATTAAGTATTTAATTAATTATTATTTCATTAGATGTTTAATTTATGTTTGTATTCATTTTTTTACATAAAGCATCAAAATTATGTTTTTTACAAGTTTATTTATAATGTTACAATTGATATTAACATAAAATTATATAATTATAATTTTGTATAATATGAGAACATAATTTTATAATTAAAAATATTAAATAGTTATAATTAAATAAAAATATTATTTTTAATATAATTATAAATATCAACCCATGACTAGGAATACTATTCATCGCTAGTTTAGGCATTCTGGTTATAAAAATGCTTGTGGCTCTAGCTCTGTTTAAAAAATATGTTACCCACATTTTGCCCCCAGGGCTAGGCCTCAACGGTAAGTCATTGCATTGGTGACCACTAGGTCATAGGTTCGAATCATGATTGAAGTTACAGAGCGTTGGGTAGGACACTAACATGATGCTCAAGGGATTAATTTGTTGGAGTCACCCTGGAGCTGCATGCCAGGCCATTGGGTCCAATACAATGAGAATGTGGTCTAAGATTAAAAGTGAGATACCGACAATCACCAAAAAATATATAACTATAAATATTAAAATGAGACTTAAGTCACAAGTTAAGTCAACCTAGTGTCAAACTAATTATATAATTAATAATATTAAATAGTTTTAATTAACTAAAAACTATATTTTTACTATAATTATAAATATTAAAGTCAAACTTAATTTGCAAATGAAGTCAAAGAAGTGTCAAACTTAAATTCAAACTTGGTTTTGAACTTAAAGTTAAATCTTGTGACGGAATTAAAACTACATGTCAATACAAATCTTAAGTCACTCGGAGACGTTAGCAATTTGTCCTAAGATGACCTTGTCAATTCCATCTTAATGTTAACCATAGATTCACCCCAACGTCACCCACTAACATCACTTGGGTGATAATGGGGTGACATTATGGATGACATTAGGCCACATTTAAGCCAAATTTATATTTATGTAACTTAAAGTTGGCATTAGGGATGGCGATAAGATGCATATCCAAAATTAGTGATCAAATTTTGACTTTAAATTTTATTTTTTTTGGTGAGTTTAAGGCGACTTAAATTGCAACTTATTTTATTCAAAATGTTAAATTTTTAACACAATGACTATTGTGGTAACCTTCAACCTTTATAAATGGTTCTATTTATCTTGTGCGTCTTCAAAGGTAACATTGAAGACTGAACTGTCAACCATAATATGTATGGAATGGAAATTGAAGGAAGTCCACCATTTTGGCATGAATCCATGAGATGGGTTGCACCTTATCTCCTCAAGATATTTTTTGACAATGTGAATTCCTTGTAGAAGAACATCCACAATGGATCATCTCTACAAAGGATATCTTCTCGATAATGAAAAAATTAAAATATCAACCTTGAATTATTATACTATGAATTATTATACTATGAAATGAAAATTTTGATTAAGGAGGGTGGATTGAAATAGACATCGGTTTTAAATAGCTTACCAGTTGAGGTGAAGAAGATGGCGAGGTCTTGAGAAACTGAAATTATCATCCTTCAGACCTTCTTTCTTTTTAGGACCAAAAAGTAGATACTCATTCTTGTTGCAATTAAATTATGGCTTCAATGTATGTCCCCACACTCTTATATGTCGCATGAATGATCAACTACATTTTAACATCCAAATTTTATAGAATACATGTGCAAATATAAACATTGCAATGGTCATTGTTTCACTATGGATGGGTCTCCTTCGTCGATTCCTAACTATAACCACAACTTTGGTTGGGTCTTTCTCAGTGTAAAAAAAGCCTATTGATGTAAAAATAGAGGAAAATGATTACTCCTTTAGGCATTTATTAGTCATTAATTTGCATGATTTTATGATATTTGTGTACTTATTGACTATTGGTTCAAATTATGTGTTATAGATACATTTTGTCAATTTTTGATGGATTTTGATCCTTCTCCCAACCTCCTATAATTGTCGTATTATCTCTCCCCTAGTTTCACACCTATCTGAATACTTTTAGAAATGTACACTAATGGTCCAGAATTTTCTAGAATGTTAGTATTGTATTAAAAAACTTTTGTGGCATGTTGTGGCTATAGTGCACTTAATTTTTTTATGCCACCATTTTCACCTTGTGACCATTGATGCTAGTTTGTGTTCAAATAGTGTCCTAATTTGAATTTATTTTTATATAAATAGACAATCACTACGGTTCATTTAAACAAGGAAATTTATTAAATTCATTTATCGTTCACTAGAATTTATTGAGCACTTAAAGAATCCTAGTAGAAAATCAAATAATCATTAGAACATTCATTGAAGTGCGTAAGTTCATGCTAAATAAAGTAGTTTGCATGATGTTGATCATTGAGGTTTGAATTTTTTTATATTGTTAGTGTCTAGGGGCCTAATAAGTATATGGTGCTTAAAAACCTAGCTAACCCTCAATATTGGCCTAAAATATATATTGTTTTCATTAATCTTTTAGATATTACTACCTAATTAGGGAAAGAAGAATTTTGTTTTGAATGTTCTTATAGAAAAATGTTGGGAAATAGAGCGAGGATTTTTGAGGTTAGAACTAAGGAATAGAGCGAGGATTTGGGAGGTTAGAACTAGGGAATAGAATTGTCAAATTATTTGAGCATGTCTATATTTTTGTCCAAAATGATAATGTTTGATCCAAACTATCTAAAATATAAATGTACAGTCCAAATTACCCATAACATAAATGTATGGTCCATATAAAATTGTTGATTATTATCAATTTTCTAGATTAACTTACTTTTATATGTATGTTTTCATTATCACCTTCTAACGATTATACCTGATTGTAGAATAAAATCAACTAAACGTAAGCCTTATATATCTTTTTATATTATAAATTTAAAATTAATTAATTAAATTAATTATTATTTTTGGGATATAATTTAGTGCAGACTATAAGAGGAGGACCCACCTTCTAACTTTAACACCTGTGATTTCTTTTTGGAATGGATATTCTCTATGCTAGAATTATGTACATCACACAAAATTAAACTTTTTTTTAAAGATTCGTTGATAATAAGCTTATATACACTGCACATTTGTTTTTTTAGAGACTCACAATAATATCAATTTTTATTGCAAAAAATTGGTCACATGTTTACTAGTGTGGATCCACATGTATTCTTTTCCACTAAAATTTTGTGGAATAGACTATTAGAAAGAGGTAGACAATATGATTGGTGAATTTATAGCTATCTCGAAAACTACACGCCACAGATTATACATCATTTGCAATAATTTGTACCAAAATGAGCTTTAGTCACCCTCTTCCAAAGAATATTACTCTCTGGAGAGAGACAAACTCATAGGAGCATGCGAACAATACAAAAAAAATCTTTCCATTATAACTTATGTCATTAGCATGGACATTTCCTCTTATATTTCTCACCAAATGTAGTGGTCATAGAAACTCAATTGATGGATATAAATATAAAACTAATAAAATTGAAGCTAATAATTACAGTGTTCAAATAACTAAATTATAGGTGTAAAACTTATCCAACAAGAAGGAAATGGTCATTGCGGATCATCTAACATGTTTGCATTATTATATTATGTTTTTGTGAAATTTCAATCCAGCATAACTTATTTTTTGTCATGCTAGGTAGGATTGATTTAAGTTTGGAGTGTGGAAATTAATGTTTGATCTAGAGTTATAGTGATGGCTACATAATTTGACTATGTTTGAATTTTAGTTTTTTGTATTTGTAATAATTTCAAAGAGGTATAGAAGCTTAATTTTTTTTCTCGTTAAAGTCATTTTTAACATGTTTCCAATTTTTAGGCATTGGAGGTTTTTTGGCATTGGCAGCCTCTGTGACAACATTTGCAGTTGGTTTTACATCTTCTTTTTCATATGTATGTTTTTTATGGTTGGAACAACATTTGTCATTTTTGCTTTTATACCATCTTCAAGAGGAGGTTCTACAACAACCTTTGTAGCCTCAAACATTCCAAGAAATTATTTACAAAACCTCTTGGATGGGATTTACCACAAGAATCAAGCACAAGAACACTTTCTTAGTAGTTTTGTGTTGTTCTAAAGCTCTATTGTTATATTATATAGCTATGTTATTCTATTATGTATATATGCTATATTGTTCTGAAGCTCTTTCATTGCACTCATTTTCCTTCTTGTTTTTCCATATTTCTTCTTCCTTGTCTTGCAGTGTTCCTTCTTCCTTGTTCTATAGCCTTTTGTATATTCTTTGACTTGGGTCTAGAGCATTTGATTTTTTTATAAACCTTTCCCCTTCATAACTATCTTTGATTTCCAAACATTTATGACCTTTTTGACACTCTGGATCCCTTCTCTAAAGATTTTTTCTTGATTTATCCACTTTGGTTATTGGTTGTTGATTGGAGGGTGTTCTATCCTTTGTAGGAGGAGGAATATGTAAATTGGACGAAGGTGGATAAGGATAGGGATTTCCTATCTTCTCAAGATCTTCCTCAAATTTCACCATGTGATCTTAGAATGGTTTGTGTGCAGCAATTATCATATTCTCTTATTCATGATCAACCATAGCCTTTTCATGATTGTTTCTTTTAGGTGAAGTGTTCTATGCATATAGAGTAAATAAAGAAGTCTTCCTTTCCTTAGTTGCAGAAGAGATATTTTCCTTGATTTTTTGTTTTAGTACTAATTTTTAGCTAGTTGGGTGGTTGGGATATTTTTATTTTTTTGAAAGCTCTCTTGATATGCTTAATTTCATCCCTAGGTTACTTTCTTCTTTTCTAGACTTCTCGTTAGTGTATGAACTTTGTTGTAAACTTTTAACATTTTATGGATGAAAGGGAAGAGGGACCACATACCCTCTTTTAACAATAAAAATATATTGATTTTGGGAAAATTAAGGGATGGGGAAATGAAGGGCAAATCAAGCAAATTAACAAAAAGTAATAAAATTAAGTTCAATACTTCAAAATTCAAAAAAATAAGGGAAAATTTTACAAACTTTTTAATAGTATGTTAAATTAGAAAAATTTAATACAAATTCAACAAATTATGAAAAACTTGACATATCTATATAAAATTCCATAAATTAAGGAAAATGAGGAAAATTTAGGGTAATTTAGGAAAATGGGACAAATTAGTACAAATTAGGGTGAATTTGAAAAATTCAACAAAGGGGAAATACAAAAAATAAAGTACATTTGAAAAAATTAGGAAAAATCGCATTTTTTAATTGTATGTTATACTTTAATTTTTTATAGTACGGATTGTTATAAAAAATTTATTGAATGTAATGTTCTATTTATTTACTTATACAATTTGCAGTTCTTTGATAATGTTTTAATCTAACTTCAAGGTAAGCTTGTATTGGTTAACAAATTTATCATTGTGTTTGGGGGTACCCATGGTATGCCTCCCCTATCCAACCACTCACATTCTTCTCATATTCCTCTCCCATCCACCCACTTGCATTCATGTCATCCATATTCCTCTCACATTCCTCCCTGATCCACCTACCCACATTCCTCACCTTATCCCTCTAGCAGACCATCTTCTTGTACCCAACGACAACATCATAATCATGCCCTTGATGTTATATGCATTGGTTTGGACCAACCTCTCAATTATGTTTAATGGGTTGTGAGAGATGATGTTTCTCCTAACCTATTTTCAGCTTCACCCCCTATAGAGATAGAAGTACATAATGAAATAGATACACAACCTTGTGGACTCATCAAAGAGAGGTATCACAAGTCTTGATATGGAAATAAGAATCAGGCCATCTTCTTATATAATTACAGGGATCATGTGTACCTAAAAAAAATGACAGGTATATTAATATGTTGTAAATTAAAATTATATTTTTAAATTTTCTTATTATGTTTAAAATTGAAAGTGCATTTTAAATGTATATTTTACCATGGCTTATATTTACAAACAAAAAAATATTGACAAATGTTTTGATGTGAGGAGTGAAAAATAACATTGAGCACTCTAAAAAAGAAAACGACACAAGACTATATTGATGTTTTCTGTAGAGACTTTTTGAAAAGGCACAAATCCTAGGTGGTAAAAGAAATTAAGAATGCATATGGTAAGCTTCTAGATAAGTGTAAGTTTTTTTAAAATAATTTGAATAATATATATTTTAAATGATTATGTAATATTTTACTACGTCACACTTAGTATTCTTACTTTTATGAACAATACATGCTAAATAGAAACATGTGCAAGTAAATTCCTATGATGAGAGAGGGATAACCTCAATAGAACATGGAATGGGACTTTGTTAGGCTCATATTGGAGAACAATTAGGAGGTAAATTATGTTTTGTGACTTAGTCATCTATTTTTATTGTTTTTGAAAAAATATTATATATTTTAAGATGATACGTCTTGTTTTATAAATGATATACTAACCAAGTTTATATGTTTTGCTTATTTCTAGGCCTTCTCATTACAAACTTGATGCTTGTAGGAGGCTTGTTGACTATTGGGATATTCTTGTAGTTCCAAGTCAACCAAGGCAATAGAAACAAGTTGCATATCCATGAATTCAATAGGGGAAAAAGGGGACCAATCACACAAGTCCTATGGGCTTTGAAGGAGCATACTTTCAACTCATGCATATCCTAGTTTTAATTATTTTACATTAATAAATATCTTAGTTTTATTTTTTATTACAATATAATTAAATGTTATATCTGCATTTTCTAACAAGAGGAATATTATGATGAGGGTCTCCAACCATGGCAGAAGAACCACATATGTACTTATGGATATACTTCTCTACATAGGTAAATGGCTTCCAATGGAGTCCAATGAAATAGAACTAACTATTTAAATTGATTGTCAAATATATTAGTAAGTTATTTTTTGTTTTATGATTTTTAATAGTGGTTTTGTTGCATTTTATGTCGGTGAGGTGAGAAATCATGCCAGATTATAAGTGGAATAACACTTCCAACTATTTTGGATGACCATGATTATAAGTTTAGGTGTTGGGGTTATTGACATTGGGTGCAGTTGCAAAGGTTTGAGTGAGACTGATGCTACTCAAGGTTGGGATTAGGGGTGGGATAATCATGACTATGAGGATTATGACCATAATGTTTAGGGTCAATCATGACATTATGACTTTGTGACTATTTTTTATCATATTATTATGACTTTCAATTTTTTTAATATGTAAATGAGGGTTGATGGGTCCTTCACCCTTTATTAATCATAATGAAAGAGAAAGAAGCCTTGGCCATCATAAAAAATGTGACAAACCAAGATAACCACACATCCAAAACAACCCCAAAGACACCAAAAAAGGCCCTCATCCCAATGGACAACCAAACAATCTAATGGAACAAACCTGCATCTTAGGAGAAAAATCATGTGTGCCACACCACCTAAGAACCCAACCCAAACAAGTTCAACGAACTAGTCCCCCAATTATTGGCAAACCAAAGCACTAGAAACCTTATGACCCTCCCTCCCCATCTTCACTATGGGAGTCAAGTGTCATAGGGGATGGTTCAGGGATGATACGCACTTTTTATTCTTTCGCACTACCATCCAACACTCTCCAACATAAGAGTCCCCTAAATCTTCACCAAAAGGAGTGGAAATTTTGATTCAGGGGCAACCAAAAACCAATTTTGAATTCTATATGAAACCAATAATCTTTATTATATTCACCTTAAAATAGATTGGATAATGTATAAAAATATCTTCTTGAGCCACAATGACCCTATGATCAGTGTCTGGTATAGTTTTTAACACTTCTCTCATGGGCATATCAAGAGTATTGGTAGCAAACACTGTAAGATGAATGATGAGGATGTCCTTCTACCAAGAATATTTCACCTTATGCTTGAAGCTATGTAACTTCTTGGCCAAATGACTAATTTCAAAACACCTACAACACCTAAAAATTAATCATCATATCCTTGACTTGCAGCTTGATACAAGCTGGAAGGTCAAGAGAAATTTCCATGTAGACAAGGATACATGTGAAGGTGGTGTGAGGTTACCACCTCAAGTGATTCATCCCCAAAGGAAATAGAAGGATTAGACTATGCAACATCCAACAACTTCACTACTGGTTTTACCACCTTTTCTTATTAGGATACCACATCAATGAAATATTTGACACATTTATCCACCTCTGCATCCCTTCCAAAGCCTTCCACACCTAAGATCTCCCTAGAGGAGATAGATCAAAGTGCATGACCACCATTTATGCTCCCATGCAATTTCCCTAACATCGCCACTATCTGTTTGGATCTTAAAACTTGATGAGCAGTAACCTCAACCACGCTTGCCTTCAATCAAAGTGCTTTAGAAATAACCACCCATTCACATTTTGATCTCCTTGTCACATTGTTGTCACTCCTTAAATGACCATTACCTTCGCAAACCCTTCTACTGCCTCCTCTGAACAAAAGACATTGGGTTTGAAACCTTGGCCCTCACAATGTCATGAGCCATTTTTTTAACTTTCACTTTATTAGTGTGTTATTTCACTATTTTTTTAATTTATTATCATTTTATTAAGTGTTAATTTATTATTATTTCACTGGATGTTTAATTCATGTTAATGTCAACTGTAACACTATAAATAAACTTGGAAAAAGCATAATTTTATAATTAATAATATTAAATAATTGTAACTAAATAAAACTTATTATTTTTAATATAAATTTAATATTAAAATGAGACTTAAGTCACAAGTTAAGTCGACCTAGTGTCATTAATAATAATAAATAGATTCAATTAATTAAAAACTATTTTTGAATATAATTATAAAGATTATAGTCAAACTTAATTTGTAAATGAAGTCGACTTAGTGTCAAACTTAAAGTCAAACATGGTGTTTAACTTAAAGTCAAATCTTGTGACAAAATTAAAGCCAAATATCAAGACCAATCTTAAATCACTAGGAGATGTTAACAACGTTTCCCATGATGACTTTGTCAATGTCATCCTAATGTTAACCATAACTTCACCCCAACATCATCTAATAGCATCACTTAGGTGATGTTAAGGAGATGATATTGATGACATTAGCCCATGTATTTAGGTCAAATTTATATTTATGTAATATAAAGTTGGCATTATGGATGGCCTTGAGATGCATATCCAAATTTAGTGATGAAAGTTTTCCTTCAAAATTATCTTGTTTGGTGAATTTAAGGCAACTTAAATTATGACTTATTTTATTTAAAAAATTTTACTTTGAGAATCAATCCACTTAACACAATGTCTGTTGTGGGAACCTTAAACCTTTATATATGGTTTTATTTATCTTGTACGCCTTCAAAGATGACAACGAAGACCGAACCATCAACTATAATATGTATGGAATGTCCAAAATCAAGGAAGTCCACCATTTTGGCATGAGGTCATGAGATGGGTTATGTCTTTTATCCTCGATATATTTTATTAACAATGTGAAATCCTTGTAGTAGAACATCCACAATGGATCATCTATGCAAAGGATAACTTCTACAAAATGAAAAATAAAATATCAACTGTGAATTATTATACTGTGAAATGAAAATTTTGTTTTAGGAGGGTGGATTTAAATAGACATTGGTTTTAAATAGCTTACCATTTGGGGTGATGAAGATAATGAGGTATTGAGAAATTGAAACTATTCTACTTGCTTGCATTCATTTGTATAAATCCTTTTTTTGTAATAAATTTTATTGGAATCCATCTTTGTTGTATTTAAGACATGATTTCTTTTTAGGACTTAAAAGTAGATATTCATACATGTTGCAATTAAAGTTTGGATTTAATGTAGGTTCCTAGAATCTAGCATGCCATAGGAATGATCAACCAAATTTTGACATCCAAATAATATAGAATGCATGTCCAAATATAAAATTTTTGATAACCATCATTTGATTTTGAATGGGTCTCCTCCAATGATCAAATTTGAAGAGTTGGGCTTAATTTCAAGTTGAAGTGTATTTATTCATCCAATTCTTCATGATGAAAATTTGTAAAAAATAGTTGGACTTCGGTTGATAAGTGTAAATTATGTACACACATAGCTAAAAGTCTAGAATCCAGAGTTACCTATGTGACTCCAGAGGTGTTTTTATATTGACTCCAAAAGTCCTTTTGTATGGAATTCAAAGCTTCTTATTGAAAAGACTATAATATGTCTCATTTATATCAATAAGTAATACCATTTTATCTTCTTGGTTCAACTTCCCATCATGGTTCAAATAATACTTCTAGGTCGAGATCTCCATCACTATCACTAGACTCTATCAATTCCTCTATTATTCTATTGCATGGCCTAACAAGAGCTTGTTCTTTTTGACTAGCCTTATATTTATGAAGTGCCACATTCAAATCTTGTGCAGCTTCTTGTTGGGATGATGATTCATCTGCAGTCACTAAGTCTTCAGCTCGTCCATGACATAGAAATATTTTGATCTTATGTAAGACATTATGCACCACTAAAATCATCTTCGAACACAAAAGTTTGAATAAGATCTTATTGCACTTGCACCCCATGCTTGGTCTGTCTTTTGCACTCTTGGTGTATATACCAAGCCGTTGGTAGAGGTGTTAATGTATGACTAAAAATGTGCAACCAATATATTGGCTCTAATCTCTTCATAGTCTATATATCCACACACTGATGAATGTGCAACTCAGGGCATTGAAATTCTTAAAAGAAAAACCATTCTGACTTCACACTAACTGGTAAATATAATATCACATGCAAAACTTTGCATGCTTCTTCCCAATGAATTTTTGGGTTTCTCTGCACTACCCACCAAGTTGCAACAGTCCCTTTTAGTGCATAAATGAATGCATTGACTCTTTGATCCACCTCTGGCACATGGTATTTGAGCCTCAATATAAAAGGATTAAGATCGTCTATCATAAAGTATTGAGGTACATGGCATTTAGCAACAAACACCATGTGCAAAGGCCATATCTCATGATCTCTTTGAGCCCAGTTCAACATATGCATATCCGAGTCACCACTTATGGATGATGTAATTTTCTAAAGTATACCACCTTTTGGAGTAGGCTCTATGTAATCCTTCATTGTTGCAACTATATTATATAGGAAATCTACTTCAAATTTTATGGGAGAGTGCACTAATGGAGAAACACATTCTTCTACTGAACCTGCCTAGCTGGAGACTTTGTTATAATAGGCTTGTAAGAAATAGTTTCACTTTGGTTGACAAGTGTAAATTAAGTACACACATAACTAAAAGCATGGAATCCAGAGCTACCTATTTGACTCCAGATTTATTTTTATATTGACTCCAAAATTGCTTTTGTATGGACTTCAGAGCTTCATGTTGATGAGATCGTAATATGTCTCATTTATATGAATAAGTAATACCATTTTGTCTTCATGGTTCAACTTCTAATTCTAGTTCAAATAATCCTTCTAGGTCGAAATCTCAATCACTATCACTAGACTCTATCAATTCTTATGTTATTATATTGCATAGCTTAACAAGAGTTTATTCTTTTTGACTAGCCTTATAATTTTAAAGTACCACATTTAAATCCTGTGCAACTTCTTGTTGGGATGATGATTCAGTTGTAGTGGCTAAGTCTTCAGCTTGTCCATGACATATTTACTTTGATATTTTGTAAGGCATTATGCACCACTAGATTATCATCTTCGAACATAAAAGTATGAATAAAACCTTGTTACACTTGTACCCAATGCTTGGTATCTCTTATGCACTCTTGGTGCATATACCAAGTCATTGGTAGAGGTGCTAATGTATGACTAAAAATGTGCACCCAATATCATGTTTATATTCCCTTAGCATTCTATATATCCACACACTAATGAATGTGCAACTTAGGACATTGAGCTTATTAAAAGAAAATCCATTCTAACTTCATAGTAACTGGTAACTAGAATCTCACATGCAAAAATTTGCATGTTTCTTCCCAATGAATTTTCAGGTTTCTATGCACTAACCACCAAGTTGTAACAATCCTTTTTAGTGCATAGTTGAGTGTGTTGACTCATTGATCCACCTCTAGCACATAGTGTTCTAGTCTCAATATGAAAGGATTAAGATCCTCTGTCGTAAAGTATTGATGTATTTGGTGTTTAACAACGAACACCATGCACAAAGGTTATATCTCATGATCTCTCTGAGCCCAGTTTAACACATGCATATCTAAGTCACCACTTATGGATGATGTCATTTCCCAAGGTAGAGCACCTTCTAAATTAGGTTTTGTGTAATCCATCATTGTTTCACTTGTATTATACAAGAAATCTACTTCAAAATTCATGGGAGATCACAGTTACGAAGAAACACTTCTTCTATCTAAACTTGCCTAGTTTGAGACTTTTTTATAATAGGGTTGTACATCGATCGGTCTTTCTATTGTGCAGTGTGCAGTTGTCCAACTTAATACTCCACAAATCACAAATAGTTTGCCTTTCATATATGCTGACCTTAAACCAACTATTTTCTCCATAGGCATAAGGAGACTCCATAGATCATAAAGTAGTTTTGATTTATTTTTTTAATTACAATGGCTTCTAACCTCTCGCCTGATATGGGGGGAATATGTTGCATGGCATTCAAAAAGTCATCAATGATTGCATGAGTTGACATAGGATTTGATATCACCATAGTGTTGAGAAAATATCTGTCAACATTTTTTGGGCATTAAAGGGATGTACCATACATAGTACTAAACAGTCACTTCAATGGGTTTATGTGGGAGACCTTATGTGGATCAATGTATTTGAATAGGCTTGATCATTTTCTTCTACAATACAATACATGATGGTCAAAGGGGATGAGTAGAACTTGATCATGTTCGTCATTCATACCACAACTCATGGTGAAGGCTTCTGTATGGAGTGACATTGATTGATTAGTACCATGATGTATAACATACCAGTTACAGTTAAGGTAGATACTTCTAATGACTTTATAGTCATAGCTCTATATCATCTTCTATGCCCCTTTTTGGATCAAGGGGGGTTTGTTTGGTCATATGATCCAAAGTATTTTTATTTATTTACTTTGTTATGTTATTAGGTTAATAATAAAGTTGTTAGTTAACAATATTAGTAGATAAATAAAATAATGTTAGTTTGTAAAATTAGTTTTCATACAGGTTGAACCCATGAGGTAGTTAGTCCTATAATAAATCCACCTTGTAAGCTTATAAAGCTAAGGTGCCTTGTAAATATTAACTTAATTCAATATAATAGATTTTACCTTTGTATGAAACTCTTTGTCAAAAGTATACAATGTAGCCTTCAATTTACCTATGTATTCAATCCTATCAATGTTATTTGAGCCATGTGAAGGAGAGTGAGGTTATGCATGTGAAGACAAAGAGTGAAGTTTTCTAAGTGAATAAGGGAGAGAAATAGATTGGAATAGAAGGCATTTTAAGGTAGTATTTGAAGGTAATAAATTATATATATATTTTACCTAAAAGCTTCACAATCCTCCTTTGTACGAAAGTTTTGGTCAAATTGTATGCTATACAATCATTTACACTATATCTCTTGAGACATTTAAGTTTGTATGACCTCACAACACCTATACAACCCTTTTTGCTATTTATAAGGCTCACAACCCCTAAAAATAGTAGTACGAATTGCATATGGAGTAGTACAGCTTGAATATGGAGTAGTACGGCCACCAAAAGTAGAAATTTTTGTTTTTAACATCTCGTTAAAAAAACTAATCAAATATATGCTTATATGGCCTTTTTTCAGCCCAAAAATTCCCTATGTACATCCTCCAATGTGTTTTGTACAGCATATGTAAGTATCTTATCGAAATACTAGCTCTTGTAGAACATTTACAAGGTTCACAACTATTTAAATCAATTCCAAACAACCAATTTCAAATCACTTGTATGGACTAGTATAGATCTTTGAAACAACAAATCTATTTTTGAATGAAGTAATACATGCATGGTGTGTTAAGGAGAGATATAACACAATATTGATTGAAATGTTTGCTATATAACATTTGTTTTACATTTGATTTTTCAAATATTAGGTTAAAGTGTCTCCCACATAAGTGTGGTTTTCACTTTCCCATGAATAGTCAGATGAAAAAAATTACATGCACACCAAACTTTTGTATTTGTGCAAAATCAGCAAAATATAGTTTAAGAATAGAATCTTCATTAGTTATTTCAAAAATGCTTGGAGTGGAGTTGGTCAAGCCTATTTTGTAAGTCACTAAAAATAGGTCAAGATTTCAAACCTCCAAATATTTAATTTTGGTCATAATTTTGTTGCTTTTGTCATTGAGTAGCTTATACTACAATGATTTTTTTGATAAAACACTTTTATCCAAAGGTGGTCATGTGAACATGCAATTTTTAAGTTTTTGGGTATTTCGTACACATTCAAATAGTCAATTTTATGTTTTGAAGCTTATTTGTATAGTTTTTACAACAAATGTATTGAAAATGATGTATAAAAGTATATTTTTGGTTAAAAAATTGACACCTTCAAAATGAATAATTTTATATTATCATCTCATGCTTGTGTTATTGGTGCACATGTCTTCCATTACATGTCAATTAGGATCCTTGTGATTGAAAAAGTATAAGTGTCAAAATAGAGGTTGGATGATCCATTGGAGGCTAGAGGATAATTTCACTTCTTCAGTTAGTTATTTTCTTGGAGTTTGGGTAAAATATTTGAATAGCATTTTTGGTAGCATTAGTGTGTTTTTTCAGTTTCAATTTTGGTTTTATTCACTTTATTTATATTACTGATGAGGAGCAAACATAATAATTTTTTATTTTTTTATTTCAAAGGTTTCTCACCTCTCACTTGATAGAGGGGAAGATATTGCATAGCCTTTGATCAATCATCGATTATTATATGAGTTGACATAGGAGTTGTTAGCACCATAGTGTTAAGAAAAGGTCTGTCAACATTTGATGGGCATTAGGGAGATGTGTCATACTCAATACTAAATAGTCACTTTGATGGGTTTATGTGTGAGACCTTATGTTCATCATTCATGCCATTACTCATGGGACGGGTTTTTATATAGAGCGACATTGGTTGATCGATACCATCATGTACAATGTGTCAGTTTCAAGTGTGAAAGATACTTCTAATGATTTTATAGCTCTATATCATCTTCATAGCTTTGTATAATCTTTTATACCCTTTTTGATCAAGGGGGTTTGTTGGGTCGTATGATCTAAATTATCTTTATTTATTTACTTTTTTATGTTAGTAGGTTAATAATAAAATTGTTAGTTAATAATATTAGTATATAAATTAAATAATGTTAGTTTTTAAGAGTGGTTGTCATATAAGTTGAGATCGTGAGGTAGTTAGTCCTATCATAAATCCACCTTGCAAGCTTATAAAGCTAAGGTGCCTTGTAAATATTAACTTCATCTAATAAAATATATTTTACTTTATATGAAACTCTTTGTCAAAATTATACAATGTAGCCTTCAATTTACCTATGTATTCAATCCTGTCACTTCCAAAATTCATCATGTCTTTCATGTCTCCCACTTGAACAAATTCCTTGGAACCAAGCTTCTAGTACAATCCAAACTTCCCAATTTGGATGAATAGTGGAAGTTCATCATTGAACCTTCAGCAGTCATCAAGAAACAAGTGAAGCAGTTACAAAATAGCGCCATTCCTGAATTTATAGTCAAATGGAAGAATTTGCCAACTAAAGACGTAACATGGGAAGACAAAAAGTTCATGCAAGAGCATCTTGAGTTGCTAATAATTGGGGGAAATGCTTGTCTAAAGGGGAAGGGCATGTTATGCCCCTAATATTATATCTTATTAATTTCACTAAGGTTATGGAATGGAGTGCATAACCTTATCTTTTCATTTGTTAGTTCTAAATGTTTCTTTATGCTGACTTGATTAAAATTAAGGATTGCAACCATACCTAATTATGGCTATAAATAAGGAGAATAGTTATCTCCAAAAATAATCATAAGCTATATTGTGGAATCTATGCCATTATTATTTTGATTTTTTTATGTTTCCTCCTCAAACTAGCCTTATATTTGACTTTATTTTACATTTATCTAAAATAAATATATGAAGAGTCTATACCTAGTATTTTGTCCTAGAAAAAAGTTGGAAATCAAGTTTTCACACCGTTAAAAAAAAATAGAATTTGTTTTATTTGTCTTGGTGACATAGTTACAATAGTATAGGTCTTTGAAAACATTAAGTTTTGGAAAAAGTATCAATTTTTCATGTGTTTAGGGTTTCTCACCCATCTTGAAGAGGTGATTGCAATAATATAATCCTCCGGTAACCATCTATCTTACGCTTTGTCAAGCCACATCATGGTACCTCCTACCCATAGCAAGGTTAAGTTCACACTCACACTCGAGAAGACTCTTTCCAAGGAGGCTATAGATTCAAAGGTATACATGATCAAATCATGGGAAGATACTCTAACATGTAACAAATTGAAGTAACAATTGGAAACCAATGAGCAAGGATCAATGCCAAATGGATCTACAAAATTTCAAGGCACGTTTACTAGCTACCATAGCTAATAAGGAGAAGTTGAAGAATATGGGTATGAAATCATATATAGCTCAACTCCAAGCAAGAATTACAACCACATTTACAAGTTTTGCAACAATTTCCACAATTTAATGGAATTTCAAAAGATGTTTCTACAAGCTTAAGACTCGTGAGATAATTGATTCTACCACATTAAACAGATCAATATATGCATATATTACCAACTCCAATAAAACCCTAGTTCATCAACCAAGTTAAATATAATGTGGGATCTTAATATTTTTATGAATATGTACATGCACAAATTTGATGGTAAAGACCTACTCAACTAGATCTACTAAATGGAACAACTTTTTGTTAAACACCTAGTCCCATGCAAACAAAGGTCACAACAATATCTCTATATTTTTAAATAAATCAATTCATTTGGTATCATTTTCTTTCTACTAAAAATAATAATAAATGTGTTATCACCAGATGATCTTTTATAGATGAGCGTACACCTTATTATAGTAGTAGCATGGTGGATAACTACTTTAGCTAATTAGCCAAGCTAAGATAAATAGGTATGGTCAAGGATTACACCCAAATATTCAAGACCATGTCTTTGAAAGTTGATGATGTTATAGAAAAAAACTTGAAGCACCTATTTCTTGGAGGATTGAAGGACCAAATTCAACATGAGATACACTTGTTTGATATGTCTCTTTTATCTAAATTTAGTTATAAGCCAAGAATGGTCAAAGAAAAGGTTTATTCTACTAGGAGACATGCATTCACTAACATCAAATATCATAGCAACCAAACACATTCATCTATTGAACCCACCATATTAATGCCTAAAAAAACTAAATATAATTTTGAGAAAAGGTATGTTTTCTCACAGTAATAAAAAATATTGTAGATGACATAAGTGTACATAGAAGAAACTATTTTACATTGAAGGATCAACCAAATTAGAAGAAGTCAAAGTCAAAATTGCAATGAAACACAAGGAAGCATCAGAATATCCACATCTGAATATCTCTTTCTAAGTGCTATCAGGTATTAGTTCCCCACAAACTCTCAATGTAGTGGGATTTCTAAAGAAATAGAGAGTGAAATTGTTAATTGACATGGGAATTACTCACAATTTCATCAACAACAAGTTGGTCACACATTTGAATTGTTTTGTTTTCCCATCTCAAATATTTTAGGTCATGATATTTATGTTGGTACAGTCAACTTTTTAAGAAAATTTAATAGTATTAATCTTATCATATGGGGACTACATTTTGACTGGTCCTATTTTTCCCATTCCCTTGGGAGACGAAGATGTAGTTTTGGGATTCCAATGGCTCACTACCTTTGGCACAATAGAGATGAACTTGTAATAGCTATGAATGTGTAATCATTGTGAGGGGAAAACATTCAAATTGAAAGGGTTTCAATCAAAAGCTCCATAGACGGTAAGCCCTCTTTAAAAATAAAAATAAAAATATTCTATTAAGTTTGTGGCACAAATATTTTCACTAAAATCTCAAAAATTACAAGCATCGAAGCCACTAGGCCTTCAATTTTAATGAAAAAAATCAATTTATTCTGGTTATATGCCAAGAATTCTTCCTCCCAAAAATGATTGTGATCATACAATTCAAATTATATTGGGAAACTAACCACCCAACATAAGACGTTATAGGTACTCGAATGTGCAAAATAATGAAATTGAGAAGATGGTACATGATATGTTGGAAGCAGGTATTATTTGTCATAGACAATGTGCAAATTCTTCTCCAATGGTGATAGTGTAATAAGGAGACAATTAGTGCATGTCTAAAAACTATAAGGAACTTACTAAAGTCACCATCAAAGATGTGTTTCATATCCCTATAATTGGTGATTTTATATATGAGTTAAATAGAGTTGTTTAATATACAAAACTACATCTCAAATTGAGATATCATCAAATTAGAATTAAAGAGGAGGATATTTCTAAAAAAACATTCAGAACACATGAGGTCCATTATGAGTTTTTAGTGATGCCTTTTGGTATCACAAATGCCCCTTCTACCTTTCAAAGCTTGATGAATATAATATTTTAAGCCATTTTGTAGAATTTTGTCTTTGTGCTCTTTAATGATTTATTGATCAAAGGAAAAATACATGAGGACCATCTCAACCATGTTGATCAAGGTTTACAAACACTCAAGTAGCATCAACTTTATGTGAATCCTTCTAGGTTTTGGTTTGGAGTTAAGGAGGTGGATTACTTAGTCACATTGTCTCTCATGAAGGAAAAAAGTTGGATCCTAACAAGATCAAGGCATCATGGAGTGTCAAGTACCTAAAACCATCAATAATTTATGCATATTCTTTGGAATTCCAAGATATTATCGTAGATTTATCAAAAATTATGCCACCATAACTACACCACTCACAACTCTATTGAATAATAATTCCTTACATTGGAATGAGGCAACACCCAAATATTTTAGAGAAGCTTAAGAAGGCCATGAGCACCACTCTAGTTCTAGAAACTCTTGAATTTTTTAAAACTTTCATTGAGAAATGTGATGCTTCGGGGGGTATGATACGGGTGAAATCCTCATGCAATAATGTGGGCCCATTACTTTTGAAATTCTCCAACTCAAATGTAATAATTAACTTAAGCCCACTTATGAGAATGAATTGTTGTCCATTTTCATTCAGTCAAACAATGGAGGCCTTATTTGATTAGAAGGCATGTTAAAGTGTGAATACAAATCACAATAGTCTAAAATACTTCTTGGAAAAAAGGTTATCTGTAAAAGAGCAATAAAAATAGGTCACTAAGATGTTGTGGCGTGATCTTGAGATCATCTACAAGAAATAGAATATGTAGGTTGTGGCAAATGCACTCTCTGAGAGGGATGAAAACACATATGTATTAATTTGTGCCATGTCCATACTGCAGGAGGATTAGGTGGATGAGATAAGATGGGAATGATAGAATGATATAGATACACAAAATTTAATCCAATGATTTTAGAAAAAAATGAGAAAATCAAATGAATTTGTGTGGAAAGGAGACTCACATAGTACAAGGATAGTTTATACCTCTACAATAACTCAAGCCTCGAACAGAAGGTTCTTGAGGAGCTCCATGCTTCTTTGATTGGTGAATATTTATAATTCTTAAAGACTTATTATAGGATTAAGGGAGGTTTTTTGGGGAAGCGAACAAAATATGGTGTACAAAACTTTACAGCAAAATATTTGTTGTAGCAAAACAAAGGTGAGTTAATGAATACTTTTGGGTCTTATGTAGACTTTGTCTATCCCTAACCAAGGAAGTATCCATTGATTTCATCGTGTGATTGCCAAAGTCAAAAGGGAAAATTTTCATGATATTAGTGGTAAATAAACTCATAAAATATTCCCAATTTTCACCTTGTTGCATCCTTTTATTGCAAGTACAGTGGCAACAACCTTTATGGAGAAAATTTAGAAGCTAAATGGGACGCTAAAGATTATAGTAAGTGGTCGTGACCCCATATTTACTAGTAATTTTTGGACCTATTTATTCTCTTGTTTGAGTACTCGAATAGCTCATAACTATTCATATCACTCAAATTTAATGAGAAAATAGAGGTGGTCAACAAGTGCATGGAAAGTTATCTACATTTTTTGCATCTAATAAGCATGTGTAATGGGTTAATTCAAAGCCACTAGTAAAATGGTGGCATGATACTTATTTCCATACTTCTTCTAAATTTTCCCTATTTATGGTAATGTATGGTTAGCATTCATCATTCATCACCTCGTCCTTGAAAGTGCAACAAAGAGATTGAGTAATTGGAAAGAACATTCAAATGCCAACATGAGGTACTTTCTAGTCCTAGGGATAACTTTTCCATGGCAAAAAACTAAATGAAACAATAAGATGACCAACACATGAGTGAAATACATTTTGTGTAATGAAATTACTTAGATAATTCACATCAATGGAACAATATATGAATAAATAGGACTAGAATAAGTAGATCCACAGTAATAATTAACGAAATAGCATAATACTTGATAAATATGATGGAGCCACTTCAAAGGGCAACCTCTGCAAAAATACAATAAGAGCATAATTTACAATCTGATACTCAAAAACTAACCATGACCTCTTATATATACTATATTTAAGCCATGGTTATTCCGTAGGCCGACCATACTAACAATATAATAATGTAGAGAAATATGGCAAGTTAATATGAAAGGTTATGTAACCCACATGTTGGCCACACATATCCATATACATGTTATAAGTTAAGGGCATAGCATGTCCGTCCCCTTCAAAACAATGTTGCCCTCAATGTTGAACTTTGGATGGTGTTGCAAAAAAGATTCATCCTCCCACATTGCATCCTCAACGGTTAAAATTCTTCCATTGATCAAATACTCCTCAATCTCTCTTGTTTTCAGTGTTTTAGTACAAGTTTGAAGAAGCTCCTCATATTCTAGAATGACTCGACCTTCTTCATCTAGTTTTAGTAACTCATTATGGGCAGAAACTCTCTATCCAATTACATTCTTCATGCAAGATACATAAAATATGAAATGTATGCGAGTGGATTGAGATAGCTCCAACTTGTATGCAATGTTGCCAATTTTTTACATAATCTCATAAGGGCCATAATACTTAGTATAAATTATGTTATCCTTTTTTGTTGTTTCATAGACATCTACATATATGGATGAAAGTGCACAAAGACACAATCACCCATGTTAAAATGTCTCTCACTATGGTGTTGATCTACTTGTTGCTTCATTTTATTTTGTACCATTGGCAAATTCTCTCTTAGACTAGATAATACCTCTTATTGATGTTGAATGCATTCTTCAACAACTCTAACCTTGGGTTACACCCATAAGGATGATCTGATGGATGGGAGTTGATAACCATAAAGTGCCAAAAATAGAGACATTTTGGGAGAGGTATGAAATGAAGTGTTATACCACATTTCTCTTATTGGTAGCCAATGAACCCATTGTTCTTTTTATTTGATGTAAAACAACGAAGATACCCTTCTAAGCATTTGTTGACCACCTCTGTTTTCCTATTAAATTGAAGACGATATGACAAGATATGAGCCAAATGAGTACCCAAACATGAGAATAAACTAGTCCAAAAATTACTAGTAAAGATGGGATCATGATCGGTTACAATGACCTTGAGGGTACCATGCAATTTTTGAATTGTACCAAAAAAGTAGTGGCTATTATACTAGTTATAAATGGTTGAGACAAGGATAAAAAATGAGTTTATTTTGTGAGCCAAACCATAATTACCATAACAACATTTTTAGCTTCAAACCTCGACGTAATGAAATCCACATAAACTTCCGTCCATGTCTAGCTAGGAATGATAAAGGTTGTAGATGACCTAGTGTCTTAATTGTTTCACCCTTGTTCTTTTGACACACCATACATTTAGCCACAAATTTTTGTATGTACCCCTTGAATCCTTCCTAAAATAAATGTTGTTTGATTGTATAATAGGTTTTCAAAAATTTAGAGTGTCCCCCTATTGGAGATGTATGAAGCTCCTTAAGGATCTTGTGTTTGAGGATACAATTGTTACATAAGTGTAAACGATCTTTATACCATGGTACATTCCATTTCCATTAAAATTCAATAGAAGCACCACAACCTTGCTGGAGATCCTGAATAAGAACTTGTGTATCCCTGTCATTCTCTCATTCTAATCTTGCCTCTTCCAACCAATTTACTTGCTAAATGGTCATTGCATATAACAGTGCCTTAGTGGGTTCATCCCTCCTAGATAGTGCATCTGCCACAACATTTTATTTTCATTTCTTAAAGACACTTTCAAAGTCATATCCCAATATTTTAGTCACCCATTTTCATTTTTATTTTTATGACAATCATTGTTCTAAAAAATATTTAAGACTATCATGATTAGTCTTTACCTTAATGTGTCTACCCATTAGATAAGGATTCCATTGCTTGATTGCATGAAGAATAGCCAACATCTCTTTCTCATATATTGGCTTTAGCCTGTTTTCACCCTTGAGTTGATGACTCTCAAATGCAATGGTTCTTCTTTCTTACCGAGTATTTCCCCCATGCCATAGTCTAATGCATCACATTCAAAAATAAAAAAATTAGAAAAAATTTGGAGGTAGCCAAAACTGGAGTGGTGCACATAGAGTCCTTCAACTTCTCAAAGGCCTTATTATTTGTTTCATTCCAATCAAATAAGACCTTCAACAAAGTTATAAGTGATGTTATTATGCTACCATAATTTTTCACAAATCTACGATAGTAACCTGTTAACCCCAAAAAGCCTTAGATGTTCTTAAGGTTTTTTAGCACATGCCACTCCATCATAGTTGTGATATTCTTGGGGTCGAATTTGACTCCATGTGAAACAATATGATCCAAGTACTCCTCCCCTTTGACTCCAAATCACATTTTGAAGGCTATGCATAAAGTTGATGTTGCTTTGGAACTAACAATACATGTTTCACATGCTAAAAATGTTCTTTCCAAGTTTTGTTATATATTAGGATGTCATAAAAAACACCAACATAAATTTTCTCAAAAAGGGCATAAAATTAGTGTTCATCAAACTCTGAAATGTAGACGGCACATTTTTTAGACCAAAAGACATGACCAAAAATTCATAACAATCTTAATGAGTTATGAAAGTTGTTTTAGAGATATTTTCATCTCTAATGTGAATGTGATGGTACCCAGAACGAAGATCTAGTTTTGTAAAATAAATAGTACCATGTATCTCATCTAGAAAATCATCAATTACTGAAATAGGAAACTTATCTTTGATGGTGTACTTGTTGAGTTCTTTGTAATCTAGGCACATCCTCCAAGTGTCTTCCTTCTTATGCACCATGTCCCAAATATTTACTTTGACTATGTCTAATAATGGTGGTTGATTCCTAGAAGCAATGAAATTGCATGATCATGTTCACAGTTTGGTGGTGAAATCCTTTTGGCCTAGTGCCAAAATAGTTGTGTGGTCATAAATAATTTTCTTTAAATCAAGATGTGTAGACACCTTTACTGGTTGAACTTCTATGGAAAACAATCATTTTACAAATCCTTTGACCCCTTTTTTGAGAATCTTCATCATCTAATGTGAACTAACCAATTGTATATATTTTTACGTAAACTATGTAGTTCAAATGTCCTGCCTTCATAATGAAAATGCATGAATAATTCCTGTAAATTCATCTCTATTTTAGCCAAGGTTGTGAGCCATTAGACTCTCAAAACAATGTATGCCCCACCTATGGGAATATAAAACATTGAAGATTCTAACTTGTAGTCTCCCATAGCAAGTTTACTATTATGGCATTTCCCAAGACAATTGATTGTACCACCATCTGTAATTATGAATTGTAATTATGGAGTTGGGTAAATGAAACAGTTCAAACAAGTAGCCAACTTACTGTTGATGAAGTCGTGGACTCCATGAGTCAATCAACACTCTTACCTTTTGTTTTTTGAGGAAATCGGCAACCATAAGGGTTTGACGAGTGTTAATACTTAAAAGTGCATAATAGAAGATAGTAGGTTGGGAATCTTCAAATTCCTCCTCTGTCTCTTCTTCACCCACACTTGAGGCTGCATCATCTTCTTCATCTTCATTGGCTCCTTCAATGTATAATAGCTTCTTCTCAACACATTTATGTTCTTTGCTCCAATTGTTATTGCAATCAAAACATAACCCTTTTGCACATTTCTCTTCAATTTGTTGAAGGGTCAATCTGGTAGGCTGAGGAAATGGTTGTGTTGATAAATTGTGTTCTTGGTTATAAGTGAAAGCCCTTCATTTGAACAGACCTTGTTCTTCTGCCCTACTCATGAATGTTATGGATTCAGATATTGAACTTGGAATAAACATGCAAACATTAAGTTGGTTGATATCATTGAGCCCCCCAAGAACAATTTTTTCATGTTGTCCTCATTGATGTCATCTATGCTTAAAAATAAATTCTGGAATTACTAAATATAATCCTTGACAAGCCCTATTTGTCATAACTTTGCTAATTGATTAAAGTAGTTCTATGTGACACTGTTTGATAGTGCATCTATAGCTCCTTAGTAACCATTGATTATATAACATGAAGGCCCTTTTTTTTCTTTTGAGCACACAACCATCGACACCAAATGAGTTGCTCGAGTTTCAGACACAGATATGCCATGACCACCCTCTATGCACATGGTGTCTGATGTTCATCAAATAATTTTTTCATTTGATTGAACCAAGTGAGTGGATCCTTACAATTAAACTTGCACACTTCCACTTTTGGCAGTGTGTTCTTTGAACCAGTATTTGAGTTTTGATTGTTATGGTTGGCAAAATCTGAATGGAGCCATGAAGGATTATTTGGTTGTGGAATAAGAGTCATAAGAGTGGTCAATGTCTCATTGATAGCTACCAACTAAGACTCCACATAATCCATGTCCCCTTTTACCACATCGAAATCATCTATCTTCACCATGATTTGCATATCTGACTAAAGATGGTAAACCAACGCAATAACCACAGTATCCAAAGTTTCAGACTCCATGTCCTCCTTGTCAAGTATTTTTCTAGAGTGTCTTGCCCTTTCTCGTGACCATGAGTTTTTAGACCAATGATGCACATACCCTAGGTTTAGGGTTTTGAGCCTAAAAAATAATAATAGAGGATTAGACTATTATGATCATCTCACCGAGACTAATCCAATGACTACTACTTTTCATAAAGGTGCAGAAAAAAAATTCAGACTTTTAAAAAAAATTTCAAACAATGCTATGGTGACAAAAAAAAAATAATTACCAAATCACAAGTATGTTTTTTTCGATCCTTCAACTCTCGTGACAACTATCCCATATTCAAAAACTATGCTACAAAACTTCCCAAATCGAAACTCTAATACCATTTGTAATGAAATTACTTAAATAATTCACTGCAATGGAATAATGTATCGCAAAAACAGGGGCAAAATAAGCATATCCATAACAACAATTGACGAAAGAGATAAATACTCTATAAAAATATCTGAGTCACTTTAAGGGGGCAACTTCCACAATAATGCAATAAAAGCAAGATTTGTAATCTAATAAAAACTAACCACTACCTCCTATACATACTCTACTTAAACCATAGTTATTCCATAGGTCACCCATACTAATAATATAAGAACATAGAGAAATGTGATGAGATAAAATAAAAGGTTGTTTAAGTCATAAGTCGACCACACATATCCCTAGATATATTATATGTTAAGGACGTAACATTTTGAAATAAGAGATTGAGTTTTTTTGAGGTTACAATCGTATAATAAAACATCCTCGAAGCTACAAAAGAAGGATAAAAAAGATCACATAAGTATGATTATCCTTATCAGAGTATGTAGAAGATTGGAAGCATTGCATACAAATCGCAGTTACCTCAGCCAGTAAAATACAACCCATCCTTCATGTTTCCTATTTGAAGAAATTCATTGGCCAAATGATTCCATCCCATACATAGTTACCATATTTAGATGAAGATGGAAGAATCATTGTGTGCCTTGAATCAATCCTCCAGTCATACACTAAGAGGCTAAGGATGAGGGTCATCATGGAGTATCTTATTAGGTGGAAGAGCCTACCCAAGGATGATGCACCATGGGAAGATGAAGCTTTCATTCAGAAGAATCCACGTTTTCAACATTGAGGGAAATGCTTGTTTAAATGAGGTCATCCTATGCCCTTAGCCTATTATGGGTTGACTTAAGGCACGAATAGCCTTTAAATTATTCATATGCTAATTTCTCTATTTGCATATTGATAAGAGTAGTTGTCTTATGGAGTTATCATAACCTAAGCTCTCATCAAACACAAAAGCTTCTTAGAAAATGTTTGGATGCGTTTGTGGCACACTTATTTTCATTGGAAGCTCAAAAATCACACATATCAACACCCCCAAATATTCAATCCATAATTTACAAACATTCAATATTTTTGGTGATATTCCAAAAGATTTGCCTCTACGATTAAATCATGATAATTCCATTCAAGTTGTACTTGGAAGCTAGCCACCCAACATCAAACCTTACAAGTACATGAATGTGTAAAAGAGTGAGATCGAGAAGATGTTACAAGAGATCTTGGAAGCATGTATTATTCATCATATTCATAGCACATATTTTTATCCATTTGTGATCGTGTGTAAGAAGGATGACAATTGGCACTTGTGTTTAGACTACAAATAACTCCATAGAATCACCATCAAAGAGAAGATTTCAATTCATGGAACCGATGATTTTATAGGTGAGTTAAATGGTGTTGTTTATTTTACAAAACTAGATTTCAAATCAGGGTATCATCAAATTAGAATCATTGAGGTGGATATTCCTAAAACAAAAATTTGAACACATGAGAGCCATTATGAATATCTAGGTAATCCTTTTGGTCTCATAAATACCCTTTGACATTTCAAAGTTTGATGAATTCAATATTTAATGCATTTCACATAATTTTGTCTTAGTGTTCTCTGATAATATATTGATCTACGACAAAGCATGGGGGAACTGTCTACACCATGTTGATCAAGTTTTAAAAACTCTGAAGCAGCATCAACTTTATGTGAAGCCTTTTAAGTTTGCTTCTAGACTCAAATAGGTGGAGTAGTTGGGTCTCATTGTCTCTCATGAATGAATCAAGATGGATCCTAACAAGATCAAGTCCATCACTACATGTCAAGTACTTAAAACCTTCAAGAACCAATGTGGATTATTAGGACTTACAAAATAGTAATAGAGATTTGTCAAAAATTATGGCATCATAGCAACACCACTCACAACTTTATTGAAAAATGATTCCTTCCATTAGTAGAATGCAACAACCAAAGCATTTGAGAAGCTCAAGGAGGCCATGTGCACATCTCCAATTCTAAAAACTATTTGATGTATTTAAAACCCTCAATGTGGAATGTGATGCTTTGGGGCATGGTACGAGTGCAGGCCACATGCAAGAAAGCAGGGCCATTACTTTTGAAAGTCACCAACTCAAAGGTAAGAATTTTATTAAGTCCAATTATGAGAAAAAAATGTTGACTACTCTTCATGTGATCAAGCAATGGAGATCTTATATGATGGGAAGAGAATTTAAAATGAACATGGATCACAACAATCTAAAATAGTTTTTTATATGGAAGTTATCATTAGAAGAGCAATAAAAATGGGTCACTAAGAATTTGGGATGTGACTTTGAGATCATCTACAAGAAAATGAAGAAGAATGTAATCACAAACACACTGTCCAGCACAGATGAAAACGCATGTATTTTTGTGTGCCATGTCCACACTACAAGCAATTGTGTGGATGAGACAAATATCAGAATGGCAACAGGACATAGAAACACAGAGTCTCATTTTGTGACTTCAACAAGATTCGAGCACTTCAAATATTTTTTTTGTGGAAATGGGACTCTGTGGAACAAGAATAGGTTATACATTCGTGAAAAATCAATCCTCAAGCATAAGGTTCTTGAGGAGCTCCATACTTCTTCAATTGTTGGATATTCAAGATTCCTAAGTACTTATTATAGAATCAAGGATTTTTTGGAGGTGATCTCAAAGGAGATTTACATAAATTTTTAGCAGAATGTTTGGTGCGTCAAGCAAAACACAGGGGAGAGAATTAAGACTCCAGGGATTTTGTAACACTTATCTACTCCTAGCTAGTGATAGGAGGAGGTCTCCATGGATTTCATCACAGGATTTCCAAAGTTAGAAGGTGAAATTTTCATTGTGGTAGTGGTAGATAGACTCACAAAAAAATGCCCATTGTACTCTTTTCACATTGTTTTGCAAAAATTACATATTTAGACCAAATATATAGAAACAATTCAAAATCTACATGGGACCACAAATATTATAGCGAGTAATTTTGGCCCTATATTTGTACTCTTTTCACATTGTTGTGAAAAATTTACAAATTTAGACCAAATATATAGAAACAATTCAAAAGCTACATGGGCCCACAAAGATTATAGTGAGTAATTACGGCCCTATATTTATAATTTTTTAGATTGATTTATTCTTTTCTTTGGGTACTTAACTAACTCATAACTCTTCGTATCATACCCAATCTGATAAGAAAATAGAGATGGTCAACAAGTGCTTGGAATGTTATTTGTGTTGTTTTACTTTTGATAAGCAAGCGGACTAGGTTAAATGGTTGCATAACACTTCTTTTCTTACATATTCCAAAATGTTCCCATTTATGGTATCGTATGGTTATCATACACCATCCATCACGTCATCCTGTAAAATGAAACCAAGAGTTCAAACAATTGAATATCACATTCAACACCGTGAGGTACTTTCTAGTCTCTGGGAGAGCTTACAACAATCTGACCAACACATGAGTGAAAGACATTTTGAAGCATGAGATATGTTTTTTCAAAGGTTACAATGGTATAAGTAAATTAAATTTCCTTGAAGCAACAAAAGAAGAACTAAAAATTTTCACCCAAGTATTAGTGTCTGGCATTGTGGCAAATTTGTCTATCAGCAAAAAGATAAAGTATATTAATATATTTGAAGTTTTGTCTTCCTTGTCTTATGTTATCCTTGTGTATGTACAACTTTTTATTACATTTGTGAATGATGTAAGTCTTGTTTCAATCATATGGATTCATTTGTGGTATTTATTTTGCCCTTTTGAAATCTTGTTGAGGAAAAATCAAGAGCTTTGTTCTTTATTTGATAAATGCCCAATATTGCCTTTGATATTATACTAGTGTAAGCTTGTGCTTCAAAACAATTTAGCATATTATTCTTCAAACTCTATTCAATCAGAGCAAGAATTAATTTTCACTAGAATACTTTGGTGCATCACCATTTTCTAGTTTTAAAACTCCTTCTAAACTTTTTCCCTTATAAGTTAAAACCCCAATTAGGAGCAAAATCACTAAGAAGCTGCTATTAGAAGTAAATTGGTCATGTATCAATTGCACTAAGCTTAGTGAAAGAAAGTCGGCTTTCTCCGGAGGTTCACCTCAATTTGCCAAGGTCTCACAGTTTGGAGGTAATCCCATTTTGTCATTAGATTCCCATACATTACATTTTTTACAAAACACAGCAAGTGCAAAATCTAATTGATAACAATTGGAGTTAGCTTAGTCGGCAAAAATACAACCCTTCTTTCATTTTTCTTGTTTGAAGAAAGTCTTTAACCAAAAGAATCTGGGCCATACAAAATTTTCAAAACGTGATAAAGGGGAAAGTCATCTTGGACCCTAAATGATTCTCCAAACACATGCAAGACATTGTAGTTGAGGGTGATCATGGAGTATCTTATCAGGGGGAAGACCCTGTCTAGAAAAACTACAACATGGGAAGATGAGGATTTCAAGTAAAAACATCCACAAATGGTCAATGTTGCAAACAACACTTATTTGAAGGGGGTGCATATCACATCTTGGGCCTATTGGTGGTCTCATGATGTGTGCCCAACTTAAGGTGTGCATAGCTTTTGACTTAGTCATATGTTAATTTCTCTATTTGCATATTTGCATGAGTCGTCTACTCATGTTGTCCCTATAGCTTAATTAGGTTATATATAAAGGATGTAGTGTGTATTGAATCATTGTATATTTCAAATTTATGCTCAATCCAATATTGCTCTTCATTTCACTTCTATTGCATGGATATGCTCTATTCTGATTTTTTTTGTGAATAGTTGTCATTAATTAGATTATGCACATTACTTAATCACTATCTATTGATGTGAATCTGATTTTGCAATATGGTAAGCTCGTTATGGATTTTATGATGTGTTCTTAGAATTTGATGGAGTTACATAATGTTACGCAAGACTACCATACTTTGAGGTCAAACAAACTCTTCACCTTGCTTGAGGTCAATGCTCTCATGACCTTACTTGATGTCGACTTCTTTTATCCTTGCCACCTTGGTTGTTTGTTAAGGGTGTTTACTTTTGTCCTCCTTATGGATACATGCCCAAATCATCTCTACTCGATTAAGAAAACAAGAAACCTCTTTTCTAGAACCTATTCTAAACTAAACTTCCCTCTTTCTCTCCAAAAACTTCAAGGCGTTAAAGGACAATTTTCAACTATGTGAGAAGATACAAAACTATCAATCACACCAAATTTTACTAGAATTTACATAAGCTTACCACTAAGTTTACTCTTCAACTCTATTGGATTTCCTTTAATAATAGACTTAACCTCCAACATATCAATTTATTTTTTTCTTTTAATAAATACAGAAATCCTTTTGTCCCTTCTTGAAACCCTTCTTGTTATTATTCTTAAGCAATAAATAACCATAACCAGTATTGATCTTCTTGTTATTCCATCATTATTACTTAAGGTTTATTCACTTGAACTCCTGATTGTTTTGGTGGTTGCATAGTAGGTGTGAACCTCAAAGATGATACTAATCCTTAGACCAATGAAACTTTTGCATTGCCTTAAACAAAGGGCATGGTTTGAAGTTCTCAACTTCATATGCCAAAAGAGAAATTTCAACCTAATATGAATTTGTTAATTTTGCAATTTTCCTTCCACATGTATCATCCATACCTTTGAATTCAAATGAACTTGCCTCCATATTCCCCCATTTTCATGTGACTTTGTTGAAGTTTAGATTCACTGATTCTCTCTTCATAAAGGTGTTTTTTTTTAAAAAACCTTTCAAAAAGACCTTGAAACAAATCCTGTGAGATAACATACATGTTAATTTCTTTGCAAACTCGAGGTGTTCCCACCATAAATCTGCCCTCCTTAATGAGTTGGTGTCTTGCTATAAAAGATTTTATGTCTACGCAAATATTTCGCAAGCTTAAGTATTTTCTCAATTCCAATTAACCATGCTTATGCATTGTCTCATCTCTTGCCCATCAAATATGACTCGTTTCATTTTCTTTAGTTTTCCCACAAAAGCATCAAAATTTAATTGAAGTCAAGGCTCCCTATGCTATGTGATAGACTCATTCCATTTGTTCTTCTCCCTTGACAAGGATCACTTAGAATTTCCACCCAAGCATTCTTATACATCATATAATCCCTACCATGGAGTGATGAAATCATGACATCTTATGCCTAAATCCTAACTTTCAAGGTTGTCATAATATAAATCATTTCCATGATCAACTCGTCATCTTGCCAAGGATTTGGTCAAGGATCTTAGTTCAAAGGCATTTGATGTCATTTCTCTTTACCCCTAAGATGGTCGGTTACTAGATGAAGCCCTTAGTCCTCACCCCCTTCCCCTCAGCAACCACACATCCCTTCTTGTGTTTCTACATCCCCTTCTTGTGTTTCCTCTATCATCCCTCCCATCACCATTCCTGGTTTGTATCATTGTTTAATCCTTACATATTCACAACATACAAGCATTACTTCAATTAACCAAAACAACTAGGCCCAAGGTTCCCAACCTTAAAGCTTAAACCATGTTGGATTCCCCTTGTCACAAGATAAATTTCCTAATAAAACCTGAAGTGAAAAATACATCAAGATTTTTTTGGTGTTATTCTCTTTCTAATGTTCATTCATATTTTGAAATATTTATTGGCATCTAAACACATTCATCTTTTAGGTTAACAATACAATGTTGCCTAGAGTTTGCTTCATAAATGGAATTTGTACCTTTTTGCTTGACATGAAAGTAAAGCTTGATGGTAAGTTATTCAAAGTCTTTCTAATTTAGAGAATAATGGGCCTTTAAGTGAGTTTCAATGTCTACCATGTTTGTCATACTTGATTTCTATATATCTTTCTCATTCCACCTTAAATACGTTTTCCCCATGTTTGTCATACTTGGTTTCTATATACCTTTCTCATTCCACCTTAAATACATTTTTCCAATTATACACATCCCTTAATTATTCTTATACAATATATAAGAATCTTTACAATATATAAAAGCATAAAGATTATCATTACATTCCTTGTCTTTCTAATTTAGAGCATAATGAAACTTAGGTGACTTTCCATGTCTACCATATTTATAACACCCAATTGTTATTTAGCTTTTAGCCCCTCTTACCTTAAACCTTTTTCCCCACTTATGCACATCCTGCAATCATCCTTGTAAGATGCATATTTTAAAAATCTATTAAGTCATAAGAGTCAAATAAGGCATAATATGTCTTCGCTTTATTAACTTACATCCCTAGCTAACTCATATCATGACTTCAATTTCTTAAACTAAAATCTCTAGTTTTTTTTAATCTTACCATATAAGTCATATAATGACTTTAATTTTTTAACTTATGAAATCATTGAATTGAATAATTGTGATTTCATAAGAGATCTAGTTTCACTTATTTTCTTTTATGCATATCTTTTTTCCAATAGTTGTTTTTGTCAAGTTCTAATTTAATTTAATTGAATATCATATCAATGGTTCATTTTATACTGTAATACAAGTTTTGATGTCCATAAAATGTGAAAGTTAGCTATCCCCATTAAAATCCCTAAAATTCAGATTTTGTATATTAGTTTCTAGATTATATACCTATTTTTGTCTTTCCAACATATCTTGAAATAAAAACTAACCATCCATCTTACAAGGTTTCACAATCTGAAGTTAAAGATAAGCATAGAATCGTTTATTTAACATGGCATAGCTTATAAACAGGGCACGATTATAATTGTTGTTCTTTGTTTACAATCTTTTGGAACATTCACCTCCATAAAGATGTAAACTTTGAAAGTATCAATTTGCAACAATGGCTCCTTTAATTCATTAGTCTCTAACTCAATTATAAATCAAAATTTACTTTTAATAATAATATAAATCAAAGATCAGAGTCTGTAAGCTATATGAACAATTTTCATATCCAAAATGGCACATTAGTGTGGATGTGTGTGTACACACGAGGTCACACACATATAAACATATTGAGTGCGTGTTTATAATGAATTTGTTGCATGATATTGCTAGTCATTTACAAATGACTTCATATTTGATACTGAAAAATATCAAGTAATATGTTTCCAATATACGAATGCTGCAACAAGAAACCATATATTTCTGAGCATCTTATTCCAAATGATTAAAGAAAGTGCAACACCTTAACCAAAAAGAGATCATGATATGAACGCAAAATAATAAAACAATGCATTTTGGATGCTCATAACTATGATTCCATACATCCATCGCATTTACTGTGCAAACATACTACATGGTCATCACATAAAGTTTACAAACTAGGAACCTTCGATACAATTGTAAAATAAAATTGTTGAAAGAAAAACATAACTAATAAAGGAGAAAAAACCTGTGTATTACAAGCTTGTCAAGTAGCTAACGGGTAAGATAACCCCCAACAAAAACAAGACCCATGCCCAAGACAACAAACCACAGTAATTCCCATAAAATAGCATGAGATGAACTTTTTGAACCAAGCACATTTTTTGTGAAATACATAAAGACAACAAAAACGAAAACTGATGTAAGATTTCCAATGGAGTTTGCTATGATTTTGGAGGAAAAGTTTTATTTCTTTACCTATTCTTCTATTGTTGTTCTGCAACATTTGCAACCCAGAAGACAAGAAAGGTGGAAAAACAAGTACAGGTACCTTTTTTTATTTTGTATTTCCTTTTCGCTCTTGCAATCATCATTCTTCTTTGTTTTGGCTTAAAAGGGTTAATTTGATCTTAGGGTCCACCTTCCTCATGCTTGATTGTTTTCATTCTCTAAAACTGACTCTATTCATTCTCAAAATGGGAGCAGAAAAATCAATCTTCCGTTTCACAAGGTTATATTTGGCTCTGATAATAAAATTGCTCTTTATTTTGATAGATTTTCTCCGGACTGAAATTGTCCCTCAAATGAAAGTGCATTCCTCGATACCTTCAGTTCTAGGTAAAGCACAGATGAAAAATAACAAACAGAAACTTAAATATTTTGTTTCCTGAATAAATTCTTACATTGTTTTCAAGTGAGGGAATTGAAAATCTTGAAGGGGTGGTAAAAGATGAGAAAAATGGAGAAGCAAGACTAAATCTGCTCTCAAAAATGGAGAAGCGAGACTAAATCTGCTCTCACCCAAGATGGTCCCTGCAAGAGTACTTCATCTCTCAAATACACAAGAAGGCCATTAAAGCACAAGAACAAACACTAACTGCATATATAAACATAAATCCTCTCTACAAGCCACTCTCATGGAGCTACATCTCACATACCGAAAATGCTCATAATGGTTTTTCCCGTGAAAACTACTTACAAGAGGGAAGTATTGATAGAAATTCTAAGGTGAGGTTTTCTTTTCCTCTTTATGGGAAAAAGGACAAAATCCTATTGGTCCTCAAAAAAATGAATTTCTATTGGTTGCCTAGAAGGCAAGCCATTTTCCTAATTCTTAAAAAACTGGGTAAATAGAAAAAATAAAACTTTGGCTAAAACTATAAATCTAAGTTTTGTGGGGGGCATGCCCTTTCACGCCTAACCCATACTCTGATCTTTGACGCTAGAAAAATGAACCGTCAAAAAAAAGAATTTTCCAAGGCCTCCAAAAACTTGAAAAATGCCTCTGAGAAGCAATAAAGCTCAAGGGGTTGAAGGCAGAGCGCTGGGAAGGCCTCCAAGGACCTTGAAGGACCACCTGAGGGGCAATGACGAGTGGGCTAAAGGTTGGCAATAATGCCGGTCAAGCAAAGCTGCAAAGCAGTGCACTCAGATTATTTTTAGAACGTGTACGATTTTGATTGAAAACTGACCCTTTTAGAAGTTGAGCTTTGTTAAATGTTAAGTTGGAGATCGAGATGACGGCACAAGAGGAAAATTAATTCAAGTATGATTGTTGAAAAGCCATGCAATCTTTCCATTGTGCAGATCAGTAACATGATTGTGTCATCAAGAATAGAAGAGGCACCGATGGAGGTGTTACAGGCTGTGAATATAACAATCGTTTCTGCTCTGGGAACAAGTCTTTTGCTCGACTGTTGAACCAGACCAGCATGCTTTACATGTATGATGTAAATCTGTGACTTTCAGGTTTGAGCACGTCTTTGTATGTGCATTTTGGTTGTCAGATCTAAATGTATGGGTAGAGCAGTTTGCTTTCTTGTCGCTGCTCAAAGCGTTCCTCTATAGAAAGATCTACAAAGCTGCATATTGCATGTATGTCTCATACCTGGCAAAGTTGCATCTGGTGCAAGAGAAGACGAGCGATAATGTTATTAGACATCAGTTGGAGGAGCATTGGTTGGGTAGTTTGAGATGGCAAATGAAAATAGAATGAGAAAGGGCATCTCAATCCATATCAAGCAGGCTGAAATTCAGGTGGGAAATTCATAATGGGAAATCTACTGCCTGGAGCATTGCATTCAACTCAATGGCTGTATGCCACACGACTGTATATTGCCTTCTTCAGCGAGCCATCTTCAGGAACGAATCATTACATCATCAACAAAGAAATAAGATGGAGCAGTGTAGAAATCTTTTACCAGCAAATAATTGCTGCTTCGCTCGAAATTTGGTGTAGGTTATCAAAAAACGACCCGTAGTAATATGTTTTCTGCAAATATAGTAGCTTCACAAAGCATCATGTTGAATTTGCATTCCTTTTTATTGTTATTTGTCTTTCGCCATGGGTGTTACTGACGTGAGAAGAATCGCTAGAAAATTATGGATGAGGTTCAGGAGAGAGTCCCCGCTATCCATGTATAATCCCTTTGAAATGGCTTTGGCAGCTGGGACTTAGTATGGAATCATTTTGTTATTACAAGACGTCAGATGCTTATTTTCTCAAAGCATTTGTCAAGGTGTACATGATCGCAGATGGTGTCTTCCTGGCAGAGGAGAGTGCAGGATCACAATGATGCTAAAACAGCTATCAATGAGCTACAAAAGGTGGTCCTTTTTTTATTACATGACGTAGGATGCTTATTTTCTCAATGCATTTGTCAAGGTGTGCATCATGGCATATGGTGTCTTCCTGGCAGTGTGTGGGGCGACAATGACAATAAAACAAACTATCAATGAGCCACAAAAGGCAGTCAAGGAGGAGTTAAAGCAGCAACTTCTTCAATGATTATTTGGTAGGAAGGCTCAATGTTGGGATAAGTTGCCGCATTCAAAAAAGATTCATTGTTAAAAAATCAGAGATAAATTCGTGATTAAATTTGACTAAAAGAAATATACCTATTTTTAGATCAAAGATTCAAAAGCTAAAAAAATAAACCCACAATACTAAAAAAATCACATAAAACAATTAAAAACTATTAAATTATAAAAATTATAGCATTATCATACATTAAAACTTTGATATATTAAATATCTAAAAACTAAAACTAAAACCTAAATAATAATAAAAGGTAATTTTAAAAAACTATAAAATAAAATTATAAATTAAAAAACTAAAGATTATAAAATTATTAATTTATAAACTAATTATCTAAGACCTATAACTAATAAGAAATATAAATATCCAAAAGACTAAAACCTAAATAAAAATTAAAACTATTAAAATAAAACTAAACGTGGCTTCACCCGACGATGATAGCTTAGCAGTGAGTGAGTTGAGTGTTAGAAGTGGGAGGTCTCAAGGTCCTTTCCTTGAGATGACCACTCTCTAGCATCGTTCCCACACTAATCGTGAAAAGTATTCAATACAATGGACTACTGGCTCAACGTTCAATGCGATAGTGGTCAACATGTGGCTTGAATAATGTGTTCAATGCGACAAAGTAAGTCCACAGCGCATGGCTAGGAATACTATTCACCATTAGTTTGGACATTCCAGTTATAAAAATGTTTGTACCCAAAATTCTAACCCGACGATGATAACCTAGCGGTGAGTGAGTTGAGTGAAGTGGGAAGTCTCAAAGTCGAGTCCCTGAGATGACCACTCTCTAGTGTCGTTCCCACACTAAGCTACGTCAAGGTATTAGTGAAAAATATCCAATGCAATGGATTGTCAGCTCGATGTTCAATGCGATTGGGGTTGGCATGTAGTTTGAATCTTTTGTTCAATGCAACGAGACAAGTCCAAAACCCATGGTTAGGAATACTATTCACCGCTGGTTTGGACATTACAGTTATAAAAATGTATGTACCCAAAATTTGGCCAATGAGATGTGGATGAATTGGTTAAGTGGCTTGGTTGTTTCAAGCTCCACCCAAATTCAAATCTTTGAAGAGACGTATGAGGCCGATTGTGGCCATTGGTTTTATTCTCGGAGTTGTTAATTGTCTTTGATTATTCTCAAAGTCAGTGACGGCCGTTGTTGGTAATAGTTGATATCCATCTGATGATATTTGGTATATAGGTGGCATTTAAATGGTTAATAAATTACATGGAGATCTAGGGCCCTGATTGTATCCCAGACCAATCCATGCTCCGATCAAAAGCCGTCATCAAGCAAAAAAAAATTAACTATGGCTTCATTGTTCCAATTTCATTTACGACTATGGCTCTTGAACCCACTAAGTTGCACACATCTCGCGAGTGAGGCTCAAGTGCCAAAGAGATACTCTAGAATCTACATGCAATGACACAAGGGAGCCCTAGGCCAACGAACACACAAGTCATCGCGTAACAGCACAAGCCCACAACAGGGTATTGACAATTCCAGGTTGTGAATAATCCACTTAGCACTCATGAGCTTATATTTACAGAGACTGCAAATTCCAAAGAAGTTGAGACTCCATCACTCCACTTACAACTTACACAACGGCTAAACAAACCCCGTTGACTATTTTTAAACCCTAAAAACAAATATTTTGCCACATTTACCACAAATTTTAAAAATATTTGTTGTTTTAATTCGCCTTTCCATTCGTACAAACTAATTTGCAAATCTGAACAAATTTTTTGCAATTAGATATTAAGCAAAATTCTTTTTTTTGGACTAAATGCACTGAATGTGGCAACTTAATTGGATGTGATGTGAGGCCACACTATGCACAGGAGGTGCTCATATGGTCTATCGATGAGAGAATCCATTTACTAAATGATTTTACACTTGATGTTGTTTTTTGCTGCTGATGAGAATGTTGTGGGAGGTGTTGCATCAGTTCGGGCTTCATTGATGTTGGAGGTCACATCAGGAGTGGCTTCATTAATCATGGTTGATTTTAAGACCATATCATATGACAGCTCAAGATGGATCAAACATTGCTGGATCATGTGGTTCCGATGTTCACAAGGCTCCAAGAGACAAAGTATGCCTTGATGGCTAAACTGTTCACTACAGCAGGAAATAATCATGAAAGAACAAGGGTGTTGATTGCATGTCTAGTTGTCCTAGGAGTTGTGGACATCTTCGAAGTTCGTCAAAGTAGGATATTTGTTTAGGCTTGCAAAACATGTCATTAAGGGGAGATGAAATGTATTGTCAACTTCCATAGCCATTCCAAGTTGGTGTTTAGGGGGATGTTGGTTCTTTGTTGATCTTGCATATTCTTTGCCTTCACCATTTTACAAGTTTTGAATGAGGTATCCTTCTTCCACCAACAGATTTATTTTCGATTTATGAGTGCAAGCAAATGTCAAATTTTAGATTGTGAAAGGAAAAGAATCGAGAAGGAGAAATCAAGATTCTAAGCAATAAACACAAGAGGAAACAAGAACACAAAAGAAATGCTATACATACCTTATAAGTTATATGTAGTTTTGCAAGTTTCAGCTTACGATTGGTCATCTATATTGTTGATATAATATTATTAATATTTCCTAATCTATCCTTTTTGCAGGTTGAGAAAATAAGAAGGGTTACTAATAAACCACTGTGTGTAAAATACAGTGGTCTAATTAAGGCTTCTATGGTGTCTGGGCACTTGCAAGACTGCATATCTATTTTTTTATCATATGCAGAAGTTCTGTGTCCGAAATATAATCACTTGCAATATGATGTTAAAATTGTAAGGAAAAAATCATGTGTCTAAGGAGGCCATGTCTCTATTTAAGGGGATTAAAAGTGGAAGAGTTTGCCCTCAAAAGGTCTGTTGATAGTGACCCAATGCTTATGCCAGACATTCTAACATACAATGCAATGCTAGAGGCATGTATTGTGGCAGAGGAACGGGACTACTATGAGAATGTTTACTAGGATATGTTACTTAAAGGTTACCAACACACTAATAAGCAACACTCATTACTCATTGTGGTGGTATCCAGAGCTGGGAAGGTACTTTCTTAATCCCCATATAGTATACTCAAATGGAAGACAAATCTAAATGAAATGAAGAAAGGAAATGAAACACAGTAAAAATAAAGAAAACAAGTTAAACGAATTCAACAGAGGCTTGTGTTTTGACAAGTTTTTGTAATTTCCATGATTTCTAGAGTGTTCAATGGAAATTTTGGCACTATTACAGATATTTGGAACTGATTTTCTACCTCTTGTTCTTTTCAAATGTCTTTCTTAGTCAAAGATCCTATTTCTAGAGGTTCGTTATTTACCTGATCATAGTGCTTGGGAACTCAAATTGCTCAAGTGAGACGTTGTACTCTTCAACCAATTGCTGGGACTTGCTTATATGATTATATTCCATTCTGTAAACTTCAGCTTGTTGATTTACATAAATTTTGAGATGGTCCTGTATTAGAAACACCTAAATGAATTCGAAGGCTTGACCCAAAAAAATTGTGCTTGGTAATTTTTTGGCAAGGTTATGGGCTGCCTTTGACATGGTGCGGGTAAGTTTGTTGCTACATTCTTTAGATTTGTAAACATGGGTCATGCTTGAATGTAACCCATGGTTACACCACAAACTCCCCACCCCTGGATTTATGGGACACCTTATTGTGGTGAGAGGGATTTATACTTGGGTCATGCTCTTACAAATAACCACCATTATTACGCCGCAACCCCTTGGACGATGACTATACAACATTATGTGTTTTTTGGATTTGCGTTTGTTCTCATTCCTCCATTTTTTTGGATTGAATGTTTACAATTTTACCAAAATCTAGTTTTAAGGAACATACCTCTATTGGCAAGTTTTTAAGAATACCAATTGTAATATGTCTAAATTGTTAAATTATGAGGATGTGTACCAATATATAAAATACTCGCAATTAAAGAAGGGCAATGAATCCTAAGAATTTGAGAAAAATCAGGCTACTATGACTCAAATTCTTTAAGAAAAAAACAAATTAATGAGGAACAAGTAGTGAATGGTAGTTCAGTATGAAGATAGAGATTGAGGGCAAAAGTAATGACCTTGAAGCATTGGAGGAGGAAATATCTCAACAGTGTAACTCTGAAAGTGAAATTTGGGTGCACACAAGCACACACACAATTAGTAATTAGGAGAATTTGTGTGTACCTCAAATTCGAACATAGATAGGACAATCACAACTGATGCTCAAATCTGTGTTAATCCCGACTTCAAGAAGCCATTGTCAGACAAAATCAAGCTCAAGCTTACAAGACATCTATGGGAGCAGCCAGCTGACTGTGAATACATATCATTCAAATGGAGGAGCTGTCTTGACCCTGGACATCTCCAATAGAATTTCTTAAAGGACAAGTCCAAACTTAACAAAAATACTATCATGCCAGTTGATAAGGCCAAGCACATGTGGACTGCCCCTGAACTAGGCATGCAAATACGCCTCATTTAGTCTAACTCAAATGTACTTAGGAAGACTTTAGTGAAGAAAGCAAAACGTACATGTGAGATATTTACAGTGATGTAGATAATTACAAGAGAGGAGATAATTACAACAATGATTCTCACCATTTCTTTGATGCTAAAAGGAAGCCTATCCAGGTGAAAGAAAACATAATCGACAACTTTGAAAGAATGAGGCAGTCTATGCTGATCATGGAGTGCCTTGAATTTGGCCTGATCTGCAGGAGCATGTCCTGATCTTTGGTGTACATCTTGTTAAGTTCTGCACAATTAAAGTTACCTGATTGTTTTTGGTTCTGGTTCTGGTTCAGGTTCGGGTTCGGGTTCGGGTTCAAAGAATCAGGTTCGCCAGTACAGCAATTTTTTTTCCTTGGGTTCCCGTACAAAACATAAAAAACATAGAAATTATAGCCTATTACATAGAAAATTAGTGACTTGTCATTACCCATATAGTATGCATATTGATATCAAAAACAAAATACGAAAATAATCACAAAATACTGAAAATAGTAAATACTAATCAAATGTTAAACGTCATGATAATTATCAAACGTAAATGATAAAATACTAAACATCAATAATTATGATATTATCCTATGGCTGTAATTAATTACATCAAACTTAAAGTTTTAAAACTTAAATATTAATTTTCATAGTCATCTTGCTCTTCATCGAGAGCATCAACATCATGTTGTGGTTCATTAGAACCACATGGACTACCACCAACACCACTCCCGCTAGCTAAGTTGTGACAGAAAATGGGCTCCTCAATCAGCATAGGCAAATGATTAGAATTATGCTTGATGAAGATTCAACCCTACAGCAGCAATGGAAGGATAGCATGCAATGACAAAATTATAAAAATGAGAGGCAAGTGGTTTTGCTTTTGTCACTTTGTTTTTATCATTTGTGTTGTTTTTAGCTTTTGCTTTTGCTTTTGTTTTTGCTTGCTTTTTAGGGTGTAGAAATGTGCTTTTTATTATTTTAATTCATTGGTTTTCGTGAAACAATGATGAAATTTTTTTAAAACACTGGATTTCACCAATTTTTACTGCGATTTCCTGCAGATTCATGACCGCAATGCCCAGGGTTCATCTTTGAGCCCCCAAGTTCACCTGGGTTCTTCTGGCAAAAGAACCCAAGCGAACCCAGGTGCCAAGTGGCAAGGACGAACCTTGGGCAATGGGGTCCGTGAATCAAATCCGCTCCCGTGCTCGGTGCATTCCCAGCCGTCCAACACCTGACAAATACCACGAACCGGCAACTAAGTGCACAAAGAAAGAAACTTTGCTATGCTCCTGTTGGTGGGAAACATATGGAGCTACAAGAGCAACCAAAATCTCATAAGGTGCCAAAGGTTGGATAATATGAGCACAATTGCAAGCAAGAAAAATCACAAAGGAATTAGCCGCAACTATACCTCCCGTACTCTCTATTGTATTGTGTATGTATAGATTATAGATGATGTACCAAAAAGCTTCTAGAGGAAGGAAGCTTCTAAGAGAATAGAGATGTACATATAGATGGTACAACATTTGAGAATATACAAGCCCATGTGAACATGTAAAATATTTAATAACGTACACTAGCCCATGTGGCTGTTTCTCATAATTTCTTACCCGCTTAAAAGAAATTGTAGATTCCAGAATGTGCCAATAGAGAATTGAATTTGATGAAATATGTTGTGCATGCAAACCATAAACAGTAATGATGGGGTCCCCAAATTGATAGAATCCAAATATTGAATGAGGAGTTGGAATACTTGTAAACAAAACATCTGGGAGAATGATCCTGATATGAAGATTCAAGCTTTAAAAATTGATGATTTACATAGAACATCTCAATGCTACAAAGATATATGATTGTGTGAGAGTTTGATTCATAACGTTGAACTCAACAGTAAAAGTCACTAAATAAGAAGTCATCAGGTTTCCTCCCTGCTTAAGAACTTAATCTATGGTAGGCATTGAACTGAAATTGATATGTTTCAAAAATGTCCACAAGACCTAACAGTCAATGGGACCACTGAGTAGTATATACGATGTGTTGTGCATAAATAGCCTCTTGGAGATGGGCCACCTGACTAAGCTTGCAATATTGCCATTTATTTCTTGAGGTTAGATCTTCTCCTACTACAGTAATTTCTTGCTGCATTTCTGGATAGATACTGACAACCTGTTAGTCAATTTTTCCCTGGTTCACTTTACTGCTTTTCTTCCACTTTAGGGCCTAACTGCTGGTAACATCAGACGGGTCAAGTTCTAGAGGGGGGTCTGTAGAAGGACAGAATGATACTAAAGTTTCATAGACAAATCAGGAAAGCCGGCAACAAAGACCGAAGTTGTCAAACGGATGGATTACCCAGGCAATGGAAAGCCAATAAAAGATAAAAATGGGGCAAGGTGGTGAGCAAGTATATTTTTCTTTCTTCTGCTCAAGGAGATGAAATGCTATGGATTTCATGTGTGCTCAAGCTAAAAATGTATATATTTTATGTATGCTCAAACTGAAAATGTAAGCATGGAAATATGGTTGACTTTGGAGAACTGTACAGTTTTCAGGGATTTTGATGCAAAATGTGCTTTGCCTAAAGTTTGCCATGTGATTGCAACTTACCATAGATCTTTGATATTAATACCAAGATGTCTAGATAATAGACAGTTGGGATTGATGGACATATTTTTGGATGCTAACAAATAATGTCATGCCCATGTAAGCATGTAATAGATTGTTTGGAAAATGGTGTATTGATCTCATATAACGGAGAGAAAAAAATTATTTCATCTGTTGAGATAGATAGAACCAGTTCAAGGTCAAGGAGCCAACATGGATTTTCTGAGGCTAGGGTGACAAAATGTCTTAGTGACAAGGTGTTCTAAGGTGGACACGGTACATCAGACAAAGAGTCCAAGTGACAAGGTGTTCTAAGGTGAATAAGGTTCATCAGGTAAAGTGTACATGTGACAAGGTGGTCAGATATAGAAACTAGTACACTCTATAGTGAGACTGAAGCAAGTAAACCTACGTTACCGGATATGCCCCCCCAGGCCCTGGGAGTGCGGGGGAAATGCTCCCAGATACGAGAGCACGGGGGAAGCATGAGGATACAACCAGGGACACTCCCTGGGCGTTTCCTGAAAAAAAAAAATCTTTTCAATTTTGCTTAATAAAAAGTCAAACACGGACTTCAAAAAATAAAACAAAGTATGAAAACCTCCCTGCAGTTTCAATGGCTGGCTGTGTTTGACTGTTTTCAAAACGTGAGCCTCAGTCAATTCATCTGTATCTTCTTTATTAGGGCTGTATACAACAGCTGTGAAGATTGCCAGAGCAAGTCAGCAAGTCTTCCAGTTATTGGTTCGTGTTTCAGCCTTGCCAAAATAAAGGAAATAAATGTTTGTAACATGATCAAGATCAGGGAGAGGTTGAAATCAATTATGTCTTTTTTTGCTTATCCCTTATGTCCCAACAATATGGTTATCCGGTACTCTTTCTGTGCAGTACATACTGTAAGATCATTTGCACAGGTATAATACAAAAGCTCAACTCGTGAATAAGCTCAAAGAAGATAACAGGGCATAGTCTTAAGTTGATTTAACACCAGGTCATCTCATTGTAATCTTCACCAAACTGCAGAGAGTGCATTTTCTTTTGTCTTTATTTTTGTCCATACATTGTAAGTTGTAACATTTGCAGTTGCACAATGTACTTGTAATAATAAATAAGACTAATCCAAGTTCGACAATTGAATATTATGATATTTGGCATTGAATTATTAGTATGTTTTGTGGTTATTTAACTTATTATGTCTCTATGCATATCATGTGGTTAATTTTGCTTATATGGCTATATTTTTATATTTTAAATTTTTTATATATATTTTTGTACAGCCGTATCCAAACATATCCAAACCCCCAAAAAAAAATTCCCGTATCCGTATCAGCAACGTAGAAGTAAACTCTATAATGAGTCCAAAGCTAGTAACGTTTGATAATGGGCGTGGACCTGAAAAGTGTCTTTGAAAATGAATATAATTTGACATAGTTACTTGTCAGGTCATCAGTGATGAATGGGACTTCCATTATTAGAAAAGACATGCGTAATAAGGGCTTTAGTAATTTTCAGGTCATTAGTAATGGGGAAAGTTTTTGGAGTTTAGAGGAATGATCATGCTGTAAAAAGGGAACAGCATAACCAACGGAAAAAAGATAGTTACATCAAGGGCAGTTAAATCATTAAAGGTGTGCCTCCAGGTTGGATTAGGTGGTAGGGGCATGCTAATATGCCACCATGATTTTGGGGTGAGGTAGATGTCCCAAAACACTTCGAGATTGGAGAATGTCAAGCATCATGCGTTTTGAAGAACAACTTTTTATCCTGGCACCATTTAGTCTTGAAAGTGCAGTCATTTAATTATATTGAGATTAGCTACCTCAATATGCAGTTCGTGTAAATTCTCACCTACATGTTCTCTGCAGTATCCCTTAAAATAATTATAAAATCCATGGGGCCACTTGGCTGGAAAGAAATCCTAAATTTTCTCAGGAGATCCTACATTAAGATCTCAGCAACATAACCAAAGTTATGTATGTTTTTGCCATCCTGGCTAGTCCAGCACGTGCAACCATCACATCGGTTCAGCACAGTGCCTATCAGTGCACCAACAGGCTCAAGATCTCTAAGAGATGAGGTAGTTAGTTTTAACACATGCAGCCTGGCATGACCACAAGGTGACTTAAGATGCCTTCAATCAGGACGTTAATAGAGTTTAGGATATCTCTAACTTACACCACCTAAGAATACTAAGATGTAAATATTACTCCACAATCTAATATCTAAACCTGAAAGCATAACAGAGGTAAACCCGGTTAAGTACGCATCACATACCAGAACATATTGAGAAATCTACAGGAAACTCTGGCACATCAACATATCCTGCTAAATGAGTTAAACCATACATTAAAGGAAACAGGCACATTACAATAGGCAAATTGATGAACAAGATGCATTAAAAAAGCTAAATGAGTTAAACCATACATTAAAGGAAACAGGCACATTACAATAGGAAAATTAATGAACAAGATGCATTAAAAAAGCATAACAAGTAAAATAAAAGCAGTAGGGGCATATTTCCTTGACTCGACACGTCTGATTAAATTTCAGCAGCACGTCTGCAAACACACACGTCTTACCAAAAACCCCAAACAATACAAACTCGGATTGTTGTTTGTCAGGTGATTTGATACGAATAATTACTTCTAAATATTGCTCCGAAAACACTTTATTCGGCCGAAGCAAGCTTGGCACCTTTTAAAATCTTAAAAATCGAGACATTGAAATTTAAAAACCTCTGACGAAAAACAGCAGGAATAAACCAGAAGCACATGAAGCATTCTATATAATGGGCCTACAAGAAGTTTCAAACCCCGATGTTCAAAATGCAAGAAAAATATATCAAAAAAATACATGTGTTTTCAACACAGTAAACTTAAAACCGATAATAATGTGAGACAACGCATATTTTGGAGAAAAGGAAAATGTTAAAGCCTAACCCTAACGATAGGACTTCTGGAAACGAGCACGGGCACCGCGGCCACCGAACTTCTTAGGCTCGCAGCGCCTGGGATCAGCGACGAGCAGCGTGCGGTCGTAGCGAACAAGGATGTCCTTGATCTCCTTCTTGGCTTGCTCGTCCACATACTTCTGGTAGAACGCCACCAACGCCTTCGCCACGCTCTGCCTGATGGCGTATATCTGCGAGGTATGCCCCCCGCCCTTCACCCTGATGCGCATGTCCACGCCGCTGAAGCGCTGGCGGCCAAGCAGCAGGATGGGCTCGAAGGCCTTGTAACGCAGGATCTCTGGTTCCACCAACTCTATCGGACACCCATTTATCTTTATCAGCCCTCGCCCGCGCTTGCAGTGCGTGACTGCCACAGCCGTCTTCTTCCGGCCGAAGCACTGCACAGACTCCACCGCAGCCATTGTTGGATCAATCCCTCTTCAAAACCCTAGTAAATGTTTGTAACGCGAAAACTTTTCCACTAACTAATTAAGTATGTGCAGCCATTAGGGCGCCTAAACCCTAGAAATGTTTACAATGTGAAAACTTCCCCTAACTTTGTATATGCAGCCATTAGGGCACATAAGCTTTTCCTCCTCATCTTGATAGAATTGAATGGAATTGAAAAGATTTTAATTTAGTTAGGACCTTAGGTTTATGGGACTACATTTTGTTAGTAACTCTTTGAGGGATTATTGTAACTATTTTAAAATGAGTCAACTTTTTATTGGTTGAAGTAGATTGACATGATTATGTTTTTGGAGAATTTAGTGTATTTTCAATAAAAGAAGATAATTCACATTGTCTAATAAAATTGTATGAATTATAAACATTAGAAATAAATTATGGTCTGCAAAACAAGGAAAGTTGGGAATGACAATAATTAGGCTCTGTAGTGTCACTTATGACCCTTCTCCCTGTCGATCACGAGTAGGCACTTCCCACAGGAAGCCTAGGATCTGGATCCCGCTGAGCTATAGAAGGTAGTCTGCCCATATTTCTAGCTCCACCACAACGGCCTCCTTCTGTCCTAAGTGGAGTAGTATGCACACACAAAATAGTCTGCATACACATCTACTAGGGCATTTGCAACTACAACATATGCGATTAACCTACATACATATATTGTTTTATAGATTTTGAGGCAAAAATGCATCTTCAAATATCCAAAATAGCCCATCAAATAATAGTAGCCACTAATATTTTAAAATGTAAATACCTAAAACTCATTGAGCCCTTTGTTGTTCATGATCCCATCCTCCATTCTCTTCACAACTATCTTTGTCCCATCATGGAGCTCCTCTTTATAGACAACCCGAACCCACCCCGGCCTAGAATATTATTCTCATTAAAATTATTGGTCACATCACAAATCACCTGAATCGATATGACCATGCTGCCAGCCTCCACATCATGTAGCTCACTTCCACTGGGGCCATTGTTGATCTAACTATACATCTCACTACCTGCGACTGTGTTTGTCCCATTTGGTCCAATGGTTATCTTCTGCAGCTCACAATCAAAGGACTCTATCTATGGATTCGTGTTAACCTAAACAGATTATTACTTAATGCATTAGCACAAGAAATAAATGCTTTTTTTTTTTTTAATTTATATAACAAAGCTTAAAACACGTGTTTAGCCAAGCCAAGCCAAACCAAACCAAACCAAACCAAAACATTAAAAATAGTTGAAGCCACAACTTCATGGCAAGTTAACTTCAATAATAAAAAGGGAAAAACACAAAAACTGGTACAAAAATTGAACCTTATGTTATGAGACAGGTTTCTAATTAGCAAAGTTTATTTGCTACTCATTTTCTTGGTTTGTCGCTTGCCTTTCCATTAACTGCAATACATGTCAGGCTGAGAAACTCTGCAGGGGTTGTGCAAGTAACTCAATAGATGTTTATGGTATGGCATTTAGGCATTGACCTATTTTTGCGAGGCCATTATGATTCTTAACAAAGATGTATGGTTCATCTTCCTTTTTTCTAATTAACTCTATCCATCAATTAGTTTTTTTCCACAATTTCGGTGTTTGAAAGTTTAAAACTATATTAGAATATATATTATATAAGATAATATTTAAATATATCATATAATATATATTATATTCATATGTATTATATAATTAATGTTTAATATAAAAAATAAATTTATAATAAATATTATATAATATTTATATAATAACTAACATTTAATATAAAAAATATTATACATCTATCCCATGCATCTATTTATTGTAAATCGATTCTACCCTATCACTCAAGTATTAGCTTCAAATCTTTCTATACATGATGACAGGTTCAGTAGAGAGGCTTGAAACATAGGAAAATGTAATCACTACGCAGTTATACATAGAAGACTCTTATGGAGTATATGCATTTTGAGAATATACTAATTGAAAGGCAAGCAACAAACGTAATTGAAGTTAGATGGATAACTATACCTACTTACACTTAAATATAAAGTGCAGATAAGGATGAATTATGAGGCAGCGCACTGGTTCATGGTGGCTAACTTGACTAATTCAACTTCATGATTGTCTATTTTAAAAACATGACCTAAATGTTGACACCATGGTTGAGTGATGGGCCAAGAGCCATGTGTGTTGATTGTATATTGCTTTGAACTTATGCTCAAGGTCAAACATTAAATTAGCAAGCTTCATTTAATCAACAGAAAGTATATCAAACTAAACACTTGTAACTTGGGTCACATCAAGAATAGGAACCAACACTTATATGAATTCTTTACCTCCAACACAATATCCAACTTCACGCACAAATTGATCTAAGCCATGCTTCATTCTTGGAGTTAAACCATTCAAATTCGCCCTGTAATGAAAGTAAAAATTAAAATGTTTTGGTTATAATCCACTCAAGAACTATCTCTGTCATTATATGAACTTGTCACATGATTTTATTCTATGCATGATTTTTCTCTCATCACAAAAGCACAACTATCAATTCATTCACATGTAATCTTCCATTATAGCGTGGTTTCATTGACGACTTCATGTTTTTCAAACACACCATGGCCATGCTTAGTGTAGTGGTTCTTCATATTTGCTATATTCATATTAGATACACATCATATATCTGGTATACGAGCTATTTAAATTTGTTGAATAAGGCATGTCAATTAGGCATATGTTGTTTCAAGTTTTTATATTACTAATTTATATGTAGTTTGGTCAATAGTTTTTAGTGAATATTCAGTTTTGTTTGGTGGTATAAGTCCATTAATTTTAATTTGTTATGAGTTGATTATTGTTTAATTCAACATAATAAAAAGGTCATTATATATTCAATATCATCTTTTATCTGATAAATCATATGTTGTTCTTAACAAAGTTGAAGTTAATAAAAGTTATGGTGGAGTCAATTTTATATCTTGTGTCTATAAATAAATTGTAACTGGTTTACATTACAAATATAGTATATAAAGGCAAATAATCAATATCAAAATTTTCCATTATTATGGTTGGTTAAAATAAATTCTTAACCCAAATATATAAGAGCTACATTTGTCTTTTGTCTTGCAAACGGTAATTTGAATGAGGCTCACAATATTATTGCTTTTATTGGCCATGACATTGACAATAACAATAAAAAATGTATTTACATCATCGTAAATGGCCTCTATAACATTTAAAAGCTTGTAAACAATCTCTTGTCTTGGTGTTATATCTGAATCCATATTTATTTGCATACGGCATCCTGTGTTAGTCAAATAGAATGGAAAAAGCTTATAAATATATGTATCCATATCTATTTGCACATGGCATCCTACATTGGTAAATTATATTATATAAAAGTCATCTTCCATCGAATAAACCTTTTCCATTTTCATTATAATTAGTTTTAGAGTTGTTTAATTACCTCCACTAGAAATATAATATTATTATTTCTTAATCTTTTGTGCATAAAACATCAGATATGATCAACAGTCATGAGGTTTTGAATGAGGTAAAACTGTCAATTTACACTCACTTTACAAAACCTTGCTTTACTAAAATACAAAATCACATTCCTTTTGGCATAACTCATACCTTTTAGGTAACTGCTAGTTTAATTAGAATAGATGTCTATAAGTGATGTTGTGTTTTATCGTTTTATTTTATAAGCTTTTTACATATTGTGCTTGATATTATATGTGTATGCATTATTATATGTCCTCTTTATGGTTTTACCTCTCAAAATGAATTTATTTAAAATCCAAATAAAATACCATGATGAGAAATTTCTTGACCAATTACTAATTTTTTCATAGAGGTGATTACCATATGAAAAAATTTATTGTAATAATTATAGATTATTATAAGTTATCTATTTATTGAAAAGTTGCTAACAATTTTAACTATACCTTAGAAGGGTCACTAGCCTTCTTGATATATAATGTTAATGCATTATGTTAATTTTACAACATCAATAATAACATTTATATTTATATGGCCCCAAATATTAATGCTTTAGTATCATCTTAATGTTACTTACACACACTCATGTCAAGTCATGAATTTCTTAGAAAACTCTTCATAGTTTTGAAGGTAATACACATGGCCACCAATAGTCATATGGTCATAATATTGAGATGAGCATTACATGACCTCATCATCAACTAGTCATGATCACAACAAAAAATTAAATCCAAGCCAAAAAATTATATCAAGCACTAATTATAGGTTATAAATCATACAATCGCATTTATTTTAGTAGTAATAGTTAAGCCACAATGAGTAAGCCTGATGGTTTTTCCACTATCACTCATAAGAAACTGATGATCTCGACCACCAAGATCTCACCTAAAAGCCTTCATGGAGAAACCCCCAAGTCTAAGCCACTGGGATGGTGACATTTATTAAAGCTCTTTCATCCAAATATATTTCTTAATAGAAGGTACTAAAGTTACATCACAACACTTCTTATGGTTATTTTAATTCCTTGTTAAACTATAATTTGAGGGATGGATTTTTTGTTTACTATTTCAGTATGATTTTACCATACAAAATATTACAATGATGTGGCCAACAATAGCTCTGATACCACTTGATGTGGCCTCCAACCACATGATGGATTCAACAATCCATAACCCTCTCTATCTCCCACCAAATTCACAAACTCTTCAATAAAATCACACAAATTCTCATTAATTCAATAATCCTCACATACACATAATCAAACTCATAAAAATAAGCCACCACAAAGCTTCTTCAACAACTCATAAATATTCTCATTAATCTTCAAATCTTCAACAAGCTTACACACAATGTATACAATCATAAATGCATCATGTCCATAAATAAATCTTGGATCGGATGGGATAGATCACACCTACATTACTGATTGGGGCATATAATTGTTAAGCGAGAGCATGACCAATGTGAGGATTTGCTAGACCCGATTAGGGGATCACTTATCATAACACATCGTGTGAGGCAGGGTTCCAAAGCCTACAGGCTAACACAATCACACAATAACCCTAAAAGAGTCCTACGATTTAATATTTCACTAATATAATAACAAGAAAAGTAAATATAAGCTAGTGCACACCAAAGCTTGTGGCACAAAGTGGGGGTTAGAAACAAAACAAATAAATAACTAAACTAAACATGTACATAAGGCATATACTCACGTCAATGTATATAGAATCCTAATACATGGAAGAGAAGAATACAAATGCAATATCTATCTACTCTTACAAAGGAGGAATAAAGTTAGGAATGCTTACCTTGGAAGATGAATTCGCCAAGCCTCAATCCCCCCTTGGCCAAGGTGCTTCACAAGAGATTATCATGGTATGTAAGGATAACTAAGATAAATCAACTCTAGGCTACACAACCTATCTGAGAATCTAAAAGACTTATCCATAAGACAAGATTGGAGCTTTAAAGAAAGTATTGAACCCTAAAGCTTTACTCCCCAAGTAGAATGGTCAATAGGTAGATGTTTATTTGCACTTCTTCGCTTAATTCTTTGCTCTCACAAATGGTGGTAAATGACCTTGTATATATAGTAGTATTTTACCCTAAAATAATTTGGGAATGTCGACTATCCTTCATTTCTTGCCTTAACACCCTTTTGACATGTTAGTTGTGTTAGGTCAACTAGGTTGACCTAGCATAGTTTAGGGACTTTTTATTTCTTTTGGTTTGTTGGCCTCTCAATTGACCTAGCATTGTTAGGTCAACTTAGACATGTTAGTTGTGTTAGGTCAACCAGGTTGACCTAACAATGCTAGGTCAATTGAGAGGCCAACAAACCAAAAGAAATAAAAAGTCCCTAAACTATGCTAGGTCAACCTGGTTGACCTAACACAACTAACATGTCAAAAGGGTGTTAAGGCAAGAAATGAAGGATAAAACATAGAAAATTATAGGAATATGTATAACTAAGAAGAATAAGCTTGGGGTCGATGGCTTTAGGAGGCTAGAGTGTTGATGGCAAGTGGAAAAAGGAACAACAATCTTACAAAGCACCGATGGTCTACCCACCCCTTTCTCGGTGCACCCCTTAAGGCATGCACTCAGAGAGATTGAGACTCGATAGGTTATTACAAGATATAAAGTGTCAATAATCAATAAAATTTTAAAAATATTATGTGTATACATATGCTCTAGCTGAAGTTCATCACATGTCACGTAAGTGCAACATGGAATGGTGCTTCAAAAGAAAACATGATAACACATAATTTTGATGCTAAGTATGGTGCAATAAGAAATAAGTAAGATAAATGAAATAATTATATTTAAAAACACATACCTTTAACTTACCTTAGTGCCAGAGATAAAGAAGTAGATTGTAAGAAATGAAGGTGTCTAATGTAGAGTACACTTGGCGAACTTGTAGAAGTTAGTGAAAAAAATAGCCAAAAAACAAATTTTTTGGAAGATAGACATATGATAGTGGAAAATAATCTCTACATCGTCATGATTTTAACTCATTTTATGCTTTGTAAAATGGATGAGCAGAAACAAAGATAGAGGCAAAATAAGGAATCTGTGTGAAAATAATTGAAGATATTGAGTTTGAAAAGGTGTTTTAAATAGGGAAAAAAAGAATTCATTTGTCATTTTAAATTTTTGAAAGAGAGGAAAGAGAGCTCTAAGACCAAACAAGGCTAGGATGGTGAAGGAATGACATGCTAGATGAGGAGGATACCTAGAGGTGACAACAGGTGTACTACATGTATGCAACTATAGATCTCAAACTAGTTTTTGCAATTTGTATTGAATTAAGTGAATTTTTGATAAATTTGTTTTTAAGCATTTATATATGTCAAAATTGAGCAAACTTAGATTCTAAGGGTAGCAAACATGAAGACAGGAAATAGGTTGGAAGGGTTTAAGAAGAAAGTGAGTAAAATGCACATTTTGGGAAAAATGTACTGGGTCAGCACACATAATGTACTAGGTTGACCAGGTCGATCTAGTGAGATGAAAATAGGGTAGAATCCATATGGTTGACCTAGTAGGTATGGGTTGACCTAGTGTAATCTACAAGCTAAAAATCTAGAATGGAGTGAGTAACTAGTTGATAAGGGTCATAATGAAAACTCAGTACTAGGGAGGGGAAGATAAGAGGGTTGACTTGGAATTTGAAGTCAACTATGACAAAAATAGGGAAATTTTGGTCAAACTAGAGGATGTCCATGCCATCCTTGGGCTGCCCGTAGTAGGAGCATCGATGACCACAGGGATATCAGATAGTTTAGAAGAGATGAGAGCCTTATTCATGTGGGTTACAGGCTTAGAGATGATATTGAGAGGATGGAGAGTCAGTATGGATGATGTATATATATCACATATTTTAGATCTCTAGAAGGTGATGATAAGCCTTGTGACACAACGGGTGTTTTGTCATAATTCAGATGGTAAGGTACCATTATTCTTGGTAGCCTTGAGCGGGATGATGCTAGAGGAGGGAGTATTATACGATCTAGGCTCTGTCATCTGGGTCCAACTCATACATGATATATTTGAGATGTTGGTTAGAGGGCAAAAGACTATGAGACTGATCATACTACTGACAGTATGGATATATGAGAGATTTCTGATGTATTAACTAGTTGGTTTACCCCATGTGATCGAGGATGGGTCACCTCAAGTGCAGAGATAGTAAGAGGACTAGGTAGCATGAGTCATGTCCACGTATCAATAGTACAATCAGTAAGATGTGCAGACATCATGTGGCAATCATACAGGCATATAATAGATATATGGGTGAGCCGGTACATAGTTACACCAACACTAGAGAGGAGAAAGGTGATTGGGCACTATACATGGTAGAGAGAGCCACATCTAATGACATAAGTACCATGATAGATGGGCCTACCTCATCCAGTGACATCGATACTAATGTCTGATCAGTGGGCTTAGCATGTGAGGGAGCCATGAGGGAAGAGGGGAATCAAACCATTAATAGTGAGGTTAAAACTAAGGCCATGTTGGGAGTGACCATGGATTGGTCGGGCACAATGAGTGGCAGAGGAGGAGGTGGAAGAGGTAGAGATACTAGATTTATCACTACCAGCCCTATAATGAGATGAGCAATGACCATTGAGGACATGACAGTGATAGAGACAAGAGAGAGTGAAGACTATAGACATCCAAGATGACCCCATAGATGAGCTAGAGGAGATGATAAAGACCATTCAGACAGAGGTTGAGATGAACATGAGCCATGACAGCCAGGTTTGAGCTGAGGAGGTGACCTACCGAGGAGGTATTAGGTCGTGCTAACAGGGAGACTGTGCTAAGTGATCGTATAAATGATGATATTATGGGAGCCAAGACATGAAAATGGTTGAATTCTTTATGGAGTTTTTATTTGGTAGTAGAGATATATAGATAGATATTATGAGATATGACAGTCATCTAATATCCATTTGGTGTGATTTTGTAGGTGTACATGAGGATGAGGAGGAGAGATGGGGGTCCTTGGTGAGGGGAGCACTCCATGACATCCTAAATGATATTCTATAGCTATATGACCCTATGATACTAGAGGATCTGAGTGTACCATCTGCCCCACCTCAGGTGAGTTGGTTCAGATTAGCTGGCAAGGTAATGAGGTAGATATAGGTGCAGAGAGAGACAATGCATCCACCAAAAAAGATGGGTACAGGCGAGAGACAAGTCTAGTAGGCCTTGGTAGATGAGATCTTTGGTAGATGAGAGAGTTGCACATCTAGAAATAGCACACATATGGTGAAAGCATATATAGCGATGGATGCAGACTCAACTGACACAGGCACATATTATGACCCAGGCTAAGTTGGTGTAGGCATGGGTGCAGATAGCATGCCTATAAGGATAGGTATAGGGATTGAGATCTTAGACTGCCTCATTACAATGTACCATTCAGAGGATTCAGACTGAGGCTTTAGCAAGTAACATGGCTAGGCTATGAGATACATATGATGGAGCCCAACCCTAGTACTAAGGCTTTGTATATGGTTGTATATATTGTATCAAACTTATGGGGTGTGTGTGTGTGTGTGTGTGTGATGTATCATTTTGGCTTATTGGTGTTGGTTGTGTAGGTTATCTTTATGATGGTTGTGTTTGTGAATGTGTTTGGATATATTTATTTATAGCACATGTATTTAGCTTTATTATATATGCCATAGAAAATATATGTGGGGTGGTTTCTTTTCTAGTATTATGGAGTACACATGCATGGTTAAAAATAAATAGGCAAAAAAGGACTTGGAAAAATATAATCAATCAAAAATGCACTATACACTAGTTCAAGTTGGGAAATGTGTAATAACAAAAAAAATGACTAGGTATAAAAATCCAATAAAATGGAAAACAAGATGGTAAAAGGGGATTTGTTTTTAAACCAATGTAAAATATTTTTGCACCAAATTAAAACAAGTAAAATCATATTAAAAATCACGTTGGGAAGTATGACAGACAATGTAATAAAATGGAAGGTATGTAAAAGGGCACAAATGGTAATAAAAAATACAAATCAAAAAATTAAGTCATCTTAAATTTATCATACTAATTCAAGCTAGGAAGTACAAGAAATTCAAGAAATGGTTGTAATCCTACATGCACTCGAAAAATAAGAAGATGAAAGGCAAAAGAAAAATGAAGTAAGCATAAAACATACTAAATATCAAAATAGGAATCATGTTAATGACGTGTAACCTCAGAATCTATTGAATCCTATCTCATATTTGAAACATGTAAGTTTGGATGGTGACTTGATTATTGAAAAATCTTACATCTCCACATGGATGCAATTTTCTTCCTCATCCAACCCTACATTGTTGCATTCTTCTTCCATATGCATCTCTTCGTGGATGCAATCTACACTCTCATGCCATACTACAAGGCTACAATATTTATAATCTTCCATGTCATCATGTGCACATGCTTGCACATTATCTTCATCCAAAGTTTCTTCACAAGAAACATACACCTCTTCTTCAATTTTAGCATGCTCCACATGCTCTTCAATCTCACTATGGGTTGTCATAAAAATCATATCCTCTCTCTTATTGACTTTCAAGGCAACCTTATATATATTTTATTCTCTCCTTAAGGCAATTCTCATCTCTTTCATCTTTATTCTCTCAACAAGTAGCTTCATAAGCTACTTTACTCTCTTTCTCATCACTGTGCCAAATCTTTGGCTCTCTTCCTCTTGCATATACTCTATCATCATGTCAAACTTGTCTTGGATATTCATCAACACATTCACCACTTCCTCATTTCTTGGTACTCCTTAATTCTTATTTTTATTCTTAATACCTGCAAAATAAGAAATCAACACTTGCAAGGCTTCTCTCATGCCTGCATTAAACTCTCTCACACTCTCTCTACCCAAGGAATCAAAACTTGCTCTGATACCACTTTATGTGTCCAAAAATAGCTCTAATACCACTTGATGTGTCCTCCAACCACATGATGTACTCAACAATACATAACCCTCTCCATCTCTCACTAAATTCACAAACTCTTCAATAAAACCACACAAATTCTCATTAATTCAACAATCATCACATACACATAATCAAACTCATAAATTCATAAAAACAAGCCACCACAAGGCTTCTTAAATAAATCACAATTATTCTCATCAATAATCAAATCTTTAACAATCTTACACATAACACATACAATACTTGGTCTCAACACCAAGGAGGGTCTCTCTTCAACTCAAACTAGCCTACCAAACTAAGCAGAGTATCCATTTATAGAATTTACAACCCAAATAAATCCAAGTATGAATAAAAAACCATCCACCCAAGGAATTCAAACTCCTCCACTTAGAGGCACAAAAATTCAAGGAATACATCATTCTCTGTGAGGTGGAAAAGAAGACAAAAATCTAAAAGCTTCCATTACTTAAAAAGATAAAAAACAAGGTTGAAAAGCAATCCCTAAGGGAAAATTTGAACCCCTTGTCATGTGATAGAATAATAAATCATCTAAACACTCTCTCCACTTGGTCCCTTTTATATATGACCCCTTTAACATCCACTTCACATGGGTGTGCAATCTGCATAGTAAAAGTTGTCCCCCGTTTACATATGCTTCCAAAAAGCTAGTGGGTCTTCTTTTGACTAATGCCAAAACCCATTATACTTGTCTTCACTTGGAATTTCAACCCATTATCATAATGAAAATTAAAATTAATTCCTTACATGGTCTTTGGGAGAAATGCGGCGTCCCATGCCACATAAGCATCATGAACAGTGATGAGGACACCACACCAAGATGAATAATGTTTGCCACCTCATTAGTGAATAGTAACTCAAGAATAGTGTTGGCATGAATAGTATTTTTATTCCACATCATAAAAGTAATTAATATTAAATAATAATGTAGTTAATTGGTATTCATGATTTAGACTTTATGCCAAAGGATAAAATGTTGGCTTAGAACACAATGCCAAAAATAGGAAACAAAGTCAGACAAGATACAACACTCAAAACCATATTACGGAGAGGGTTTTTTTAAAAGAAGGTTGTTCTTTATCTTATTGATTTTATCTAAGATCACCCCAACTATTTTATATTTTGTCTCTTCAAATAATTCACACATAGCATTCAATGATCAAATTTGAAGAACAAGTCTTAATTTCAAATTAAAGGGTATATTCATCTAACATTTCCATGATAAAAAGTTGAAATAAATAGTTATATCTCAATTGAAACTTGAGTAAACTAAGTATACACTCTATTAAAAAAATATGTTAAATAAAAATAAAATAGTTTTCTTCCAATTTTTACAAGCTTAGGATGAGTTCAAACGCTTTTAACTCACATGGATTAAATATATTGATCATATAAATGAATTACAGTGGATAGTTTTTGAAGACCATATTGAGTGAAGGAGAAAATTTTAGATGAACTTAAAAAAAATAAGGATTACATAAATATTTATGAATGATATATATATATATATATATATATATATATATATATATATATATGTTATTTGATTTACCTTCTTTAAATATAATTAACAAATTTTAAAAAGAGAAGTGTTTGTTAAATAATCATTATAAATAATTGACTATAAAATTAACCCCTACTTTGAATCGATCAATCCCTCTTCAAACCCCTGCTTTGAATGGATCAATCCCTCTTTTAAACCCTAACACTTTTCCCCTCCCTAACTACAAATTTTAAGCCATTAGGGAACATGGGCTTTCTTTCTTCTTGTTAGTGCCTCAAGAGATAGTGAAACCATAATTTTCTTTCCCAGAAAAAACCATTCTCTAATGTTTCATGTGTACTTATGTTCTAAATTAACATTATGATTTAGTGTTTTATATTTACTTTTGTTTTTCTATTAAGGGTAAATGCTTTTGAGCCAAAGCTATGAACCAAAAATGAGGGTGTTGACAGGGTCCACAACCTGATATAAAGGAGAAGGAAAGAAATTACAATGAAGGCTTTCAAGAAATGCCTCTATCAACAACAAACATGAAACAAATAGAGGCATTTACAAATGTCCAATGAAATACTTGTTGGATGGTGGAGCTTGATCTTATTTTAATGCCCAATTCTTGATAGGGGGGTGTAGGGGGGCAACACCCCTCCCACTAGGGTCACCAATGTTAAAAATGCATTGTAAAATATTGTAATTTCATAGTAAATTTAGACCATTCACTATCATGTCACATATCTAATAATAGAAATTATGTTTGTGCATGTTTGCCCTAATATGTAACCCTCCTTTGATATGAGGGCATTGTAATCATGATGGCATACTATGTGTGAGTGAAGAGGATATTATAGTGGATGTATTGCAAGTTTTTCCCTTCATTTATTAGACTGAATAATAAGAAGGACTGGTTATTTTTGTGTGGACATAGCCCATATTAGGTGAACCATGTTAAATTTATGTCTCTATTGTGTTGTGTTTTTTGCATTTTATTTTTGTCTTTAATTCATTAATATTATTTTGTGTTCTATATTCCTAACAATGCAACCTCAAGTGGTTTTGATAGGGTCTGACAAACCTTAAGCACATCTAGCAGGGCATACAAGCCCACACAACAAAACAACAATTGATAGTGGTTTTGACAAGGCCTTACAAACTTGTAACATGTCTAGCAGGGCATGCAAGCCCACATAACAGGACAATAGTTAAAGCATGACAAGGAAACATATAAAACACAACACCAAGATGGTTTTTAAAATATCCCTAAATCAATCATGGGACAAACTAGGGTTTTGACTGGACCCCAACATTATTAAAGTGCATTCTAAATGGAATATTTGGATATGGTCCTCATTTCAGAGGACCTAAACATAACAATACACGGGTTTTAAACCAAACCCCAAAAACTGAACTTGGAACTAATCTAAACTCTCTTTATATTGACATGATTTGTGCCCCATAAATAGATCCTTAAGGATCATAAAACATAAATTAAAACAACTGACTGAAAACAAATAGTCAGCATCTATGGTTTTTTTAATGGGTCTCAAAACTAGGCAATAAGAAACATGATTGTTGGGTCACCTTGTAGCCCACATGAAACCAGCTTCTAGTTAAAATTTTACAAAAAAACCCAGAGCTTTACACCAATTTTATTACTAGAACCCTAAGCCTGAGAATAACTTTGGAACACGAGTCAAACCCCAAAAAACCTTGGAGTGACATCACCCTAGGTGCAGTAATGAAGTAAGAAGCAGGTCTCCCACCCTGAAGACAAGACCTCTAATCTCCTTCCCCAAGGTCAAGATCAAACCCTAGACCTGAGCTAAGCTTAGTATCCAAATACATGGAGACAAACTCTAACCAAAGAACTTGGAACTTCTTAAAATTCCTTCCCAAACTTCATAATTAATTATAGATCTAGACCTCTTAGATATGGACCAGATCTTGTAACAATCTCATTATCCATCATCGAGGTACCCATTTTGAGAACATATGAACATATTAAGCCTCCCAAAGTAATGTCTCACAACATTTCTCACTCCTCAAGCTTCATTTGGGAGCGACTAAGGACATAGGGCACACCAATGAACTAATCCCCATCAGTTTTTCCCTTCATCCACTAATCGCTTGATCTAGAGCCCTCCATAATGCATCTATTGGAATAATATTGCCCACCAAAGGCCAAATCTTGGCATATGAAGCATCTTGATTTGATATAAGGTCAAAGAAACAGTGACCTTTTTTTTAAGATCAACAAACAGACATGTCTTGAAGTCCAACACATATCAACTTCCAATACAACCAACCAAACATGCCCCACCACAAGGATACACCTAACCAAGACATGCCAAGGCCTCAGCATCTCTTTGCCCCTATGATTTGGTCCAAACAACTAGTAGGAGTGTGAGGCCACAAGAGAATCCACCAAGAGTGACACAAATTTCTAAAGACCTATCACCAAAAAGAAAGCTTGAAATGCCATAAAGCTAAACCAATCAAAAGTCCTTTTCTTTGAATGCCATAAAACCCCTCTCTGGGACTAGGACAACCAGATCTTCCCCCCAAACTCTAGATCTGGGTCCTAATCATCTTCTTCACCCTCCTGCTATAGGCTTTTAGATTCCCACCCTCCCCTCAAGTTCAAACCTCTTCCACCTCTTCACTCTGCCATATATAATCAAGTGTCGTTTTATATTTACTTTTGTTATAAAGAGAGAAATAATTGATTTTAAATTACATTTTATGTTTTATTATTGATTATTAGATCTTGAAGGCCCATAAACATGAGATAACAAAGCCTGTATTTTTTGCAATGATGGTTCCCCAAGTCCGCCTTATTGTTCTTCCTAGTAAGTTTGGTTGCTACTTACGCTAACCTTGGGCTTTCTATATAAATGTTGATAAACATTAACTTCTTTAACACTAGATGTCAAATTTAAGATAATCTTTTTCATTTGAAATTAATTTTAAAATATATGGAACTTATAATCCACCAAATTATATCGAACCACTCTTCCACTGCTACATAGAAATATTGATATAAGAAGAATAACACTAAAAAATAATTAAACAAGATAAAGCATTGGTGTACACCAAAAGGAATTATTTGTTTTTTAAATGTTATTGTATTTCTTTAAGTAATACTTTTAAATAAATTTATTCTAAGTAAATAAACTCAACAAGAAATGACATTTTTTTCGTGCTTTGATTTTTTAATGAATTAGTATGATTTTAAATTCATGTTTTTGTATTGTTTACATTGAAATGTAATATTGATTTTACATACGTATTTAGTATAAAGCTCATGTACTATTTGATATTAAAATAAGTTAATATTTGGTTCTACAAATTAATTTGGAAAATGTGGGAGTGCTTTTCTTTTCCAAATATATTGTTAAAACTTTGTTAATGATGTAGGTTATTAATAAATAGAGTACCATTTCACAGAAGACATTCGAGTTTATCTTCAAATTTTCAATCACGGGATCTTAACTCTATTCCAAAAGCTTTCTAAACTATGTAAGTTCCTCAAAACAAAATGATAATTATTTTCTTTAGTCACTGGGAAATATCAGAGATAAAATTGAATTTGGTGATTATGTTTCAAGGTGAAAATTAAATATAAATGATATGTGTGATGATGTTCATAATGTGGAGGACAATTGTACACTTACTCTATTCATGGTATTGACCTTTATGTTTCATGGTCAAAAGTAAATATAAATGATACATATGATGATATTCGTAATGTGGATGACTATTACAGTACCTCTAATCATGGTATTGACCTCAATCGTGGGCTTCGTATCTTTGTTCAATAATAGTTTGAACTTTTAGAAATTGTCCTTGTAACTCGAGCATTTGAGAATGATATTAATGCTAATAAGGATACAACCAAGGAACATAACGAGGATTTTTAGCTAAAAGCTATTATGCAAACCTTGATTAAACCACTAGGATAAAATAGAAAATGATATAAGCATACAATGCGAAACATGTTTTATGGGTATTTAATATAAGTATAAGTGGAATAGATTGGAAAAGATAGTGAAAAAAGAAAACAATTGGAACATACCATAGGGGAAAAACTATTTTCACGGGGTTTCTATGAAGATATGGATTGCACTATAGGGAATACTCCTAACATGATTGATCTTATGAATAGTTATAGTGGAAATGAATGGGTTAAGACTTCTAATACACCCAAAAATGACATGAAATAAAAATCCCATGAAGAAACTATATCTATAGATATAGAAAATATTGAAGAAGAAAAAAGCAAATGAAGAAACCTGCTTGAACAAGATTGAAATTTGTTAGGATCCTTCATCCTAACTATATTCTTATAATTGATTTATTTACTAAAAGGCTATGAACACATATGTTTTGTAAGACCCCCCTCAAGCTCATTGGAATAATCCCACATTCACGTGAAGTGGTAGTTAGTTAGTGAAGAATTAGTATAAATAGGAGTTTAGACTTGTGAGAAGATATGCATGAATTATATTGAATTAAGCTTTCTCAAAGAAGGTTTCTGCCTCGAAGAGGCCAGTGATGATTGTAATGTAATTACGTTTCCTTTTAATAAAAATAGTCATTTTCTATTTATTTCATATTTTAATTCTGCATATTTGCAATCAAGTTCTAATAATTTTTTAGGAATAATCCTACCATAAGGTATCAAAGCACTTTCCAAGGTCATTTTCTCCAACAACTTCAGTGAGTTAGGGATATTCACTTTTGTCCAATGTATGATCTCACCTCACCCTAATGGGATTTTAGTGATAAAAAAAATGGTAACAGAGTGGTAGCACTAGGCTTTTACCCTGGGTTTACACTATTTTCTTTCTCTTTCTCTCTTAGGTATAAAATTTGTTTTGATAGTTTTAAAACTAACAGAGAGTTGTCGTTCAAGCTAAGTGGATTTCAGTTCTTCCTTGGATCTTTGGAGTGAGGGGTTAAGCCCCAATATGCAAGATAATTATATAATGATATATATGGATTGTGCTTCCATGTACTTTCAAGTATATCTAAAGACTCCATAGTTATTTTTTTAGCCTAGCCATAAGAAGCCTTCGGTTGTTTGTTCTTGTGATGCACCTGAGAGGAGCATATCACCTAGGGAAGTTACTTACAACTGTACCTCAAAGTTGGGATAGTGGACTATGGAATGGTAATCCATCGTAGTTAGTTTTCTAAAATATTGGGCTAATGGTATTTATGAATGAGATCAATATAATTTCAAACCCACCATGTGGTAACCCCCCTGTAACCCTAAATTCCTACAATCACTTACCTGAATCCATCATTCGGGGAACAATAGTGCTTATGGCCAGTCAACACCAAGATCATAAATTTTGATAGTCGACATAAGCACAATAATTATAACAGTTAGTTAGATCAAAATATTTGAAATAGTTACCTACACTCTGGGTAATAGACAGTAGCAGTCAGTAGAGAAATAAATTCCATACTGGCACTCAAGGTGGTATTTAGTAGATTGAAAAGCAAAAAAGTATAGATTTTTTTGGAGCTCATAGGAAAAATACACCATTGTGATTTTCTAATCACACTGGTCATTTTAAGGGGTATTTCAAATTTTCAAAACAATTGTCCCATACAAAAAAATATTTCCACATGCAGTCTTAAAGCATTTTTTTGGAATTTATTTCCCCTATGTGGAAATTACACCATTGTGATCATCTTGTCAAGATGATCAATTTAACATACGCCTTCACTCATCTTTTTTGACACCTCTAGACCCCCTAGTCAAATGTTGTGACCCATGCAAGAACCAACACTATGGCACATGACATTGATGATCTCTAAACAAAATTTGAATCTCAACTATTCAAGTTGAATGGTTGCATCCTCATCCTCCATGTTAAAAATAAAACACTCACAACTAATGGGGATAGATTCTTAGATGACAATTTTTCCTCAAAGCACCATTGTGCAAGCCTAACTTAGATTTTCCCAAATTTGATGGTACTTAACCCACTAGTTGGATTTACTTTGCAAAATAGTATTTCAATTTGCATCACAAAGTGGGGGAATTAAAGGTACCTATTTCTTCATTCCACATTGAGAAGGAAGCTATCTAGTGGTGTCAATGGTATCGTAAGTCAAATCTAGAACCAAATTGGGCTATTTTTTCCAAACTCTTGTTGGTGTATTTTGGGTCTAGTGCCTACAATGATTTCATAGGCACCTTGACTAAGTTTCATCAAACCAACATAGTGTGAGAATATCAAATTGAGTTTTAAAAACTAGAAAATTAGACTAAAGGCCTATTTGATGATTTTTTTCAAAATTTATGTCATCAACAGACTCAAGGATGTGATTAGAGCCAAGGTCAAAATATTCAAACCTCATATCATGATGGAAGCTTTGGGCTTAACTAAGCTCGTAGAAGACAAAATCATATTGCCATGTCATTTTTCCAATTTGGCACCCTCAATGCCATCTTCCTCCCAATGCCCCATCATGAACCCCCTTTCAAAATAACACCCATAAAATGTCTCACTGAGGCAAGAATGCGTACACATTATGATAAGGGGTTCTATTATAACTATGATGACAAATGGGCTAAGGGCCATAAATGCAACGAACAAAAAATATATCTATTTGATGTTGATTCCCCCTGATATAGAAGAATGAGAGGATGCCAAAGATTCCCATTTAAATGAGCCTGAGTAGGAAATCAAAGATTCAGGGCCCTCGTATTCACACCCAAAAAAATTTATGCATGCCTTGGTGGGGTAACACTCTTCAAACAATGTGTGTAAAAGGGTTTTTCAAGAAACACCCCCTCACCATTATTATTGATTCGGGAAGCACATATAACTTTATTGACCCTTGGTTGGCCAAACATGTTGATTATTGTGTGCGCCCTTATTCTAAATTTGAGGTGACGATTGCTGATGGTGGAACATTGCCCTACAAAGGTAAATTTTATAATGTTCCCATTAGGTGGGAGACTATAACCTCATGACTAACATGTTTGTTTTTGCATTGGGTACATGTGATGTTGTTATGGGATTTCAATGGCTACAAACTCTTGGACCTATTCTTTGGGATTTTCTGATCTTAGGATGTAGTTCTCTAAGAATGGACATCAATATTCACTAAAAGGCCTTCTTATAGTCTAATAGCATCATTAACTCTCATTACATGGATACAATTCTCAAAAATTCTCCCATGGAATCATGGCCCATCTATCTCTTCGCATTGGTTCTCCCACTGATTCTAGCTAACCAATGGACTTGTAAAATATTTTTGTATTACATTTAGAACTTTTTAAGGAACCAACATGATTATTGCCTCACCAACCTGAAGACGATCACATCCAACTCTTTTCAGTAGTGCACCCCCAAAATTTGGCCATACTGCTACCTCTTTATTCAAAAGGCTGAGAATGAAAAGATGGTTTTGGACCTCCTACAAGAAGGAGTCATTTGACCCAACACTAGCCCATATTTTTCCCTAGCCTTGATCATCTATAAAGAAGGTTGTTCTTAACGACTCTGCATTGATTTTAGAGAACTAAATAAGCTCACCTCAAGGATAAATTTCCCATTCCAGTAATTGATGAACTCCATGATGCCAATTTTTTCTCTAAGTTGGACATGTGTTTTGCCTATCACCAAATATGCATTCATGAGGCAAATACTTATAAAATAGCCCTTCGCACTCTTGATGGTTACTATGAGTTCCTAGTTGTGCCATTTGGGCTTACCAATGCCCCTTTAATATTCCAAGGCTTAATGAATAAAATATTATGATCATTCTTTCAGAAGTTTATATGGTATTCTTTGATGAAAGTTTCATTTACAATAGAACTTGGGAGGAACACCTCAACCACATTGACATTGCCTTATAACTTTTTGCTAATAACTAATTGTGTGTACAATGTTCTAAATTTCTTTTGGGAAATATGAGGTCAAGGACCTAGGATGTATTATCTCAATCATTGGTGTTCATGTCAACCCTAAAAAAATTAAGGCTATGAAAAATTGGCCAAAACCCAAGAAACTCCAAAGTCTATGTGGATTTCTCTACCTAATAGGGTACTACCATAAAAATTTCCCTAGATTACAAAAAAATCATGGATTTGTTGAAAAATATGCTCAATAAAGACTCTTTTTTATGGTCGACAACATCTGAACAAACATTATATCACCTCAAGCAAGCAATGTGAAATACACCAGTATTGGCCATGCCTGATTTCTCCAAGCCATTTGCTATTGAAAGTGATGCATGTGGCATGGGATTGTGTGTTGTGCTCATGTAAGATGGGCATCCCATTGCCTTCACTAGTAATGCCCTTGTTGGGCATAATTTGGCATGTTCCATGTATGCCAAAAATATGATGGTTATCCTTCATGTAGTCAATAAATAACATCCATACTTGGTAGGCTGACACTTTTTCATTAAAAATAACCATCAAAGCCTCAATTTTTTTTAGATAAATGGGTCTCTTCCTTGAATCAACAAAAATGGGTCTTTACACTCTTGGGGTATGACTGTGAGATCACCTAGAAAAAGGCAAAGGAAAATTGGTGGCTGATGCTCTCTCTCATCCAGTTGAAGAACAAGCATGATAGTGTGTTGTCTTTGTTCCCATTTCCACATGGTCACATGATATTCAATGTGAGTGGCATCATGAGAACCCCACAAAATATCTCATTCCTAAATTATTTGTTGATCCTGATGATAAACCTCATTATATTTTGGATGGTCAAACATTATGATTGTATTAATCGTTGGTTCCAGGTTAAAACATGATATTTTATAGGAGTTGCATGCCCCCCTTCTAATGGTAATTTAAGGTTTTTGAAAACATATGGGTAAGTTTTTCATAGCTTCTTATGGCCCAAAATCAAATAGTATATTAAGACATTTGTTACGAAATATGATATGTGCCAATGCCATAAAGGGGAAAAAGTCACATCACCTAGTTTACTCCAACCACTACCCATTTTGCAACATCTTTAGACTGACGTTTCAATGGATTTGAATAAGGGACTACCTAAATCAGGAGGTAAATATGTCATTCTTATGGTGGTAGATCACCTTTCTAAATATGATCATTTTTGTGCTCTATCCCACCCCTACATTGCTTCCACACTAGCCCAGACATTTCTTAATCAAATCTTCTAGATTCATGACCTTTCAACCTCCATTATATCTAATCAATCACCTCATCACACATATGAAAATGAAATCTGGATACCATTATAGACTGATGGCCAAATGGAAATTATTAATAAATGTTTGGAAACTTGTCTCTTGTATTTTACTATAGAGCAACAACATAAATGGGTAAAATGGTTACCACTTGTCAATTGGTGGTACAACACCTCCTACCACACAAACACCAAGATGACCCTGTATGAAGTTTTCTATGGTCAAAAGCTTCCATCTTTACTCTCATATATATTAGGTTACTCTTAAGTGCAGGTTGTTTATACTTAGTGTATAAGACAATATCCTTCGCCTCCTTAAGGAAAATCTTCACATGGCACAAAATATTGTGAAAATTAGAGTTAAAATATGCAAATCACTTAGTATCTTTTACAATTTATTACTTGATGGACTACTTATATATCGATTTTGTAAATTTTGGATGATAATATTAAAAAATACGACGATTTATTTTCTTATTTTTTATTCTCCCATATAATATAATTTTTTTTATTATATGTGTAGGGGTCCCTTAGGCAAGATGATGCATTACTAAACAAGGCCCTTTTTAGGTGCTATTGCTTCTTTAACAAACTAAATTTGTGCTTGGCATATGAGGTTATACTTAAATTTTATTTTTTTTTGAAAAGAATAAAATAATTTTATAATGGTGGTGGTATAAAACATCACAATAATTAGGGTGTTCCTCCCATACTTCTCATTAAATTAAATTCTAGAGTCTGCTTTGTCTCAGAAATTTCTACCACTCTTTGAATTATTGCATGGATAATGCTTCACTTTTTATATATATCAACTTCATTTACATAAAGTAGTTGAAAAAAATTCTTGATATATAAGATGTATTTGAAGAAAAAGAGTATGTAATTGCTTCTCTAAATAAATCTAGCCATAACATACTAAACTTAGGGTCCTTATCAAATGAGAAGCCCTATTTTCTACAATCAAAATGTAATATTTTTTAGATATTAATTATTGAACTCAAGTGAAGAAAATATTAAGTATTATACATTTAAAAACTACAGTAATAGTTTCAATTAACTATTATACATTTAAATTATATAGTAACAAAAATTGAAATTTACAATATTGTTTGTTTCAATTCAAGTTTTATATCTTTATATTTGAAACTTATATAATTTACATTACTCAAATCTTTATTTAATTAAAATATTATTTCATTCTCAAATAAATTTGAAAGACTATACCAATCAAAACCAAATAAGATAATTTAAACCAACTAAAATTTGTTTGCATGATGTTAGAAAATTACTATTAAATGCTTCACCAATGAAGATCAAATATGTTGGGATTGATCTTGTCTTCCAATATAGAACACAATATTCTACTCTTAATACACTTAGAGTGTATATATAGACAAGAATGCTTTCAAATATGAATCCTCATATCAACTATGTGATATCTTTGTTATTAAAGTTTATGTAGAATTAATAAACAACATAAAGTTTAATTTTTTGTGCTTTTAAAAAAATTAAGTCTCTCTAAATTGTTCGCATGATTAAAAAATAAGGTAAAAAAATTTATTATGTGCACATACTAGGAACAAATGTCCCTGACATCATATAAAGGTGCACTTATACGGATGAAAAAAATTACATGTGTGAAGTTATGACATGAGCATTTTCCTAGGTAAAAGGTTCTGTTGATGATTAAAATTATTATGTCAATTAATCATCCCTTTTGCCTATCATGAAGATTAAATTAGAATCATACAGTCTAGTAATAAAGGTCTGATAGGTCATAAAGGATCTAAAAGATGCCCAAGGGTTTTTTAATGTTTTAAGAAATAATAAGCACATCAGATATTGAACCATACTTCATTGTATTTTAGAAATCAATATTCTCTTTAAATTTTAAAGAAACATATATGAATATGTAATTAATATTATTTGATAGAGAAGGTTTATGATTAATATAATCTCTTGAATGAAAGATTTATGTTCCTTATAAATATTTCTACTTCGCTCAAATACTCTTAAACTTCATGAAAAACTTTAAAAAATATCAAAAGAAAAGTAATACAAAGATCTGAAAGATACAAGTAAAATATTACAATGAAAGCCAAAGAAAGAAATTGAAATAACAACTAACATAATCACTCAAAGAAATAAAACTAAACAATGATAAACAACTAAGTAAGAAATTAACCAATCCAAAGTCTAAACATAAACTAAACAAGACTAAGAATGAAATTAAACTAAACAACTCTAGAAATAAACTAAGACTAAACAACTCTAAAAATAAACTAAGATTAAACAACTCTAGAAATAAACTAAGATTAAATAATTTAATACTTAAACAAATTTGATATAAAGAAATCTAAAACAACAACTAATTATAAGCTAACAATTAATCCAAGCTTAAACAAAAATAAAAATGAATGAATAACCTAGAAAATAGAATTAAGATCTAAACTAATAAACAAATTTAAAAAATAAATTAACTTTTAAGAAAGATTAATAAGTCTAATTAACACATAAATTAAATTAAATAAAGACTAAACACAAGAGTAACTAATTAATCTAATTTAAAGTATTACTAAATTAACAAGTAAAATAAATAAATAAAATAAAAATTGTGAGTCTACAAGAGAGTTGTTTTAGCAAAGATGAAATGAATTTTTATTGAGAAACAAAATCTTTGATATAACAATGAAACAATCTGAATAAATCAAAAGTATGTTGCTTTAAATGATGCATTCATCAGTATTCGAGCCAAGTAATTTGGATTCTACCCATATGACTGCAATTCTACAATTATCATAAGATGTTAAATCTAACAGCTTTCAGATAATCAATTTATAGACTAAACAATAAAACTTGGATATACCTGTGCTAATTAAGCATCATACTTAATTGTTAGAGAATGTGTCCTTGCTATATATGCAAAAGTTACTTTATCTCATAGATGATGCACAAAAAGAAGTATTATGATGAAGTTTGAAGTAAATTAGAGTCTTCAGAAATCTCTGTGTAATGTTCCTCTTTGAAATGTCACTTTGATCTTCTTATATAATCCTTCTCTAAAGAGATGGTTGAGGAATAAGTTATAAATAACTTTAGTTATTAGTTAAGTCTTAATTAACTTTAATCAAGTCAATTAAATTTTAGTTATGATTTAACTTGATACAAAACATTTTAATAATTATTTTAAAGTTTAAAATAAATATTTTATAGACTAAGGGGACAAACTCTAAGTGGGTGGGGGTCTACAAACAAGACAACATCTAAATAAACCTATCATGCAAAATATTTAAAAATAACCTAAGTCATTTAAATAAAATTGTTACATATAACACTATCCATATGAATTATATATAAGTTCATATACATTCCACATCAAAATTATCTAAAAGTTTTCAAATACTGTAGAACTACTGTGAAATCAAGTTTAAATAATATTAAAATATTATAAAATATCTAGAAATGTATCAAACAAAAAAATTAAATAACTCTAAACCTCCTAATCCTCATCTGAATTCTAAAGCATTTCTATCAATAGATAACCTTTATCTATCAAATACACCATGTAGCTCATAGTGGTGGCCGAAAACTTAATTACTTAACAACATCTTCATTATCTTCATCATCTACTTTTAGTTTAACCTTCTTTACCATCCTAATGATGGTTGGTGATGCTGAAGGACTAATTTCTTATCTTCTATATTTAAGCAGTATTGTTCTTTCTTTTTCAAGTAGGTGATGATAAAAGTCCACAAGATTCAATCTTGAACAAGTTTTCACATGATTTACTGGTTCAAACAAAGGGATTTTACATTTCAACAACATAAGGGCATGAGAATGCAACTTAGCAACTTATTGTAAGTTATTTTCAAGTAGTTGTTCATTACATTGAGATAAATGATGAGAAATTAAGTTGTGCTCTACTTGCAAGGCTATCTGCATTCGTTGTGTTGAGATTTCTAATATGATCTCCTTGGATCCCACGTATATGGGGATGAGATCTTCAATATGGTTTCCTCAGACCATGATTTCCTCTATTCATAGGGTTAAATGACAAAACATCTAAAACATCTTAGAAAGTAGGATTTGAAGCATCAAACTGAATAGACATCCTAGTTTCTCTATAAAAAAGGTCTTGGAAAATTTCTACAAGCCTTCTACCACCAGAAAATTGGCCTTTAGAGGCAAAATTATGAGATGAATCTTCTCTGTTCCAAACTTGATGAATTATCCATACATTACCACGAGAATTATTTGAGTTAGGAGGTGTTCAACTTGACATTTTTGGAAAAAAAATAAACCCTAATTCTCTCTTTACAAAACTATTCTCAACATATATATAAATCCATATAAATTTCAATAAATAGATTGCAATTTGAAACATTATTCATCAATGTAATCTAAAAAATGATCAATAATTTACTTGTGAAATCAAAGTAAAAAAAAAAACATTTGAAACCTCCTTGAATAAACATCATTATTCTAATAAGTAACCAATTATTTAATCAAAATAAAATAATCAATGCTCAAAACTAACTAATTTGCAAGTCTGCTTAAACCACTGATATTTCTTTTGAAACCAATATATCAAATAAATATGCCAAATGTTAAAATAAAAATCAATATCACACTTCCAATAACTACAAATAAGAACTGACCAAAAGCTTAACATTACTAACTGAAAAATATTTTTTCCTTTCAACTTTGTTGGCTAGACTGTTTTTTCAATTATTTCAATCAAAATGTAAACCCTGTATGATATCAAGTCAGAATCTCAATAACTAAATTATTCGTAACCTTTTCATTTTGATTTTTGCCATTAAAAAATCCAACTTACCAAACAAGTAACACTAAAAACCCAATATTATCATGAGTCTTTAAAGTATCACATTCAACTATCGTATATATCTCCAAACAAACAACATAACTAATATATAAAAAACTGAATATTATTTTCAAAACCATCGAACACGCAGAACCCAAAATCATTATATTCATCTTGCCATAAACTTTCCAAATTGATAACAATTGTCATGACATCATTATTATTTTCAATTTATCAAAAATAAAAAAATTATATCTTTGAAATCCCAACTTCCCCATAAACTCTATTTTATCTGACTCGAACCAAACAAACGTTCCAAGTTTATGAAGTAAATGGCATCGATTTTGACTCAATAAAGAAAAACCCAATAGCAATAAAATAGGTCGATAAAGATTTTGCATTGAATCTCATAAATATTTCCAATTCAAACTAAGGAAATACCAAATCTAAAAAGTATACAACATATGGTGTGTGTTTATCAAAACCAGACAGACACCAAATCTCAACATTATCTCACCAAAACAAAATAACTTTCGAGTGGCATGACTATCATATTCCAAAGATAATAAATACAAATAATAAATTTATTTTGAAAAACTATCAAAACTATTGTATTGACTTAACCACAACCTAGTATCAATAAAACTAACTTACATTTCCCAAATATCTCTTCATATTTACTGTTAATTTACTAAAACTAAAAATATGCCAAGTAAAAATATTATTTAATTGAAAATCATTAAAACTCTATAAAATCATAACCTAATGATCTTTTGCAAATATATATATCATCTTTGAATAAATAAATAAAAGATCACTGCCAAAGTTTATATCCTTCATATTCACAACTAATATAAAACACACCATCAAAATATCTTGTTGAAAACCGTAATATCAATAAAACAAAAAGCTTGGTGTGCATGCATTAAAAACATTCATCTCATATTTACCACCCAAAATCCCAAACTACATACCTTTGAACTAAAACTTAAATCAATAATATACTTCAAATATGAATGCTAAACTCAGAATGCATGTCTAAAATATGACCTCAAATAAAACTACATGTCTTTCATAATCTTAAAATTCCTTATTGCATATATTCGAAACATTATCAAATAATATTTACCATTTAAAACACCTACTAAAGATGATAAACAATAAGAACTCACTTGACTCTACAAGTTTCACTACAAGCTACCAAAATATCTTGTCACTTTAAAAATTCCACCACTAGAATTTTGCTTCCATACCCAAGCTTTGTCAAGAATGATAATAATTAAAAGAAAAAGGGCTTTTGTATTATTTTTGAACTATAGTTACTGTTAATGCTGACGTTTCTCAATCACATTAGATGACAAGTTTTGAGTTCTTACCGCCAACCAAATTGACATTTCATCAAATTTAGTCTTAACCAAAAATTCCACCAAAGTAGCTACTAAATCCTTTTTGGTGGTGCTCATACTCTCAGGTTTAAATGCCTTAAATTCCATAGGCCATGAATAAATCCCAACCTATTCACCATATCTTTGAACATTTAATTTGTACTACTTGCCATCTAGAAAATTATTAAACCAAAGCTTCAAACTAGTAGTAAATATTAAACTCTTAGTCACCTAAATAAATTCTGTCACCCTAGGTTCACTTCTATCTCACATAGGTCGATTAATAATTAAATCCTTAGCAGTATCACCTTTAAGGTTTAATATTACTTGACCCTCAATATAACATAACTTACAAAATGCCTTTACGTGTCCCTCACACTTAACCTTAGATCTTAGGTTATAATCATTAAGTTTTAAAACAAAATAAAACCTTAAAACATTGCCACTTATTTCAATATAAATAATGCTATCTTATACTAAACTTTATCAATATTTTGATGATCAATAGAACTATTTATCAATTAAACTATACATCCAACCATTACTGATAACAACCTTGATCACAAATATACTCTGGAACATATACTCATATGATTCATACAATCAAATAGCTATCTTCATGCCACTTGTAGTATATCCTTATTTTTCATTAATTCCATTAAATTCTTTTGAAACCATTTAAAAATGAAGAGTAATAATTTCATAAAATGTAAAGATCATAATAAACATTAATGATAATAATGCATATTCAAATGTTGTAATGAGATAAGACCCCTAGTTTGTAGTTTTAAATGTTACAATAAAGTCATCAATATGACAGAATCATTTTAAAACTCTTGAATTTAAAAATGCAAAAGAGGGGATGTTGAAAATAGGCTCAACATTGACAACTTTGCTAGCTAATTTCAAAATGAAACGAGGTGGCAAAAATAAAAATTTACCTATTAAAGATAAAACACCTGATAGTGCAATCTAGGTAAATCATTTCCCATACAGATATATGCAAACCCCTTTATTAATAAAATACTTTAAGGGATGAAGTGTTTGGTTAGTGTGACATGAAAAAAGATAAAAAAGACAGGAAATTTTATGTTGAAAAAATAATCAAATGTAAATATTTGAATCATAAATTCTAAAAATAAGTATTGTTTTAAGTACATTAATAACCAGCTCAAGATCATTTATAAAGTAATAATTGAACTATGTCATGTAAACCTTCATACCATGATTGTATACTTACAAAAATATAACAGTTTCCATGTACTTTTCCTTCATGCTAATGAATATATTGTTGATGCAACTAGAATTGATCCAATCAAAGAAATTAACAAAAAGAAAAGAAAAACACAAATCAAAATAAACAAAGAAAAATAAACTAAAAACAAAACAAAACAAACAAATAAACAAAAAACCATTGATGAAATAATTCTAAATGATGCCCATTGATTAAATAACATAGTCAATTTCCTTTCATATCTTGTAAGTGAAAAGTATTTTTCTCAAGTATAGAATCAATCTTATATGGTCCCAACTATAGTGAAGCAAATTTATGATGCTTACCTGGATCTTCATGGGCTTTATCCTAATAAAGTATAAGATCTCCAACTTTTAATGTTTTCTTAAAAACTTTTTTAACAAAAAAATTCTTTAACTTCCTTTTAGCTTCTTCCAACCTTTGTAAAGTCGTAATTTTACTTTTATCTAAAGCAATTAAATCACTAAGTCTTTGTTCAATTAAACTCATATCTTTTAATAAATATTGCAATGCAATATGAGAAGATTATATTTATAGCTCTATAGGTAAAGTGGCTTCAAAACTATAAGTTAGCATGAAAAGAGAATATCTTCTAGCTGTCTTAACAATTATACGATCAACTCATAATGCTTAAAAAAATTTAAGATGTTAATTTATTTTATTTTCATAAACAATTTTATTAATAATAAAAATCAAATTTTTATTCGTAGATTTAGCTTGTCTATTCCCTTGAGGGTAATAGTTCGACAAATGACTACAAATAATAGAATGTTTTCTTAGAAATTCTAAATATTCATTCGAAATAAATTTAGGATCATTATTTGAAACAATCTCATAAGGTACGTCAAATCTCAAAAAATCTGATTTTCAAGAATTGAAACAATTTCTGATGTAACATAACCTTTTAACACTTTTACTTCAGGCTCTTTTATAAATTAATCAATCATAGTAAGTATATATCTATGGTCAGTGGAAGAAGGAGAATGAATGTTTGATATAAATTATATTCTCCATTTAGTAAATATATTTTCAAGAATTGTGGGATTCAAAGACATTGTTGGTAATTTGTCCTTATCAATAAATAATTCACAGAGCATACAAAAACGTACCAACTTATAGGCATCTTGAAACAATGTATACCAATAATAATCTGTATGTAAAATTTTATAAGTTGTAGTTTTTACAACATAATGACCACCACAACTACCTTCATGATATTTTCTTAGTACCTTCTGAATTTGATCTTGAGTAAGACATCTTAGCAAAACTCCATCACGGTTTCTATAAAATAAAAAGTTTTCATGCAAGCATAATTTTAAAGCTTGCACTCTTAATTATCTTCTTTGTCTTTTATATAAATTTTCAAGACAAATCTGATTTTGACAATAATATAAAAAATTATGGTACCAATCATCTTCAACTATTAAATAGTCTCAATATTTCATTTCAAACTCAAACTTAAATGTTTTTGAAAAATGAACAACCTTCATTAAATGAAAATAAGGTTTTGCATTCATTGAATCATCAACATATAAAAGTAAAACATTAATATTAGAATAAACATTTTTAGCCAAATGTTTTGCCAATCCGTTTCCTTCAATTGTTTTAAAATTTTCAAATTCAAGGTCAAAATCTTGGAATCTTAAAATCTACTTTGCCAAACTTTCTTGAATAGTATGTTGTTTTAAAAGATAAGATAAGATATGTACGTTAGATCTTACGATAACCTTATTTCCCATCAAGAGATGATGAAGTTTAATTAATGAAAAAACTAAAGACAAAACAAATTTCTCAATAAGAGGATACATAGTTTTTGTATCTTTCAAACCCTAACTCATATATTTGATTGATTTTTCATCATTATTTTTATCTTGCTATGTGGTTACAATGCCTATGGGTTTTTATTATTGCGTTAACATAAAGAATTAAAGACTTTGACAAATCAGGTTTAGCAAGCATCGATGCATTCATTAAAAGCATTTTTCATATTTTTAAAATTAGGACCAACTTTTACATCCCACTTATATGACTGGTTTTTCTTAAGTCAAATCTATAAAATATTTGATTTACCAGTAAAATCTGATATAAATTTATGCACAAAATTAATTTTTCCAATAAAGACCTAAGACTATACTGATCTTTAGGTGGTTGTAGTTCTTTGATTGCTTTAACATGTTCAGGATCAATTGAAATGCCATTTTTAAATATAATATGCTCTAACAATTTGTCTTTAATAACATTGAAAATAGATTTCTTAAGATTAAGAGAAATATCATATTTTATACATCTTTGGAATACTTCACGTAAATGATTTAAATATTTCTTTCTCTTTTTTAAATGAACTATAAGATCATCTAAGTAGACTTGCATGACAATATCAATTAAATCATCAAATACTACATGTATTGCTCTTTACAAAGTTGTATCTGCATTCATGAGACCAAAAGACATTCTATTAAAAGTGAAAGTTCCTCTCCAAATTGTGAAGGTTGTCTTGTGCCTATCATTTGGATTGATAAAGAATTGGTTATAACCAAAAAAATATCAAGTAAAGACATCATTTCAAATCTTGCAACTTTTTACAGAATTTGATTGATACTTGAAAGAGAAAAAATATATTTTACATTTACCTTATTAAGGTCTCTAAAGTCTACACAAAGTCTGATATCTCTATTCTTTTTATGTAAGGGTACTAAATTAGCTACCCATTCATAATATGTTGTAGGAAAAATGACACCACCATCAAGCATTGTATCAAGCTCTTTCTTGATGATGTGTTCCAACAAAGGATTTATCCTTTGCATTTTCTATTTAATAAGTTTAATACCCATTTTAATGGGAATATCATGTTTTATACAATTAGTATCATATCCTATTAAATTTTTATAGGACCAGAAAAAAATATCAATGAATTCTTAAAAAAAAATTACTTTCTCATTAGGAATACATTATATTCATATATAAACAAATTTGGGTTCATATTTCATTCTAAGATTTATTATAATAGTTTCTCCAATAATTTTTTTAGAAAGTTCTCTAGTACATGAGATCTTAGGCTGATATTATGGAGTAAACATGGGTTCCAAACTCATCAAGCCAGTTAGTAACTTATTAAAATTCAATTATAAATAATCTTCATAATTAAAAATATAATCATCACTATCAAAATAATTGACTTTAATAAAGGCATCAATATGTCATCATAGTAAAAAATAGGTTAGTTTTCATTTCAATCAAAAAATTTAGATCTAAATTTTGTTAAAAATGAAAACTCAACATTAGGTTCAATATCACTCATGGTAGGAGTAGAAGCAAAATTTGAAAATTTATCTACTCTCATATTAAATTCTCTAAGAATATGGATAATATTAAAAGCTTTAAAACTTTCAAGTAAGGACCAAACTTTTGAGTATATCGATGAAGATATGTTTGGTTTATCTTATAAACTTTCTTTACCTATCTAATAACCAATTCAAAATCTTCAAAAACTTTTAATTATTTTACATTTAATTATATAGCTTTTTCTAAACCAAGACCCAAGGTTTTAAATTCTACTATATTTTTTGCGGTATCAAAAGACAGTTTATAAGCATGGTGAAAAATTTTACCTATAGGAGAAATGAGTTAAAATCCTACATCACTTTCAACTTGCAAACAAGCACCATCAAAATATAAAGTCCATAAATCATTCTTGAAAAAGACATCTTGTTGTTGTTATTCCATTTTATCAAGGGTTAATAACTTGTATGTACCAATTACAATTTTAACATAAGTGATTGTTGGTGGTATAGAATCAATTGGATTACTAGATCAATCTTCTCTTCGAATGAAGGCAATTTCATTTCTATCGAAATCCAAGTAGTGTCTTTTCCAATAAATGACCCAGTTGCTTTAGATCAATCTCTACCCAAAAACATTGCATAATTGTTAAGAATATCTAAAATTTAAACATTACTCATACATCTTATTTTTTTATCTTGTGCAACTTTAATCACAGTATCTCAAAATTTACCATAGCTTTTTGTTTGATGTGAATCAAAACCTATAAGTTTTCTATTATCAATTTTATAAAAAATATCTAATTGATCAACGATAAATTTTGGCATAATATTCTTATATGCACCTATATCTAAAATGCAATCATGTATGACTTTGTTGGCAATTTCGATAGATATATAGAAAGGCGGTATGTAATCTGCAGGAGGATCATATATCTGAGCAAAAACTACTGAATGATTTTGTTCATTATTTTATTTTTCCTCTTTAAATTTTAAAATATCTTTAAAATTTGAATTTTTAATGGTTTCATTAATTTTGTCAAGCTGTCCAGACAAACTAGTAACCTACAATAATGAAAATCCTACTTTTATGAAAGACAAATCATCAATGATATTATAAACCCCTACATCTAAATTATGAATATTTGTATAATTTTTAGGCTTATATGAAGTATATTGTGAGTTATTAGAATGTGTTGATAAAAGATCATTATGTATATAATTTGCAACAATATTATCTAATAAATTATTCTTTATATTCTTACCTTTATCTTGATTTTAAATAAAATTTTGATTTTTAGTTGTATTAAAATAATCTTTTTGTCTAGTATTGACAACATAAATATTTATAGTTGTGATGTCATCCAAAGATTCACCAATGCTACACATATTTATATTATTAGCTAAATCAATTGAAATACTCTCGTTTCCTTCAATATATCTTTTAAATTTTTGAACAACTATGCAAGTATTTAAATCATGATCTAATTCAAAAACATTACAATAAATTTTTTTTTCTCAATTTTATTTTTTCGAGTAAATAATGACTTACCCGATGTATATGGATTATCATTTAACTTTTGTTTGATGGTGACCAATTTGTTACTAAGATTATGAATGGATTTTAAAATTCTTGTATTATCTAGATTTACACATGTTGCAGTTCTATCATGAAAACTAACATATTTTAATTTCTTTTCATAATTTATGTAGAAATTTACAGTTTCATCATAATCCATAATATATTTATCTTCAATAGCCATGTTGTATTTTAAAGCTAAATTATTTCAGAAATATAATATTGATAATTTTTTAAAAGGTCTAACGTCAAACAAAATTTTTTGACGTAATTTAATAAATCTACTTATGAACCTATAAATAAAATATTTATCAATTCATGTACTATAAATAAATCCTTTTTAGGTTTCCCAAAACACAACTCTAACCAATCTTTAATACCTTTTCAAGTATTGATATCACTTGCTAGAAGACTAATAAATGCTTGGTATGTTTTACTTTTAGAAGTATGTGACAAAACTCTAATAGAAACTTTTTCGTCAACAATACCAAGGGTGGCACAAACTAATTTAAAAGCATCTAAATGATCTTCCTATGATTTAGTACGACTTCCTAAAAACTTAAGGACATTGAGTCCTTTTAATAAAGATAACTTAACTAGATGAACACCAATATTAATTAAATTTTCACGAATGTAAGGATTGACTAAATGTTGTCCAATGTCTTCCTCTGAGTCATTTTTTTCATTAGTTGTTTCAGCTTGATCTCTGTTATTTAAAAACCTTGAAATCAAATCTCAAACCTTCTACTGCTATATTTATTCATCCTCTAACTAAATTTTCAATTATTTTAATCACTTGATTAGATTGATCAATAAGAAAAATAAAATATTTGGGATGAAAAGATCTAAAAGAAATGAATTATAAGATCAGGATTAGCAAGCAAATTTTTTTTAGTCTCAAGTTTAATTTTATGATTATATTTCAGAATATGGATTTGAGTTTCATGTGTAAGAATTGCGTGAATGACACTAATTTTTGTTTCTTCTAATTCTTTGTTAAGTACTTCAATAATATGAAATAAATCTTAAGGTTTATTATACTAAGAAAAATGAGTCAAATTAAAAGTAATATTGACATGATCTTTAGTAATATCAACTAAAGGTTAAATAATAGGGTATGGACCTTCAATGGCTGTAGGCAATATAAAATAAAATAGACAAGAAAAATAAGATTTCTAAAAAGTTTTCCCAGTGGAGTCACCAAATTTGTTGACGATTGAAATTCTTACGTAAATGAATTATCTCTTTTGCCAATCGTGAAGGTTAAATTGGAATCATATATGACTAATAATAAAGGTCTAATAGGTCACAAAGGATCTAAAAGATGCGCAAGAAATTTTAAATGTTATAAGAAATAATAAGTACATCAGATATTGAACCATACTTTATTATATTTTAGAAATCAATATTTTATTTAAATCTGAAGGAAATATATATGAACATGTAATCAATCCTATCCGATAAAGAAGATGATATATGATTAATTTAATCTCTTAAAAAAAAGATTTATGTTTCTTATAAATATTTCAGCTTTGCTCAAATACTCATAAACTTCACGAAAAACTTCAGAAAAGATCAAAATAAAAATAACACAAAGATCTAAAATATACAAATAAAATATTACAACGAAAGCCAAAGAAAGAAATTGAAATAACTAACATAATCACTCAAGAAAATAAAACTGAATAATGATAAAACAATTAAGTAATAAATTAACCAATACAAAGTCTAAACATAAACTAAACAAGACTAAGAATGAAATTAAACTAAGCAACTCTATAAATAAACTAAGACTAAACAACTCTAGAAATAAACTAATACTAAACAACTCAAATAATTTAATATTTAAATAAATCTAAAACAATAACTAATTCTAAGCTAACAATTAATCTAAGCTTGTACAAAAATAAAAATGAATGAATAACCTAAAAAACAAACTTAAGATCTAAACTAATAAATAAATTTAACAGATAAATTAATTTTTAAGAAAGATTAAGAAATCTAATAAACATAAAAATTAAATTAAATTAATACTAAACAAGAGAGAAACTAATTAATCTAATTTAAAGTATTACTAAATTAACAAGTAAAATAAATATTTAAAATGAAAATAAAATAAAAGATTGCGAGTCTATGAGAGAGTCTTCTTAGCAAATATAAAATAAATTTTTATTGAGAAATAGAATATTTAGTACAAAATCTTTGATATAACAATGAAATAATTTGAATAAAACAAAAACATATCATTTCAAGTGATGTATTCATCAGTATTCACATAAAGTAGTTTGGATTCTATTCATATGAATGCAATTCTAAAATCATCATAAGATGTTAAACCTAACGATTTTTAGATAATCGATTTATAAACTAAACAATAAAACCTGGATATACCTGTTCTAATTAAGCATCATACTTAACCGTCATAGAAAATGTCCTTGATCTATCTTTAAAAATTATTTTATCTCATAGATGATGCACATAAAGAAATATTGTGATGAACTTTGAAGTAAATAGAGTCTTCAAAAATACTTGTATAATGTTCTTCTATTTGAAAAGTCACTTTGATCTTCTTATATAATCTTCCACTCAAGAGATAGTTGAGGAGTAAGTTATAACTAACCTTAATTAGTTATTAGTTAGGTCTTAATTGACTTTAATCAAGTCAATTAAATTTCAATTGCGACTTAACTTGATGCAAAACATTTTAACTTTTTTTTTAAAGATCAAAATAAATATTTTATAGACCAAGAGGACACATTCTAAGCGGATGGGGGCCTATAGACAAGACAACATCTAAATAAACCTATTATGCAAAAATATTTAAAAATGACCCAAATTATTTAAATAAAATTACTACATCTAACATTATCAATACACATTATATATAAATTTATTTACATTCTACATCAAAATTATCTAAAAGTTCCCAAATATAGTTAGAATATTGTAGAACCACTGTCAAATCAAATTTAAACAATATTAAAACATTATAAAATATCTAGAAATGTATCAAATAGTAGAATTAAATAACTCTAAACCTCCTAATCCTCATCTGAATCTGAAAGCATTTATATCGGTGAATAATCTGTATCTATCAAATACTCCATGTAGCTCATAGTGGTGGTTGAAAACTTAATTAACTTAACATCTTCATTGTCTTCATCATTTACTTCTAGCTTAACCTTCTTTACCATCCTAGTGATGGTTAGTGTTGTTGAAAGAATAACTTCTTATTTTTTATGGATGAGCAACACTGTTCTTTCTTTTTCGAGCAGGTGATCAAGAAAATCCACAAAGTTCAATCTAGAATAAGTTTTTATAGAATTTAGTGGTTCAGGCAAAGGGCTTTTATGCCTCAATGACATAAGGGCACAAAAATATAACTTAGCAACTTATTACAGGTTATTTTCAAGTAGATGTTTATTACATTGAGGTGAATGATGAGAAACTAAGTTGTGCTCTGATTGTAGGGTTATCTGCATTCACTATGTTGAGCCACTTAGATTCCCAGTCCATGGGGATGGGCTCTCCAATATGGTCTCCTTAGACCATGATTTCCTTTATTTATAGGGTTAACTGGCAAAGCATATAAAATATCCCAAAAAGTAAGATCTAAAGCATCAAAGTGAATAAACATCCTAGTTTATCTATTAAAATGTCTTAGAAAATTTCTCTCAGACTTTCTACCATTAGAAAATTGACCTTTAGAAGCAAAACGATGAGAAGATGAATCTTATTTGTTTCAAGATTGGTCAATTATTCATACATTATCATGAGAATTATTTGAATTAGGAGGTGTCCAACCTGGTATTTTTGAAATAAATGAAACAAATCAAAACCTAATTCTCTCTTTGCAAAACTGTTCTCAACATATATATAAAGCCATATAAATTTCAATAAACAAATTGAAATTTGAAATATTATTCATCAATGTAGTCTAAAAAATGATCAATAATTTACTTATGAAATCAATGTAAACAAAATTTGTCTGAAACCTCCTTGAATAAACATAATTATTCTGACAAGTGGACAATTATTTAATCAAAATAAAATAATCAATGGTCAAAACCTACTGATATGTAAGTCTTCTTAAACCACTGATCTTTCTTTTGAAACTAATATCAAACAAATTTGCCAACTGTTAAAATAAAAATCAATATCACATTGCCAATAACTGTAAATAACAACTGACTAAAAGCTTGATATTATTAACTAAAAAACAAAATTTTCTTTCAACTTTGATGGCTTGATTGATTTTTCAATTATTTCAACTAAAATCTAAACAATCAATGCTCAAAACTTACTGATATGTAAGTCTTCTTAAACCACTGATCTTTCTTTTGAAACCAATATCAAATAAATCTGCCAACTATTAAAATAAAAATCAATATCACATTGCCAATAACTATAACTAACAACTAACCAAAAGCTTGATATTATTAACTAAAAAACAAATTTTTCTTTCAACTTTGATGGCTTGATTGATTTTTCAATTATTTCAACTAAAATCTAAACCCTATATGATATCAAGTCTTAATCTCAATATCCAAATTATTCACAACCTTTTCATATTGATTTTTGCCATCAAAACTTCCAATCACACTAAACAAGTACTATTGAAAACCCAATATTATTATGAAGCTTTAAAGTGTCACATCCAACTATCATATATATCTCCAAACAAACAATAGAACTAATATATAAAAAAATTGAATATCTGAATATCTTTTTTAAAACCATCTAACATGTAGAACCCAAAAATTATTATATTCATCTTGTCATAAACTTTCCAAATTGATAACAATTGTCATGACATCATTAATTTTTTTCAACTTATCAAAAATAAAACAATTTATATCTTTGAAAACTCAAATTTCTCACAAAATCTATTTTATTCGACTCAAACCAAATAATCATTCTGAGTTTATGAAGCAAACAACATGGATTTTGACTCATCAAATAAAACCCGAAAAGTGATAAAACAGGTCAATAAAGATTTTTCACCAAATCTCATAAATATTTCCAATCCAAACTAAGGAAATACCAAATTTGAGAAGTATACAACATATGGTGTGTGTTTATCAAAACCAGTTAAACACCAAATCTCAACATTATCTCACTAAAATAGCAAATAATTTTTGAATGGCACAACTATCATCATACAAAGACAATAAAGATAAACAATAACTTTATTTTGAAAAACCATCAGAACTATTGTATTGACTTACCCACAACCCCATATCAATACAACCAACTTACATTTCTCAAATATCTCTTCATATTTACTGCTAATTTATTGAAACCAAAAATATTTGAAGCACAAACATTTTGTAACTAGAAATCATTAAAACTCTATAAACTCAGAACCCAATGATCCTTTGCAAATATATATATATATATATATCATCTTTGAATAAATAAATAAAATAGTGCTATCCAAGTTTATATTCTTCATATTTATAACTGACAGGAAGCACACCCTCAATTATATCATGTTAAAAACCCTAATATCAACAAAATAAAAATCTTGGCATGCCTGCATTCAAAACATTTATCTCATATTTACCACCCAAAAAACTAAACTGCACACCTTTGAATTGAAACTCAAATCAACAATATACTTCAAACATGAATCCCAAATTCATCATGCATGCCTGAAATATGACCTTAAGAAAAACTACATGCCTTTTTTAATCTTAAAATTCCTTACTGCATGTATTTGAAATATTATAAAATAATCTGCACCATTTAAAATACCTACTAGAGATGATAAACAACAAGAAGAACTCATCTGACTCTGTATGTTTCACTGCAAACTACCAAAATATCTTGTCATTTCAAGAATTCCACCCCCAAAATTTTGCTTTCACACCCAAGCTTTGTTAAAAATGACAATAACTGAAAGAAAAGGGCCTTTTGTATTGTTTTTGAACTTCATTTACTGTCAATGCTTACGTGTCTCTATCATATTGGATGACAAGTTATGAGTTATTACCACCAACCAAATTAGTATTTCATCAAATTTAGTCATAACCAAAACTTTCACCAAACTAGTTGCTAAATCTCTTTTGGCGACACCCGTAATCTTGGATTTAATTTCCTTAAATTATGTAGGTCATGAACAAATCCCAACCTATTTTCCATATCCCTAAACATTTAATTCACACCACTTACCATTTAAAAACCTATTAAACCAAAGTTTCAAACTAATAGTAAATATTAAACTCTTAGTCACCTAAGTAAATTCTGCCACCCTATGTTCACTTCCATTTCACATAGGTCGATTAATACTTAAATCCTTAGCATTAACACCTTTAAGGTTTAATAATACTTGATCCTCAATATAACATAACTTACAAAATGCATTTATGGGTTCCTCACACTTAAACTTAGATATTAGGTTAGTATCATTAGGTTTTAAAATAAAATAAAACCTTAAAACATTGCCACTTATTTCAATATAAATAATGTTATACTAAATTTTATCAATATTCAAAATAGATTTTGATGATCAACAAAATCATTCATCAATCAAATTGCACATCCAACCATTACTGATAACAACCTTGATCACAAATATATTCTATAACATATACTCATATGATTCATATAATCAAAGAATTATTTTCATGCCACTTCTAGTATATGCTTATTTTTCATTAAATCTATTAAACGCTACTTAAAAATGCAGAGCAATACTTTTATAAAATGTAAAGATCATAATAAACATTTGTGATAATAATGCATATACAACTGTTGTAATGAGCTAGGACCCCTAGTTTATAGTTTTAAATATTATGACAAAGTCATCAATATGATAGAATCATTTAAAAACTCTTGCCTTTAAAAATAAAAAAGAAGGGGTGTCAAAAATAGGCTCAATAGATTCTCATTTTTAAAGAAAAATATGAAAAGGTGAAATTGACGTGTGTAAATTTGGCCAAAGTCATTTACTCTATAGTGGGCTTTATATCATTAGTAAGCCCCATTATGTTGTATGTCATTACTGATATGATATCTAATTAATCTTTTACTCATATAATTTAATTAAAATGTGAAGTTGGAGACTCTCTAATGATTCAAAAAATGTAATGAAAATGTTTCCCACCAAATTAGCCTACCTTTTCTAATATCTTGTGTGAAAATAAGAGATTTGGAAAGGATATTTTTATGTTTAGGTGTTTATGTTAAAGAATTTTGAACTGTGGCCTATGACTTATTTTTCATTTTTTTTAAGTGATAAAAAAACTCTATGGTAGGAGGGTGAATGTCCATGGTGGAGTTGAGATTGTGGAAGCTTTTCATTTTTATCTTTTCTTGTCCCAATGTCCTCCATCCTCATCTGTATCTAGGTGAGAAATTGATGAAAATAAAATGGAATGACATACATTGCCTCTTGTTTAAACATAACCATGTTAATTGACCCTTCGACCTTATGCTTGTTCTCACATATTTTCTCTTTCCTTTGAAAGATGACACTAACATGACACTCTATATATGGGAACAAAAACAACAAGCACTGAAGTTGATGGAGAAACACAAAAAACATGACTTTGATTTTTAGGTTATTTCACTCTAAGTGAAGTTATAATTTGGATTCAATATAAAGGATAACACTTATAAGGTTTCCATTTGATAGTTTTTAATGTGTAATCTAGCCCTTTTTTCTTTTGTTATTTATTTTATTATAATATGGGTAGTATTAGGGATGAGGTGCCATTTTTGAGGAGTTGGGATGCGACTCAAACTTGTACTAGCCATGGTACACTCCCTAGGATTTACCATTGGACCACAACCCTTGACAGCTCTAGCTTGATTTTTATTTTTGGATTCTTTTTAAAATAGTATATGATTTCCAAAAATATATATATGTAAATATTTTATGCTTTCACAGTCCATATAGTAGCAAATAGTTTTTTAGAAAACTATGTCATAATTTTTGATGCTAACATTTCAGATCATCTTCTTGATCTTTCATAAGGAAAAAAAATCATATGTGGAACATCAAGACTTGATAACCCTTAAAATTTGAAGGAAAATAGCTATTGCAAAGAGTTTCTAAAAATAAAAAAGTTAGTTATTGTAAAAATATTCCAAACAATGAAAAAAAATCATAAAATAAAGAACCCAAAGAAAGGAAATTTGATTGTAATAAGGTGTATTTAAATTAAACATGGGGATATTAATATAAATCATTATTTTTAAATTATCAAAATTATTGAAACTTAGTTTTTATAAAATCTAGAAAGATTATAAATCATTACACTTAAATTATCGATTAGGTATTATGTTTAAATTATTAGTTAGATCTTTTGTTAATGTTAAATTATCGATTAGGTCTTATGTTTAAATTATTAATTAGGTCTTTATAAGCTTAAATGATCAATTAGGTCTTACATTTGAATTAACAGTTAGGGCGTTGTTAATATTAAATTATCAATTAGGTCTTACGTTTAAATTATCTATTAGGTCTTTGTAATATTTTTCAATTTTATAAAAACTACATTTCAATAATTTTGATAATTTAAACATAATGAGTTATAATTAATATCCTCATGTTTAATTTAAATACACCTTATTACAATCAAATTTGCTTTCTATGGTTTATTTTATGATTTTTTTGTTTTTTGGATTTTTTCGCAACGGTTAACTTTTTTCCTTTTATAAACTCTTTGCAACAACTATTTTCCTTCAAATTTTAAGGGGTGTTAGGTTTTGTTGTTCCACATATGATTTCTTTTTCCTGATGAAGGATCATAGAAGATGACCTAAAACATTAACATCAAAAATTGTGACACAGTTTTCTAAAAAACTATTTGTTAATATATACTTGTAAATTTTATTATTTTTCAAGTGTGATTCATATATTATTCTGTTCCATCCTATAGGCAATCTAAAATCCAAAAGGGTTGAGTGGATGGCTACCATAGAAGCCCTTATAATAAATAAAAGATACTCAATTTATGAAATGTATTTGATGTTAGGATAAAAAACCTAATCCTAATACATGTGCAAGTAAATAAATGCAAAAATACAAACAATTAAAAAAACATAAATGCATAAGAGAATAGATTACACCAAATATATGTGGAAAAGCTACTAAACCAACTAGGAAAAAACCATGGGGCAAAGGCAACATCTAGAATTCATATTTCATTAGAAACTCTCTCTAAAATAGCTCCTCTCAACAACTATTTTCAAGTGCTAACAACCATATCACTTAGGTGAGCCAAGATTACAACCAAGCCTTCTAGGGTCTAACCTCTAATTTGCAACATGCAACTCTATATTGATGTTAACACCATAACATCTAAGGTGAACTCCAAAGCATCGACCTCCATCTCCATGAGTTGAGCTAACAAGCCTCCAATATCCATGTCTTCATCTAATTTAGCCTAGCCAACATAGCCTTCCAGGTTATAATTTATAACCTCAATGATCTCCATACTTCAACAAACTAGGCGAGTCATGCTCTCATCTAAGCCTTATAGGCTTTAAATACTTAAGCATGAATGATGCTTACAACCTAAGCATTTGGGTGAGTTAAGAATACAAGCATTACAAGCTCTAACCTCATACAACATACAAGCCCAAGGCTTGCATATATCCTCAAAGGGAATCCATAAGGATTACAAATGTATTACAAAATTACAAAGGAGAAAGAATTCATTTATATGGCTACTCCAAAAATGCACTAGACTTTGGGTAGAGTATCATGTGATCCAAAGTTATTTGTCACTATATGCAAAATTCTTCAAGAAAGATCCTTAGTAGACAAGAACAGGTGTCACCTCTTTGTGGCTCTAAAACTTGCACCCCACTTCCATAAGTGAGTCTAAACACTCAATAGTGTTCTTATTGTCTTCATCTATAAGGATCAACAAAGTGGATGCTCCACTTCTGACAAGATCCAAGTCACCTCCATGTGACTCCAAGAATTTCCCCCCACTCACATGTGAAGATAATCAACACTAAAGCACATCTTGTCTTCATCTTCACATGTGAACACAAGAGTCCAAAAGGTGTAGTAATTACCTTTTGACTCTAACCAAACATGCAAATCATGGGTCTCCTTAGAAATTCAACCCAAATATGACCTCTTGTATTTTTCATCACGTGACAACTAAGGACAAAACATGTCCCATAGTGGAGTGTTACACCCCACACCATGTCACCTCATTCTGATCATATCTTAGGACCCTCATGGGACCATGCCACATCACCATCCTACTGCATCACCTACATGCCACATCACCTGCATGACACATCACTTGCATGTCACATCATATACACACCTACATGCCATATCACTAAGATACCATCTACATGCCATATCACCATGAATAGTGCACATGAATATTGACCTATGAATAATGGCTTCACACCTTAATAATCTCCCACTTGAAGTCATATACACAAGACTTTACCATACCTACATCTTCTACCAACTAGTTGACATCTATGTTGTCATCAATGCCCACTACTGCTCACACATAAGCCTAATAAAAGTTTTTTACACTACTAAAACTTCTCTGCCCTGACCAGCTTTATCAACATATGATCTTCCATAGTATAATTCAACACCTAAAGTGAATCCCACTTCATCACATACCCATCCTTCATTCAAAGATTCTGCCATGAACCACTCACTACTCTCACTGCTAGGAAGTATCTGGTTTAGTGCACACCATGGCATATATGAGGATTTCCTACTCTCAATGAATACAATACATAGGATAACCATGTCTTCTCCTCCTCTATTCTAGGACACCCTAAAAGATAACTTACAATGCCATAAGAAGTGGGATAATTTATTTCCTTGCTTTCATGTACTTGTGTATCTCTATCCTTATTTTGCCACCTTCATGTCGTCCTAATCACCCAAGCCATCATATCATTGATATCCATCATGTCGGGGCCTATAATCAACTTATCATCAATCCATAACATCAACCTCTGCTAAACCTTGGCTCTTCATGAAAGTATCTATGTGCTTTATTCGCACATCTACTTTAGCTCATACAGTCTTCAATCTTCAAACCATCAACTTTTTGCCTCATCATCATAGCCCTATGGCTACTCCATATCATCATGAGATCGCCATATAGGAATGATGTCTTAACATCCTACTACTTTAACCATGAAAAACAATGAGTGCACATAACACTCTTGAAATTAGTCATTAATAAGAGAGAAGAACTCTTAGAAGTCAACCACTTTACTCCTCCATATGTAGAATACCACTACCCACCATGATCAACATGGTACCCATCCATAGTTATTGGGAAGTCATCACACTACTCAATTTATCACTGCATCTACTATGTTTTGAAGCCCATAGTTGAACTACATCCTGCTCTATTGTATGTCAAACACATGACCTTCTCCTTCCATGGAACCTCAGGTCACTTATTTTTTTCCATCCATCCTAAAATAATTTAATAGGTATAGATTCAATTTTCTTTTACCTCCTCCTCTACATGGATTTTCAAACATCTCAACCAAACATTATGGTAGTAGGATCCTATAACTGACATCCTTTCTCCAGTCGAGAACACAACAAGGTACATTCCTTGTTATCACCCTCCATCTACACCAATGGAGACTAGCTTGCTCCACTTCAAGATGTACAATTGCTTCTTCATTAGGAATAATGTGTTGGTGCTGATCCATTTGGTAAAGATTTTTTAGCTTCTCTTTCATTCTCCATCTTTTTCTGAGATAGAAATACCTACCATAATTTTTTTTTTCACATCTTGGTCTCTCCATCTATAGCTCCCACTTCCATAGACCAACCGATAACCATGGCTCTGATACCATTAGTTAGGATTGAAAACCTAATCCCAATACATGTGAAATTAAATAAATATAGAACTATAAACAAGCTATAAAAACATAAACACATGAGAGAACACATTACATAAGATATACGTGGAAACCTTGGTAAACCAGCTAGGGAAAAACCAAGGGGCAAAGGCATCATCTAGACTTCATATTTCATCAACAAGTCTCTCTACAATAACTCCTCTTAGCAACTCCTTTCAAGTACTCACAACCATAACACTCAAGTGAGCCAAGCTTACAACCAAGCCTTTTAGGATATAACCTCCAAGTTACAACATTAAACTCTATATTGATGCTAACACTATAGCATCCAAGGTGAGCTTCCAAAGCATCAACCTCCATCTCTATGAGCTGAGCTAACAAGCTCTTCATCCAATTGAGCCAAGCCAACATGGCCTTCTGGGCTCTAACCTCTAACCTCTAACCTCAGGGATCTCCATGCTTGAACAAACTAGGTGAGCCATGCTCTCATCTAAGCCTTACAGGCTCTAACCACCTAAGCATGAATGATACTTACAACCCAAGCATCTAGGTGAGCTAAGAATACAAAAATTACAAGATCTAACCTCCTACAACATACAATCCTAAGGCTTTCATGGATTCTCAAAGGGAATCCATAATGATTATAAAATTATAAAGGAGAAATAATGCATTTATAGCATTTTACAACAATAAGAGAAAGAAGAGAGAGAGAGAGGGAGAAAACTTCATGGCTATTCCAAAAATGCACCACACTTTGGGTGGATGTTATGTGATCTCAGTGGTGGTTATCCCCGTGTGCCAAAAGTCATAAAAAATAACCCTCCACTAGACAAGATCCAAGGCTCCCCAAGTGAGTCCAAACACTTAATAATGTTATTCTTATCTTCATCTCCAAGGGTCAATAAAGTAGATGTTCCACTTTAGACAATATCCAAGCCACCTCCATGTGACTCCAATAAATGCCCCCACTTCACATATGAGGACAATCAACACCAATGTACATCTTATCTTCATCTTCACATGTGAACATAAGAGTTTAAAAGGTGTTGCAATCACCTTTTGAATCTATCCAGACATGTGAATCATGGGTCCCCTTAGAAATTCAACCTAAACATGATATCTTGTCTTTTGTATCATGTGATAGCCCACATGTGACAATTAAGGATGAAACATATCCTATAGTGGAGTGCTACACCCCACACCATGTCACCTCATCCTAATCACATCTTGGGACCCTCATGGGCCCATACCACATCACCATCCTACAACTTCACTTGTATGACACATCACCTGCATGCCACATCATATGAACACATGCATGCCACATCACCAAGATACCATCTCAGCATACCACATCACCATGAATAATGACTATGAGTAGTGCCCATGAATAGTGGATTCACATCCTAACATTTGATGCATTCCAACCTTCCTATAATTTGAAAGGATGTACCCTTTGATGCAATGTGTGCATGGATATTTTTGTTTATATTAAATAATTAATTTTTTTTATTTAATTTTAAAAATAAAACTTTTCTTATAAACACCAAATGCCTTGGGCTTTGTGGTGCATATTGTTTATCCTAATTATGTTTTTACTCAAAATAGGAATAAACTAATTGCAATTAAATAGATATAAGCATACATCCATGAAAATACACAACTAATAATTTTAAAATGTTAAGTTTTAATATTAAATTTCTCGTAGAAAGAAAGTTTGGGAAGTATATTCAATAGACTCCTTAGATGGCATGGGTCAACTAGATCCTGCCCATGCTAATCTGATTCACTATATAATTTTATTTGTAACCAATTGAAGTCACTCTTTAGTTTGGTTATTCATGGCTTCTTGGAGGGTACCCTTTTATTTGTATGTATTTTTGTTTCTCAATACACAATATGGCTCTTATAATACTAGGAAGCCATTGTGGCTCCTCATAGCAAATGTGATTTTAATTGTCTAGAGAATGACAATGACTTTAGTTCCTTAGATGTTGTATCATGACTTGAATGTTAAAGTGGATGTTGGCCAACCATTTGGAAAAATGCTTGAAGGTTAAAAGGAGCGATCAATATGTTGTTGAGGGTCCCATGTCTCTTGAGTTCTCTTCCTTCTCTAGAAGCTTGTGTCTTTAGTGGAGGATGTAAGGCTATAAATTGTTAGATTGCTTTGAATTTTATGAGTTAATTCCTTTCTTGCTTTGGAATTTACCCTCAAAGTCCATTTATGGTATATGTTTTATAGAATGATAGATGTCGGTTACTAACTTCTAGTTTTTCTTCTTGGGTTATCATGGTTGCTTCAACTAGGGGAATGTTGGGAGATCCTTTGTCTTATTTTCATTAGATAAATTATTATTTGGATATCATGATATAGGGATTGTATATCTAGGTGACTTTCAATTCTAATTTGAAGGCTTTCATAGTGGGGGATATAAGAGTCTCTATTTGTAACTTTATGTTCAGGGACTGGTCTTAGTTCTCTATCTCTCCCTTGAACTTTGATGGAAGCATCAAAGGTTTGAACGCAACCCATTTTAGTCCCTAGTTTTTGTGAAACTACTGAAGAATTGGTAAATTATTTGGATGATCTTTTAGAAGGTAGGGTTATCTTCTTAGAGGACATTTGGGGGAATTCTTTACTCCACAAGGCTGATCTTGGAGTCCTTGAAAATAAGATGAGGGAGACCCTTTCCTCTCTTCAAGGATCCTCCTCTTTACTAATCAGATCTAGAGTTGGTGACATAAGTATCAATAGGGTTGATTATAGAATTGGTATAGTGGATTCTACTATTGTCAGAGTTATAGGGGGATAAAAACAACCTAATAAATTGAATTATATTCATTACATTCTTAGTAATCCTCTGTCACCTTGGACCCTTGGTACTCTAGGGGACTCTTCAACCTCTTATCTTAAATATTTTTATTTTGTTAGAGGAGACATGTATTCACATGAATTAGAACAACTCAAGCTTGTTATCAAAGACAATGGAAGTCCTAGACGCTTGAAACATGTTTTTGAATCAAGGGTCTATTGATAAGATAAATGTTGGGTAATCTCTCCTTTCCATCATGGTGGATAAGTGCTCGAATATCCCAAATGAATCTTTAGGAAGAAAAGTCAAAAAATGTATAAAGCTAAGGGTATAAAATTTCACCTTGTGCTTGGAGCGGATGTTTAGTAGGATCATGTTATGGAGATGACTAAAATTGCTTTGACGAGCTATTTTTTTAGGAGAAGAATATCATCTCAAAATTTAGAAAATTGGTTGAATTTATGTTGAAAACCTCACCTTGGCTACTCTCCTATCTATTGAGGTCAACATATCCCCATTTTAAAAAAAATTGGACCCTTGAGATATTTTGAAACTTAACATTGAAAGCATGGCTTGTTTTGAACATTGTTAGAATTTGAGGATCACCCACTTTTATAAAGTTGGCCTACTATTTTATTGTTTTGCTTTAAGGTTACCTAATGTTTTTGATAGTTGCCCTTCATGTGACAAGTTATAGGTTTTATGGAGCCCTTGTGAATAGATCATGCTTAAATCCTCACTGTTTATCTTCATTTAGGCTTTTACTAGCCTTTGATATGAAAAATCTCACAATTGGTCATGCAATTAAACCCTCCTTTCAACAAACCCTAACTTAAACCCTTTCTTCAAATTCAAACATTGGTGAGAACAATTTAAATTTTGACTTAAGGTTAATTTTCATGTTAAGGCTTAGTCATGTTTCTTAACACGACCAAACCTTAACCTAAAAGTTCTACTTGGTCTCTTTTATTTTCCCCCTTTGTTTCCTATAGTTTTGACTGAGTTTAACGTTTATGTTGGTAGGGTCATTTTTATTTTCCTAAGCATGGTCCCCTTTATTACCCTTTTAGCATAAATTCTTAATTATAAGGCCCCATTCATGTTTATCAACATGAATATGACCTTAGTCTTAATACTTTAGCCTAAGTTATTATTTCTTCTTGAGTCTTAACTTAAATAGCTTGCTTCTTTGTTGATCCAATAGTTCATGCCTTATCATTCCTCTTGATCATATGACACAAAGGAAGCTTGAAGATCCTAAAGCCTTCACCCTTTGGACCAATCCCATGGCATCACAAAGATTATGATCAATGACTCGCACTTAAATAGGGATAAATATTGGATGTTGCGAGAACACTTAAGCTTGAGTGGGTCGAGTTATTAAACATAAGACTTAAGCCTAAGTTTTATCATAAGGCCTTTTTTTTTTAATAGACCAAGACCTTAGGTTAAAACTTAGGTTCTAACTTTAATTATTTGAAAGGATAAAGATCAACGATCCATGGGTCCTCATCGAGGTCAATAGAGTTAAAGCTTGAAAGCCCTACAAATCCACCACATGGCACTCCCACATTCGAGGCTTAATGAACTAATGACATATAATCACTTGGATCTTGATCAGATGGTTGTCACTTCATCATAGTTCTTGATCAAATAGAGCAAATTGAATATGAGATCCATGGAATATAGGAACTTGATGAGTTTAAATTTGATGATCGTGCAACTATCATTTGATGTATGTGAGGCTATCATTAACGTCTGCATGACTGTCAACTTTAAGCTCACCAAAATAAAGAAATTCACAAGCTTAAATTTGACATTCTTGTGAACATCATTTAACATCTACAAGGCTATCATTGATGCTTGTGAGGCCATCAAATTCAAGATCTTTGAATATTTTGCCTAGATAATAGGGACATATTTCATATTATTTGATGGGTCACTTGATATTATGCTTTAAAACTTAGCATAAAATGTTTTATCCTAAGTCTATGGCATGTCTATTGACATGAAATAGACTTATCTAGAAGCATTTTAACCTAAGTTCCTTTATGACCATACTCTAACTAAAGCTCATACACCTCGTAGGATCAATAGATCACACTTCATCGTGCCCAGATGATCTAATGGTGTGAAATTACCGATGACTATTCAGTGGAGCTCTGAGAGCCCATGGGCTCAACACATGGAGGATGTGCATTTAATATGTGACTAAGGTAGAGTAAAAAGCTCAAAAATCCCTCAAAGGTGCCAAGTGGCATAACCATGGGGCATTTGAATGCAATTTTGGGAATTGTTATTGACAAAATCTAGAATTTGTGTGCTTGGACACAAGAACTAGAAAGACTTTTAAAGGATGATGAGGGGTTAGTAAGAAGGATTGAATAGCTTCTTGGGACAATGCTCACTAACCCCACATAACCCACTATCCTAGGCATCATGAAGGACAAGGAATTCAAACATAGGGATACTTTGGTGACACAAGAGATAAAATGTAAAAGTCAAGGCCAGTGTGGGGCAGATAATAGTAAGATCTTGGACATGATCCTCAATGTAGGAGAAAGGATAACTGAGGCTAAAAGCATTAAGGAAGCTATGGCTAGGAATGATAGGGATTTGAATGATCTAGCTGACAAGGAAGAAGAGTGTCTCTTAAGGCCAATTGTGGATTTGGGACTTGTTAATGAAGAGCGTTAAAAGGCTATGAATATCCTTTAGCAATAACAAACAAGTTCCCAAGTGCAAGGCCCATCAGCCAGTTAATTAATATTCCACTTTTGCAAATCATTGTAACATTTTAAAAATGAAATATTATTTTATAAAGGCATATGCTAGTTTGTTAGCATATTTGCCTCTAGGTCAGTCCATTTTAGAAAAGCAAGTGTATTCTAGAACTTTGTAGAAAAATGATAGTTGTCCTTACTTCTTGTACATTTATATCTTGCAATTGAATGATATACTGCCTTGTCCTTCTATAAAAGGTAGTACTACCATTTTTTAAAGGGGGGGAGTTCTTAGAGCCAAAATTACTTTATAAACTTGAAGCAGACAATACAAGTAAGGAATTTTGCAAAGATTGTCCAGTATTTATCTGTGTGTTTGCTATCACGACTTCTCTCTCATTTGCTTGTTTTGATTTTTAGATTTGAATGGTTATTATGGATTATTGGTGTGCACCTTTAATTATAGATTTTTTAACTTGTGTCAATGCTAGGTTTACTAAAATTATTTAGTTTAATTTCATTTCCTTTACTCTTTTTATATTTGTGCCAATGTTGTTTACTTGCAGGTGTAAAATATTTAAAGTGAACCTAATTCTTATTTGCATTATTTCCACCTTCCTTAGGAGTTTGCTCGATGTATGGTAAGATTTGGGCTCAAGATATTTTGTATCATGCATTGGTTTTAAGTGCATGCTTGGATGAAATCTGAAATTTGTCATGATGTTTGGAATGAATATCATTGATATTTATTTCTGCCCTACCCTTCTTTTTGCTCTTTTTTTAAACTTGATCACCTTAGTTTAGCTTATAATTGTAAATGTCCATCCTAAATTAACTATTAATTTATTTCTTGATCATAATTCACTATTCTTTGCATAGTTACTGCATATTCTACATAGATCTATTGTTTGGCTATGATGGCTCTGAACCACCAACTAATATAAATATTATGAAACAGTCACTTGTTCTGCCTCTATTCCACCAATAGGTAACATGATTACTACAACCTGTAACTCATGCATTGGATTCTTAGGAATTTAGATATCAAAAGTGTTTAATAAACAATCTAGGCACCTGTGGTACACATTTAGGCATCAACAGGAGGAGCTTCGTTGGTGTTAGAAGGAGGGCCTCAATAAAATCTTTGCAAATTTATAGGATCTTTGCTAGTTTTGGTGTATTTTGATCAAAGATCACTCTATTCTTGACATATTTGTGTTTCTTTTAGTATAATTGTATAAAGGTTGGTGATCTTCATGGTTTTAGACTAGTCTATAGGCTTATTTAGATAAATATTGACATTCTTTGAATACAAATGCTTAGTTGTGGTAAAGATAGCTTTAGATTTGTGAATCCAACCAATTTGAAGTTAGTAATAGCTATTTTTATCCAAGATTCATAAATAATTTACAAATTTGAGTTTATTTGGACTTGAACGTGTACAGATCATTCATACTAGTGTATTTGGACACTTCTTTGAGCTAACTTAGTTAAAGAGTGTTGTCTTTTATTGTTCTTTATATGAATATTTGAAAAATTTACTTACTGTGCAAATATAGTCATTATTATTTGTAAAGGTTGATTTGACACATTGCATTTTAAATAGAATTCAAAGTCCTTAAGCTAAAATTGCAAAGAACGAGGCCGAAGTGAGAAAAAATCCTCAGGCTCCTAAGCTACTTCATCAGTTCAAGGTACTCATGTGTTCAAGGTATGGCTTGGCTAGGTGGTTCTTCAATCAACATGCTAGGTACAATACATGATCTTCTTTAGAATCCTAAAATATATTTTCCTTCTTTTAGTCTTAATAATGTTGTTACTACTGAAGAGCATGTTAAGTCATTTAATGCTACTTTGAGATTTTAAAATGTAGTCCATAAAGATGTATCATGTAGATTGTTCCCATTTACTTTCAAGGATGTAATTTATGAATGGTTTTTTAACCTTCCAAAGGATTGCATTACTAGATGGAATGACTTCAGTAATATCTTCACTGATTATTTTGGAAAAATTATTAGTCCCTGTGTCTTGTATCAGTAATTCACCACAATTAAAAGGGATGTTAATGAAACCATCAAAGCCTTTAATGCTCGATTCCAAAAAATGTTCAATAAAAATATAGCCCCTTATATATCTAATGAGGCTTTGGCATTAGAGATTTACAGGGATGCTATAGATCTCTTGATCTCTATGTTCTTGAAAAGATCTCTTCCAGTCATAAACACATTGACTTGGGCCTATTTTGAAGCTGTAGTCATTAATGACCAAATACAGCCCCAAGGTTAGATGGCATATTCCATGCCTAATGTCAAGTTGAATTGGCCCATCTAGAATGTCATTCCTAGTATGCCTTCTTTAACACTAATTCAGAACCATTTTCCTTTAAGTCAAACATATCCTGGCCAAGACCTAGAGTTCTTGTATAGCACTGCTAGTGGATTTCATCTACAAAATCACAAAACTCTAGTGCCCACAACTAGTAATAATGCTCCAATTCATGAATCCAAGACACCAAAAAGTTAAAATGGCTTAATATTATAGATGATCCAAAAATTGTGCACTAACTTTCATTAGTTGCAAAAACAAGTAGGAAATACAAGGGAAGGCTATAATAGAAACTATGCTTCCCAAATGTCTGATAGGCCTCCAAATGAGTTTCATGATAGTAACAATAAGGTATCATCTAAAAACATACAAATAAGTTTATGTGATATTGTTATGGCTGATCATTGCAATATTTTTGAAACCTTTGAAATTGTGCCTAATCTGGACTTTATTGTAAGGACATCTAGCTTTGCGGGAGCATCTCAAGGTTTCATGCAGGCCTTTGATTTTTTATTTGAAGATGAAGATGAAGATGATCCAATTGAATAAATTTCATCTAAGGGAACTTATATTCTTGAAGATGTAAAAGAGATTACAATTGAAGATCAACAAGATGTCATCATTGGTGCCCATGCAGATGGAGAGGAAGAGTTGCTAAAAGTAGATATAAATCAAGTACATGATGATATTTCTTTAGAAGGCAACCATAAATACATCCCAAGCATGTTTATATTTGAAATAAAGAATACCCTTGAAGAATATCATTGACAGAGGTCATTCCATTATTTATTAAATGGAATTAAAGAGTTAGAGATGGTAGATGATGGAATAGGACAACACATGGATGCTTCATCTGAGGATTTCACCAGTGATCTGGAGTTCCTAGAAGATGATATTATTTTGGAGGCCCAAAACCAAGATAAGCTAGAGCTTGAGTGGATAGAAGAATTTCCTCCCTTCATTGAAAATGAAGATAGAGTGAGTGAATCATATTAGGTATCATCATATGACTTCATCGAGAGGTTAGGAATAGGGGACCAACATGTCTTTGACGATGGGATTCGAGATGAGCATCATATAGTTGATTAGGATGAAGAATCCTTTTGGGACGACTTGGAATTTTTTTGTATAAATATTGGTATTCCATGTCCACCTCAGAAAGAACATAATAAAGACATCAGTGTAAAGATGCTAGCTAAGTTGCCATTTTTGGGTAAAGATGATATAAACCACTATTTATCTATGAATGAAACAAATGTAGCACTCATGTTGCAAAGTAGGAGAATTTGGGAAGAAGATGATTCAGTCTTAGTGTCATATTTTTGATCCATGCATCTGAGGAGGCTGATACGATATCAAGCTACATCACCTAGAAGACACAAGCATACAAGTGATCCCATCCACAAGAAGAGGCTATGGGATGGAAGTAATCATGCTTCAAGGTTCTATAGTAGATTAAATAATTTTACATTTTATCCTAGAGGTAAGTATTTTATGAAGTTTAGTATAGGGCTTAGATTAATTACTTTTTTGTTCTTTCTTTCTTTTTCTTCTTGTTCCTTATTTGTATATAACACTTGTACATATTTGTTTGCCTCTTGTGATTTGTTCCTTGCTTCTAAATAAGTCCTTTGGACAACCCTCTACTCAAAGACCATTTAGTTTTATTAAAACTCCCAAATTTTAAAAATGTAGGTATGCACCTCATGCACATGTTGACCATAGATTTGAAAAATGAGCTTGATGATCTGATTTAGAAGAACTAGCAAGGACTAATGAATAGGTTAATTGTTTTATGAGAATTTGAACATTGTCTTGATCTAAACTTGGTTTTAAGAGGAGTTACACATGTATAATGAAAGCTTGGGACATAGTCATACTTGCACTTAACAACATCCTTGCTTGGGACAAAGATTGCAGCCATAAATGATTACTTAAAGATCAAACACTTGACCAAATCCTTCAACCTGGCTACCCTAGTTCCCAACCTTTGCTGAAGAGCCTAAAAAATCTAATGAAAAAAAAAAAAAATACAAAAATATATTACAAAATAAAAATATTTTTCAAGTAAAATGTGATTTTGGTAACCTTCATTAAGGTTATGGATGCTTGGCTGGTAGTGGAGCAAGGTCATGAGTGGAGCCAAATGTATCTTTGTCAGGGCTATAAACACTTGGTTAGTAATAAAGTAATGCCTAAACCTTCCCTAAAATAGAATCATAGTCTTTAATAGATATCCAAATATGCTCTAAGTCAATTTTAATGATTAAAGGCATAGAACTTGGAAGTTATCCCCTGAATCCCATGGCAAACAGTAAGTGAAATCAAAGCACACACACAACATGGCCATGTCTTAAGGTTTGATCCTAATTCTACATGTACAAAGCTTGTTTCAACCATGAACTAATCTTGGTGATGGCATAGATCGAGTAAAATAGGTAACCTAATCACTTGTCCAAACTAGAGCCTTTGAGTTCTAACGTATTGATATGTTTCCCTCGAAAGTTACCATTTATTGATGTCAACATACCCCCATTTTTTTGTAAATTGAGACCCTTGAGATATTTTGAAAACACTAAAAGCACGGCTTGTTTTGAAAATTGTTAGAATTTGAGGATCATCCACTTTTATAAAGTTAGCCTACTGGTTTATGGTTTTGCTTTAAGATTACTTAATGTTGCTGACAGTTGCCCTTCACGTGATAAGTGTATGTTTCATAGAGCCTTTATAAATGGATCATGCTTAGATCCTCACTATTTATCTTCAATTAGGCTTTTACTAGCCTTTGATTTAAAGAATCTTGTTGTTGGTCATGCAATGAAACCCTCCTTTCAGTAAACCCTTACTTGAACCCCTCATTCAAATTCAAACATTGGCGAGAATAATTCAAATTTTGACTTAAGCTTAATATCCATATTAAGGCTTAGTCATGTTTTTAAACATGACCAAACCTTAACCTGAAAGTCTTACTTGGTCCCTTTTATTTTCCCCCTTTGTTTCCTATATTTTTAATTGAGTCTAATGTTTGTGTTGGCAGGGTCACTTTTATTTTCCTAAGCATGGTCCCCTTTATTACCCTTTTAGCCTAAAGTCTTAATTCGAAGTCCCCATTCATGTTTATCCACATGAGTGAGACCTTAGTGTTAACACTTTAGCCTAAGTTCTTGTCTCTTTTTGAATCCTAACTTAAATACCTTGCTTCTTTGCAAATTTAACGATCTATGCCAAGTTCTAACTTAAATACCTTGCTTCTCTGTAGATCTGACGATCCATGCCTCATTGCTCCTCTTGATCAGATGACGTGAAGGAAGCCCAACGATCTTAAAGCCTTCACCCTTTGGACCAATCCCATGGCATCAAAAAGATTATGATCAATGGCCTATGCTTAAGTGGAGCTGAAGATCAGACGGTATGAGAACACTTAAGCTTGAGTAGGTCTCATTATTAAACATAAGACTTAATCCTAAGTTTTATTGTAAGGCCTTATTATATTTTTTAATACAACAAGACCTTAGGTTAAAACTTAGGTTCCAAATTTAATCATTTGAAAGGATAAAGATCAATGACTCATGGGTACTCCTTGAGGTCAACAGAGTCAAAGCTCAGAAGCCCTATAAAATCACCATGTGGCACTCCCACATTCAAGGCTTAATGAACCCATGGCATACAATCAATCGGATCTTGATTGGATGGTTCTCATTTCATCACAGCTCTTGATCAAATGAAGTGAATTAAATCTAAGATCCATGGAATATAGGAACTTGATGATCTTAAATTTGATGATCATGTGACCATCATTTGATGTTTGCAAGGTTATTATTGACATCCATGCGACTATTAACTTTAAGCTCACCAAAATAAATAACTTCATGAGATTAAATTTGACGTTCTTATGAATGTCATTTGATGTCCATGAGGCTGTCATTAACATCTAAAAGGCCATCAAATTCAATATCTTCAAATATTTTGCTTAGATAATAAGGGCATCTTTCATATTATTCTCTGGGTCACTTGATATTATGTTTTAATACTTAGCATAAAATGTTTTAGCCTAAGTCTGTGACATGTCTATTGACATGAAATATACTTATCTAGAAGCATTTTAACCTATTTCATCTATGACCATACTATAACTAAAGATCATACACCTCACAGATCAACAAATCATGTTTCATCAAGCTCGGATTATCCAACAGTGCAAAATCGTCGATAACTATTCAACAAAGCTCTGAGAGCCCATGGGCTTGACACATGGCAAATGCATGTTCAATATGTGATAAAGGCAGAGTATAGAGATCATAAAGCCCAAAAAGGTACCAATTAGCATAAATATGGGGCATTTAAATTAAATTTTGGGAATTGTTATTGACAAAATACAAAGATCATGTGCTTGGTCATAAGAACTAGAAAGACTTTTGAAGGATGATGAGTTAGTAAGAAAAATTGAACACCTTCCTGGGATAATGCTCACTAACCTTGCACAACCCATTGTCCTTGGCATCATGAAGGACAAGGAATTTAAATACAGGGATACTTTGGTGACACAAGAGATAAAAAGTAAAATTCAAGGCCAGTCTGGGGTAGATAATAGTAAGATCTTGGACATGATCCTCAATGTAGGAGAAAGGATAACTGAGGCCAAAAACATTAAGGAAGCTATTGTTAAGAATGATAGGGAGTTGAATGATCTATTTGACAAGGAATAAGAGTGTCTCTTTAGGTCATTTGTGGATGTGGGACCTTTTAATGAGGAACATCAAAAGGTTATGAATATTTTTCAACAACAAGCAAGTTCCCAAGCACAGGGCTTGTCAACCATTTAGTTAATATTCCACTTTTGTAGAGTATTGTAACATTTTGAAAATGGAATATTCTTTTGTAAAGGCATATGTTAGTTTGTTAGTATATTTACCTCTAGGTCAATCCATTTTAGAAAAGCAACTGTATTATAGAACTTTGTAGAAAAAGGAAAATTATCTTTACTTTTTGTACATTTTTATCTTGCAACTGATCGATATACTACCTTGTGTTTCTATAAAAGGTAGTACTGCCATTTTTAAGGTGGGGGGAGTTCTTAAATCCAAAATTACTTTGTAAACTTAGAGCAAGCAATACAATTAAGTATTTCTACAAAGATTGTATAGTATTTGTCTGTGTGTTTTCTATCATGGCTTCTAGCTTATTTGTTTGTTTTGATTTATAGATTTGAATGGTTCTTATAGATTTTTGGTGTGTACCTTTAATTGCATAGTTGTTAACTTGTGCCAATGATAGGTTGATTGAAATTCTTTAGTTTCATTTCATTTCCTTTACTCTTCTTGCTTTCGTGTCAATTTTGTTTGCTTGCAGGGGTAGAATATTTAAATTCAACCTAATTCTTATTTTCATTATTTCCACCTTCTTTAGGAGTTTGCCTGATGTATGGTAAAATTTGGGCTCAATATATTTTATATCATACATTGGTTTTAAGTGCATGCTTGGATGAAATTTAAACTTTGTCATGATGTTTGGAATGAAGATCAATAATATTTATTTCTGTCCTACCCTTCCTTTTGCTCTTTTTTTAACTTGATCACCTTAATTTAGCCTGTCATTATAAATGTCCATCCTAAATTAATTCTTAATTTAGTTCTTGATCGTAATTCACTATTCTTTGCATAGTTACTGCATATTCTACATAAATATGTTATTTAGCCATGGTAGCTCCCAACCACCAACTAATATAAATATTGTGAAACAATCACTTGTTCTACCTCTATTCCACTAACAGAGAACATGATTACCACAACCTATAACTCATGCATTGGATTCTTAGGAATTCAAAAATGAGAAGTGTTCACTAAACACTCTGGGCACTTGTGGTATACATTTAGGCATCAACACTATCTCCCACATTTTAATTAGGGGTTGGCTAGCCTTTATTTTCAAAACCCCTGAAGATGTGGATCTCATTTTAGTACATATGTGGTTTTTGGAGAATTCCCCACTTAATATTAGGAGATGGTTACCTGGATTTGACCCTCATGTGGAGAAATCATTGGCTCAACCAGTTTGGGTAAAACTCCCATGTTTTCCACTTGAATTTTAGACTAAAGATGTTTTTAATGCAATAGAGGATATCATTAAGACATTTCTAGAGGCAGATGGTAGGTTCCTCCAGGAAACCTCTAGGACCATGGGCAAAATCCTAGTTAAATTAAATATTCAAGAGGGATTGGAAGAATATTTAACATTGGAATATGGCCCCTAGACTCACACATAAATTTTAGACTACATGGGAATTCTATTCAGGTGTGTTAGATGTCATGCCTAGGGGCATTTAGTCAATGATTTCTCTCTTCATCTTTTACCCAAAGACAGGAGGAAAAAGATAACTCTTAATTTTCAGTTCAACAAGGTGATGAAAGATAGTATAGTGGGAACTACTATCAATTCACAGAATATTGATCATAAAGGAACTCTAGTGTGACTTTAGTTGCTAGTGTATATATGTTCACATGTAATTGATATGGGTGATAAATCATCCATGTCTAGATTTTTAGAAGACTAGGTTGTACCTCCTTATATTTCATCGACTAAAGTCCTTAGGGATGTGATGCTTATGTACCTCCTTATATTTCATTGACTAAAGTCCTTAGGGATGTGATGCTTATGTACCCATCACTATACAACACTCTTTCCTTTAAAACATCCATGACATATCTACTAGCCCATTAGTGGAAGATAAGGTAGTCTCCACCCCTATGCCTCTTAAAGAGAGCTCTAAATTTCTAAACCCAAAGGAAAGAAAGTGAGAATACTTATTTTAAAGGAGAAAGTTCTTAAACATCCTCTAGATGAGCTAGTGAACAACCATATTATTTTAGAGGATAATTTATTCCATAGTAAGATCAACTTGGAAGATTCGCAAGCTAAGTCTGCTTGGAATAAAGTATGCTTTTTTGAATTACTTTTAGATGGCACTTTCTCCAATTTCATCCAAATGAGTTATCCTTTACATTCATGTATATGACCTAGTTCTTTCATCAAAGGTAACATCAAAGGAGGATTGGTTAGTTTCAAGAGTTTTAATTATTATTTTGCATCGAATAAAGGACTAATAACTCACCTCACCCATGCCAAATCCACTACTATTATATAAATACACCAGGGCAAGCAACAAACTATTATAAGGGCCCTTAGAGTGGGGACATACCTAAAAAACTATTAGTTATGCTATGCTCATCCTTTCCATTAATATAAGAGGGTGTGGCAATCCCTCCAAAAAAAATGATTTGAAGCATTTGGTTCAGAAGCACAACCTAGACATGTTAATGATCCAAGAGACCAAGGGAGCTGAGAATAAGGTCATTAAGGGGTTGTCTAAATATCTAAAGGACTAAGATTTTTTGGATATTGATTTGAATGGTAGGTTGGGTGGTTTAGTTTTGGGATGGAAAACTGATTTGATGAGGTTTAACAACTCCTTTTTTCCCTCCTATATCGAGGTGGTTCTTCATTCCTTGGAACTTGGTAAAACTTTTTTAGTTACTAACATATATGGTCCTTTTGAGGATAGAAAGTCCTTTTGGGACAACTTGTTCATCCAAAAAAATTAGATATCTAGTAACTCCAACATAGGGGGAGACCTCAATTTCATAACCAAAAGTGTTGAGGTATGGGGAGACACTATTGGAACTGACCCTTTAGCTGATTATTTATTGCATAAATTTGAAGCTTCGAATATTGTGGACTTGAAACCTAATAAGATGGCCCCCATATAGAGGAACATGAGATTTGGCGTGGACAGTGTGGTCAAGAGACTAGATAGATTCTTTATCTCATAGACCCTATTGAATGAATCTAAAAAAATTAGAACTTCGGTGTCCTCAAGGGGAGATTCAGACCATCTTCCCATTCTACTACAAATTGAAAGTGAGGATAAAAAACCTCTAATCCCATTCAAATTCAATCTGACCTAGTTGAAGGATCATGAATTCATTAATCTCGTTCAAAGGGAGTGGTTTGTTTTTAATGATTACTCTATTGAATCAACTACTCTCCAAATTGAATCTAATCTTAAGAGAGTGAAAAAGGTAGTCACTAGTTGGGCTGCTTCCAAATGTCAAGATATTGAAAAGGAAATTTCAATAATGGAAAATCCGATTTTAAAAATCTATAGCCTAGACCCTAAATATGCTTTGGATAAGGACACCATTATAGACTCAAAACACGAGAGTCAAAACTTTGAGATAAGCTTGTAGATATTGAAGCACAATGGTGGTTAAATAGTAGAGGCTTATGGCTGGAAAATGGTGATGAAAACACTATTTTTTTTCAAAAATTTTCCAATCATCACAAAATCAAGAATACTATATGGGAAATTGAAAATGATGATGGCTCAGCTATCATGACCTTTCATGAGATTGTTGATCTAGGAGTTTCACACTTTCAACAATAGTATAATGAACATGATAAAGTGAACATAACTAAGATTATCAAGATTTATTCTTTATTTATGAGTCTTGTTAATGAAATGAATAATGAGAGACTAGAGGAGGTTGTTACCAAGGAAGAGTTACTAACTGCTATGACTACTTTCTATAAGGACAAGAGTCTTGGGCCTGATGGTTGGGAAATGGAATTCTTTAGTGAATTTTTTGATTTGATTGGTGAGGATATTATTAGAGTTGTTGAGGACTCTAGGTAGTCAGGGAATATTCTTAGGACTTTCAATTCCACCTTCATGGCTCTCATTCCCAAGAAGCCCTTTTAGAACTCATTTGATGATTTTCAACCTATCTCCTTACGTAATTGTATCTATAAAATTCTTGTAAAAATAATCTCCATCTAGATCAAAGGCTTGATCTTTGACTCCATTTCTAAGGAATAATTTGTCTTTATTCATGGACATCAAATCCATTATGCTATCAAGGCTGCCAAAGAGGGTCTTCACTCCATCAAATTAAAGAAGATGTCAGTTGTGGTTATGAAGTTGGACCTTTCTAAAGCTTTTGATAAATCTAATTGAATCTTTTTGAGATCACTTATATTTCATATTAGTTTCCAAATTAAAATGGTTAATTAGATTATGGCTTTTTTATCTTATGTTTTTTTTGCCTTACTCATCAATGGTTATGCCTTTTCTTTCTTTAGTTCTTCATGTGGTCTTAGGTAGGGATGACCTCTTTCCCCCTTAATTTTTATTTTGATTAATTAAGGGCTTAGTTGAACCATTATTGATAAGAAGAGAATTAGTTTTCTTCATAGGATTAAGATTGGTAGGACCATCTTCCTCATGCATCTTTTGTTCGTGGATGATGTGTTATTGTTTTATGATGGATCCCAAAGGGACATTACCATATTTAGGTATTGTCTAAATATTTTTTGCATGGAAAATGACATGGAATTAAATAGGATAAAGTCTAGTATATCCTTTAATGGTATTGAAGCTCGTCAAACTAGATTAATGCTCAAGGACTTCCCCTTCCAAATCATTAGGGGATTCCAATATATATGTTTTTTTCCTAAAACCAAATGCATACAAGAAGTATAACTAGAAATTGTTGGTTAAAAAGGTGGAAAAGAGGATATGTTGTTGGTATAATCATTAGCTCTCACTAGGCAATAGGCTTACTCTTATTAAATCAGTGTTGGAGGCCATTCCAGTCTACTTGCTCTCTTTAGCCCATATCCCCAAAGTTGTCCTTGACAAATCCATTCTAAAAGCTTCTACTTCTTATGGGTTGGCAAGAAGGTAAAGGATAACATAGATTTAGTCAAATGGTAGACCCTTGATAAACCAAAAGATCTTGGGGGATGGGGTTTAAAAGATATCCACCTTTTTGGTGAGGCATTAATAGCTAAAAGTGTTTGGAGGATTATTACTGTGGAGGGATTATGGAACCTCATTGAAGAATGGATCTAGATTCCAAAAAAAAATGTCATGATGCTTCTATTATATGGAAAACCACTATTTATCTTTCCTTATTATTTGTAAGTGGATTATTTAGAAGGTGATGTATGGCACTAAAATCAAAATGGGCATTGATCCTTAAGTGGATTTGCTTGACTCTTTGGAGGTGTTGGACATTTATTTTTTATCTCAAGTGGTGGACCACCACCACACTACCCCTTAATGTTAGGTATGTAAAAGTGATCTCACTTTGGGTTTGGATGGGGAGGCTGGTTCTAGGTGGGATGAGTATGTGTAATGCCTTCAATGGAGTCATATTAAACTCAACTCTAAGAATGACATCCTAGTTTGGTCATTAAACTCCAAGCTTGGAAATTATTTTATTTGGTTAGGTTATCAATCTCATTTCCTTAATGTTGCCCCTATGGTTAGAAATTTTTGGTGGAAAAAACTCTAGCAGATCAAAGCTCCTCACAAAACCAAAATTTTTATGTGGCTCACTTTAAGCAATAAAACTATTACTTGGGAGGTTTTTCAAAAAATAAGATGGAATGGTATAGAGCATCACAACCTCTACTTCCAAGCCTGAAAGTCTATGAATCACCTACTTGTTACTTGTCCCTATGCGTCTAAGATTTGGGTTGAGCTAGAGGTGGATATTAGAGTTAAAGATCACTGACAAGGATCTTTTATTGTTGAATGTCTTGAATATTGGTTTGAGAAACTAGATCTTAATTTGCTTAAAGCATTACCCCTAATTGTCTCTTGGTGAATATGGATTGATAGGACTACTTCCATCTTCCATGGAAAATCTACACCTACATTTTATTGTCTTTCCCAAATCAGGTTTATTTTTGAGCACTTTCACACTACTTCTAAATGTCCTAGACCCTACTTGCTAATTCATACTCTCATTGATAATTTTAGTGTTTTGGGGTACTTTGATGGGTCTAGTAAAGGCACCCCTATTATTTGTGAAACAAGAGGTACACTTTTTCTTGACTCCAATCATTTATTCCACTTCAAGGTTGACTTGGGACTTGGTATTAATAACTTTCTAAGTTGATAACTTTGAATATTTTTCTCAGGCTTGCTTATAATCATATAGTGTGAGTGATATATATTTTTTGGGATTTTATGGCTATTTGAAATTAGTTAAAAGGGTTATAAAAAATGGATAATCTAAATCTTCTTCCTCTTTTCACACTGACTCAAAAAATGGCCTATTCCATCGACACTATCTCCTTCCTACATATTTATAGGGAGCTTAATTATGTTGCAGATTCCCTTTCTAAGGAGGGACTACACTTAGATCCTGACCTGTGGATCATCAATGAATATTGTGATAAAGTCTACACTCAAGTGCACTCATTATCAGTGTTGGACACCTAACTCTTATTGCTTTGTATATTGGTTTACTCCCTTATTTTATTTTGGGTTGAGTGGACATTTTTATTGTGTTTTCCTTTGATTTATTTCTATCTTATGTGCCTTCATGATTTTAGCATTGCTTTAGTCCCTTGTAGTTGAGGGTGAGAGTTGCTTATGGCCTCCTCTACTCTTTGGAGCTGAGGTTAGTTTTGTCATTATAGCTATCATTCGAATGGTGTTTTTTGGTTTGGCCAGTTGGTCTAGAGGCTCGGTTGGTTTTGATTTATTGACTATTGTTGTGTCAACATTGACTGATGGTGCATCCCTAGTTTGGTTGGGTGATGCATGACTTGGTCTGATCAAGTTCTTTTGTCCCTTTCATTATGCAACTAGTAGTTTTCATGATTTGTTTCTTGGTGATTTATTAGGGGTTACTCTTGGTCTTTAGCTATGGTCGAGCTGCACTTTGTGCTTGTTCTCTTTTTCCTTTGGGATGCTTTGCATCTATGGTTTATAATTTCAAATTTGAATTAATATGAAATTATGAATTGTTTTTAGGGAGTGGAAATAAATTATATAACTAATTTATCTTAGTGGTTGGGCTCAAGTAAACATGATAAATCTAACAAATGAAACTAGGTTATGTAAAGTAAGTACAAGAGGTTAAGGAGTTATCACACCTAATTGTTGTTATGGAATTTTAAACCTATAGAATGATTGTGCAAATTATTTAGATCCTATTCCAAAAATATGGGATTTTGTAACTATTTTTTGGTAGAAATGTGCAGGGCATGAATTCATCCTAGGTAGAGTCAGCCTGGTTAGAATCATGCTCATTGAGTCTATTGTATCACCAATTTTTTCTTATGTGGGTTATGCAAATTTATTTCTCTATCATTACTATGTTGTATCTTTTATGATGTTCTTGTACATGTGCTTTACTATTTTTAGTAAAAACATTACAAATTTGATATTTTTCCTCTTTGACCCAGCTTAAAATTTGTAGCCACATAACTATGGTCACAGGTACTTGACAATGCTAATTATTAACACATCATAAACCACATGACTCATATACAAATACATGAGTATTATCTGCTATTCTTCTAAGACATTTATTTATATGTGGGCTTGACTCTTTATTTGTCATTACTAATACATATAATTTCCAATAATAAATGTTCAAACTATCTAAAATCACCTTTAGACTATCTCTAACAGAGGATAATTATCCTTGATCCTTTTAGACAAGTCTACACTAAGTAGATAGGAGCACATTGCACTTTGTGCCACTCAAGTCGACCACATCTCATGCCAAATAATGGTTAGTTTCTAAATTTTAAATCAATCTTTTGGGTCTTCCCTCATGTTTTCTTTGGTTGGCTAAAGGAAATTGTCAAAAGATTGTCCTATATATACACGTGAAGAGTCACTCATTAACACCACTTTCTATTGTTTGTTTCAAGATTTTACACATATACACACTGATAAAATCTACTCTATTCTTCCCAAATTCAAGATTACTCACAAGGAACAACCATTTGCAAGTTACGAGCTTTCTAAAACAAGTCAAGAGCTATCATTATCAAGTATCGAAGCCATTTTATAGATGCATATATATATATATATATATATATGCATATATATATATATATATATATATATATATGCATATATATATATATATATATATGCATATATATATATATATATATATATATATGCATATATATATATATGCATATATATATATATATATGCATATATATATATATATGCATATATATATGCATATATATATATATATATATATGCATATATATATATATATATATATATATATGCATATATATATATATATGCATATATATATATATATATGCATATATATATGCATATATATATATATATATATGCATATATATATGCATATATATATATATATATATATATATATATGCATATATATATATATATATATATATATATATATATATATATATATATATATATATATATAAAATCAAAGGAACACAATTGGAAAATTAATTTATGTAAAAAATATATGGGCTTGATTTTCCTACTTGGATTATTGGACATTTAGGCAACTATCAATCATCAAGGGGTGATTGTAGTTAACTTAGCCAATTACACTCCCCTCTTTTTCTTGCAAGTTTTCAAGCTATCAAAGTCACTTGAGGGTTTTAGAGATAAGAGAAGAGAAATAATTATTTTTTGTGCATCCAAATCCTAATTGTGAGCTATCATATTTATCACCATCCATAAGTATAAATTGCACAACAACTAGTTCTTTGACATAGTCAACCAATACAAGTCTATAGTCAATAGAACCGAATGTACTACACTATTGTCCACTTAAAATAGTCATGTCCACATATATTTTTTACTTCTACATATGATATATCATTTCCATTATTATGCTTTCTCTATATTTTCCTGTCAACAACCTATCATAGTCAACTAGGACAAGTTCATAATCAATAAACTGGAATGCATTTATCTCTTGACCCCTTACAACAAACCTATCTAGATTTTGTTTATTTTATAATTTTTATCATGACCTTATACAATCAACTCTTCTTATGATTTTTCATTGTTAAATAGTTAGAATAATTAATGTTAGAGCCTTGCACAAAATAACCAAGGCTTTGATACTAACTGTTAGGAAAAATAAATCTGATATGACATGCTAGGATCAATAAGCTATATCCTACAGTGAAAGTAAATAATGCATAAAAAACAAGCTACAAAAATAAGAGACAAGAGGGAACACTTTACACAAGAGATTATATGGAAAACCCTTACAAAATTAGCAAGGGAAAAAACCACAGGCAAAATGGTAGCTTTAGACTTCTTATTAATCACAATAACTCTCTTCTCCAATAACTCCTCTAACAACTCCTTCAGTGCTAACAACCAAGTACTCAATGCTTACACCTAAAGCATTCAAGTTGTGAACCAAACATAACAATGCCTCTAAGATCCAATCTCCAAGCATGCAAGCATAAGTTTGCATGGATCCTCTAACTGGATGAATTATAATGGAGAGTTCATGCATAGAATGCTTACACACAAAGCATCTAGGTGAGCCAAAAAACATGGTATCTAGGGTCAACCTCTCTACAAACATGCAATCCCAAGCGTGAAAGGATCCAAGAGTGATCAATATGTTAATTGAATATTTTTTCGATCAACGTACTGATAAACAAAATAGGTCTGATCAGCCAAAGTAGGAAGATTGGTCATCCAAATGTGTAGGTTTACCACATCAAAAGGGGACTAATCTCTCCTCTCATCAAGGGGAGGTTCCCTATGGATATGCTATATATATATATATATATATATATAAAGAAAATAATACTCAAGGGTAGGACAAACCATCCATCTCTCTTTCTTCAGAGATGATGTGTGCAAATCAAAGGAAAAACTCTAGGGAAATGACAGAAAGCACTCCTCTTCTTTCAAAAGTACTTATTCAACAAACCACAAGAATACTCATGGTAGTAAAAGCAAAATGTAACCAAGGATGTAGTAACCAGCAAATTGAGATGTAGCACAAAGTCTCCCCCTGAATTGCCCAAGAGTGAGATACGAAGGACAATGAGGGCACAAAGTCGTCCCAAGGTCCTTTACACAGAAATGAAAAGAAAACACACTAAAGGAAATTATGGGGGCACAAAGTCTCTCCACAATTGACTCTTCAGGATACCTTCCTAACTAATTTCATTAATTCTGCTTGTTGAATTAAAGGAACATAAAATATATCAAGGAAAAAGACATAAGAACAGTTTCCCCAACAACAAAGATATTACAACACAAAGTCTGAAAAGTCACTTGCTTTCTTATTCCAATAACAAAATACAATCAACAATCTGAGCTCAAAGTCTCAGTAATGCCTTTCAATTTGGGCAGAGTTTCATTTTTTGATTGTAAAAAAAAGATACATTTACAATAAAAGAAAGTCCCTTATATAGCCTCTTCAAGGACATGAGAATAGTAACACATCATGTTGCATTGAAATTTGTTAAGGAGACATGCTAGAATTTAGGGGCATCTACCCATTTTCTTTTCTCAATGTAGAGAAACAAGTCATGCTATTGAAAGTTTGCAACTTTCAATGTCCATCTAGTGATCTGATCCTTCTTCATCATTCCTCCTTTTCTGGTTAATTGAATCGGGTCCTTGATTCAATCTAATACTCTATTCTTTAATTGCTTGATGTTGATCTCAGCCTTAAAGCCTTTGAATGCATTTAGGACCATAGATTTAAATCTAAAAGGATCAACAAACATTTTATGAGTTTTGAAATTGACGTTCACGCACCCGTCAATACGCTTTCAACGACTAGTTCGCTATTCTAAAATTTGACATCTTTAGGCACGTCGCCCCTTGGTCTTTCTTTGGCTTTCCTATTTTGCATCCTCCCAAAGGGAAGGTGACCCTTCAGCTTTGGAAAATTCCTTTAATTTGGTAGTGGATATTCCCCCACAAGGGCACCTACCCTTCGAGGTCCTTTGGCGGCCTTTTCTTTATAGTCTCTTGCAGACATTCCCACAGACTTTTTCCTCGGGCTTTCTCCACGGGCATTTTCCCTGGGCTTTTTCACGGGCATTTTCATGTGGACAAAAAGTCCATGGAATTGTTTTGATCACTTTGCCTTTCATCTTTGGAAAATTCCTTTAGGTTTTCCTCCCATAACTACTTTCCTAAATTCTTTCAAACTTTTTGTCTGAAGGAATTCCTTCAGACAAAAGTCTGAAAGAATTATTTCTTGCCTTAGTCTTTTTCAACTGCCTTAAACAAAAATCCAAAAAAATTTACCTTTGCAGCCTTCTTTGAAAATGACCCTTTCGAAGGGTACTTTTGTCGACCAAGTGCCCTCCATAAGGGCACTTGTCCTTCGGGAGACTTCTTTGAACTTTTGCATTGAACTGCTACTTTGAACTGCTCCTTTGAACCAAGCTTTAAACCATGCTTTGAACCAAGAAGATGAACCATTTGATGAACCGACTGAGTGAACCATTTGATTGAACCAAAGCATTGAATCACTTGGTTGAACCAAACATTGAACCAAGCTGATGAACCAAGATTTGAACCAAAATGGTTCAAGCTGATGGACCTTTTGATTGAACCAAGCGGATGAACCAAATGAGTGAACCGAAGCATTGAACCGCTTGGTTGAACCAACCGTTGAACCTATTGAACTTTGAACCCATTGAACCAAAGTGGTTCCATGGTTCAATAGTTCAATGATTGAAGCCTTCTTTGCTTAGATGCTTGCCGATGGACATTTTTGATTGAACCAAGGCATTGAACCAATCTCAAAAATGACTAAGTGTTGGAAACTGATTCTTTTGATTGAACTCGCCTGTAGAAGCCTTTGAACCTGTAAAAATGAACCTGCCTGCATAATCCATAGAAACCAAGTCCATAGTTTTCTCTAACCTTGAAAGAGTCCATAAAAATCAACCTGTGAAGCCCATTGAACTTGGCCTACAAAGTCCGTAGATTTTCTTTTCCTGTAGAGTCCGTAGATTCAAGCCTGCAGAGTCCATAGATTCAAGCCTAAAGAGTCTGTAGATTTTTGAGAAGCTTGAAAAATGAGGAATTTGAATGCCCAGGAAAAATTTCAAAAAGGGAAGAGACAATTTTGGTCTGTAAGACCAAGATAATTCAAATGTTGTCCCAAAAATGAGTGATATTTTTTTAGGGAACAACAGCTGGCTCTAATTAGGGAATTTCTATCAATTATAAAAAAAATTGAAGGGAGTAGAATCTAGAATCTCCAGTGCCTTGAAGTATGCCATTGGGCTATGGAGTCATGCTACCTAGAAATGGAAGGCATCAAAAATAAAAACAAACAAAACAAAATAGAATTAAAAACTATACAAATATGCATATGTACAGATGCAATAATTTAATACTTAAAGAGTTGAAGTGTTTCAGATGTTGCTTCCTAAGAGGCAGTGAAAAGAGTCTGCCATCTTGGTAAACTAGTAGGAAATCATTTTGCCCCCAAAAATGGTGATGGGAGAATGGAGCTCTCCACCAGGAAACCAATTTTCTGCGTCTTCCTCTTGGTCTTTTCTTCTTCTTGCCCCGTGGCAGGATGTGGTCTTCAAACTGAAAACCATAACTCCTTGCTCTCTCTACAAAGAGTTCCTTTTGCTGACTTTGGAATACAACAGTATGGTCCACCACCATAGCTTGTTGTTCTACTGGTCCAGTCCAACACATGCTTTGATTGTCAGCATCAAACTCTTGACAAACCATTAGCTCAACATCTCTTTTGATGTGAAGGAGTTTGACCTCTTCATCTTGATCAGTCTTCAATCTAGGCAACAAATATCTATATCCAATTATGGAAGAACTGATACCATCAGATTCCAAGATCCAAGCATCATCAAAAGTTGATCTTCTATCAAAGTTCTCTTCATTAGAGATGGAAGATCTTTCTTGATTTATACTGCACCCTACTAATTCTTCTGATACCTTGTTTAGATCAAATCTTGGATTGCTAGCTATGGGACTTTCATTAGCTGAGACATGAGCATCCTCTGTGGTCAAGAAGTAATTACCCTTGCCTAAAGGTTCAAACAAAATTTGAGCTGCAAGGGCCAAAATTTGGGTAACCACAATCTTTGCCTCAAATAGGTCCACACCTGGTTCTCTACCAATGTTTAATTGCTCAGAATTGGCTTGCAGGGATTCAAACTTAGTCATTTGAATTTTGGATTTCTTAACATGATCAATCTTGTCAAATGACTGGAATGGATTTGGAAGAGAGGATGGGAGTTCATCCTTTTGGTTTTTGGGAGGGGGAGGACTGATCTACAAATTTGAAGTAGAAGGTGCAGAGATGTTCGATGTACTTACTTCTTTGGTAATCACTAGGTCTTTTGACTGAAAAGGAAGAGGGGTTCTCTGCTCAGCAATTGAAATTGCTAGTTAGGGTCACTCCTCTATCTTCTCTTTATCAACCTGCTAGGCTGACTGATTCTTAGACTTGGTGAATACTGCGTATGATCCTTTGACTGCTTCACCTTCACTTCTGGGTTCATCTTGGTAATTTAGGAAACCAATGTGGGAGTCTCTAGCTTATTCTTCTAGATCCTCCCTAAAGAGATCAACACCATTTTCTTGCTCAAACTTAGGTTGAAAATAGGAAACATGTTCTATTTTTAGATATCTAACTACTGAGTTGGTTGGAGGTGCTTCAAGGATAGGGTTCCTCTGTGGGGGAGGAAGATGATTTTGTTGCCCTTGACTTCTGGTAGTGTTGCCTTGATATGGCTGATTAGGAAATGTTCTCCTTGGTATATCTTTATATAGAGGAGAAAAAGACATACTTTGTGCCATTTGCCTTTTCAAGGCTAGCATTTTATTTGCCAAATTTTGTACCATTGGATATGTGGTGATTGTGGGTGAGTATTCAAAAGATGAAGAGGGTTTGCCTCTGTTTCGATCTCTCCTTATCTTTTCTGCCAAGATAAGGTCATCTTCTACCTTAGTAGCCAAGTCCTAAGCTATATTAAGATCTATTTGACCAGCACATCTCAACAAAAAATTCACTTTAGGCAGTTGTGAATTGATGAAGAAGCATTTGAGGTTCTGAGGTGTCAGCTGAGTGACCATGGGAATCCTATGCCTCAGCTTGTCAAACCTGGAAATAAAATCCCTCATAGGCTCATGAGGCTCTTTTTTCATCTAAGTGAGCTAGGCCAGTAAGGTATGTGTATCTTCTGTGAGCTTGAACCTTGCTTTGAACTTGACTTTGAGTGTATCCCAGTCAATCACTAATCTAGCTTGTAGATGGTAGAACCAGTCTGCAACAACACCTTGTAGTGTCTCCACAAAAACCCTAACTGCTACATCTTCAAATTCCACCCTTATAACACCACATGCTATGCTGAAGGCTGTAATGTGTTCATCAGAGTGAACTATCCCATCACTAAAAAATTTGGGGAAATTCTTTCTTGAACTACGTGGGAGTTTATGTAGAGGTGGAGTCATGTTGAGTGGGACAAAAGAGTTACTCTAGGGGCCTCGAACTACCATGATTTAATTAACAAAAATAAGGATAACAAATGTGGATAGAGTGGCCAGATTATAGAACAAAAATGGAAAAGGACTGGCTTAGCTTCAGCTTGAGGCTTCAAACTGTGCACTCTTTCCCAGCAGCTTTGGTTTTGCAGACTAGATAAAATAACTGAGGTAGATGAAGATGGTAAGGCTATAAATGGACAGTGGGTAAGACATGAAATGGAGTCGCTAGAGTCTGTAATGGATAAGGGTTATAATGATAATGGGTTATATCCCCAGCGTAGTCACCAAAAACTGTTGGTTGAATATTTTGTCAATTAGCGTACTGATAAACAAAATAGGTCTGATCAGCTAAAGTAGGAAGATTGGTCATCTAAATGTGTAGGTTTACCACATCAAAAGGGGACTAATCTTTCCTCTCATCAAGGGGAGGTTCCTTATGGATATGCTATATATATATATATATATATATATATATATATATATATATATATATATATATATATATATATATATAAACAAAAAATAATACTCAAGGGTAGGACAAACCATCCATCTCTCTTTCTTCAAAGATGATGTGTGCAAATCAAAGGAAAAACTCAAGGGAAATGATAAAAAGCACTCCTCTTCTTTCAGAAGTACTTATTTAGCAAACCACAAGAATACTCCTGGTAGTAAAAACAAAATGTAACCAAGGATGTAGTAACCAACAAATTGAGACTTAGCACAAAGTCTCCACCTGAATTGCCCAAGAGTGAGATATGAAGGACAATGAGGGCACAAAGTCATCCCAAGGTCTTTTACACAGAAATGAAAAGAAAACACACTAAAGGCAATTATGGGGGCACAAAGTCTCTCCACATTTGACTCTTCAGGACACCTTCTTGACTACTTTCACTAATTCTACTTGTTGAATTAAAGGAACATAAAATATATCAAAGAAAAAGACATAAGAACAGTTTCCCCAACAACAAAGATATTACAACACAAAGTCTAAAAATTCACTTGCTTTCTTATTCCAATAACAAAATATGATCAACAATCTGAGCTCAAAGTCTCAGTAATGCCTTTCAATTTGGGCAGAGTTTCATTTTTTGATTGTCAAAAAAAGATACATTTACAATAAAAGAGAGTCCCTTATATAACCTCTTCAAGAAGGACTCAGGAACACTAACACATCATGTTGCATTGAAATTTGTTAAGGAGACAGGGTGGAATTTAGGGGCATCTACCCATTTGCTTTTCTCAATGTAGAGAAACAAGTCGTTCTATTGAAAGTTTGCAAATTTCAATGTCCACCTGGTGATTTGATCCTTCTTCATCATTCCTCCTTTTTTAGTTAATTGAATCAGGTCCTTGATTCAATCTGATACTTTATTCTTTAATCGCTTCCAACTAATCTTAGCCTTAAAGCCTTTGAATGCATTTGGGATCATAGATTTAAATCTACAAGGATCAACAAATATTTTATGAGCTTTGAAATTGACATTCACACACCTGTCAATATGCTTTCAATGACTAGTTCACTATTTTGGAATTTGACGTCTTCAACCACATCACCCCTTGGTCTTTCTTTAGATTTCCTATTTTGCATCCTCTTGAAGGGAAGGTGACCCTTCAGATTTGGAAAATTCCTTTAATTTGGCAGCTGAGAGTCCCCCACAAGGGCACCTGCCCTTCGAGGTCCTTCGGCAGCCTTTTCTTTGGAGTCTCTCGCAGACATTCCCGCAGACTTTTTCCCCATGCTTTCTCTGTGGGCATTTTCCCTAGGCTTTTCTTTGAGCATTTTCCCGTGGACAAAAAGTTCATAGAATTGTTCCGATCGCTTTGCCTTTCATTTTTGGAAAATTCCTTCGGGTTTTCCTCCGGCCGCTGCTTTCTCGAATTCTTTCAGACTTTTTGTCTGAAGAAATTCCTTTAGAAAAAAGTTTGAAAGAATTGTTTCTTGCCTTAGTCTTTTTCAACTACCTTAAACAAAAATATGAAAGAATTTACCTTTGTGGCCTTCTTTGAAAATGACCCTTCTGAATGGTACTTTTGTTGACCAAGTGCCCTTCGCAAGGGCACTTGTCCTTCGGGAGACTTCTTTGAACTTTTGCATTGAACCGCTCCTTTAAACCAAGCTTTGAACCATGCTTTGAACCAAGTGGATGAACCATTTGATGAACCGACTGAGTGAACTATTTGATTGAACCAAAGCATTGAACTGCTTGGTTGAACCAAACGTTAAACCAAGCCGATGAACCAAGCTTTGAACCAAAATGGTTCAAGCCGATGAACCTTTTGATTGAACCAAGCCTTTGAACCAAGCGGATGAACCAAATGAGTGAACCAAAGCATTGAACCACTTGGTTAAACCAACCATTGAACCTTGAACCCATTGAACCTATTGAACCAAAGTGGTTCAATGGTTTAAGCCTTCTTTGCTTAGATGCTTGCTGATGGACATTTTTGATTGAACCAAGGTGTTGAACCAATCCCAAAAATGACTAAGTGTTGGAAACTAATTCTTTTGATTGAACCTCCCTGTAGAAGCCTTTAACCCTGTAGAAATGAACCTACCTATAGAGTCTGTAGGCACCAAGTCTGTAGTTTTCTCTAACCTTGAAAGAGTCTATAGAAATCAACTTGTAGAGCCCATTAAACTTGGCCTGTAGAGTCCATAGATTTTCTTTTCCTGCAGAGTCCGTAGATTCAAGCCTGCAGAGTCCATAGATTCAAGCCTGCAGAGTTCGTAGATTTTTGAGAAGCTTGAAAAATGAGGAATTTGAATGCCCAGGACAAATTTCAAAAAGGGAAGAGACAATTTTGGTCTATAGGACCAAAATAGTTCAAATGTTGTCTCAAAAATGAGTGATATTTTTTTGGGGGACAACACAATATAAGGATGAGAAATACAAAGGAAAGCTTATACTTTTATATAATTTACAATAAGAGAGAGAGAGTAACATCATAGGTGGCCCAATAAATTCACCACATTCCATGTGGGCACTAGTGATCAATAGTAAAATGTTTGATTTCATGTGCAAGGGTCAACAAAATGGACCATCCACTTTAAACAAGATCCAAGCCACTTACATGTGACTCCAAACATTTTCTCCCACTCCACATGTTAGGATAATCAACAACAATAAACTCTTGTCTTCTTCTTCCATGTACACACCAAAGTCCAAAAGGTGTTGCAATTACCTTTTAAATTTCTCCACACATGTGAGCCATTGGGTCTCTTATAAATTCAACCTATACCTAACCCTTTGTCTTTGTCACCACATGACAAACCCATGTGATTACCAAAGACAAAACCCATGTGTCTTGGTGGAGTGTCATGCTCCATTCCCATCACATCAACCCGATCACACTTAGGACCTTCCATGGGCCCTTGTCACATCACCAATCAACCACTTCACCTACATGCCACATCACCTACATGCCACACCACTTGTGAATAATGACCATTAATAGTGAATATGAATAGTGATTTAACACCTAACATACTCCCACTTGTAGTTAATATACACATGATTTTACCACACATGAGTATTCTTCCATCAAGTTATCCATCTATGCCCACTACCTCCCTGACACAAACCTAGTATAAGTTTTGTTGCACTAATAATTTTTTTACCCTGATCAACTTTGTTAACATATGCTCCTCCATAGAAGATTACATCACTTGAAGTCACTCCCCACTTCTCCATAGACCAATCCTCTATCTGGGATTCTACCATGAACCATCTCACAACTCCCACTACTTAGAAGTATCCAGTCTAGTGCACGCCATGGATTTCATGAGGATTATTATTCTTGATGAATTTAATACATATGACATAACATATCTTATCCACTATTATAGGTGACTTTTGGGAATACAACTCATAATGCAAGAAGTGGGGTACTTTCTTACTTTCCCATCCTTGTTCATCTCTATCCTTAGTTTGCTCCTCCTATGACCTTCATTGTGTCCTTGTCACTTGAGCCATCACACGAGTGATCATGTCGGGGCCTGCATCCAACATAGCATCAACACATAGTAGTAAATTTTACTAAACACTTTGGCTCTCCATGAAGGTACTGAATATCCTATACTCCCTCAACACATATGTTAAAAACCCATATAGTGATTTATTCAAAATGTAAACCAACAACACTTTTGCCTCATCTTTCTATTTATCTCTCCTTAAAAGAGATCACCATGTAAGAGTAACACTAATCCAACTCCTTGAACAATAACTAGTGCATGTACCACTCTTGATAGTAGTGAGGAGAGAAGATCTCATAAAAGTCAAAATAATACTTCTCCACATAGCCACCAAGCTATCAACATAGCACAAGTTCACTGGACCAATCACAACTCTTGGGAAGTTGTTACACTAATCAGTGCATCACTACACCTATCAATTTTTTGAGCCTCGAGAATGCATCCAAAATGCATCATGCTCTATCACATGTACAAACACATAGCCTTCTTAAAATAAGAACTCTAGGTCTTAGTTATTCTTCTACATGTATCCTTCAACTACCAACCATGCTAAACATGACACAAGTAGACAAATCACAACTCTATAGAAGTAGTCACACTACTAATTGAACCAATACACCTACCAAGTTTTTGAGCCTAAAAATTACATCCAAAATGCATCATGCTCTACCAAATATTTCCAAAACACCAACTCATGTACCTTCAATGTTAGTCCATGCATCAGCCTACCTGGCCAACACCATAATTGTATGCATAACACTCCAACAACCCTAAGTTGTATGGTCAAAACTGACCTTCTCCTTCTTAGAACACTAGATCTCACTTGTTCATCTACATCTTCATCTTCCTCATCCTCATCCTCAACTACTTCAAAACAAGTACAACTTTAGCTTTATTTGTACCTCCTTCTTTTACATGGATTTTTGTCTTTAACATCTTAGCTAACAACATATGGTTAGTAGGATAACACATCATAAACCCATTCATTTATTGCTAAGAACCACAATAAGGGTCATGCCTTGTCATCATCCTCCTCCAAAGGATACCAACTTATTCTTCGAGCTGTATAGTTGCTTCATCATCTATAGGGACACTATGTAGGTAATTGACTTATCAATAACATCGAGAAGAACAATATCTCCACCAAGAGATCCTCTATATCTCCACAAAGAGATACCTACCAATATTTTTTTTTCAAACTTAGTCTCTCCTCTTGTCACAGTAGCTTCAACTTGCTTAAACCAACCAATAGAAAACACTCACACATAGATTTTTTCACCATGGATATGATATTAACTGTTAGAGACATCCACAAAACAACTAAGGCTCTAATACCAATTGTTAGGAAAAATATCTTTGATACTACATGCTAGAATCAATAAGCTAAATCCTATAGTGCAAGTAAATAATGTAGAAAAAACAAGCTACAAAAATAAGAGATAAGAGGGAACACATTACACAAGAGATTACGTAGAAAACCCTTAAAAAAATAACAAGGAAAAAAAGCACAGGCAAAATGGTAGATTTAGACTTCTTATTAATCATAATAACTCTCTTCTACAACAACTCCTCCAACAACTACTTCAGTGCTAACAACCAAACACTCAATGCTTACACTGGAAGCAATTAGGTTATGAACCAAGCATAACAATGCCTCTAGGATCCAACCTCCAAACATGAAAGCACAAGCGTGCATGGATCCTCTAATAGGATGAATTACAATGGATAACTCATACATACAATTCTTACACACAAAGCATCTAGTTGAGCTAAGCAACATGGCCTTTGGGCTCAACCTCTCTTCAAGCATGTAAGCCCAAGCTTGCAAGGATCTAAGAGTGATCCATATAAGGATGAGAAATGCAAAGGAAAGCTTATGATTTTATAACATTTACAATAAGAGAGAGAGAGTAACATCATAGGTGGCCCAATAAATTCACCACATTCTATGTCAGCACTAGTGATCAATAGTAAAATATTTGTTTTCATGTGCAAGGGTCAACAAAGTAGATCATCCACTTTAAACAAGATCCAAGCCACTTCCATGTGATTCCAAACATTGTTTCCCACTCCACATGTGAGGACAATCAACAATAGTAAACTCTCATCTTCTTCTTCCATATGCACACCAAAATTCAAAAGGTGTTGCAATCACCTTTTGACTTTCTCCACACATGTGAACCATTGGGTCCCTTAAAAATTTGACCCATACTTGACCCTTTGTATTTTTAACCACATGACAAACCCATGTGACTACCAAGGATAAAACCCATGTCTCAACTTGATCACACTTGGGACCCTCCACTAGCCCCTGCCACATCACCAATCAACCACATCACCTACATGCCACATCACTTGCATGCCACATCACATGTCACATCACCTGTGAATAGTGATGATGAATAGTGAATGTGAATAGTAACATATGAATATGAATAATGACTTCACACCTAACAATTAATATAAATATATATGCAAGCTAAGAATATCTCTTCATAGTACTTTCCAAAAATTAATAGTTTTCCATATTTAGTAAATTTTCAAAATCAAAATAATTGAATATTTTATATTTTTAACATTTTGATATTCCAATTTTACACCTATTATAACACATTAAAAATTTATTTTTTGAATAAAAAATAGGGTATAACATATTGGTGAACTCGACGTATTAATTTTGAGCCCTTACTTTTTGATTTGGTTTCAATTTCATTTTTCATTTTGCTTTATTTTTTTAGAAATTATGTTATAACATAGGAGTTGTCATTCTAGAAAAAATGATCACCAGTTTTACTTATGTCATGATGTGAGGAGTACTTCCCCAATACTCAAGACATTAAAAAACATTATTCAATTATTTTAGTTTCCACATACCTCATTTTATATTAGAAATGCCTAAGTTATACTTCTAACCATATGAAGCCTACGATCATTTGTTCTTGTAGTGCATCGGTAAGTGGTTAGACCCAAGAAGTTGCTCTCAATTTACCCTATAGATGGAATAGTGTGGCTAAAATAATGGTAGAATATGTATACACATAATATTTTCAAAATTTTATCACTTACTGATACTTTGTATCTTGCAGGAACTCGTTGAGTCTTAATCTCTCTAAGTACATGCCTTAAGGGGTGCACCAAAAAATGGGTGGGTAGATCATTGGTGCTTCATAATATTGTTATCCCTTTTACCACTTTCCATCTACACACTTATCTCCTAAAACCATTTACCCTAAGCTTATTCTTCTCAGTCTTACCCATTCCAAACATTTGTCACATCTTTATCCTCTTTTTTCTTGCCTTGACCCTCTTTCACCAATTAACTGTACTAGGTTGACCCTGTACAATTTTCAACCTCTAATTACTATACATGGTTGACTAGGTTGACCCTGTACTATTTTTGAGTATTTTCACATAAGGGTTTTGTTAGTCCTTTGGCTAACCTAACTTGGGACCTAGTGATTTATCTCTCAAAAACATACAAGGTCGACTGGGTCAACCCTATAGAATTGATATATTCAAAAGGATTTAGGGAAAGATTCACTTATATATACAAGTTTATTTCCAACCATTTGAGAATAGATAAGTGAAGAATAATAAATGTGAATGAACATTTGCTTATTGGCCATTCTACTTGAGGAATAAAGCTTAGGGTTCCATATTCTTTGGAGATATGGATCTTGTTTTGTGGAGAAGTCTTTTGGATGCATAGATAGGTTGTATAGCCTAGAGTTAATTTGTCTTTGTTATCCTTACATACCACAACAATCTCTTGTGAGTCACTTTGGCCAAGGGAGAGATTGAGGATTAGTGGGTTCATCTTCAAGGTAAGTATTCCTAACTTTATTTTTCCTTTGTAAGAGTAGATAGATAATACAATTGTGCTTTTCTCCCATGCATTAGGATTATATATACATTGATGTGAGTATATATCTTCTATGCATGTTTAGTTTAGATTTTTTAATTTCTAACCCCCACTTTGTGCCACAAGCTTTTTTGAGCACTACATTATATTTACTTTCTTGTTTATTAGACATGTGAAACATTAAACCTAGGAATCTTTTAGGGTTGTTGTGTGATTATGTTAAATTTTAGGCTTTGTAACCCTTCCTAGCATGGTGTATTATGATAAGTGATCCCCTAATCAGGTCTAGCAGATCTCTATAGTAGTCATATTCCCACTTAACAAATGTATTCCCAATTAGAAGTGTAGGTATGCTTTATCTTCTCTGAGCTAGGATTGATTTATAGACATGATGTATTTTTGATTATATACATTATGGTGAACCTAATGTGAACTAAACCTTGCAGTATTTGTTCACTTTATTTCATTATTTTTCATCATTATTTTTATCATATATTTTCCATACTGGGTCGATTGCATCAATCTAGATCTAATTTATATGTGTATGTTTTTAGGTACAGGATACTAGATCAACTTAGATGACCCAATATAGGTTTTCAACTTTTTAGACTTCCAATCTAGACTACTAGGTCAACCTAGTTGACCCTATAATTTTTTATACATTAGGTTCAACATACTAGGTTGACCTAGTTGAACCTGTACATTTTTAAGCACTCAACATCAAGTTTCTGGAAAGCTTGATTGACATAGTCGACCCAGTTTGTAGAATTTGCAAGCATATATCAAGGTTCTTGAACAAAAATCTTCATTCTCTACATATCTGATTCACCAAGGTTTATTTTTATCTCTTTGTCTCTTTCTTTACAATCTTTTCTTTTACAATTTGTTGTCTTTAAAAATGTCCTTGTATAGTCAACTAGATCAACCATGTCGACCTAATTTTATGTTTTGTGTGCTGTCTGGATAACTAGGTTGACTATGTTGACCCTATTCATTTTTAGACCTTACTTCCACAATATAAGATCAACCCTATTGACCTTGTTATGTATTCTATGCATACACTGTTGACTATATCAACACTATACCTTTTTTCAAAAATAGAATTAACCTTATATGCTCATAAACATCTCACATTTTCATTTCTTGTTATTTGCATGCTTATAATATATCACATAGATTAATTAAGTGGTTTTCAATTAATCATTTAGTTTCACTATTTTCTATTTTATGCACACATGACCAAATCATAAAATCTAAACAAGCATTTTAACATTTGTCTACCCAAGGACAACCTACTTGTATTTCATCACCAAAGGGGATGCAACATCGATCTTCTAGTCAAGTATAAAACATGGTTAATGATATATTATAACTAAGCACCCGACACCCTTATCACTACAGTGTGTGAAGTGAGGGGTAGGCCCCAATACCAAGCCTGTATCATTACCACTATAGATCCCTTTTAGTCCAAACTACCTAAAATCATCCTTAGATTACTTTCTAGTTCCTTACTTATAGCCAACTTCCCATCACATTTAAAAACATATTCTAATAATCTAATAAACATTTATGTTAACCAATTAGTTAGCTATTTACTTTCCAATTTGATTTCTTGCTTTTTACTCAATTATATTTTATTTACTAAAAACTTGCATTAGCTAGTGTTGGTGCAAGGTTTTGTGTTGTGTGCCTCAATTGGATTAGCCAACATTGATCTAATTGATTTTTTGTTTCCCTTTAGTTATTTATTTTAAAATTATGTGAAAAATTTATCTTATTTCAATTCATAATTTGTCATAGGTTTCTTAATTTTCCCTATTTGCTATACTGCGTTGACCTAGTTGACCCTGTACCTTTTTCTAGCCTCTATTCACAGTAATGGATCGACCCAGTTGAACCTGTACTATTTCTATCATTTCCTATTTCCTTGATTTCTCATGTATCTTTCCTTCCCTTCATCATAGACTTTTTGCTTGATGACAATACTGAGTTGCAGTCATAACATGATGAATTTTACCAACCCTCATAGGGTGTTTCATAGATAGAGTAGGAATCCTCTCTTGGATGCTAGTAATGTTCATATTGCCACTCACACAATGAACTATGGGACCTCTCTTAATACCTATTCACAATGTAATCCTCTCTTCTCACTAGAAGACCAAACTGAATTAGTGTATACCTCTAAAATGCTCTTCTTTATATCTGAATTTCCTTAACTTCAATGAAAATATCATTATATTATTTACAATCTTATGATTAGTGGTCAATCCAAAGAGTGTCATTCACCTGATCCTACATTCTCAACTGGATTTGGGGGTACCACTTTCTTTTATTCTCAACCTCTTCCTTCGATTATGACCCCTTCTCATACCATGACCTCTTCTTCTTTAACTTCTTCGACCTCTATGCCTAGTATATCCCCTAACATGTGTAGGTTCTACATCTAATGAGCTTCTCATAAGATCCACTATCCTTAATCCTTCCACTAGTGCATCATTTTCTACCCAAAGTAATCATTCTACTAGTCTTTATTCTTCTCAACCATTCACTATTCCATGTTTTGCTACATAAGCAAATTTTGCCACTAGTGCCTCACATTCTAATAATTCCTCTCAAACTCCTATCAACACTAATAGTGGTACCCAAGCCAATTTTACCACCTCTAATGCTTCTAATAATGTTAATCAAACACATCAACTATTATTACAAACACTCAATCAAATGACTACCATTCAAGCTCATAACACAAATTAAATGATGAGAATGCAAAACCACCTTCTCCATCTTCAAACTTATCCTCAACCAATGGCTTGGGGCACACATAACCAGAATGTTCCCCCTCCTCCTCTTCAAGATTCTCAAGGCAATATCATTCCTCAACCTCCTTTGGTGAACAAAACCATTAAGCATCTCCAAAATTAACTTCTCACAACTCAAATTGCTAACATTGATATATGAGGTATCACACCTACAATTTTTTATAATGGATCAACCGATCCCACCCTTCATCTTAAAACATTTGGAAATATTTATAAGGATTGGGTCAAATTGAACACCTTTGCCACTACCAAGCTCTTATCCAAAACTCTCACAGGTGATGCCTTGGATTGGTACAACCAACTTATAACTCATTCCATTACTAGTTTGGATGATTTAGTGAATGTTTTAGTTCAAGAATTCCAAACTAGTGATCTTTCTAAAAACACTTTGGCCCACTTCATAAATTACAAACAACTTGAAAATGAAACTGATCAAGCCTTTGTTAAAATGTGGAAAACTTTGTCAAATAAATGTGAACATAACATGGCTAATGATAATATTTTTCCATATGTTTACTAATGACCTTTTTGCTGAACTTCAATATCAGGTCCGCACTATCTCTCTATGTACATTGGAGGAGGCTATTAACTAATCTAAATGATAAGATTTCTTTATGCATCAATTCGAGCCACCCCAAACTTCTATGGATCCTCATATCTTACTTAAGAACAAAAATCACAATATTAATAATGATGGCATTATAGATTCTTATGACACTATTCTCAATGTTCAAGCTATCATTCCTACCCCTTCATCAAAACCAACTCCCCCTTCTCAACAATATACCAATCCTTATTTATCTTCACCACACAACATTAATGTTTATAAACCTCTATCCTCAACTAAATTTCTTAAGTATCGACCTAGGCCTCTTTTATGAGAACTTGACTCTACCCATCCTACGAAATCCTGGTATGATCGTAACAAGTTTTGTTGGTTTCACGCTAAGGTTATTCTCATGAGACCTATAGAAAAATTAATAATTTAGCTATGGGATTTCTTCTTGGTCCTAATTTTTATCATGATTCTATCATTCAAAAGTGTCAAAATCTTATGAAATTGATTTTAAGGATTATAAATCACATGATAAAAGTCAAGTCTTAAACCAAGCCAATGCTTATTTGGCTATCTACAAAGACCCTCTTTCTAATCATCAACCTATCCAAGACAATAAAGACAAATCCACCCCTTCCACCAATAATGTAGAAAGTCTTATTGAACCCACTTCCAAAGATAATGTGGTTAAAATGACTAATATGCAAAGGGTGGTGGATTTCATTGATTCACAACCTATCTACACTCCCCCTTCATCTCAAACATATCATGTTATCCATGATTATTCTCCTACTCATTTAAATGAGTTAGGGCAAGATGACCTTATTAATTTTGATAGTCCAATTTCTGATTCTCCTTTGGATAACACTTCCTATTATATTTCTACCACTCTTCCATCATCATCTAACACCAATGATACTCAAATTTCTACTAACACTTCTACCAATTTTGAAAATCAACTTGAACCAACTACTTAATCATCACAACATAATTTACAACCTTATTCTACACCTTCTTCTTATCAACATAAACTCCAATGTACTTTGGCTCCTCCTTCAAAGGATATCCTTAATCATTATGCACTATATTTAACAACCTTCTTATGGGTTATGATGACTAGGATCCCATCACATAACTCACTAATCTCCCATCCCAGATTCCATTCCTTGAGCTTATGAAGGCTTCTCCACATCATAGAAACCATCTTATTCAACTATTATTCAAGATGAATGTCCCTCATCCTCCCCTAACATGATGGGATGCAACCTTATCTAGATCCAAGGATAGTATATTACAACAATGTGAAGAGATGTCTATCAACGTTGATGAAATAATTGACACTTCTCTCTCTTCAAAATTTCTTATAGCTTCTATGAATATTAATGAGATTTTGCTTCATGCTGATGATCCTCCCTTATTTATTGGTGTCCAAATAAATGATATCTAAGTTAAGCATGCATTGATTTATGAGGGTTTTGAGACCTATGTTACCTTTCTTGACTTTATTAAGACCCTTGGATATTTAGAATGCAATCTCAAGTCTGCATGAAACACCTACCAAGGATATGATATGGTCTCTAGAGATCTTTTTTTCTCCTTCACAAGTAAAAATAATAAATGACTTGTCTTTCCCCTATTTAAAAATAGTTTTCAACAATTCAAAAATTTCAATTATTTTTAGGTAGATTCCTTATTTTGATTATATCTTTATTTATATTCAACCATTTTTAAAATCATAAAATACGTTGGATTCATGATGATGTAGAAAATATTTCCACTATCATATGCCTATTTTCCAATTTTTTTGATTTTTGGTTATTTTTTACACAAACTTTTATAGGCTCACCTAGTGTTATTCACATTGGACACCTTCATATATCTTGCAGTCTACTTCTTTATCTACAACACTAAGGTAATTAAAAGTATGTGTTTTTCAATTCTATCCTTTTATTTATCTTATTTTTTGCTTACTACACTTTACTTAGCATCAACTTTGTATGTTATCATGTTTTATTTCTCGAAGCACCATCCTATGTTGTACTTATGTGAAATGTGATGAGCTTTGAGTGGGGCATATGTATATACACAATATTTTCAAAATTTTATCACTTACTAACACTTTGTATCTTGTAGGAACCCATCAAGTCTCAATCTCTCTAAGTGAATTCCTTAAGGGGTGCACTGAAAAAGGGGTCAATAGACCATTGGTGCTTCATAATATTATTGTCCCTTTTACTAGTTTCTATGTACACACTTGTATCCTAAAACCATTTACCCCAACCTTATTCTTTTTAGTCTTACCCATTCAAAACATTTGTCACATCTTTATCCTCCTTTTTCTTACCTTGACCCCTTTTTGCCAATTGAATGTACTAGGTCGACTGGGTCAACCTTGTATAGTTTTCAACCTCTGATTACTGTACAAGGTCGACTGAGTTGACCCTGTACTATTTTTGGGTATTTTTAATTAAGAGTTTTGTTAGCCCTTCAGCTGAACTAGCTTAGAACCTAGTGATTTATCTCTAAAAAACATACAGGGTTGACCCCATACCATTGACATATTTAGAAGGATTTAGGGCAAGATCCACCTATATATACAAGTTCATTTCCAACCACTTGAGAAGAGATAAGCAAAGAATAATAAGTACAAACAAATATCTACTTATTGATAATTAGACTTGAGGAATAAAGCTTAGGGTTCCATACTTTCTTTGGAGATACGGATATTATCTCATGGAGAACTCTTTTAGATGCATAGATAGGTTGTGTAGCCTAGAGCTGATTTGTCTTTTTTATCCTTACATACAACAACAATCTCTTACGAATCACCTTGTCCAAGGAAGAGATTGAGGCTCAATGGGTTCATCTTCAAGGTAAGTATTCCTAACTTTATTTCTCCTTTGTAAGATTAGATAGATAATGTATTTGTGCTTCTCTCCCATACATTAGGATTCTGTATACATTGATGTGAGTATATGTATTCTATACATGTTTAGTTTAGTTTAATTTGTTTATAAACCCCACTTTGTGCCACAAGCTTTGGTGAGCATTATATTATATTTACTTTCTTGTTTATTAGACATAAGTGAAACATTAAACCTAGGACTCTTTTAGGGTTGTTTCGAGATTGTGTTAGACTGTAGGCTTTGGAACCCTTCCTAGCATGGTGCATTATGACAAGTGATCCCTTAATCAGGTCTAGAAGATCCCCATATTGGTCATACTCTAGCTTAACAAATGTATTCCTAATAATAATTATAGGTATGCTCTATCTTCTTTGAACTAGGATTAATTTATAGACACGATGCATTTATAGTTGCATGCAAAATATTGCTTAGTTAGTGGCTTCACAACCATGTTCACTATTTATGACTAAAATTAGTATATCTGAGATCCTACAAATTAAACACACCTTTGACTAGTTTCACCCTTATTCTTTATTTTAAAAATTCAAAATTTCACATTTTAGTAGTAATGATTGCATTTTACTTACATATTTTGAAATTTAGCATCACACTCTATCTTAATTTCCAAGCTATTATTTAGATTCACTATATATTGGCATTTATCATATCTAAATATCATAAAAAGGCTACAATTACCGATGCACAATCTCAAGCCTTCCTTAATTCACACGTACATTTAAGATCAATCTTTGTAAATTCTAGCATGACTTGGGAACAAGAACAATTATACATTCAGAATGCTATAATGTTTACTCCACATCCCATTGATGGACTTATCATGGCTATTGAGATTGATTATGATAAAAGGAAAAAGGAAAAGAAGTTAGTATTAAATAATTTAATAATTTTATTAATGCCATCCCACATAACATTGATGCCTTCCTATAAATTTCATGAGATTAGAAAAATAAATTGGCTTCCACTTCCACTTCTACTTCAAAAACTCCAGTTACTAATATTAATTCCATTCTTATATCAATCTCTATAGTTACATATGTGCAAAAAATTTTAGGTATAGGGTCATTGTATGTAATCAAAAATGCATTATGTCTATCAATCAATCTTAGAATAGATAAGATAGGTCATACCTACACTTCCGCTTGGGGATACACTTGTTAAGTAAGAGTATGACCAATATGGGGATTCACTAGACCCGATTAGGCGATCACTTTTATCACTTGTCACAACACATCATGCTAGTAAGGGTTCCAAAGCCTAGTGTCTAACATAATTGTACAAAAACCCTAATGGGGTCTTAAGGTTCAAAATGTTCAATGTATTCTAATAGTAAGAAAGAAAAATCTAATCTAGTGCACACTAAAGCTTATGGCATAAAGTGTTAGAAGTATTAAAATAAACATGTATAGGGAACTTTAATTAAAGTAAGTATGAGTAACACCTTCATACATAAAATATGAAAGATATTATTATTTGAGCCAACACTTATGCTACTTCTATCTACTAAAAAAGAGGAGAACAAAGTTAGAATATACTTACCTGAATATGAACCCATCAAAACTCAATCTCTCCCTTGGCCAAAAGGGCTTTGTAAGAGGTTGTTGTGGTTTATACGGATCACTAAGAAAGGCCAAAGCATCCAAGACTTCTCCACAAGACTAGATTCTCCAAATAAGAAATCTAAGTTAAGTCTGCTCAAGTAGAATGATTTAAGAGTAGATTGTGAAGAAGCACAAGCAAATAATAACTCTTTTTTTCACATATGAATAATAATCAAAATGATATTTGTTTATATAAGTAGATCTTACCTGAAATCCTTTCAAGAATGTCGGTTGTATAGGGTTGACCCAATAGACCCAATGTGTTTTTAGGGACAATTTACTAGGTTTGAGCTAGGTCAGCGAAAGGGGTAACAAGCTAAAAAAGTAAAGAATAGCCCTAAACTATACTGGGTCGACCCAGTATAACCAACTATCCAAAAGGGTGTTAAGGCAAGAAAAAAAGGAATGGAAAGAGGAAAAGACTAGAGGAATATGCAAAGGAGGAGAAGTAGCTTAAGGAATGGTTTTGGGATCTGGTTGGATTGGTAATAATGTGGGAATAAGGGACAACACTCCTATAAAACACCAAAGGTCTGCCAACCCCTTTCTCGATGCACCCCTTAGGGCATGCACTTAGAGAGATTAAGTCTCGATTGGTTCTTGCAAGATGTAAATCATCAATATTTGATAAAAGTTAAAAATATTATGTGTATACATATGCTCCACTCAAAGCTCATCACCTGCCACTAAGGTGTAACAGGGGATGGTGCTTTGAGAAAGAATATAGTAACACACAATGTTGATGCTAACAAAAATTGTAGTATTTTAAAGCATAAAATAACTTAAAGTAAATGACTAAAAATTAAAAAAAAACTAAAAAATAAATAACTAAAAAGTAAATGTAATACATACCTTGACTTACCTTTATCATGGGATGGTTGTCTACTATGTTGTTACTTTTCATTGTGGAGGGCGCAAAGACTACTTTTGACAAAATCAAGGATAAAAAACTAAAGATAAAAAACAAATAAACATAAGAAAAGCCAAGATATCTGGTGCTATGAAGACATGATGTACTTGGAAAATTTGGCAAGATGGGGTGATAGGTGTTATGTTAGACCAAATGACCAAGTCAAAAACAAGAGTAAATCAAGTAACCAAAAAGCCAAGGCTACTAAAGACCAAAAAACTCAAACAAGCTATCCTTATGTAAGAAAAGAAAACTCACCAAGTCAAACCAAGGATACATGTCAAATAGGATGGTAAAAAAATAAATGGAAAAGGGACTGAACAAAATGGTAAAACAACATTGATGAGTGAGTAGTAACAATCCACATCTCACTCAAAAATGGATAAAGGATGCATAAAGGGAAAACAACATTGTTGAGTGAGAAGTAACAAGCCAACCACACTCAGTAATAGAAAAAAGGTATAAACTTAGCTGTATGTAATAATAGGACAACAAAATCATGATAAATGGTAAAAGAAAAGTAAATTAAGTGTAGTAATGTAAAATTATGGTGTAAAGAAAAAACAAATCCATAGTTTCTCAAATAAGTTATTTCATGCTAAGGATAGATAAAACTAAAATAAAGTAGTCCTAGCATGTTTTTAAGAGGTGAAGAAGAAGAAATTAAAGAAGGGAAAATAAATTTGGAATCATAATTTGTCTATTAAGGGGAGAAATGAAATGGATGGAGGGGATAATGAATAAAAAACCAAGGTAGAGGAACTCTTTATCAAAGTCAAGATACTCAAATTAGGTTTGTCAAAATAAGAGGACTTTCAACCTTAAGGACTATGAAGAACTTCTCTTAGCCACACAAGTCTTGGGTCAACAAATGGAATATATAGGTCATCCCTTGAAGGCTTAAATGCATGAAAACTAAAATGGAACTACCTCCCCACGATGTGTTCCCCATTATTTAGGATCCCTTACAGAGTTGTCGATCTACTATAAAGATTGGGTACTTGTGTGAGAAAGTAGGTAGCACTAAAAGATTTTTTAATTCTCCTCTTCTAATCTACTAGCTTATCACACCCCAAAGGACCTCAGCTTTACCGTGAGGCCAATTGTGGAGTTTGTGCTTCAAATAAAAGGAGATGTGCTTTGAATCATGTCTTTTAGTGTGAATTTGACTTTTGAGATTTGTATGTTGCATTTTTAGATATCATTACCTTTTATTTCAAATGATTTGGATTTTAAATTTCTCGATGGATTTTTCTATTCCTCTTCCATTTGGCTTTATAAAAATAAACATGGGTGTTGAAGATAACTTTCATTTGAATACTTGGAATAAGGTTTTTAAGAGAGAAAAACTTCAAAGAAAATGGGATCTAAGAGTCTCATAAATCAAGGTGAAATAAAAGTGATATCTTGACTTTGACCTTGTTTCATCCAATGTGAAGCTGAAAAGAAGGTGAAATCAAGAGGAGTGACACATGAAACAATTTGAATTACTTCAAATCACAAAAAACATGATAAATAGCAAAGAAAGGGATACAATGATAGTAAAGTGTGATTCCTTATCATAAGAAAGATGGAAATGGAAGAAAACATGCTAACATAGATTATTGTGTAAATTTAATTTAGCCAAAGAAGTAAAAGCTAAAGTTTGAGAACAAGAATCAAGAGCATGAAAAGGTGGTAATTTTATGAGGATGATCGAGTCCTGTCCATGGTCTTACAAGGTAACTCATAAAAGAGAGACCCACGAGGGAGTCAAAAAGTAAGAGAAAATCAAAGTGAGGTAAGCAAAAAAAATATTAATATTTAATGAGGAATGTTGGGTCCTATCCATAGTATTATAAAGCAACTCACAAAAGAAAAACCCAAGGGATGCCAAAACAACATTGGCAAGCAATAATAATGAAAAAGAAAAATAGATAAAAGATGGTGATTTTGTGAGGAATGTCAGGTCCTATCCATGGTCTTAAAAAGTAACTCACAAAAGAAAAACCCAAGGGGTGCAAAAAACAAGAGAAAATATGGGAAAATAAAAAAGAATATGGTACAACAAAAAACCAAAAGATCAAAAGGGATGACTAAATGTTTAAAAAAGGAAAGAAACTATTGTAGTGGAAGAGATCCATGCTTAAGTAACTTGCAAAAATTATTAGATAGATATAGATAGAAAACATGACAAGAGGTAAATGTTTAGGCAAAGTAATTTTTAAGGAATTGAGTATTGGTGGGCTCTTTGAAAACATGGCCTTCATTAGTTTGAAGATGGTAAGTGCTTGGACCAAGAATGTATTTGACTAAATATGGGACCCATCATTTTTGGGCATATTTACCTTCTTTATCATGGGTGTAATCTAATTTAAGGACAAGATCGCCAACATTAAAAGTGCAGATTTTAACACATTTGTTATGTTACCGGGCAATGCTTGCCTTATATTGGTAGTTATGTTGTAAGACAGAAACATGATGTTCATCAAGAATATCAAGGGAATAAGGGTGAGATTCACATAATTCTTCATCGATAATAATTCCATAAAGAGCTATACGAAGAGAGGGAATCTCAAATTCTAAAGGAAGAACTGACTCAAAACCATAGACTAGTGAAAATGGAGTTACCTTAGTGACAATGCGTATGTTAGTCATATAGGCCCAAAGTGTAGGGTAAAGATGAATATGCCAATCCATGCATGTTTCAAAAATTATATTTTGGAGGATTTTGTTGAGAATTTTATTAGTGGCCTTAGCTTAACCATTGCATTGTAGATGATAAGGTGTGGAAAACTTGTGATTGATCTTGAATTTGTTGCAAAGTTGTTTAACATGTTTGTTTTTGAAATTACCACCATGTTAGAAATGATGGTATGGGGAATGCCAAAGCAAAAAATAATTTGGTTAAGATTAAATTTGGAAATGGTTGGACCAGTGACATTAATGAGGGGCATGACTTCTATCCACTTGATAAAATATTTGGTAGCGATGATAAATACATGCCCATCTTGAGAATGAGGAAGTTTACCAATTAGATCAAATCTCCACATGGAGAATGGCCATAGAGACTCGATAGTTTGAATTTTTATAGGAGGTGAATGGATAAGATCATCATGAAGCTGACAAAGAGTGCACTTTTTAGCATATTCAATTGCATCCTTTTTGAGAGTAGGCAAAAAGTAACCCATAAATAGGCATTTGCATGTTGTAGCATGTTTGCTATAGTGACCACCGCAAATGCCCCCATGTGCTTGTTCAAGAAGAGGAGAGACCTCATATTGCATAACACAATGGAGTAAGGTACCTTCAACATTGTGATAGTAAAGGATGTTATGTCGAAATACATACTTGAAATTTTGTTTATGAATATGTGTCTTTTTATGAGAATCTATATTAGGAGGATAAGTTTAGTGTTCTAATAATTTAATGATGTCTTTATACCAAGGGATTTGTTTAATGGTAATAGCCTCAATATGATAGATAAGTGAATTCGATTGTTGAGTTGAAGATGGATATTTTCTTATTTATATAAGAAAAGAAGGATCAGAAAGAACTTGATGTGGATGAAATAGAGAAGATGAAGAAGCAAGAGAATCAACAATAGAATTTTGATCTCTAAGAATAGGCTCAATAGTGAAAGAAATAAATCCTTAGCAAGAGTGGTTGCAATATGATGATAGGTAATAAGGTTCTCACTTTTACATTGATAGTCATCATTAACTTGACTGAAAATAAGTTGAGAATCACCTAAAGCATGAAGGTATTGAATGTCTAAATCAAGAGTAACTCACATGCTTAAAATAAGAGCTTCATACATGGCCATATTATTGGTGACATCAAAGGTGAAGTGAAAAGCTAAAGGAATGATCTTACCTAGAGGACTAGTGAGAATGCAACTTACCCCAACTCATTGAAGACACTTAACACCATCAAAGTTAAGGGGCTAAGTATACTCATGCAAGTCAACATTGATTTCAGGGAGCTCCTCGATAACTACCTTTAGTTTAGTAGTACCAGAGAGAGTGGAAGATTATTCAAGATTATTGGCTTTAAGATCAATGGTAAAGCTATGAAAGTAGTCTTTAAGAGAGATAGCTTGATTAAGACCTTCAATGTCAAGAATATTGTCATTTGGAAGATCATCTTGAAGGGAAGAATTGGATGGAATGGGATTTGTAACAAGTTGGTCAGTTATGACTTACCCTTTAATAGATTTTTGAGTGATGATGTGAAGATCAAATTATATAAGGAGGACCATCCATTTGCTAATTCTATCTCTAAGAAGAAAGGATTTCGAGAAGAAATGATGAAGGGGGTTGGAATGAACAATGACATAAGTAGTTTGGTAAAGCATATAATGATGAAGCTTTTCAATCATAAAATAGATAGTGAGGTAATCATGATCAATTTTGGTATAACATGTTTTATAGTCAATGAGTCCTCGACTACTATAGTAGATATCATACTCTCTTCTCGTATCATCTTAGTGGGCAAGCATTGCCCCAACTGAAATAGGTGTGGAAGAAGTATATAGAATCAAAGGTTTATTGTTGGAAGGAGGATGGAGTGTAGGTGGATGAAGTAATGAATCTTTCATGTTATCAAAGGATTTTTGACATGGATACATCCATTCTAAAGGAATACTTTTCTTGAGAAGGGAATTAATGGAGTAAATTTGATATGCCATTTTGGGGATGAATCATCTAATCACCCCAAGTTTGCATAAATAAGTATGAATATCAGGAATAGAATGAGAAATAGGCATGTTGATGATAACACTAATTTTGGAAAGATCAACATCAATACCGTGAAGAGAAACTAAGAATCCTAACAATTTTCTCAATGTAATTCCAAAGACACATTTGTAAGGATTAAGTCTAACTTTATATTTAAGAAGATGATCAAAGATGATAGTAAGATAAAAAGGATGACTCTTATGATGTTTGGATTTAGTAATGAGATCATCCACATAAGTTTCAACAAATTTGTGAATGAGATCATGAAATATGTGAATCATTACACATTGGTAAGTGGCTTTGACATTCTTGAGACCGAAGGGCATTTTGACATAGAAATAAGTGTCTCATTATGAGGTGAAAGTAGTCTTATGTTGGTATTTGGGAGTGATATGAATATGATTATATCCAGAGAAACATCCATAAGAGATAACATTTCATAACCAACCATGGAATCAAAGATGGCAACTATTGAAGGTAAGGGAAATTTGTATTTGGGAAAAACAAGATTAAGGTTGTGGAAATCAATACAAATATGAATAGCCATAGTGACTTTATTTCAAATGGGAACAATATTAGATACCCATCCAAAATAATCCACTGGTTCGATAAATTTAGCATCAAGTAATTTTATGATTTACTTATGACATAAGGTTGAAACTCCAGGCAAAAAATTTCTTTGCTTTTGATGCATAGGCTTGGCATCAAGATAAGTAATGATGTTATGCACCATAATGCTAGGGTCAATTCTAGGCATGTCCTCATAAGACCAAGTGAAGGATTTACAATATTTATCAAAGAATAAACTAAAATTATTATATTTCATAAGTGAAATCTCTTGAGAAACTGTAATCAATTGAGGACAATATGGGGTATATATTCGATGTAAGTGGTTTATTTAATAAGCATGGCATTACCATCTTGAAAGTGATATGGTGCATTAGGCAAGGATGAAATTGGATTTGTTTTAGGATCAATGGTAGTGATGAAGTTGTTGAAGCAGGGAGTTTTAGTTTTGAAATTTCCAAGCTTATGATACTGTTGAGGAAGTTGAGGTTCTCAGGCATGGAGTAACTCAAGAATAGATTTATCACTAGGCAAGATAAAAAGAGGACCATACTATTCGACATCTACTTCAATATTAAGAATTTGATTGCCATGGGTATCATACTCAGAGTGAATCTAACGAACATTGGTTGTCTTAGCATCAAGTGTAATTTTAGGAGAGAAGAAGTAGATGGAATAAAAGAGATTGGTATATTGGTGGATTCAATGATGGGAGGACTAGATGGAATAATTGGATCTAAAGGTATAAGAACTTCTAGAGGTTTGGAAGGTATAATTTGTTCTACCACCCAAGGAGTATTAATAAGAGGAGGATTGATGGGAAGCACATGACCCTCAAGATCTAAGGTACGATCCATAAAAATGGTATGCACATCCTGATTAAAAGCATGGATTTGGGCTAAAGTTTTTTGGTAATGCCTGCCATCCAAATCTCTAGATTAAGATTGGGCCATGATATAGTTGTCATCATATGTTGGAGAAATTGTATAAGCTTGAGAATCAAGGGAAGTTTCAGAAGGTGAAATCCCAATATTGCTCAATGTATGAGGAGACATGATGAGAGGATCTTGAAATAATTTAGCCACTCTAAAATCATTGTAAGTGAAGGCATCTTCTAGTAAAGAAGGATCTTGAGCATTGCAGAGAGGGGGAAAGTCAGTAATCTCATCAATAAGAGGAAAATTATAGTCTCTTCGTAATAGAGAAGGAGGAAGCCATTACAAAATATATAGAGGCATCTTGGTAGTATTTCAAGTGTGTTGCAATTCATTGGGCTCATCATCATCAAAATCCACAAGAGTAACTTGTAGATCAAGACTCATGTTGATGAACTAAGGTAAATGAACATTATAAGTCTTAGTTATATTAGGTAAAGAAACATTATTAATATTAGGATTTGTATGAATACAATATTGAGGTTTAGGATTAGGAAATTGGATACTCCATGGATTGGGATTGGCTTCATGTTTGTATCATTTTCCATTCTTCAAGAATTTAATACATTGACTACCAAAAAAAGCAATAACATACATTTGATTGGTCTATAGATGACCAAAATGGATATTATAAGATAAAGGGAGATCAAGGACCATAAGCTTGGTTCAAATAGTTTTAGGTCTAATGGTTAATGGAAGCCAAATACATCTAAGTGGCTTTTGATTAGTCTTATCAAAACCACGACAAGTAAGATAGGTTTGTTTAAGATGATCTTTGTTATAACCAAGTTGTTGTATAAGCCATAAGGATGTCACATTAATACCAAAGCCTTCATCAACTAAGATTTTTTGAATAAGAGTGGTATTAATGGCTATTTTAATAAAGAGTGGCAGATCATCAACATGAAAAAAATTTCATCGTTAATCATGTCCTCTTCAGAAAACTCAATGGAAGTTTGGGAAGAAAGACACGAGGTTTCAATGGTGTTGACATTAGTAGGTTAAGAATCAATATAGGGTGGTTCTTCATCAATGGAGGATGGATCTTCAATTTCTCAAAGTTGTTGCATAAGGAATTTTTGATGATAGGATAAAGTGCAACCCAACTCCATAAGAGGAATATTACAAGGCATAGAGATGAGTTCTTCAACAAAATTCCAATGAGATTTAGAAGAACCCACATGAGTTTTAGAAGGTAATTTAGTTTTGGAAGGTATAAATGTGGTTAGAGGATCAGAAGGAAGAAGTTATTCTTTAGGTGCTTTTGAATCGATATTAGCAGTGGTAGTATCTTTAAGAAGTTATTCTTTTAAAGATGGCTTTTTAGGCTTGGTAACATGATCTTAGTGATCTAGTTTATGATGATAATTGACCTTGGTAGTGTTCACATATTGAGAGTTGTTATAATATTGATTGTAATCAACATCACTGGCACAAACATCCTTGACATTTGCTTGATTATTAGAAGAATATTTTTGGTTATTAGAGGTAGAAGTTTTGAAAGTTTGTCATTTGTGGGAAGCAACAATGCATTCTTGATGATGAAGATTAATCATAGCTTCATGATTAAACAAATCACCAAGCATATAGGAGACAATTTTTTTATTGAGCCCTCTACAATATTCATGAGAATGCCCAATGTCATCATGGAACCAACAAAATAGATTTGGGTCATACCACTTAGGAGGAGCATTGGGATAGATGAAAGGTTTTGAGGGTGGTAAAAATGATTTCATTTGCTGAAATGAAAGAGGTGTATGAGAAGGTGAAATAATATCAGTTTTGGCAACTCCTTGTTTGGTTTGTAGAGCATTACTAGTGATATAATTAAATGTTTAGAAAGATCCTTTAAGAAGTCTAGGACTAGGTTCAAATTGTCTCATAAGAAAAATCTTGATGCTTAGCTTGATCAAGAGCTTCATTAAGTGTTTGAGGAGCAAAGGTTAAAACCTTATATTGGAGAGTAGGAGTTAAAGTCATGATAAATAGTTTGAATAAGTTATCATCATTCATGTTATAATCAAATTTATGAGCTAAAGATTTCCATCTTTTAATAATGTTATGAGCTAATTCAGTTGGGGATTGCTTAGTGTTGATGAAGTGGCTAAGATAATTTTCAAGAAGATCATTGTGTTGTGTTAGGGTGTGGAGCTAAAAACTTCACCAAGGAGCATTCATTATCAGGTTCGGGTCTACACAGACACCGGCGTCGGTCAGGAGTGACCAACGTCGGTCATAGGCAGTTGCAGAGATGTCGACGTCGGTAGAGGGTCGGTCGACGACGGTCACAGACAAGCAGCAGGAACCGACGTCGGTTACCTGCGTGTCCAGAAAGCTATTTCCATGGACAGAAGCGAGTGTTTGTATGATAATTTTGAGTTGAAGTCTCAAGCTCGCGTCTCTATTGTTAGCAATACTATTTTTAGAGCCCTTGTTCAAGTGGCTTAACTGCTTATTGGAAGTACATGCTCAAGTCTCCTAATTCTATATGTAGAATTAGATCTTCTTAGCTTTGTAGTAGATTATTGTAGTTGTTGGAGCTATTGTGAATTATTGTAATTCATTGTATGAGAAGAACAGTACAGAATTGAATCAATCCAGGCTTGTTGGAGTTGATTGTTCTTGAGAGAGAGAGCTCTTGAGGAATAGAGATCTAGTGAGAGATCTATACACCTAGGAGAGGTGTGGAAGAAAGAAGCTTTCTTCAATTGTATTCCTTTTGTAAAGAGTTTGTTAATACAAGTTTTTAGGGTGTTTTCTTGTATCTCTTGTTCTTGCTATTATCATTCTAATTACTTGTCAATCTGATTTAATTCCGCGTTTATTGCATTCACAATTGTAATCTATTGTTGGATTGATCCCCCAATAAGTGGTATCAGAGCCTTGGTTACAGGTTCAAAGCTTGATAATTGGTATCAAAGTTCAGGTTCACTAATAGGTGGTTCAGATCTGTGTAGTGTGTATTGATTACAGGTTCTCACAAGAGTTTCTGCAGGGATTTCTATTTGAGTGGGAGAAGCAATAGCAGATGAAAGTAAATTGAGAATGAAAAAGTTCAATGGCAAAAATTACCAACACTAGAGAATGCAGATAGAGGATTATCTGTATCAGAAAGATCTCTACTTACCGTTAGGTGGGGTTGCAAAGAAGCCCAAAGAAATGGAGGATGAAGAATGGGAAGTTCTTGATAGAAAGGCTCTGGGGTCTATAAGACTGAGTCTAGCATCCACTATGATATCCAATTTATCACAGGCAAAGTCTACGGTAGAGTTGATGACTACGTTAGCAAATTTGTATGAAAAACCCTCAGCTTCTAATAAGGTATATCTTATGAAGTAGTTATTTAATTTGCATATGAATGAAGGTGGATCTGTTTCTACTCATCTGAATGATTTCAATGGAATTGTGAATCAGTTAAGTTCAGTGAATATAGTGTTTGATGATGAAATAAAAGCTCTTTTGATATTATGTTCTTTGCCTGAAAGCTGGCATGGCTTAGGAATGGCAGTAAGTAATACTACATCTGCATCAAATATTTTGAAAGTAGAGGATGTTGTTAGTGTTATCTTGAATGAGGAAATATGCAAGAAAAGCACAGAAGAGGCATCTGGGAATGCTTTAAGTTTTGAGAGCAGGGGAAGGTAGAAAGAGAAGAGCAAGAAAGGCAGATCAAGATCCAAGTCAAAGGGGAAAGGCAGATCTAAATCCAGAAATGGCAGGAAGCCACAATGCTGGAATTGTGGAAAGATGGGGCACATAAGCAGAGATTGTTGGTCAAAGCCTAAGGAGGACAATCAGCACGAAGGAAAGGAAGAAGCCAAGATTGCAGGTATTGCACAGGATGCTTTAATTTTCTCTCTGCATAATAATATAGAATCTTGGGTATTAGATTCTGGTGCATCTTTTCATGCTACTCCTAACAGGGAATATTTCAGTGACTATATCCATGGAGATTTTGGAATAGTGTATCTAGGGGATGATGAGCCCTGTAAAATAATTGGCAAAGGTAAAGTGCAGCTGAAGATGCAGAATAGCAACACATGGGTGTTGAGAGATGTGATGCATGTTCCTAGCTTGAAGAGAAATTTGATTTCTATAGGAAAGTTAGGGGATGAGGGTTGTACAGTAACTCTCACAGCAGAATCTTGGAAGGTGACCAAGGGTGCACTTGTTATGGCCAGAGGTAAGAGAGAAGGTACTCTCTATTTGTGTAATTGTGTTACTAACAAATCTCCTTGTGTATTATCTACTTCAGATGTGGACGCTAAATTGTGGCACTCAAGGCTTGGCCACATGAGTGAGAAGGGGATGTCAATTCTTAAGTCCAAAGGTATGCTTTCAGATTTAAAAGACATAGATCTAGAGTTTTATGAGCACTGTGTATTTGGAAAACAGAAAAGGGTTAGTTTTCTCAAAACTGGGTCTACTAAGAAGAGACACAAGTTGGAGCTTGTTCACACAGACGTGTGGGGACCGGCTCAGGTTGCTTCCATTGGAGGATCACAGTACTATGTATCTTTCATAGATGATGCCACAAGGAAGGTATGGATCTATTGTATTAAAAGAAAATCTGATGTATTTGATACTTTTAAAGTTTGGAAAGCTATGGTTGAGAATGAAACAGGTAAAAGATTAACGTGCCTGAGATCAGACAATGGTGGTGAGTTTTGCAGTCATAAGTTTAGAGATTATTGTTACATGCATGGAATCCATAGGCAAAGGACGGTTCCAAGGACACCTCAGCAAAATGGTATTGCTAAAAGGATGAACAGGACGATAATGGAGCATGCAAGATGTATGAGATTGCATGCCGATTTGCCCTTACAGTTTTGGGCACAAGCTGTTGACACTGCAGTATACCTGATTAACAGAGGACCCTCTACAGCTCTGGATGGTGGTATTCCAAAAGAGGCATGGACAGGTAAAAAGGTTGATCTCTCATATCTTAAAGTTTTTGGTTGTGAAGCCTTTGTGCATATAGATAAGGAAAATAGAAAGAAGCTTGATGCTAAGTCTATGAGATGCACGTTTATTGGCTATGGCTCAGATGATTTTGGTTACAGATTGTGGAATCTAGAAACTAACAAGGTAATCAGGAGCCGTGATGTTGTTTTCAACGAAAGAGTGATGTATTGTGATCAGCTAAGGAAGTTGAATTAGTTTGAGCAGAGCAATGGTGAATTGGATGAGGTAAAAGTCTAAGATGAGCTCGTGGGAAGAAGAAATAATCACTTACAGGAAAACACAGAGATCGACGTCGATAGGGTAAAAACTGGCGTCAGCAGGACAAAAATCAGCGTCGACCATACAGAGACCGACGTTGGCCATACAGGTACCGAGGTCGGTCAGGTAGAACCGACGTCGGCTAGTAACAGGTCTGCAGGTGACCGAGGTCGGTCACTGTCAGAGAATTTGGGTGGACAGCGTATTGTAGACGAGTCTCAGACACCCATCAGGAGGTCAGAAAGGGTGAGTAAGCCTCCAATTAGATATTCTCCTTCTTTATTTTACTTATTGCTAACTGATGGTGGAGAACTAAAGAGTTTTGAAGAAGCAATATAGGTGGCATCCAAGAGTCAGTGGGAGCGTGGCATGGTTGAGGAGTTGGAGTCCTTAAGAGAGAACCAAACATGGGATTTGGTTGAATTGCTAGCTGGTAAGAGAACACTCAAGAACAGATGGACCTACAAGTTGAAAGAAGGTGAGAATGGACAGATGAGATACAAGGCCAGATTAGTGGTAAAAGGATTTACACAAAAGCTAGGTATTGACTTTGGTGAGATTTTTTCTCCTGTTGTTAAAATGACTTCAATAAGGGTTGTATTGTCTTTGGTTGCTTTTGAGGATTTGCATCTTGAGCAGCTAGATGTTAAGACAACATTTCTTCATGGAGATTTGGATGAGGAAATTTATATGGAACAGCCAGAAGGATTCGAGGTCAAGGGTAAGGAGAAGTTTGTGTGTAGGTTGAAGAAAAGCTTGTATGGCCTCAAGCAAGCTCCTAGGCAATGGTACTTAAAATTTGACAGGTTTATGACTGAGCATGGCTACAGTAGGTGTCAATCAGACCATTGTGTGTATTTCAAGAGATTTGATAATGGTAGATATATTATTCTATTGTTGTATGTAGATGACATGCTGGTTACAGGATCTCACATGTAGGATATCTCAGAGCTTAAGGTGAAATTAGCTCAAACGTTTGCTATGAAGGATTTGGGAGCAGCAAAGAAAATCCTTGGCATGAGCATTAAGAGAGACAGAAAAAATCACAGGTTGATATTGTCTCAAGAAGATTATGTGGACAAGGTGTTAAAATGGTTCAATATGTAGGATGCTAAACCGGTAAGCACACCTTTGGCTGGACATTTTAAGTTGAGTAAAGAACAATGTCCTAATTCATATGATGAGGTAGAGTACATGAGTAAGGTTCCATATTCTTCCGCAGTAGGGAGTTTGATGTATGCAATGGTGTGTACTAGACCGGATATTGCCCAAGCAGTGGGAGTGGTAAGTAAGTATATGGCCAATCCAGGTAAGGAACATTGGAAAGCAGTTCAGTGGATCCTTAGATATCTGAGAGGAACCATCAGTAGGCACTTGTGCTATGGAGGTTCAGATACTTCTCTACATGGTTATGTAGATTCAGATATGGTAGGTGATTTGGATGGCAGGAGGAGCACTACAGGTTATGTTTTTACTATAGGTGGAACGGCGGTTAGCTGGATATCTAAGTTGCAGAAGGTTGTTGCCTTGTCAACTACAGAAGCATAGTATATTGCAGCCACATAAGCTAGCAAGGAGATGATATGGATGACACGGTTCATGGATGAGCTTGGTAGGAAGCATGAGAGTTGCAGATTGTATAGTGGCAGTCAGAGTGCAATCTATTTGGCTAAGAATTCAGCCTTTCATTCAAGAACAAAGCACATACAGCTAAGGTATCACTTCATACGACAGGTATTGGAAGATGGTGAGTTGAAGCTGGAGAAGATCCATACAGATAGGAATCCTGCTGATATGTTAACAAAGCCAGTTACAAAGGAGAAGTTGGATCTTCATTCAACTTCTGTTGGTCTTCATGATTGAGTTGAAGATGGAGGAGCTAGAAGATGTTGCTGTACAGGTACTGGTGCAGCTGTTTATCTCCAAGTGGGAGATTATTAGGGTGTGGAGCTAAAAACTTTACCAAGGAGCATTCATTATCAGGTTCGGGTCTAAACAGACACCGGCATCGGTCAGGAGCGACCGATGTCGGTCACAGGCAGTTGCAGAGACGCCGATGTCGGTAGAGGGTCGGCCGACGGCGGTCACAGACTAGCAGCAGGAACCGACGTCGGTTACCTGCATGTCTAGAAAGCTATTTCCGTGGATAGAAGCAAGTGTTTGCATGATAAGTTTGAGTTGAAGTCTCAAGCTCGCATCTCTATTGTTAGCAATACTATTTTTAGAGCCCTTGTTCAAGTGGCTTAACTGCTTGTTGGAAGTACATGCTCAAGTCTCCTAATTCTATATGTAGAATTAGATCTTCTTAGCTTTGTAGTAGATTATTGTAGTTGTTGGAGCTATTGTGAATTATTGTAATTCATTGTATGAGAAGAACAATACAGAATTGAATCAATCCAGGCTTGTTGGAGTTGATTGTTCTTGAGAGAGAGAGCTCTTGAGGAATAGAGATCTAGTGAGAGATCTATACACCTAGGAGAGGTGTGGAAGAAAGAAGCTTTCTTCAATTGTATTCCTTTTGTAAAGAATTTGTTAATAAAAGTTTTCAGGGTGTTTTCTTGTATCTCTTGTTCTTGCTATTATCATTTTAATTACTTGTCAATCTGATTTAATTCCGCGTTTATTGCTTTCACAATTGTAATCTATTATTGGATTGATCCCCCAACATGTTGAAACGCTTTAAACAAAGGATTAACCAAATCTTTATGTTTCCAAATAGATTGTTGGGGTAGTTGATTATACCATTCTAATACATCACTGGTAAAAGTTTTGACTATGAATTTAATAGTGGTGAATGTATTAGTTTGGATCCACTCTTTGTAAAGGTTGCCAAAGGCTTTAAGAAATGAGGTAGGGTCCTTAGTCCCATCATATTTGATAGTTAAAGATATGTTACCAATATCAATGGAAATAATGAAGGGAGCTAAAGGCTCAATTTGAATTGTTTGAAGCATCTTATTATTCATTATGGGTTGAAGAATAACATTACCTGAGGCATCTATAAGAGGTGGAGGAATATAATTAGGATTAGCTTGAGGATAAATAGTTGGAGGTTGATTAGCCACATTGATTAAGTGTTGTTGAAGTTGCATCATTTGGTTAGTATTAAAATTTTGCATAATATTCATTTGTTGAATGACTTGGGCTAAAATTTGGGTTGTATCAAGAGGTGGGTTGGTGTTTGTAGGAGCACTACCCATATTGGTATTAGGGGGAAGATGGCTAGAAATATTAGTGGGATTATTAAGTAAACTTGTATCAATCACTCCCACATTAATTTGAATATTTTGAGAAGTTTATTGATAGGTATAGAAAGGATCAAATCCATCAACTTCATCTTGAGGTGCTATTTTCACCATGTTATAGTTCATAGATGAAGGAGGAGAAGAGGAGCCCCAAGAGTGATAGTGCTCTTGGGAGGAAAAGAGAGGAAGAAATGAACAACCCGTATAGTACCTAAATGGATTTAATCTATCCAATAATATTCTTATAGAAGATTTCATTCTGACTAAAGAGAAATAAACATAATGCAAAATTGGAAAGATAAGGAGTTAGATTGATAAACAGGGAAAATATAAAATCGTATAGGGTCAACTAGGTCAATCCAATACAAAAAGTAGGGACTGTAAACTATACAGTGTTGACTGAGTTGATCTTGTATAGTGAACAAAGGTAGGAAAAAGATGGAAAATGAGCTACAAATAGTACATGGTTGATCTAGTATAGTGAGCAGGGGCTGAAAAAGATATAGGGTCAACTGGGTTGATCTAGTACAAGAGGTAGGGAGAAAGAGCAAGATGATAACAAGTTATGAATTGAAACAAGATAATTTTTGTAGCTAATCTAGGAAAGTGAGAACTGAAAGGAAACAAGTAGTCAATTGGATCAATGCTGACTAATCCAATTGAGGCACACAAAACAAAACCTTGCACTAATATTGACTAATGCAAGTTTTTGAAAACACAATTGAACAAAGAACAAACAAACAACTTGAAAAGTAAAGCTAATTAATTAGTCAACTTGATTATTAATTAGATTATTAAAAATTATTTTAAATGTGATGGGAAGTTTTTATAGAACAAGGAACTATATATCAATCTAAGGATAGTTTCAGGTAGTTTGGGTTGAAAGAAACTATAGTGGAAATGATACAAGCTTTGTATTTGGGCCTACCTCCTCACTTCACACACTATAGTGATAAGGGTGTTGGGTGTTTATATAGAATATACCATTAACCACATTTTATACTTGACTAGATCATCAAGTTAGCTTCCCCCTTGGTGATGAAATCCAAGTAGGTTAGCCTAGGGTAGATAAAATGTTTAAAGTGATTATTTATGTTTTTATGATTTGGCAGTGTGTAAATAAAATAGAAATAGTGAAACTAAGTAGTTAATTAAAAATCCCCTAATTAGACTATGTGAACTATTTTAATTAATAATTAGATAAGAAACAAAATGTGTGAACTAATTACTAGTAGATATGAGGTTAATTACAACTTTGAAACAAGGTATAATGTTAACACTATATGTGCAAAATATAGAATAGGGTCGATAGGGTCAAACTTATACTATGAAAGCAAAGTCTGAAAATGAACTGGGTTGACAATGTCAATCTAGTTATTTCAAACAACACAAAACATAGAACTGGGTCAACAATGTCGATCTAGTTGACTGTGTAAGGGTAGTTTTGAAGACTACAAAATGTGAAAGATAAGACATAAAAGAGAGAAATAGGGAAGTAGAAAGGAACATTGATGGATTAGAGATGTAATGAAAGAAGATTGTTGATGTAGAACCTTGAAGTATGCTTGAGAAACCTACAAACTAGGTTGAGAGAATCGATCAAGCTATATAAGAACCTACTAAAAAAGTGCTAAAACTATAAGGGGTTAACTGGGTCGGCCTAGTAAGTTGAAATAGGTGTCTAAAAGGTTGGAAACCTATACTGGGTTGACTAGGTTGATTCAGTTGTCTATTCTTGTAACCTACACATAGATATGAGGTTAATTACAACTTTGAAACAAGGTATTATGTTAACACTATATGCACAAAATATAGAATAGGGTTGATAGGGTCAAACCTGTACTATGGAAGCAAAGTCTAAAAATGAACTGGGTTGACAATGTCAATCTAGTTATTTCAAACAACACAAAACATAGAACTGGGTCAACAGTGTCAATCCAGTTGACTGTGTAAGGGTAGTTTTGAAGACTAAAAAATATGAAAGATAAGACATAAAAGAGAGAAATAGGGAAGTAGAAAAGAACATTGATGGATCAGAGATGTAATGAAAGAAGATTGTTGATGTAGAACCTTGAAGTATGCTTGAGAAACTACAAACTACGTTGAGAGAATCGATCAAGCTATATAGGAACCTACTAAAAAAGTGTTAAAACTATAAGGGGTTAACTGGGTCGACCTAGTAAGTTGAAATAGGTGTCTAAAAGGTTGGAAACCTATACTGGGTTGACTAGGTTGATTCAGTTGTCTATTCTTGTGACCTGCACATAGATAAAAATAGTTGGGTCGATAGAATTGATCCAATATGTCAAAATATATGATAAAAATGATGACCAAAATAAATGAAATAAATGAAGGAAAAAGTGAACAAATTCTACAAGGGTTAGTTCATATCAGGTTCACCATAATGTATGCAATCAAAAATGCATCATGTCTTTGAATCAATCCTAGATCAAATAAGATAGATCATACTTACACTTCTGATTGGGGATACACGTGTTAAGCAAGAACATGACCAATTTGGGGATTTGATAGAACCGATTAGGGGATCACTTCTATCACTTGTCAAAACACATCATGCTAGGAAGGTTTCCAAAGCCTACAATTTAATACAATCAGAAAATAATCCTAATGGAGTCCTAAAGTTTAAAAGTTTCACTTTATTTTGATAGTAAGAAATTAAAATCTAATCTAGTGCACACCAAAGCATGTGGCACAAAGTGGGGGATTAGAAGCAATACAACAAACACGTATAGGGAAATTTAACTAAAGTGAGTATGAGTAACACCCTAATACATAAAATATGAAAGATAGTATTATTCGAGCCAACACTTATGCTACTTTTATCTACTAAAAGAGAGGAGAACAAAGTTAGAATATACTTAACTAAATGTGAACCCATTGAGACTCAATATCTCCATTGGCCAAAAGGGCTTCACAAGAGGTTGTTGTGGTTTGTAAGAATCACAAATAAAGGTCAAAGCATCCAATACTTATCCACAAGACTAGATTCTCCAAATAAGAAATCTAAGCGAAGTCTCTTTAAGTAGAATGGTGGAAGAGCAGATTGTGAAGAAGCACGAGTGAATAATAACTCTTTTTTTCACATATGAATAATGATTGAAATGATTTTTGTATATATAGGTGAATCTTACCTTAAATCCTTCCAAGAACTTTAGCTGTACAGGGTTGACCCAGTCAACCTAATGTGTTTTCGGTGACAATTTACTAGGTCTGAGCTAGGTCAACCAAAGGGATAACAAGCTAAGAAAGTAAAGAATACCCCTAAACTATACTAGGTCTACCCAGTCAACCTAGTATAGTCGACTATCCAAAAGGGTGTTAAGGCAAGAAAAAGAGGAATGAAAAGAGGACAAGATTAGAGGAATACTCAAGGGAGTAGAAGTAGCTTAGGGAATGGTTTAGGGATCTATTTGGATTGGTAATAATGTGGGAATAAGGGGCAACAATTTTTTAAAGCACTAAAGGTTTGCCCACCTCTTTTTTGATGCAACCCTTAGGGTGTGCACTCAGAGAGATTGAGTCTCAATGGGTTCTTGTAATATGTAAAGCATCAATATTTGATAAGAGTTAAATATTATATGTGTATACAGACATCACTTAGTTTAAAATATATTAACATGCCTATTTATACAAGTGAATCATATACACCTCCCTTGATCACCACATAAGGTCCACTTCCACCTTCACCTGATGCATCTTTTCTTGAGCAAATTATTCTATTCTTACATGTTAAAATATTACAATTAAAGCAAGGTGTCTCCAAAGTTAGTCACTCAATGGATTCTCATAACCTATTTCATAATCCTTTGATACTTGAGCTAGCATCTTACTCATTTTTAATAATCTTTGTAGCTCCTAAACTACCACTTTAAGAAGGTAAAGGGCACTTAAAACAACATCTTCGTCCATTCCATGCAACATGTTTGGACTAGGTTTATAATGAAAAGTTACTTACCAATAATTATTCTAAGAAGTCTTAAAGCCTATGCTTTATGATGTATCTATGATCTCCCACTTCAATCAATTAAAGCATTTAACCCATTGGCAGATCAATTATTAGCTTATTTCTCCATCAATAGTGGCAACAATTTATCTTATGCAAAAATTATAAAACTCAAGCAAAGATCAAATGAGCAAATTGATGAATATGTTACATGATATAAAACTATGCTATCAAAGATGAAAAAATCTATGTTAAATAATGAATTACAAGATATGTTTACTCAAAGGTTACTATCCCACTCTATGAATCAATTGTGTTTGATAAATTCAAATCTTTGATGAGTAATTCCATACACTCCAAGAATGAGGAATCAAGCTCATAGCATTTAAATACTCCATCTACATCAAATATCAGGTTTAATAACAAGCCAAATTATAAGGTCAACTATAATAAAAGAAATAATGAATCAAAATTAATAATTAATACAATATCATAACCATAAAATATGCTTCAATTGACAACTACACCAAGGAGGCAATTTACAAGGTTATCAAAACCTCCTCACATATTTTTACAAAAGTGTATTAATTGCGATATCATATCTCTACCCGCTCCATTTGAGCTTGATTTGACTAAGCCTCAACCTAAGGGCTTTGTCAGTAGTGCATATTGTGACTACCATAGATGTATTAGGCATTCCAAAAGTAAGTGTTACAAGATAAAGAATAAGATACATGATCTTATTGTCAATAATATTATTGAAGTAAGCACACCCATAGAGGAATTTAGGCCCTAATATAATTATAATGTAAATCTAAAAATCTTCAATAATCTTTTCCTAAATCATGTTTCAACAAAAAATATAAACAATTTAGAAGTCCATCACATGTACAATGATAATCCTCCTCCTAAGACATCTAAGCCTCCAATAGATGGAATTATTGGAATATTAACAAAACATATAGTGATCACTTTTAATGATGATAAAATGAATGATGGTGATTCAGATAGACATGCACTCTGCATACATCAACAAGCAACCTATACATAGTGTTATGATTGAAAATTGGTTAAGCACAAATGCATTTACAATGACACTCATTCACAGTCTTAGATACACTAATCAAGATTTATAAGCTACATCAAGAATAATCAAAGCATTCGATCAACATACATAGGATACTTTGTGACATATAGTACTACATCTCCAAGTTGGTTTAGAAACAATGGTTACTCCATTTATAGTCTTACCAAGCATAAGAGCCTTCAATGTGTTATTAGGACACCCTTAGATATAGAATATTCATACAATACCATCTATAGTGCATAAATGCCTCAAGTACATACATTGTAATAAAGTAGTCAAAGTTCAAGGCATCCCATACGAGTACCCTCAATATTCAGTGGTAATTCCTCCTCCTCCCTCACCACCATAATAGTTTATTATGGTACCTATTAAATATCACCATCAAAAGATAATTATGGCACCTACTCTAAAGTGTAGTACAAAGATAATTGATGTACCATTCAAAATCATAATGTAGATTTAATTGTGGCACCCATGATTTTTTTTATATATAACTAGTTTAGGGGGAAAATTTATACCTTCCTAAGTATCAAGCTTCATATCAAAGAGTTACACAAGGTTAAAAAAGTCTTTATATCCTAAAATGCATCATAAGGCAACTCCTTAGATAATTTAGCCTATTTCACAATGAACACAAGCAATGAGACTTTATCCTATTATACAATTGAATTCACCAAGTTTTGTACCTTCTCAAGCTTTACAATATTTTATAAATAGTGGTCACAACATCTATGTTATGGCACCCAATGCCTTTCAGATTCAGATACATCCACATGTAGCATTCCTCATCCATGGAAAGTCATTTATTCATCTCTATGATCCAAACACACACTATGGTTCTCCCATTGATGGGATCATAAGCTAGTTTATTTTCCAAAATATAAAAAAGATAAAAAAATATATTTTGAAAATATAAAAACATACAAAATATTAAAAAATAAAAATACAAGCCCTAGACATGCCATAAGATGCTAAGTTACTTCTTTACATATTTTTTTTTATCAAAATTTTTGGTAAATAACATATTATTCTTCTATACACATGCATTTCATGAGGTACATGAGCATGATGTAGGACTTACATTGTACATACATTCTTGGATTCTAGATTCCCTTCTACCCAGTGACCATCCAATGTTGAGTTACATTATAATGGTTGTATCTATCTATGACCTCAAATTCAATGTTGAGTTACGTATCTTAAAAGTGTCTTGACAAATCACTCATATTTTATATTGTTCTACATATGATACCTTGTTATAATATGACATTGACACATACATATTCTTCTTCTATACACATGCATTTCATGAGGTATATGAGCATGATGTAGGACTTACATTGTACATACATTTTTGGATTCTAGATTCCGTTCTACCCAATGACCATGCAATGTTGAGTTACATTATAATGATTGTATCTATCTATGACCTAAAATTCAATGTTGAGCTATGTATCTTAAAAGTGTCTTGACAAATCACTCATATTTTATATTGTTCTACATATGATACCTTGTTATAATATGACATTGATACATACATATTCTTCTTTTATACACGTGCATTTCATGAGGTATATGAGCATGATGTAGGACTTACATTGTACATACATTCTTGGATTATAGATTCCCTTCTACCCAGTGACCATGCAATGCTGAGTTACATTATAATGGTTGTATCTATCTATGACCTCAAATTCAACGTTGAGCTACGTATCTTAAAAGTGTCTTGACAAATCACTCATATTTTATATTTTTATACATATGATACCTTTTTATAATATGACATTGATACATATAGATGAAATGGAAAAGTTTTCACTTGATCTTCGGTCCTTTGATGTTGTTTACTTTCTTACGTGATAGGCTAGACATTGTTTGCTTATTATGTGTAACCCTTGGCCCTTTTGTGTAAATTGTTTAAACATCTCTATGATATTTTTATTGATATGTGAAATATTTGAAAATGTAGATTTTTTATGGCCCTTGGCCCTATGTATACATTATTTTCTTGTGCGACATTTGAACATGTCCTTTGTATGCAACCCTTGGCCTTATTATATGACATCGTGTGACATTATGTGTTATGATTGTGTGCTTTCTAATATTAATTAGTAGTACCATGATAAATATCATTTAATTTTACTATGGTTAATTTACTATTTACCTCATTGATATATCTATATAGACATGACACTTTGTATGCCTTGCATTCAATATCTTACATACAAGGTTCCAATAACAATTACAATTATATGATCACATACTTTTCAACATGATGACATAATACTAGATGAACATATCTTTATCACATGATACAATTAACTCTTATTTTAAGATGAGTGACTTGGAAGATACATCCCTCATCTCAAAAGAGGGCATCAGAATGGGCTTGTCTCAGAGATAAAAATCTCTATAAACAAATTTGGGATAAAACATAGGTTTCAAAAATATAGAGTACAAACTTTGAAAGACTCAAAGTGATTCAAAAATCAAACACATGATAGAAATTAGTAGATTAATGTAGTTTATGGAGGCATATGACATGTACATGCACTCATTCTTCAAATATTCAAATCAAATGACCAAACACACTTGAATGCACAAGCATGGGCATATGTAAAATAATTACAAGAGCAAAGTTACAAGTTACAAATACTATTACAATTCAGCATATAAATGCATAACATTTCATATAATTGACACAAATTCAAGGGGCATGATACTCATTTACACTCATGATTATTCATATTTGAAAATTTTAAATATTAAAAGTTTTAAAGTTGAAAAATTGAAAGATTCAAAGTTTCAAAGCTACAAAATTCAAATATTGAAAGCTTCAAAGTTTCAAAAGTTACAAAATTCAAAGTTTCTAAGTTTCAAAATTTTTAAATTCAAAGATTAAAAGTTTTAAATTTGTAAAAATGCATGATACTTGTCCATGCACATTTTCAAAATTCAAAGATAAAAACGTAGAATTCAAAATCAAAATACTAATTTCAATACAAGTTTATGAGTAATGTGGTCATGATTGGGGAAGGGATATTTATTAATTCTCTTTGATCATGCAAAATAAAATCTAGATCCATCTACAATGGCATGATTTGAATATGTGTGGGTGGTGTATGCTTGAGTTTAATGATACTAAAGGGCCTTAGAATCACTTCTATCAATCATGGTTTCACCTTTTAATTTAGTACATTGGGTACTACTCCCTCTTCATGAGAGTTTTACTAATGCATATTTCCAACTCAAGAGATTGATTATTTATTCAACTTGGGAATTGATCACTCTTAGTTCACAATTGAGTCAAATTATTTGAGTGCTTCAATAAGGGAGTATATTTATCTATCATCAATTACAAGTTACATGGCAATTTGGTCTCACCTAAATATGGTGTAATCCTCCCTTGTTCCCTTTTTAATTTATCAAATTTCAAAGTTAGATTTTTGAATATTTAAAATTCACAAATGAATAATCCATGGGATATTGCAAGATTTTTAAAATTAAGTGCCTTGGATAACTAAAGTATCTTCTCACAGACAAAGTGTGTTTTACACTCATGTTTAATTATTTATCCTTTATTCTAGCAATTTCATTACTAGGATAAGGGGAGGGGGGAGGGCAGGGGAAGAGAGGATGGGGGTGGGGGATGTAGCAACATAAATATGGTCACAATTAATTGATAATGTTGATTATAGACACATTCCAAACCACATGGCTTATGCACAAATACATGACTCTTAACCACTATTTCTCTAAGCCATTTATCTAAATGTGGGCTCAACCCTTTGTTTGTCATTACTACTACACATAATTTTCAATGTCAAATACTCAAGCTATCTAAAATCACCTTCAAAATTTATCTGATAGAGGACAATTGTCCTTGGTCCTTTTAGACAAGTCCATGTTAAGTAGATAGGAGTGCATTACGCTTGTATTTACTCAGGTCAACATCTTGCACCAAATAATGGCCAATTTCTAAATTTTAAATCAATTTTTTGGGTCTTCCCACAAATTTAACCAAGTTGGCTAAATAAAATTGTCAAAAATATTTTATTATAAATACATGTCAAGAATCACTCATTAATACCACTTGCTGTTCACTTGATTCAACTTTTACACTTCTACACTATTTTCCCCAAATTCAACATTAGTCACAAGGATCAACCATAAGCCAAGTCAAGAGACTTTTAAATAAATTAAAGAGATTTAATTGTCAAGTATCAAAGCCATTTTATAATTTCATACATATATTAAAAAGAGCATAATTGGATAATCACTTAAGGTGGGAGAATTATGTGGGCTTGATTTCCCTCCTTCAAGCATCAAATAAGTAAGTAGTAGTCAATCATCAAGGGGGAAATTGAGACCACATTAGCCTATTACACTCCTTTATTTGTCTTGAAAGTATTAAATCTATAAAAGTGACCTAAGGGTTTTATAGACAAGATAATACAAACAAGGATTTTTTCACTACCAATCCCTAATTATGATATCACATATTTCTCAACATCCATAGGCATAAAAGGTGAAACAAACATTTATTTAGAACACTAAATAAAGATAAGTACATAATAAATGGAATAAATTGAACTATGATGATATCATTTTATAATGGTTGTGTTGATATATTTCTTCTGCTTCTACCTTCTGATTGGTCATTTTCATAATTCTACTTTCTCTACCTTTTTTTGTCAACAACCTATCATATTCAACTAGGACATATCCATAATATACAAAATAGAATAAACTATGCCACCATTTGTCATGTCCAAATTTATAATTAATTAATTAATTAAATTTTCAATTAGAGGAAAATAAGGGAAAGAGACTTGGAATAATTATTCTTTTGGCAAGTTGAAAAGTCTTTGGGGGAAAATTGGATAAATATCAAGTTATTAGTATTTTTGTTAGGAAATGTGGGGTGTGATTATTTAGGAAAGGATAATAATATGGGATCAAGGAATCTTACCAAATAATTTTTAATTCTTATCTCCCAATTAATTGGAACACATTTGGGCAAGTTTATAAATTGAATCAAAAGAGGAAAAGCAGGATCTAGGTCAATTTTGGGTAGGTGGATTAAGTTGGAAACTAGTGGTTTTTTCCAAACCATGACACTTTCCTTCCAAATAAATAAATTATAATTTTGGATCGCTCTTAGGAATATTATATGTTAATACACCCTATTTTCATTTTTTGGGATCTTTTGGCTAACTAATAATTTCTCTTGTGGAATAATATGCATGCAATGTTCTTCAAATGATCTTGAAACAAAAAATATTGGATGAAGGTGGTATTTGGATGGAAACCCAGGGATTCCAAGGATTATAAGATAAAAACCTTATGATACATAGATAAAATTCCATACAATATTTATTACAGAGTTTTAAGGAGTACAAAATTTAGCTAGTGGATAGTGTTGTATGCCAACTATCATTGTGAGTAGAGTTACAGATATTGGTTTCAGATTTGTGGGTTTAATATAGAATATATCAGGTGTATTTGGAGTTTTATTTTAGAGTATTTATATTTATATTATGATATGTAATCATCTTATTAGTATGGTGAAATTATTTTGTGTTCTGGGTAGTTTCTATGGTGCATGTGTGTGGAACTAGCAAGGGTTTTCGCCCAAATTGTGTTTTTCAGACCAAAACTATTGTGGGAGTATATTTAAGTAATTTGTAATGTTTTTAGACATATTTTAATATAATTAATGTGACATAGGTGTTGGATTTGAGTATTTGTGATTTTCCACAAAAATTGTCAAAATTTGGGTTTTTCTAACTAGTGTAAAAGGGGCATAAATTAAACAATAATTGTTCCCAATATTAAATTTATTTCAAATATGATATTTTGGAGTTAAATTAAGGGGAAATGATAACATACACCTATAATAGACATACTAATATTATAATTATATTCCTAATTTTTATCCTAAGACTGTATAGTTACCTATTTTTATAATTTTCTTTGTTAGACAGTTAAAATTGTCAACAAAAATCTATGTGCAAGCCAAGTATATCTCTACTTGGTAAATTTTAAAAATAGTAGCTTTCCATATTTAATAATTTTTCAAAATTAGAACATTGAATATTTTATATCTTTAGTATTATGATATTTTTAGTTGTACACCTATTAAAATGCATTACATATTTCTTTATTTTATCAAAAATAGGGTATAACAACATTCCAAAACAAACACATAGTTATGGAATTGAGAAATTGCCAAAGCAACATTAAAAAATACATATAACACATGATCGAAATCAAACCTACACATATTTATATGAGTTTGTTGATGGAAATAACTTGAGTGAGGGTTTTGAATCCCATCCCTATAAGTGATAAATGAAATTATATGCAACCTAATAACCTCTTTTGACACAAGGGGAATGATGGGAGACCAAGAAGAATAAATATATCATAAGTGTGTAGGATGTGATTCAATGAGGATCAACTTGAATAAAGAATAAATATATATGATGTTTGGATCTAGGTTTGACCATTGATATTAGATTTTGATATATCTTCTTTGTTTGTTCTTATATTTTTTAAAAATGAATTGACAAGACATAGTGTGTATAGGATGATCTATGACAAGTTATACACATTATCTTTATTTATAATTAACAATGGGTGAGGTTAAATATGCATAATCAAAGACAAAATGAAGATGTTCCCATAAGGCTAAAAGGGAGAGACATGCGCTACACATGTTTGACCCAGATATACTTGCATAGAGCGTGGGATTAACTTCGAGATGACACAAAATTTATTTTCAAGGTAAATACTGATAAGTAGGTGATGTATAGTCCACTTATGCTAATGGATAGTTTTTAATAAGTTTTATAAATTTATTTTTAGGCTCAAGGGCTAACTAGGGACCTTAGTGAGACCGAGATAGACCAATAAATAAGCCAATATATACAAGCCTATCAAATATGATAAATTAGAAATAAGACATTGGGAATAAGGTTCTCATGCCAACTTTGGTTGTCTATATGATCCCCCCACTTTGACATATGCATAAAAAAGTGAGTTAAAGCATGCATCAAAGTAGATATATTTTTGAAACATACACCTTCACTTACCTAGGGAAGGATTAAGGGTTCTTTTTATGCACACTTGAGTAAAACATCCATCCACACATATTTTTATATACCTAAACAAATTCTAATTAATTCAAGTAGTCAATGCTCATGATAGACATTTGAATTTGTAGTCACTAAAATTAACATTTAATGCTAAAATAATGCACTTGTAATCATCCTTTTTATACACACTTAGATCAGTCTCAATTCCATAGTTTCAAATTGTTATTCCTCTATTTTTATGTGGATTATGCTTACCTTCAAGAAAATATGATACATGACGTTCCTATTATTCATTCCAAATGGCCTAAACCTATTATTAAACTGATCCACACTTCCATTTTAGTTGTTTTTGTTCCTTAAATAAGGCTGCTCCTTTAGGACTATCATGATAATTGGTAGTGTTTGAGTCTTCTAACCACATCCTCCTACCTAACAATGACTAATTAATCAAATTTAAATTCACCTAACAGGTCATCCCACATGTTTCACAAGTCCCATCTAAGGAATTTTTGAAAATACCACTATATAAGCAAAAAATTTATCCTTTTAAGGAAAGGCTACCATTCTTAAAAAATTACCATATTTATTATAATTACACATTAATAATAAAACATCTATTCTTTCCAATTATGAGTCCACACAACCCAAGTAGCTATGAGCTAACTATGAATACACTTCCAATATCACAAGTCATTATTGAATCACATAGTTTAACCAAGATTGCACCAACATATAACATTTCACCAATATTTCACACACACCACCGTAACATGAGAAAACTAGATGGCTATTGATCCCTCTTCTTAATATTGGTATATAAGCAGTGCTCAACATAAGGGGTGTTAAGGTCAAGCACAACTTCAACCACCAACCCCTTTTTCCCATATATTTTATTTATCCCTCATTACTTATTGATCTAGGGTTCCAATTAAATAGGAAGGTATGCACCAACTTCCAAAATGAATCTATTGACTTCAATCACACACACAAGACATATAAGTCAAGGTGCAAATGTCAAATTTCACACAGAGGGTAAAAACTCTACCGAACATCAACACTCCCTATAGATGTCAGTACAAACCAATATTATCTAAATAGGATGAACTTTTCCAAGGTAGATATAAATCCATATTTATAATTCATAGTGATGTCACATAGTCATACAATCAATTTCATAGTCACAATCATAGTCCTACATGTTTGATTTCTAGCTAAGTCATTCTTCTTTGGCACTTTCCCCTTTTATCACATATCTACATTTAAAAAGTTCTAACTTAGTTTGTGTGGTTTATTGTAAATTTTATTCATTCTAATTTTACATAGCAGTTTGTCATAATAAATATTTAATAGCACCCTATCCCAATTTTAGATAAAACAAAATCTTGAAGTTTAAATTTTTGAAGATTTTAAAATTTGAAGAATTGAACAATTGAATTTTGAAATGAGAGCAAAATAAAAAATACACCTAGTTGGTATTTTCTCCAAATACTGTAACAAATCTAATTCCATAACATATCCAACACTTGTTTGGGAGCATTATCACCCAATCCACCACTTGATCAAGGAAGTAGACAAATTTGTTCAAGTTCAATCAAGTTGGCTCCATTCTTATTTTATTTTTAAATATGCCTATATATAGCCTACCCCTCTTGAGGTGAGGGATGAAGATGTAATGGAATTACTCATATCAAAAGATAATGTTAAATATCCCATATGTTAGGAAAATAATATAGTTGAGTAGTCAATATACTAAACATATGCCACTGAAATTTGAATTCTATTGATGCCAACAAATTATTTTTGAATAAATATATAAGTGTGAATCTAGTGTAGGAAATATAATACCATATCAAACACAATGATAAAATGTACAACTACCCCATATGAAAAGAAAAATGTGAATAACTAGAGTGTCTCAAACATGATATAATATGCCCTCAATTGGGTTAAATATAACAATAAGAACACACACAAGTAGTGTGGCCCCAAAGATGCATGGTAGAGAACATGGAAATGTAGGCACCAAATGAGTATAATAATACGCATGATAGACATCATGGTTATAATCATATAATATAATAATTTATGATTAATATCATGGCTAAAAATAATAAATCTTAAAAGTTAGTGACCACACCTAAGCTAGTGATAAGACAAGTTAGTGAGACCACACAAGGACGAGACTCAAAAAACATGAAGACAAAAGGATCCTCAATAGAACAAGGATGATGCATAAACAAACAAACACATGCACATGAAATCAAACATTCATGCATAACAATTGATGTTACTATGTAACAATCATAATGAAGGTATCCAAGTGATATATACTAGATGTGTATTAGCACATGATGTATTAATAAATGTAATCTAGTTGAAACTAATAATGGACAAGCAATGATAGATATCACCATACAAGATTTGCTGAATGAAAATGCCCATAGGATGGGTTATGTGCTAATGAAAATGCCCCCTTAGAATGTGGACCTATAGTGTAATCCCAATATCATGTGACCTATGAATCTACATAGTACCCAATTGAGGAATACCATGAAAAACATATGTTTAAATCAAGGATATGAAAACCTCTAGCATAGGTATATATGTAACCATGCATAAAGTAGTAATTTTAATTTTGTGTTTTGATTTTTTTTTGAATTTTGAACTTTGCAATGTTTTTGAATTTTAAATTTTCTAATGTCTTTGAATTTTGAATTTTTTGAAATGAGATCCTACCTCTTTAATGGGAAAATTGTTTAAATCATGTATATAGTATGATGGCATAATGTGACAAGATGTAAAGTGATGTGTAATGCATAACAACCAATCAAAAGTAATAATGTAAGGCACACATGTAGAATAACCCCCAATCATAAGATAATAACAAAGTGTCATGATCAGATGATATAAATGAATATGTGGCAAATCCCATATGTCAATATATCCTAACATAATGATGATGATGTTCATGGGGAAGACCACATACCTCACAATGTATATAATTCAATAGTAGAAAGATATGGCAATAAATTTACCATGAGTAATGACCTATCATGTGTCATAGTAAATGAAAGATTTAGAATGTAAATAAGCAATGTAGACCCATAAGCAAAAGAGGGGTAAATTAGGCTCTATATGAGAGATATGATGATAAGAAACATGCTTGGGTACAATGACCCAATAGGAAACTATGATATAAGATAGAAACCATGGTTACCATGCCCCCATTGGGAAAATCTATTTAGAATAAGATGACAATTATGGGTACCATGCACCCATGGGCAAATATGATATGATCAATAAGAATCATGCACAAGTATGATGCCACCATAGGCAATTTTTTTTGATAAAGTGTAAATATAGGTATGATGCCCCCATATTCAAAGATATGATCAATAATTCACAAATGAATCCACGTTTTTAGTTTTATAGTAATACATAGAAGAATAGAAAAGTAAAAAACTAAGGCATGGGACATGAGAAAGAAAGGAGCAAGGCTCGTAAACTAGAAGAATGAGATGAAGAGATGATGAGGTCAAGAAATTACTCTCATCCCACATACTATTATCCTAAAATTCCTTACATTTGGCCATTGTTATATCCCTCACGCATGCTTTTGTCTTTAATATCATAAACTTTATATGTCTTGCATATAATCATTATTATGATTACTAGATAAAGTCATATGATTTAATGATATTATCATTTAGAATTACTAATGATGAAAAAATAATGTGTAACAACCCTCTTGGTAGGAAACAAAAAAATGAGATAGATATATTATTATTTTTTAATGACCACCATCAAATCAATAATTATCTTGATTCATTTAAGTAATGTTTAGGAATTAGTCAATCTTCTTGTTGTTCCCAAAATCCGTCAATTGTTTTTGGGGACAACATATTGACTATTTTGGTTTTGAAGGCCAAAATGATCTCTTCCCTTCTCAAAAATGTTTTGAGTATTCAAATTCTTCAATTATTCAAGTCTTCTCAGCTAAAGAACTCACAGGTTCAACACTGAGGTTCAATCAAAGGTCCATCGATAGGCTTCAAACAAATAGGATGAACCATTTTGAACCATTGAACCATTAAACCCCACCTCTACAAGGTTCAAAGGTTCAATGGGTTCAAAGGTTCAAAGACTTCAGTGGACTTAAAGAAAAGAAGGCTTTGAAGAGTGAAGGTTGAACTGTTGAACCATTGAACCTTGAACCAAAATGGTTCAATGAGTTCAAAGGTTCAACGAGTTCAATAAGATCAAAATACTTAGAGAATAAAAGGATTCAAAGAAAGAAAATGAAATGTTGAACTGTTGAACTTTGAATTGAAATGGTTCAAAGGGTTCAAAGTGCAAAAAAGAAGCTTTGAATGAATGGAAGAAGTAGAAGAAGTTCAATAAGGAGTTCAACCAAAGGGTTCAAAGAATGATTGAACCAAAGAGCCAAGTGAACAAACAAGTTGATTGAACCACCGACCATTGAACCACTTTGAACCATTGAACCAATGCACTCCAAGGTTCAAGGTTCAAAGTAGTTCAAGTGACTAAGTGATCATGACATCCCCACAGACATCAAATTCAAGGTAATGAAATATCCTTTGATTTTCAAATATGGTGTGGACCCTATGAACAAATTCAGTGATTGGCCAAAGAAGAAGCTGAAGGAGCTAGCAGAAAGTGAGAAGATAGCACAAGAGTTCAAATCACCAAGGAAGGACAAGACATGGTGAGAAAAAAGACAACAACTACAAGAAATCTAGAAATATCTGTAGGAGAGTTATTTCTAGTAGGTAGAATAGTCCACTAGGTGGACATCGGAGAGCACGAGCATTCAAAGATGCAGCCTATTTTTTTTGCCTTAAGTAAAGATGAATGGATAGTCGTGTAAGCATCATAAAGAAGACCAGGCAACCTATGTTTAGAAAAGAACTTTTGATATGATTTAGAATGCCAAAGTTAAGGTTGATGACCTATTCTAACATGGCTCTTTCACAAAAATGCATTTAAGACATTGAATGCAGCATGGGCCATTTGCATGAAATAAAGCACCCAAGTCTTTCTTAGAGTGTTATAGATTGTAATCTCTCTTATTGTTTTAAGGAGATATCTCGATTGTAGAAGCAAAACTCTACCCAAATTGAAAGGCATTACTAAGACTTTGAGCTCAGATTTTTAATCATATTTTGTTATATGAATGAGAAAGTAGGTTACTTTCAGACTTTATGCTGTAATAACTTGTGTTATTTAGGGGATTATTCTTATGTCTATTTCCTAAATACGGTCTTGTTCATGTAATTAAATAAGCAGAACTAGTGAAAGTAATTAGGGAGGTGTCCTGAAGCTGACTGTGGAGAGACTTTGTGCTACCATAATTGTCTTTAGCATGTTTGTTTTTTTGTTTTTGTGTAAAGGATTTTGGGATGACTTTGTGCCCCCATTGTCCTTTGTATATTTTACTCTTCGACAGTTGGGGTGGAGACTTTGCGCTACGCTTCATCTTCCTGGATACTGTGCCTTGTTACATTTACTATCCAGGAAGGAATCTGGCTGTTGATTAAGTATTACTTCTAAAATAAGAGAAGTACCTCTAGTAATCACCCAAGAATTCTCCTATGTCTGTGAATATCATCTCTAAAAAAAGAGAGATGGATGGTGTTATCCTACCTTGAGTGTTATTTTTATCTTACATTTATAGTTTATTAATATATCATAGTTATAGGGAACCTCCCCTTGATGAGAGGAGAGATTTGTCCCCTTTTGATGTGGTCGACCTACACATTTGGCCGATAAATCTCCCTATGTTGTGGTTGAAACACCTATTTTCCCCTCAGTTAGTTGGTGACAAAATATTCACCCAACAATTTTTAGTGACTCTGCTGGGGATTGAATGAGCTGTTCTAGTTCTTTTCCATCTCCATATCCTTATCTATTTCCATTATATACTCTGATCTATGAAACTAGAGATTCTGGGGATCAAACATTTCATTGCTATTGTCTACTCTGCCAGCTCCATACCAACAATTTTTGGTGACTTTATTGGGGAAGAACGTGTAGTTTGAAGTCTCAATATTTAAATTGATGTAGTTCTAATTCTTTTCCATTTTTATTTTTACACTCTGGTAGATCCATGGTATACACAAAGTTAGAGATCTTAAGGTATTATTGACCCTATATTTGAGTTGGTGCAACTGAGTAATTTTAATCTTTTTCCTCCACAACCTCACCTCCAACGAACTAGGAGTCTTCCTCCTACCAACATCAGGTCACCAATACAAGGCAAAGCTTATTTTTCCTCTGCTAGCAGAGCTTTGCCTATACATACCCAACCAAGATTTGTTATCCCTCCCTTTAATAGTCATAGCATGGAAGCTCAAGGCCCCTGGGGTAACTCTTTTGGTCCCTTGAAACTAACTCCACCTCTACATGAACTACCTCATAGTTCAAGGAAGAATTTCCCCAAGTTCTTTGGTGATGGGAGAGTTCATCCTGATAAGCATATTGCAGCCTTCTGCATAGCCTATGGCATGATAGGCATGGAGTATAAGGACATAGTAGTCAGACTATTTGTGGAAACATTGCAAGGCACTACTACAGACTAGTTTTATCATCTACAGGCCCTGACTAATTGGAACACCCTCAAAGCCAAATTTGAAGCTAGGTTTAAGCCTACAAAAGATGTGCATGCCCTGCTGGTGCAACTCACAAAAGTGAAGGAGCCTCATGAACCAATGAGAGATTTCATAGCCAAGTTTGACAAGCTAAGGAATAGGATTCCTACAATTGCTTAGCCAATAACTGAGAATCTCAAATGCTTCTTCATCAACTCTCAACTACATAAAGTGAGTTTTCTACTGAGACATGCTGGCCACATAGACCTTGTTGTAGCACAAGATTTGGCTACTGAGGTGGAGGATGATCTCATCTTGGTGGGAAAGATAAGGAGAGATCTTAATAGAGGTAAATCTTCTTCATCCTTTAAATATCCATCTACATGCACCACTGATCCAATGGTGCAAAAGCTGGTAAATGAGTTGCTAGCTCTTAGAAAGAAAATAACACAAGGGATGTCTGCTCCTCCTTCATACCAAGACATACCAAGGAGGACATTCCCAAATCATTCATACCAAGGCAATGCTGCCAAGAATCAAGGGCAGCCAGATCATCTTCCTCCCCCTTAGGGGAAACTTGTTATTGAAGTAGCTCCAACTAACTCAGCAGTTGGATACCTTGAAAAAAAATCAAATTTTTCTTTTCAATCTGATTTAAGCTAGGAAGATGGCATTGATTTTTTTATGGAAGACTAAGATGAATCAACTGATAACTCCAACATTGGTTTCTTGAATTACCAGGATGAACCTAGAAGTAAAGGTGAAGCATTTGATGGATCATACACTATATTCACTCGGTCCCAGAACCAGTCAGCTCAACAAGCTGATAAGAAAAAAATAGAGGAGCAATCTCAACCAATAATTTCAATTGCTAAGCGAGGAACCACTCCGCCTTTTCAATCAAAGGACCTGGTTATCACTAAAAAGGTAAGTACATCAAGTTTTTCTTCATCTTCTACTTCAAATTCATAGACCAGTACCACCCCTCCTAAAAACTAGAAGGATGAACTGCCTTCCCTTATTTATAATTCATTTTAGACATTTGATATAGTCGACCATGTCAAGAATTTGAATTCTTGCAATCCAATCTTGAGAAGTTGGATAGATTAGTGGAATGTGTGAAGGATAACGCCATCCTTGCAGGACAAGAAATTTTGAAAGTAACTCCTGGTCCCCCCAAGAACACATCCACCCAAAATAGCCTTGTCATTACTCCTCCCGCTGCCCCTGGGAAGACAAAACCATTTTGTCTCCCTGTTGATATATGGTCACAAGCTGAGCAACTACATCATAGACTCAGGCGCATTTAACAATGTCATGCCCACCAAAGTGGCAGATTCTCTCAGCCTTACATTGACTAAAACTTTTGGGAGATGTTTCTCCATGGAAAACAAATAAGTGCCACTTCTAGGACAAATTAAAGATGCCTAGTTTGCATTCGCGGCCTTCCTAGAAAAAATAATTAAAATGATAGTCTTGGTGGCTAATGTTCCAGCCTCCTATGGCATTCTACTTGGACAAAATTTTTGCAAGGATGTTGGTGGAGAATTGAGCATAGACCTATTTGAGGCAAGGATTCCTATCAAAGGCATCATGCACATGCTGCTTCCTAAGAAGGAAGCAAAATATATTGTCACCCAAACATCAACCCTTGAAGCTCAAATTATGTTTGAGTCTTCAAGAATGGGTAAGTTTTTTCCTAGCTACAGAGGATGTCCCTATTTCATCTGATGAAATTATTGTAGGTGACAATCCAAAAAGTTTAGATAAGATAGTAGGAAAATTGGTAGAGCAAAGTTCAGATGCAAAAGAATCCTCCCTCCCTGACTAGGAGAAATCTAAAAAAAGATCAGTTTTTGATAATCTCTAGATTCTAGAATTTGATGGCAGCTATTCTTCTACTAGTGTTGGAGCCAGGATTGTTCTAATATCTCCTTAAGGAGATATTTTCCTTCTTCATACAAATTACAGTTCAATAATACCAACAACATTATTGAGTATGAATCTCTGTTACTCGAGTTGAAGGCTGCTCAAGACAAAGGTGTCAAACTCCTTCACGCCAAAGGAGATGTTGAATTGATAGTTTTTCATGTGAGGAACTTGTGTCAAACCAAGAACAAAAGATTGTGCCATTACCGCAATCTAGTATGGGACTGTATTGAAAGTTTTGATACTTTCAATATATCTATAGTACCCAGAGAGCTTCATAGTCATGCAAATTCATTGTTTATCTCTATGACCCTCTTGGTTCCTCATAAAGACTTTGAAGAGCATAAGTACACTATCAAGCTGGTCTTTTGACCAAGTGTGCCTAAAAATGCCAATCATTGGCAGGTGTTTCATGCTAACAATCAAATCATGTGCTAGACTGAACTAGAAGAACAATAAATTATGGTACTGGACCATACTACTGCATATCAAAATTAGGTAAAAAAACTCTTCTACAAGAGAACAAGGATTCCTGATTTTCAAACTAGAAATCAAGTCTTGCTGTGGGGCAAGAGGAGAGAACCAAAAGGAATGCACAAAAAAGTTGATTCTTGGTGGAGAGGTCCATTCATCAATCATCAATTCTAGGGAGAAAATGGTTTCTTGCTGATATATCAAGATAGAATGCCATTTTCATGGCCTCATAGTGGGTAGCATCTGAAGCAATTTAATCCTTGAAGTATCAAATGACATCAGTTGTACATATTTGTATAGTCTTTAGTTTTGTTTTGTTTGGTTCATTTTGTTTTGTTTTTGTGCCTTTCTTTTTGGGTAGCATGACTCTGTAGCCCAATGGAATACATGAAGGCACTGAGATTCTAGATTCTACTCCCTTCAATTGTTTTTGCAATTGATATAAGTTCCCTAACTGGAGCTAGATGTTGTTCCCAAAATCTGTCATTTGTTTTTGGGGACAACATATTGACTATTTTGGCCCTGAAGGCCAAAATGATCTCTTCCCTTCTCAAAAATATTTTGAGTATTCAAATTCTTCAATTATTCAAGTCTTCTCAGCTAAAGAACTCATAGGTTCAATGCTGAGGTTCAATCAAAGGTCCATTGATAGGCTTTAAACAAATAGAATGAACCACTTTGAACCATTAAACCATTGAACCCCACCTCCACAAGGTTCAAAAGTTCAATGGGTTCAAAGGTTCAAAGACTTCAGTGGACTTAAAGAAAAGAAAGATTCAAAGAGTGAAGGTTGAACTGTTGGATCGTTGAACCTTTAACCAAAATGGTTCAATGAGTTCAAAGGTTCAACAAGTTCAATAAGATCAAAAGACTTAGAGAATAAAATGATTCAAATAAAGAGAATGAACTATTGAACCATTGAATTTTAAACCAAAATGGTTCAAAGGTTCAAAGGGTTCAAAGAAGTTCAAAGTGTAGAAAGGAAGCTTCAAGTGAATGAAAGTAGAAGAAGTTCAACAAGGAGTTCAACCAAAGGGTTCGAAGAATGATTGAACCAAAGAGCCAAATGAACAGACAAGTCGATTGAACCACCGACCATTGAACCACTTTGAACCATTAAACTGATGCACTCCAAGGTTCAAGGTTCAAAGTAGTTCAAGCAACTAAGTGATCATGATGTCCCCACAAATGTCAATTTCAAGGTAATGAAATATCCTTTGATTTTTAAATGTGGCGCGGACCCTGTGAACAAATTTAGCGACTAGCTAAAGAAGAAGTTGAAGGAGCCAATAGAAAGTGAAAAGATAGCTTGAGAGCTCAGATCACCAAGGAAGGACAAGACGTGGTGAGAAAAAAGAGAACAACTATAGGAAATCTAGAAACATCTATAGGAGAGTTATTTCTAGTAGGTAGAACAGTTCACCAGGTGGACATCAGAGAGTGCGAGCATTCAAAGATGCAGCCTATTTTTTTGCATTAAGTAAAGATGAATGGACAACTGTGTAAGCATCATAAAGAAGACTAGGAAACCCATGCTTAGGAAAGGACTTTTGATATGATTTAGGATGCCCAAGTTAAGGTCGATGACCTGTTCTAGCATGGTTCTTTTATGGAAATACATTTAAGGCATTAAATGCAGCATGGGCCATTTTCATGAAACAAAACACCCAAGTCTTTCTTGGAGTGCTATATATTGTAATATCTCTTATTGTTTTAAGGAGATCTCTTGGTTGTAAAAGCAAAACTCTACCCAAATTGAAAGGCATTACTGAGACTTTGAGTTCAGATTGTTAATCATATTTTGTTATATGAATGAGAAAGCAGGTTACTTTCAAACTTTGTGCTGTAATAACTTATATTATTTAGGAGATTGTTCTTATGTCTATTTCCTAGATGCAGTCTTGTTCATATAATTAAATAAGCAAAACTAGTGGAAGTAATCAGGGAGGTGCCCTGAAGTTGACTGTGGAGAGACTTTGTGCTGCCACAATTGTCTTTAGCGTGTTTGTTTTTTTGTTTCTATTTAAAAGATTTTGGGATGACTTTGTGCCCCCATTATCCTTCATATATTTTACTCTTTGATAGTTGAGGTGAAGACTTTGCGCTACACTTCATCTTGCTAGCTACTGTGCCCTGTTACATTTACTATCCAAGAAGGAATCTGGCTGTTGACTGAGTATTACTTATGAAAGAAGAGAAGTACCTCTAACAATCACCCAAGAATTCTCTTATGTCTGTGAACATCATCTCTAAAAAAAGAGAGATGGATGGTGTTATCCTACCTTGAGTGTTATTTTTAGCTTACATTTATAGTATATTAATATATCATAGTTATAGGGAACCTCCCCTTGATGAGAGGAGTGATTTGTCCCCTTTTGATATGGTCGACCTACACATTTGGCCAATAAATCTCCTTATGCTATGGTTGAAACACCTATTTTGCCCTTAGTTAGATGGTGACAAAATATTCACTCAACACTTTTTACGATCAATAGGTTATAGGCCCACAACATTTTCCCTTGCCTATTAGAATGCCCTCTACCTAGTCAACCATGATTTCTAACATAATGCCTCAAGGTCTATAGATCTCATTTTTCATTTGATCAAGCTTATGTAACACATTCCTTATATAGGATTTACCTTCTTATTAATTTAGGGTATACTCTCTAAAGATTTTCTCAATAGAAGTATTTATCAAATAATTGTAGAAATTCCATAGATGGTAAATCTAAATCAGCAAGCCACTTAGAATTATTTTGTTACACCCTTAACCATTGGTGTGTCTAGGGGTATGTGTGGTTGACTTGTGGCTTACATACCTATTTTATTTACTTGTTACATTTCTCTATGTTCTTAGATATGTCAGCTTATGGAATAACATTGGATAAATAGACTATATATAGGAAGTAGTGGTTAGTTTTTATTCATTATGTTAAGTATTCTATTGTTAGTGCATTGATATGGAGGTTTCCCCCTTGAAGTGGCTTTGCTATATTATTCAATATTCTATTCTACTGTCAATTATCACTATGTGATATCTCATATTTACTTATTCTATGCAATATAAAATCATTCTATGCGAATATCTAAGTAATTTCATTGAAGTGGTATCAGAGCTTTGATGTGGGAAAATTTCCTATGGCATTTTTTTTGGATCTGGCAAGGTGTGGCTTCTAGAAGTGGTGAGAGTGAAAAAGCATAACTTGCAATCTAGGAAGAATTAATTTTTTTTGTCAGTGCATTATTGCTTGAAATGCTTTTTTGAAAAAAAAAGTCTAGGAAAAAAAATTTCCCCTTGCATAATTATAGTCATTGGATTCATTTCAACGAGATGATCGTAATGGTATATCCTGTCAGTACACTTTTTTAGTACCAAAATTTTTACCCTAGTGCACAAAGGCAATCATTGGATTTGTCTTGATAAGGTGATCATAATGGTACCATTTCTTGGTACACTTTTTTTGGGATCAAAACCCTCCTAGGGTTTGTATATGGCAGGTCCAGGTACTCAAGGAAGAAAAGTGGGCAAGAAACTCCTAAGACTCCTATCAATGACATGGAATCTGTAACTTTAGATCTAGTGATTTCTCAACTTCAAGTAGACATAAAGAACTCGATGAGGCATGATGACTTTGTTGCAGTCTAAGCTGATGTTTTAGGGATGCATAGAGAGATTAATGGGGTTCATAATGAATTAAAACATATCACTATGCAATTGGCTACCCTTACATCTCAGTTTTAGCCCAATAACCCTCCACTTTAGCATTCAAATCCTCCTCTCAATAACTCCCATGTTGGTATGAAACTAATGTTGCCAAAAGTGGACATGCGTAAAATTGATGGTAAGGATACTTTCACTTGGATTACCCAAATTAAGAATTTATTTGAGTTACATTAATCCCTTAGTTCTCAGAGGGTGATAGTGGCATCCCTGTATCTAGAACCTGAGCAATTCATTTGGTATTGCTGGTTATGTGCTCAAAAGAAAAATAATAGTGTTCTTGTTACATGGACTATTTTCACTAAGGAGTTATCAACTCATTATCAAAATAATGTCTTTGAGAACTATTTCAGCCAATTAGCCAAGTTGTGGCAAATAGGAACTATGAAGGATGATATTCATCAATTTTAGAATATCTCTTTACAGGTAGAAGATATCACTGAGGAAAATTTGACTGATCTATTTTTGAGTGGCCTCAAAGTTAACATCTAATTCGAGGTTTGATTGTTTAACCCAACATCTATATCAGAAGTTATCCCTAAGACACACATGATAGAAGAAATAAAGATGGTCAAAAGGAAAACTTTCACTACTGGTCGTGATCACAACTTTTTAGCACCATCATTTCCACAACCCACCATATTAACACAACAAAAAGTTGAGAAGTGAGCCAAAGGGTTGTGTTATGGTTGTGACAAAAAATGGATTAAAGACCATCATTTTGTTGAAAAGAAGTTGTTTTACACTAGAGGTGCCAATGATGTAGAAGTACATGATGAGGATGCAAAAGTTCTTGAGGAGGAATCTAAAGACTCTCAGCCTACTATTTCTTGTCATGCCATTTTAGTATTAGTACTCCTCAAACTCTTAGGGTGATGGATTTCTTTAAGAAATATAAGGTCACTATCTTGATTGATTCTAGGAGCACACACAACTTCATCCATAGTAAGTTGGCTACTCATTTGAACTGTTCCATTTATCTAGCTCCAAAATTTTAGGTTATGATTGCAGATGGTGGTACTGTCAGCTGTTCAGGAAAATGTCATAGTATTAAGTTGGCCATGGAGACTACTTATTGTATTCTCTTATGTTTTCTATTCCCATGGGTGGAGCTGATATTATTCTAGGAGTCTAGTGGCTCACCACTTTGGGCACTATTGAGATGAATTTTTAAGAATTATTCATGGATTTTCATTCTAAAGAAAGGAAATTTGAGCTAAGGAGATTAAAGGCTAAATCTCCACTTGTTAGCTCACATCAAATGACAAAGATTCTTTGTAAGGGTGCTGAGGGATTTGTAGCTTGCTTGTTTTCAATGGAAGTAAAACCAACTTAGCCATCTCTACCTATTGATCTATAATAAATAATTGATGTTCATTCTATTGTTTTTAGAGACATGCCAAAAGGACTTCCACCTAGTCACACACATGATCATGATATTACACTTATTCTTAGTAGTACACCACCCAACATCAGGCCATACAAGTATCCCTATGCCCAAAAAAGTGAAATCAAAAATATGGTATGAGAGATGTTGGATGCAAGAATCATTCACCATAGCCAAAGTGAATACTCTTCACTAGTTGTCATGGTGAGAAAGAAAGATGACACTTGGAGGATGTGCCCTGACTACAGAGGACTCAACAAGTACACTATCAAAGATAAGTTTTTGATTCCTATCATTGATGATTTTATAGATGAAATGAATGGTGATCTTTATTTTACTAAGTTAGATCTATATTCTAGGTATCATCAAATCCAGATCCATGATGAAGACATACCCAAAACTACTTTCAAGATTCATGAGGGCCATTATGAGTTTTTGGTTATGCCTTTTAGTCTAAAAAATGCACCATCTACTTTTTAGAGTTTGATGAATACTATTTTTAAGACATTTTTGAAGAAATTTATTCTGGTATTCTTTGATGATATCCTCATTTATAGTAAAAATTGGAAAGACCATTTGTAACATGTGAAATAGGTACTCTCCATTTTAGAGCAAAATCAATTGTATGCCAAACCTTCCAAATGTACTTTTAGGGCTGGTGAGATTGAATATATGGGTCATCTGGGGTCTTATGAAGGAGTGAAAGTGGATCCTGAAAAAATCCAAGCAATGGTGGACTGGCTAATTCTTAAGATACTCAAGCAACTCCTTTCAGTGGACTGATATAGCTACCCAAACATTTGAATAATTGAAATTGGCTATGTGCACTACTTTATTATTGGCCACTCCTAATTTTCTAAGACTTTTATGGTTGAATGTGATGCATTTGGGTATGGTATGGGTGTTGTACTCATGTAAGAAGGCAAACCACTTACATTTGAAAGTCATCAACTAAAGGGTAAAAATAAGCACAAGCCCATCTATGACAAGGAAATGATGGCCATTTTGCATGAATTCAAACAATGAAGACCTTATTTGATGGGTCATCACTTTTAGGTAAAGACTGATCATGATAGTTTCAAATATTTTTTAGAACAAAGGTTGTCATTTGAAGAACAATAAAAATCAGTAACTAAGATGTTAGGATGTGATTTTGAAATAGTCTACAAAAAAGGCAAGGATAATGTGGTGGCAGATTCACTATCTAGAAATGATGAATCAGTTGAGGCATTGCTATGTGCCATAGCCATTTTATAGGTAGATTGGATAAAGGAAGCACAATTAGAATGGGAACATGATAGTGCTACCCATGATTTGATTTAAAATCTTCAGCAAGGTTTAGGTGGATTTGAAAAATTCACATGGAAAGGTAATGCATTATGGTATAAAGACATATTGTACCTATGTAGGAATTCTCTTAAACAAAAAATCTTTTAATAACTTCATGAAACTCCAATTGGGGGTCATTTAGGATTTTTGAAAACCTATCACAGAATCAAGCAGGATTCTTTTTGAAAAGGTCTCAAGGGGGATGTCCAAAAATATGTGGCTGAATGTATGATATATCAACAAAACAAAGGTGAAACCATCAAAACTCTAGGTCTTTTACAACCTTTATCCATCTCTAGCCAACGTTAGGAAGAGGTATCTATGGATTTCATTACAAGGTTACTAAGATCTGATGGTCAAAATGTTATCATGGTTGTTGTAGATCATCTCAGTAAGTATGTTCATTTTTGTTCATTATTCCAACCATTTATTTCTTGTACAATAGCTACTAATTTTCTCAATATAGTTCAAAAACTGCATGGGACCCCTAAGATCATTGTCAGTGATAGAGATCCCATTTTTACTAGTAATTTTTAGACTTAGTTATTTAAATGTTTGGGCACCCAATTGGTTAATAGTTCATCCTATCATCCTCAATCTGATGGACAAACTGAGGTAGTCAACAAATGTCTGGAAGGATATCTCTGTTGTTTTGTTTATGATAAATAGGATAAATGGGTTCATGGGCTACCACTTGCTAAATGGTGGTATAATACTTCTATTCATAGTTATTCCAAAATGTCTCCTTTTTTGGCACTATATGGATAACAAACTCCATCCATTACTTCAAACTTGAATGCCCATCCTAAGGTTCGTGCAGTTGAAGAACATATTCACCATCAATAGGAGGTCCTTGTAATTTTGCATGAAAATTTAGCTATGGCCCAGAATTGCAGGAAGCAATAGGCAAATCAACATAGAAGTGAGAGACATTTTGACATTGGTGATTGGGTCTTTGTTCACTTACATCCATACAAATATATGTCATTGAAGCAACATAAAAAGGATAACAAGTTATCCCCTTAGTATTATGGGCCTTATCAGATCTTGCAAAAAATTGGTAGTGTGGCCTACAAGTTAGAGTTTCCTTCATCCACTCACATACATATAGTATTTCATGTATCATGCCTAAATAAAGTCATTAGACATAGAGTTACCATTAAAATAGAATTACCAGAATTGGATGAGGAAGGTATAATTGTTCTTGATCCTCAGGTGATCCTTTAAGGTGCACCAAGCAACTACATTCTAGAGCAATTACAGAGTACCTGATCAAGTGGAAGAATTTGCCATGCAAAGATGCAACTTGGGAGGATGAAGCATTTGTGTAGTAGCATCAGAAGTTGCCACAATGTTGAGGACAATATTGTTTTGAAGGGGAGGAGATTATTACACCCTTAACCATTGGTGTGTCTAGGGATATGTGTGGCTGACTTGTGGCTTACATACCTCTTTTATTTATTTGTTACATTTCTTTATGTTCTTAGATAGATCATCCTATGTAATAACCTTGGCCAAGTAGACTATATATAGGAGGTATTGGTTAGTCTTTATTCATTATGTTAAGTATTCTGCTATTAGTGCATTGATGTGGAGGTTTCCCCCACGAAGTGGCTTTACTATATTATCAAGTATTCTATTCTATTGTCAATTATCACTATGTGATCTCTCATATTTGATTATTTTGTGTAATATAAAATCATTCTATGAAAATATCTAAGTAATTTCATTTCATATTTTCTACACATATGTGTTTTAAAGCATATTATAAAGATTCATATAGACCAATAAGTAATACCTTTTATGCTCACTTTTGCATAGTTTATAAGAATAAAGTTTTGTGATTCTAGAAGAACTGTTGATTACCAAGATGTGAAGAATAGTTTTTTGATGTTATAATGGAGCAAAAATATTTGGGGACTGATTAGGGTTCTCATCCTAATCCCATTTGGCTTGATTTTAATAGTGAATTTATCTTCATATGCTTAACATATCATATTTATAACCATATTCCCAGTATAAATATAATTCGTTTACCAAGTTGAAGCCATTCATGGTTTAATAATCCATGTTCATATTTATTACAAGATCATAATACTTTTATTTTTACATGATTTACTCATGTTCACTGTTTATAAAAATATAAATATATTCATATAAGTAATGGGTTTTTGTATAATAAATATATCCATATTTGAATACATGAGATATAAAGAGAACTCACCCACAAGACTAAGGACTCAAGTGTAAGACTAGCACAAGTGCATGTTAAAATAGTTATGAAAGAGGCTATGGATCTACTTATTAAAACAAATGCAAAAGAAAAAAATTACGAAAGAGGATAAAAATCTACCTATAAATGTAGCTACATAACATGATTAAGATGGAATTGTAGAAGAAATCAATCAATATAGGTAGATTAATTCCAAGAAGTTTTAGCACAACAAGATAAAATAAAGAATTTGATGTCCACAAAAGTACAAATGTCCACAAAAAGTAAAGACACAATCTGAATGTTTTAGCTCTTATATTTTAAGTTTTTATTAACCTTTCTCTTACAAGTTCTTATTTGAAATGTATTATTTTTGAAATCTTATTGTTTGATTATTGTAAATATTAGGTAATAATATATATTAATCAAAACATTAAATTTACAATTGACATACAAACAATAATATATTCATATTCATAAAAATTATTTCCCCTTAATTTGGACTATATAACCTTAACTAAGGCAGAAACTTAAAAGTAATTTAGATTTTTTAAGTATAATAAGTAAACATAAACTTGAATGTAAACTACTTAAATAGATTTGATAAGTGGCATGTGCGAAATATGAAAAGTACTAAAGAGATCAATATACATAGATTTTTTGATTTGTTGATTGATTGTAACTATATTCTAATAGTGGGAAAGGGCTAAAAGTAGGATTGTGAGTTGCTAAGATTTAGAAATTACTATCTTTGTGTGCAGGTTCATTAACTTCAAGATAGGTAAGATCTATAGACATCAATGACTGAGGCTAACATTATTTTCTTGGGCTGATTTGGCTCTCTATGGTTGTATAGTTAGCTATGCCTATTTGTGATACCTTTGTATGTGTTATCTTGATGACTAACTATGTGAATTACTCAAAATATCAATCTCCTCTTTGAAACCTTAGGTCTAATTGTGAGTGGCATAAAACCTATAAAATTTTGGGAACTGTAATGTGCTGAGCTAACCCTAATCACCCATTTTGATGATTAATTTTTACCTTTTTATCCAATACTCTATAGAGGGAAGTCAATCCAATGTAGTTACTCACCTTAGTGTGAATTTGCAATTGTGGTCATTTTCTATTTTAATGCATATAGAATTTATCTATTGATACTTAACTTTATTCACTCTTGGCTTGGCTTAATGTGCTTTAGACTTGGCTGATAACTACTTCATATTTGCACAATGTGTAGTAGTGTAAATATGCTTGATAGATAAGTGTCAAGTGAGTCCTTAGTTTTTTGAGGTTATGGAAGCCCTTCAAGATTATTTCTTCTTATCTTGATGATCTCCACCCTCACCTCCATCTAAGTGAGAAACTAAACAAATAAAAATGGGGTGACATACTCTACCTACCATTCAAACACACCCTTGATATTTTACCCTTTGACATTCTCCTTACTCTCACATATTTTATCTTTCCTCCCAAATTAAAAATTAATATGATGCTTTACACACAAGAATAAAAGTAGCAATATTTGAAGGAGATTGAGAAACATGAAAAACATGACTTTGGTTTTTACCATCATGTCATGTTATTGGCTGATGTCATTGACAAATTTTTACTTTCAAAATTATATTTTCACTGTGTGTTGCTGATGTCAGTTGTTGAAAATATGTTGGGATGGATTTTTGTCCAGCTTAACAACACATATGTTTTAAATCTGGTTAAGTACATATCATAATAGGTGAGGGTTTACTTGGCCTACTATTTGAGATATATTTTGATTTTTTAGTAGTTGTCATCTATAAATGGGTACCCTCATAAAATTTGGTGATGTAGTGGGTTAGTGTTATTTTGGAAAAAAGATACTCCATTATGGTTTTTGTATTGAATTTTTGGATGGGCTAAAATCCTTGGAAGAAAGAGTGAAGGGTATGGTGGAAATGGTGTCAATAGCTTGTTCACTATCAATCATTATCGAGATTCTAAAGTCACATGCCAAACTTCCTAGCATTAATAGGTTAACAAATAGGTAAGAGCATATTATTAAATATTTGGATTGGATAAATTATATATCTCTTTAGGTTATTTCACTATGAATAAAGTTATCATTTGGATTCAGTGTAAAGGAAAATACTTATAATGTTTCCATTTTGTTTTTTTGAATGTGTAATTTGGACCTCTTTTTTTAATTTAATTTATTATAATTATGGGTAGTAGAGATGAGGTATCATTTTTTGGGGGTTGGGATTTGACTTGAATATGTGCTAGCCATGGTACACTCCTTAGGATTTACCACTGGACTATAACCATCGACAACTCTAGCCTATTTTTTATTTGGATTTTTTTTCTAATATCTATTTTAGATAATATATAATTTCTAAAAATATGTGTTATTTGTGCTATTTTCCAAGTGTGCTTCATACATAACTTACTGTGTGCCATTCCATAGGCATTTTAAAATGTACAAGGGTTGAGTGATTGGTTGCTATAAAAGTCCTTACAATAAATAAATTAATCTCAATTTATGAAAGGTATTTGATGCATTCCAACCTTGTTATAATTTGAAAGGTCCCACCCTTTGTTGAATCTATGGATGGATTATTTTTTTTATATTTAATTTTAAAGCTACAACATTTCCTACAAACACCAAATGATTTGATCTTTGTGGTAGATATTGTTTACCCTAATTCTAATATTACTCAAAATAGTAATAAACTAATTGCAATTAAATATATCTAAGCGTACATCCATGAAAATACATAATTATGATTTATCTAACATGTTGGGTTCAAGTAAACATTATAAATTTAATGAAATAATCTAGGCTATGCAAAGTAAGTACAAGAGGTTAAGGAATGATGAAATTTGATTGCTATTATGAAAATTTGAACTTGTAGAATGATTGTGTAGATTGTTTAGATCCTACTCCAAAAATTTGGGATTCTGCAAATATGTCTGATTAGACATGTGTAGGTGTGATTTCATCCTGGGTAGATTGGACTTGTTCAAAACCACACTCCTAGAGTCTATCGTTGTGTTGTTGAGTAATTCCTATGCAGAATTATACAAATTGATTTATTTGTCACTACTATGTTATGAAATTTGTGATGTTATTGTATACTTTTCTATTTTTTTGGGAAGAATGTGCAAGCTTGATGTTATTCCTCTTTGACTTAACTTAGCACTCCGAAACAAACAAATAGTTATGGAAACAGGCAATCGCCAAAGTGACATTATAAACTATGTATCCTGCACATTTGGAATCAAACATCCACATAGTTATATGAGTGTGTAGATGATATAGTTTAAGTGAGGGTTTTGGGATATAGTTATATTTCCTATTTTTTTTGGAAAGAATGTGCAGGCTATGGATCTACCTAATAAAATAAAATGGGATGAGCCTAATGATATACCTATTAAAATAACTACATAAAAGGATATAAATCTACCTATTAATGTAGCTACGAAAGAGGATTAAGATGGACTTGTAGTAATCAATCTAGGTAGATTATCTCCAAGAAGTTTTATCAAGATAATATAAAATAAAGAACTTGATGTCCACAAATGGACAAATCTCCATGAATAGTAAAGGTACGATCTCAAAGTCCTAACTCTTATATTTTATGTTTTTATTAAATTTTCTCTTACAAGTTCTTATTTAAAATGTATTATTATTGGAATCCTATTGTTTGATGATGGTTGGTACTAGGTAATAATATATATACTAACTAAAACATTGACGTATAATTGACATACAAAAAATTATATATTCATATTCAAAATAATTGTTTTCCCATAATTTGGATTGTATAACCCCAATTAAGATAAAAACTTAAATGTAGTGTGAATGGTTGTTAGCTCAACTGGTGAAGTTGTTTGAATCATAAAAAACCCACTAGGGATCAATTCTGGTTGCTATCAAAACTTGACATGTGAAAAGGGATGAGGTTGGGATCATGCCCTAGGTGACTTTGGTAGAATGGATAACCCTCAGTCCTTGGCTCTTAGTTTAAGATCACCGTGTAAAGTAATGGTCAATAAAGAAAACTTGAATGTAATTTAGATTGTAAAGTATGACAATTAAACAAACCTGAATGTAAACTACGAAAAATATTTAACAAGTGGCATGTGATAAATATGGAAAGTATTAAATAGGTCAATATACTTAGCTTTCCTAATTCACTGACTAACTATAAATGAATATTAATAGTGGGAAAGAGATAGAATTAGTCCTATGAGTCACTCAAGTCTAGAAATGATTATTTGTGCACATAGGGTCACTAATGTTAGGTGAGGGTTGATCCATAGATGATAGTGACTAAGGCTAACATTATTGTCCTGGGTTAATTTGGATCTATATGGCTGTACATTTAGATTTAATTACTTGTCATGCCTGCTGACATTATGGATTGCACCCTTGAGAGAAGGCTGGGCTTCTATCTTCCACACGGCACAATGGAGACTACTCTCTTGCTTGTGGGTCTAGCAAAATTGAGGGGAGAATCTCTAGATAAGGACTAGCTCCATTTGATGCATCTCTGAGGTCATAGATTTCTTACTCTTAACAATGGGGTGGTGAAAAGAGAGAAGGCTTACTAAAAATAGAACCTAAACTAAATGGTGATGCACCAAAAATGGTTGATTTACTTAGCTTTGACATATACTTTACACCAAGAACAAGCTGATATACACTTCATTTGATATAAGAAACTCTTTTGCATCAGTGAGTTAAGGGTCCTCTGGAGATACAGGGAGGAAGAACTACCAGAGGTGTTCTAAGACACACTATGGCAGCCTATTCACATATGCCTATACTCTACTGTGGACACTTTTGGCTGACCTACAAAAGAAGAACTCATAATACACTAGACATGCTGGAATCATTCTATGTAATTATGAAAGAAAATGACTTAACACAAGACAAAACCATAGACATATGCAAAAGTACAAACTCAAAATGGAGGTAAAAATGCTATGTCTTGATTCAAGGTAAAATCTTGTAGGGCTTTGCCATACAAGCTGAGAGATATCTTCTCAAATGAGAGATTAAAATATATATAGAGCAAGAGGAACCAATGGTGCTCCTTTTTTACAAGTGTCCCATGTTGTGTTAAAAAATATTGGGAAGAGGAAGTCACTAAAAGAATATGCTGTGTCAGTTGCCAGTCTTGACTTTGGTGTGCAAACATTATTGTGAAGGCATGGACAATGCCCCTTTGTCTGTAAACAAGACCACTTCTTAAAGATATTCATGCGGTTGTCTGTTCATCAATGCAAAGTGTGGAAAAATAAGCCATGCCTTCATTGTTCATGCTCCTTGATGACCACTTGGCAGAGATTGTTTCAACCACTGGAATGACTCCTTGTCCCAACACCTTATTTTGCCACCTAGATTGTTTTGTCTACTTCTGCACTTGGCTCTTTGGGCTCCTTTCTTGGTGGGTTGTTGAGTTCACTCTTGAATTTTGTCTTTTTCTAGCTTTCTCTTTTCTTGGTTTTGTCTTTTGTCATCTCTTGGCTCTTTCTAGCAATTTGAGCCCTTGGGGCTATCTTCTATCAATCCTTGGCTCTTCAGGCTCCTTTCTCAGTGGTCTCTTCCTTCTTGGCCTTAAGGCATTTGAAGTCCTTTGGGATCGTGCTTATGAATTTTTTCAATGTCTCTTTTAACTCATTTCCATGCATGGGCCCATCTTTAAATATATGAGAATCAACGGCTATTCCATTTCCCTAAATTTGACGTCCACGAGGACATCACTAGACGTTTGAACCCCAACGGCTAGTTCACGATGCTGAATTTGACATCTTTGGGCCTATCACCCCTTTGTAATTCCTTAGCTTCACTTCCCTTTATCTTTCTTTTCTTTGGATTTATTTTTGGCTAAATTCATTCAGATAAAATGTCTGAAGGAATTCCTTCAGACTTTTGTCTAAAAGAATTTGGCTGAACCATTTTGCCATAAATTTCTTTTCAAAGGTTTTCTTCCATTTGGTTTTTTGCCTTGTGAATTTATTCAGATAAAATTTCTGAAGGAATTCCTTCAGGCATTTTGTCCAAAGTAATTCATCCTTGTTCTTCACAGATTTTCTTTGGACAAACTGTCTGAAGAAATACTTTGCATCTTTTCATTAAGAATTTCCTTTGAACTTATGTCTAAAGGAATTATTCATCTTTGGTCTTTCCTTTTGAAGGAAACTTACCCTTTGCAAAGGTACTTTGGGTCCTCCCTTTTAAGTGTTTCCTGCCCTCTACAAGGACACTTAGGCCCCAAGATGTCCTTTGAAACCTACTTGAACAACCCAATTGGTCATTTACCTGCCCTCCACAAGGGCACTCTGTCTTTGGAGCCTCTTTGAACCTTCTAATCGAACCAACTGATTGGACCAACTGATTGAACCAATAGATTAAACCAACAATGGTTCAAAGTTTAAAGTTCAAATTTCAAAGTTCTTGGAAAGATCATGCCGTTGAACCCTGACGTTGAACCACCTTTTCCAACTTTAAGGAAACATGCCTTCAACTTTTTTTGCCATTGAACCCTAACATTGAACCACATTTTCTAACTTTAAGGAAACGTGCCTTCAAGTTTTGTTCTCTTTCCTTGTGAATTTATTCTGACAAAATTTCCAAAGAAGCTTTGTAAAAGCCTTGAATTTTTTGAATTAGTTCATCCTTTTGTTGAAAGACTTATGCAAACCAAATTCATGACTAATGGTGCAGAATAGTAGGGGGAAGAAGGAGATTGATTTTGGCCTACAGGACCAAAATGGTCAACAAATTGGTAATTCCCAGGGAAGCATGCCTGATATGCTTAAGAAACTAGTAGCCTTAAATTCCATTGGGCACAGAGTTTGAATGTAGCTTGAAAAGAGTTAGCAATAGCTTTATAAAGACCTATGAACCAACAAATATTTACCTCAAACACAAAGGAAAACACACACAACAAAGGCTAAAAAACACTACACTTGTGCAAACAACACTTAGGGAAAATAGGGAAAGAAAAATTGAAAGCAAACTACTATGTACAGCTAACCAGGGATATTTGCCTCCATCCTAGATCAAATGGAAAACTTCTTAAGTCACCTTCATGGCAAGAAAACTTATGGTGATAGACAAGTGATTGAATGGAATGGAGATTTGGTGACTTGCTCTTCTTGCCTACCACCTTGATTGGCTTGTATCTGAGTGGATCAGGGTCAAACATGTCTCCAACATCTCTATATTCACTTTGCTCTTTGTAGATTGCCTCATGCTGGCCCTTCATGCTGGTGTGTTTCATCAAAAAATCAATGGCTTCTAGCTTATCACCATAAGCCTCTTGATATGCATCATGTATTGAATTGTCCCTTGATGCTTCTTTGAAAACCTTGTCAAACTAATCCTCTACTTCATCATGGATTTCTTGAAGAAGGGTGACTATTGTGATGTCTAATATGAGATCACAGACTAATTTCTCATCCCACAAAACATCACCTTCTTGTCTAAGGCTCTCTTCTTCAAATCTTTCCTCAAGATGAACATGCCTCTCCTTTTCTTGCTCAAAAACTAGAGTCTCTAGTTGGTCAAAGACATCCTCTGAATCCTCCTCCAACTTGGGTTCCATGGCATGGTCATCCTAGTCATCAAAGCAATAAGGAAGTTCATCAAACAAGGGAAGAGAGAGCTCACCATGCTTACTTTCCTCTTCATATTACTAGAACATCCACATGTATGCATGACCTGTGTCTTCTCTATTGTTGATGATGTCTTCAAAGGGAGCATCCATGATGATTTCCTCCTCATTTTTATCCAAGAGAGCTTCTTGATCAGCTGAAAATTGGATCCTCTCTTATTCACTTGCCTCTTTCAAAACAAGTTCCTCCTTGAGAAAGAATGGAGTGGAGGGTTGATGGACAAACTCATGTGGAAGAAGAGCCAATCCTTGAGCTAGAATTGAATAATTCTCTTCCTTCCATTTGGCTAGCACCTCATCTATATCAGATGTGGCTTGATAGCTCTCTTGAAGGAGTGTAGATGGGGTGTGTTCAAATGTAGGATCTTCTACTTAATCTGAACCATCCATCACACTTTGGTTGAGGAATCTCATTCTAGACTCCAACTCTGCAATTTTCCTAGCTATATTTTCTTGGAAGAGCCTTTCTTGGAGATCATAAGCATCACCATGAGTAGGAGCATCTTTATCTTCTTCGAGGCTCTGAGCTGGTTCATGGTATTCCCTCCTCCAAGTTGGAATCTTGACATCATGTTGAGAGACTTGAGGAGGTCGAGGAAGACTAGGAAGAGACTGTTGATGTACATGAAGAGTTTTTAGAAGAGAGACATGATGGTTCATGGTATTCCCTTCAAAGGAGGATTCAAAATCTAGGGAATTGAGAAGGGTCATTTCCATGGGAGGTTGCTCTAATACCTTTTGATATTAGAAAGGTAGGTGCAAGGGATTAAGAGTAAGGGTGGTTACTGCATCAGATGAGCTAGAGTGAGCAAGTGCTATTTGGTAGAAAGGATTTGGTGCACAAGAGGGGGCTTTCTTTAGAATAAGAGGGGGTTGATTTGGAATGGGATAAAGCACACAAGGCTAACTGCTTTGAATAAATGGACTCTTCCATTTTGCTACTTCCTTCTTCATGGATTACAAGGCCTAAGCTTGCCTAAAAAAATACTCCTCTTTGTACATAAGTTCTTACTGATATCTATCCTGCTCATCCAATCTATCTATCTCCATCACTTGCTTCTCAAATTCTAGTGTTACTTCCCTTACTGTTAAAGAGCAACTAGGAGAACTACTTGAGGTGATGCCATGAACAACCTAAGCTTGATCAAAGTTATATGAAGGAAAACAAGGTCCATGCTATTGAGAAATGGAATTATACATACCAAAAATGTGATTTCTTGATGGCACCATGACTGCTTAACTAGTTGATTTAACTTGGAGTCACCATTGGTGTTGATGAAAAAGCCTCCAAAGGTTGGCTGGTTTAAGAACACACCAATATTCTTCAACTCTTTGGACAAAATAGGTCCCATAATCCCCTGATTAGAAGTCAGATGCTAGATTAGTGGTTCATTATTGCTATAACAAAACCAACACCAATCTTGGAACTTTTTTGAGCATTAAAATGAGTCCCACTGGGTGTGCCAAAAACTTTTGATGTTATGGATTGCACCCTTGAAAGAAGGCTGGGATTCTATCTTCCACACAGCACAATGGAGACTCCTCTCTTACCTGTGGGTCTAGAAAAATTGAGAGGAGAATCTCTAGATAAGGGTTAGCTCCATTTGATGCATCTCTGAGGTCCTAGATTTTCTACTGCTAATAATGGGGGGGGGGTGAAAAGAGAGAAGGCTTATTGAAAACAGAACCTAAACTAAATGGTGATGCACCAAAAATGGTTGATCTACTTAGCTTTGACATACACTTTGCACCAAGAACAAGCTAATATACACTTTATTTGATATGAGAAACTCTTCTACATTAGTGAACTAGGGGTCCTTTGGAGATACAAGGAGGATGAACTACCAGAGGTATTCTAAGACACACTATGGTAGCCTGTTCACATGCGCCTATACTCTGATGTGGACACTTCTGGCTGACCTGCAAAAGAAGAACTCATAATACACTAGACATGCTGGAATCATTTTGTGAAAGCATGAAAGAAAATGACTTAACACAAGACAAAACCATAGACATATGCAAATGTGCAAACTCAAAATGGAGGTAAAAATGCTATGTCTTGATTCAAGGTAAAATCCTATAGGGCTTCACCATACAAGTTGAGAGATATCTTCTCAAATGAGATATTGCAATATATAATAGAGCAAGAGGAATCAATGGCACCCTTTTTTTACAAGTGGCCCATGTTACATTAAAAAACATTGGAAAGAGAAAGTCGCTAAAATAACATGCTGTGTCAGTTGCCAGTCTTGACTTTGGCATCCAAACATTATTATGAAAGCATGGGCAACACCCCTTTTCCTACAAATAAGACCACTTCTTAAAGACATTCACGTTGTTGTCTACTCATCAATGCAAAGTGTGGAAAAATAGACTATGCCTTCACTGTTCATGCTCCTTGATGACCATTTGGTAGAGACTGTTTCAATTGCTGGAATAAATCCTTATGCTGGCACCTTCTTTTGCCACCTGGACTATTTTGTTGGCTTCTATGCTTGGCTCTTTGGGCTCCTTTCTTGGAAGGTCACTGAGTTCACTCTTGACTTTTGTCTTTTTCCAGCTTTGTCTTTTCTTGGTTTTGTCTTTTGTCATCTCTTGGCTCTTTTTGGTAATCTGAGCCCTCAGGGCTATCTTTTATCAATCCTTAGCTCTTTGGGCTCCTTTCTCAGTGGTCTCTTCCTTTTTGGCCTTAAGGCCTTTAAATTCCTTCGGGCTCATGCTTATGAATTTTTTTGGCATCTCTTCTAACTCATTTCCATGCATGGGCCCATCTTTAAATATATGAGAATCAATGGCTATTCCATTTCCTTGAATTTGACGTCTATGGGGATGTCACCAGACGTTTGATCCCTAACGGCTAGTTCACGATGCTAAATTTGATGTCTTTAGGCTCGTCACCCCTTTGTAATTCCTTCAGCTTCACTTCCCTTCAGCTTTCTTTTCTTTGGCTAAATTCCTTTGGACTTTGTCTGAAATAATTTTCCTGAACCATTTTGCGACATATTTCTTTCCGAAAGTTTTCTTCCATTTAGTTTTTTGCCTTGTGAATTTCTTCAGACAAAATGTCTGAAGTAATTCCTTTGGGAATTTTGTTTGAAGTAATTCATCTTTGCTCTTCATGTATTTTCTGTGGATAAAATGTTTGAAGAAATCATTTGCATCTTTTCCATATTTCCTATAGACTTATGTCTGAAGGAATTCTTCATCTTTGGTCTTTCCTTTTGAAGGAAACTTACCCTTTGCAAAGGTATTTTGGGTCCTCCCTTTTAAGTGTTTCCTTCCCTCTCCAAGGACACTTGGGCCCCAAGATGTCCTTCAAAACTTGCTTGAATAACCCAATTGGTCATCTACCTACCCTCTGCAAGGGCACTCTATCTTTAGAGCTTCTTTGAACCTTCCAATTGAACCAACCGATTGAACCAAACTGATTGAACCAAAAGATTGAACCAATAATGGTTCAAAGTTCAAAGTTCAAAGTTCTTGGAAAGATCATGCCATTGAACCCTGATGTTGAACCACCTTTTCCAACTTTAAGGAAACGTGCCTTCAAGTTTTGTTCTCTTTCCTTGTGAATTTATTTTGAAATTTTTTTCAAATAATCTTTGTAAAAGCCTTGCATTCTTTCAACTAGTTCATCCTTTTCCTGAAAGATTTGTGCAAACCAAATTCACGATTGATGGCTTAGAATAGTAGGGGAAGAAGGAGACCAATTTTGGCTTGCAAGACCAAAATGGTCAACAATAGCTTTGTATGTGTGATATTGATGCCTAAATATGTGCGTAACTTAAGAAATTAGTCTCCTTCTTCTTCAAACCTTAGGTCTATTTATGAGGCACCAAACACCCCCATCATAAATCAGTCTCCTTCAATTACTTGTCAACCTTTGTATGTCCAATCTTGATGCCTAAATATGTGCATAACTTGGGAAATTAGTCTCCTTATCCTTCAAACCTTTAGTCTATTTATGTATGTAACTTGGGAAGTGTAATAGGCTAATTTAACCCCAATCACCCCCATTGATGTTTAACTGCTGCCTACATATCCAATACTTCAAATAAGGTAGTCAATGTAGACATAGTTATTCCCCTTAATGTGAATGAGATATTTTGGTACTTTTGTATATGAATTCACCTATAATATGGATTTTTATAATTTATAATATTTACTCTTGACTTGGCTTAGTGTTTTTTAGATGTGGATGGTGATTTCTCTTAATAAATTATTTATAATTTGTGAATAATATGACATATTTTCTCAATGTGTAATAGTGTAGAGATGCTTGATAGACAAGTTAAAGTGAGTCCTTAATTTTTTGAGGTTTTGAAATCCCTTGATGATAATTATTTTTTATCCTAATGGCTTTGAAATATTATTGCACAACTCAAATATAATTCTCCTAACATAAGTGTTTCACTATGGAGGTTATAGTTTATGCATTGATCACGAGGGATAATCAAGAGGTCTAAAAGAAGACACAGATGAATTTTTTCCACATCTAGCCTATGAAAATATTATTTATACACACTATATGACTTATAATAAAATAACTTACTCATAAAGAAGAAAATATGGAGAGGACAAATGCAAGGAAGATGAACATCACCATTATCATTCATTAATAATTTATCATAAGAATGCTTTAATGGAAGCTTGAGAAGGCACAACTCTTTTTTTTTCATTCAAAGGAAAAGAAATAGTATGTGGCTTCAAATCCAAAGTCCATGCTCACATCCATATAGGTAAGCAACTAACGAAAGTAAAATAGGGAAAAATGCTTTGCCTTTTTTCAAACACACTTTTGATATTTGACCCTTCAACCACATACTTATTCTCACATGTTTTCTCTTTCCTCCCATTAATGATAATAACACAATGCTCTATAGATGAGAACAAAATAAACAAACACTAAAGGTGATGGAGAAACACAAAAAATATGACTTTGATTTTTAATAGAATGTCATGTTATGGGATGTTATCATTGACAAATTTTTGTCTCCAAAATTATATTTGCACCATGTGTTATCACTTTAAATTGCCGAGAGTGTGTTGGGATGGATTTTTGGTCTACTTGAAAACACAAAGGTTTTGAATGTGGTCAACTACATGCCATAATAGGTTAAGGTTTACCTATCTTACTATTTCACAAGATCTTTTGATTTTTTAGTAGCTAGTGTTTTCAAATAGGTGCACTCCCAAGGTTTGGTGATGTTTTAGGTTATTATTAGTTTAGACAAATGATACTCCATTATGGTTTTATGCACAATTTATTTGGATAAGGTTAAATCATTGAAACAAAGAGTGAAGGGTATGTTGGATTTGATGTTAGGAGTTTGTTCAATAGTAGTTATTATGGAGCTTCTAAGACCAGGTGCCAAAATTCCTACCACTAACATGTTTTAAAATGGATAAAAGCATGTTATTAAATATTTGGATTGGATCAATGTTACATCTCTTTAGTTTATTTCACTTTGAGTGAAGTTATAAATTGGATTCAACGTATTGGTTAGTCTTTATCCATTATGTTAAGTATTCTACTATTAGTGCATTGATGTGGAGGTTGCCCCCTCAAAGTGGCTTTGCTATGTTATCCGATACTCAATTCTACTATCAATTATCACTGTGTGATCTCTCATATTTGATTATTCTGTGTAATATAAAATCATTCTATGAAAATATCTAAGTAATTTCATTTCATATTTTCTACACATATGTGTTTTATAGCATATTATAAAGTTTCATATCGACCAATAAGTAATAGATTTTATGTTTACTTTTGCATAGTTTATAAAATAATTTTTTGTGATGCTAGAAAAACTGTTGACTACCAAGATGTGAAGAATAGTTTTTCGATGTTATAATGGAGCAAAAATATTTGGGAATTGATTAGGGTTCTCATCCTAATCCCATTTGGCTTGAATTTAACAGTGACTTTATCTTCACATGCTCAACATATCATATTTATAACCATATTCCCAGTATAAATATAATTCATTTACCAAGTTGAAGCCATTCATGGTTTCATAATCCATGTTCATATTTATTACAAGATCAGAATACTTTTATTTTTACATGATTTACTCATGTTCACTGTTTATAAAAATATAAATATATTCATATAAGTAATGGGTTTTTGCACAATAAATATATCCATATTTGAATATATGAGATATAAAGAGAACTCACCCACAAGACGAAGTAGTCAAGTGTAAGACTAGCACAAGTGCATGTTAAAATAGTTACGAAAGAGGCTATGGATCTACCTATTAAAACAAATGCAGAAGAAAAAAGTTATGAAAGAGGCTAAAAATCTACCTATAAATGTAGCTACATATCATGATTAAGATGGAATTGTAGAAGAAATCAATCAATATAGGTAGATTAACTCCAAGAAGTTTTAGCACAACAAGATAAAATAAAGAATTTGATGTCCACAAAAGTACAAATGTCCATAAAAAGTAAATACATAATATAAATGTCATAGCTCTTATATCTTAAGTTTTTATTAACCTTTCTCTTACAAGTTCTTATTTGAAATGTATTATTTTTGAAATCTTATTGTTTGATTATGGTAAATATTAGGTAATAATATATATTAGTCAAAACATTAAATTTACAATTGACATACAAACAATAATATATTCATATTCATAAAAAAAATTTCCCCTTAATTTGGACTATATAACCCTAACTAAGGAAGAAACTTAAAAGTAATTTAGATTTTTAAAGTATGATAATTAAACATAAACTTGAATGTAAACTACTTAAATATATTTGATAAGTGGAATGTGCTAAATATGAAAAGTTCTAAAGAGATCAATATACATAGATTTTTTGATTTGTTGATTGATTGTAACTATATTCTAATAGTGGGAAAGGGCTAAAAGTAGGATTGTGAGTTTCTAAGATTTAGAAATTACTATCTTTGTGTGTAGGTTCATTAACTTTAAGATAGGTAAGATCTATAGACATCAATGACTGAGGCTAACATTATTTTCTTGGGCTGATTTGGCTCTCTATGGTTTTATAGTTAGCTATGCCTATTTGTGATACCTTTGTATGTGTTATCTTGATGACTAACTACGTGCGTTACTCAAAAAATAAATATCCTCTTTGAAACCTTAGGTCTAATTGTGAGTGGCATAAAACCTATAAAAATTTGGGAACTGTAATGTGCTGAGCTAACCCTAATCACCCATTTTGATGATTAATTTTTACCTTCGTATCCAATACTCTATAGAGGGATGTCAATCCACATGTAGCTATTCACCTTAGTGTGAATGTGAAATTGTGATCATTTTCTATTTTAATGCATATAAAATGTATTTTTGATACTTAACTTTATTCACTCTTGGCTTGGATTAATGTGCTTTAGACTTGGTTGATAACTACTTCATATTTGCACAATGTGTAGTAGTGTAAATATGCTTGATAGATAAGTGTCAAGTGAGTCCTTAGTTTTTTGAGGTTATGGAATCCCTTCAAGATTATTTCTTCTTATCTTGATGATCTCCACCCTCACCTCCATCTAAGTGAGAAACTAAAGAAAGAAAAATGGGGTGACATACTCTACCTACCATTCAAACACACCCTTGATATTTTACCCTTTGACATTCTCCTTACTCTCACATATTTTATCTTTCCTCCCAAATTAAAAATTAATATGATGTTTTACACTCAAGAATAAAAGTAGCAATATTTGAAGGAGATGGAGAAACATGAAAAACATGACTTTGGTTTTTACCATCATGTCATGTTATTGGCTGATGTCATTGACAAATTTTTACTTTCAAAATTATATTTTCACTATGTGTTGTTGATGTCAGTTGTTGAAAATATGTTGGGATGGATTTTTGGGCAACTTAACAACATATATGTTTTAAATATGGTCAAGTACATATCATAATAGGTGAGGGTTTACTTGGCCTACTATTTGAGATATATTTTGATTTTTTAGTAGTTGTCATCTATAAATGGGTACCGTCATAAACTTTGGTGGTGTAATGGGTTAGTGTTATTTTGGAAAAAATATACTCCATTATGGTTTTTGTATTGAATTTTTGGATGAGCTAAAATCCTTGGAAGAAAGAGTGAAGGGTATGGTGGAAACGGTGTCAATAGCTTGTTCACTATCAGTCATTAACGAGCTTCTAAAGTCACATGCCAAACTTCCTAGCATTAATAGGTTAACAAATGGGTAAGAGCATATTATTAAATATTTGGATTGGATAAATTATATATCTCTTTAGGTTATTTCATTATGAATGAAGTTATCGTTTGGAATCAGTGTAAAGGAAAATACTTATAATGTTTCCATTTTGTTTTTTTGAATGTGTAATTTGGCCCTCTTTTTTTTAATTTAATTTATTATAATAATGGGTATTAGAGATGAGGTATTATTTTTTGGGGGTTGAGATTTGACTTGAATATGTGCTAGCCATGTTACACTCAGGATTTACCACTGGACCACAACCATCGACAACTCTAGCCTATTTTTTATTTGGATTTTTTTCCTAATATCTATTTTAGATAATATATGATTTATAAAAATATGTGTTATTTATGCTATTTTCACATAACTTAATGTGCGCCATTCCATAGGCATTTTAAAATGTACAAGGGTTGAGTGATTGGTTGCTATAAAAGTCCTTACAATAAATAAATTAAACTCAATTTATGAAAGGTATTTGATGCATTCCAACCTTGATATAATTTTAAAGTTCCCACCCTTTGTTGAAACTATGGATGGATTATTTTATTTATATTTAATTTTAAAGCTACAACATTTCCTACAAACACCAAATGATTTGATCTTTGTTGTACATATTGTTTACCCTAATTCTAATATTAATCAAAATAGTAATAAACTAATTGCAATTAAATATATCTAAGCATACATCCATGAAAATACATAATTATGATTTATCTAACATGTTGGGTTCAAGTAAACATTATAAATTTAATGAAATAAACTAGGCTATGCAAAGTAAGTACAAGAGGTTAAGGAATGATCAAACTTGATTGCTATTATGAAATTTTGAACTTATAGAATGATTGTGTAGATTGTTTAGATCCTACTCCAAAAATTTGGGATTCTACAAATATGTCTGATTAGACATGTGTAGGTGCGATTTCATCCTGGGTAGATTCGACTTGGTCAAAATCACAATCCTAAAGTCTATCCTTGTGTTGTTGAGTAATTCCTATGTAGAATTATATAAATTGATTTATTTTTCACTACCATGTTATGAAATTTGTGATGTTATTGTATACTTTTCTATTTTTTTGGGAGGAATGTGCAAGCTTGATGTTATTCCTCTTTGACTTAACTTAACACTCCAAAACAAACAAATAATTATGGAAACATGCAATCGCCAAAGTGACATTATAAACTACGTATCCTGCACATTTGGAATCAAACATCCACATAGTTATATGAGTGTGTAGATGGATATAGTTTAAGTGAGGGTTTTGAACCTCGTGCCCCCTATAAGTGACAAATGAAACTATATGCAAGCTAATACTCTCATTGGCACAATGGGAAAGATGAGAGACAAAAAAAAAATAACTTTGTCACAAGTGTGTATGATGTGATTCAACAAAAATAATTTTAAATTAAAAAGAAAGATATTTAATGTTTGGCTCTAGGTTTGAAAATTGATATCAAATTTTGGTAAATTTTATTTATTTATTCTTCTTCATGTGTGTGTGTATATATATATATATAATGGCATGAAAATACCTAGTATGTATAGGATGATCTAAGACAAGTTATACATGTTATCCAAATTTAGAATTGAAAAAGGGTGAGGTTAAAGGTGCATAATCAATGACAACATGTATATGGGATTATAAGATGAAAAGGGAAAGACAATAATTGGCCATGTCTAACCCAGAACAACTTGCATAAAGGATGGGCCTGACCTTAAGATGACACATGTGCTATTTCAAGGTAAAGACAAATAAATAAGTGGTGAATAGTCTAATGATGCCAAAGGATATTTTTTGATAAGTTTTACACAATGATTTTTAGGCTCAAGGGATAAGTAGGGACCTTAATTAAACTGGGATGAATGAAGAAATAATCCAATATGTACAACATTAACAAATATGAAAAAATTAGAATAAGACACCAAGATTTAGGGTTTTGTGCTAAATTTGGGTGTCTACATATTTCCCCCACTTTGATATGGACATAATAATGTGAATGAAATCATGTGTCCATCAAAGTATATATTTTTTTAAAACATGCACCTTCACTTACCCATGGAAGGATGAAGGTTTTTTTTACACACTAGAGCAAAGCTTCCATCCACAAATTTTTTGATGTACCTAAAACAAGTGTTAATTTATACAAGTAGTCAAGCCTCATGATAGACATTTGAAGCTTTAAGTTTAAATTTTGAAAAGTTCAATAATTAAATTTTTAAAAAAGAGCATAGGAACAAATACACTTGGTTGGTATTTGCTCCACATGTCACACAAACGCTAATTCCATGACATATGCAACACTTATCTAAGAGTCACCAAAAACTGATCCACTTCTTGATCAAGGAAGTAGATAATTTTGTTCAAGTTCATTCAAGTCATCTCCATTTTTTTTGTTGAAAATATGTCCATATATAGCTACCTCTTCTTGAGGTGAGGGATAAAAATATGTTACAATCACTTATATCAAAATATAATGTTTAATAACTCATATGCTAGGAAAATAATATATTTAAACTATCAATATCCTAAACATATGCCACTAAAATTTAAATTTAGTTGATACCAATGAATTATTTTTGAATATATGTATAAGTGTGAATCTAATATAGGAAAGATAATAATATATAAATCACACTACAAAAGGGTACAATTCCCACATAGGAAAATAAAAATGGTAATAACTAGAATGTCTCAAAATTGATATAGTATGCCCTCAGTTGGGCTAGATATAGTAATTAGAACACACACATGTAGTGTGCCCAAGAGATGCAAGGTATAGACCATGGAAACACAAGCGCCAAGTAAGTATAATAATAATCATGATACACACCATGGTTATAATAATGGAATATAATAATCCATGATTAATATCATGTATACAAGTAATAAACGATGCAAGTTAGTGACCACACCTAATTTAATGACAAGATAAGTTAATGAGACCACACAAGTTAGTGACCACACCCAAGTTAGTGACAAGACAAGTTAGTGAAACCACACATGGATGAGATCCATGAAACATGATGATAAGAGGATCCTCTATGGACAAGGATGCACAAGTAAGCAAAGACATGCACAAACAAGTAAGAATTCATGTACAACATTCAATGTAACCATGTGATAATCATAATGAATTTATCCATGTGACATACAAGATATATGTATTATCATAAGATGTAGTAACAAATGCAATATAGCTAAAATTAATAAAGGACAAACATAGGAGAAAATACACTTGGTTGGTATTTAGTCCAAATGTCACAACAATGTTTATTCAATGACATAGAGAACACTTCTTTGGGAGTCACCAACACCCAATCCACTTCTCGATCAAGGAAGTAGATAAATTTGTTCAAGTTCATTCAAGTCATCTCCAATTTGTTTTTTTCTAAAAATATGCCCATATATAAGTACCTCCTGTTGAGGTGAGGGATAAAAACATGGTGTAATCACTTATATCAAATTATGATGTTGAATAACCCATATGCTAGGAAAATAATATAGTTTAACTGTCAATATCCTAAACATATGCCACTAAAATTTAAATTTAGTTGATACCAACAATTTTTTTTGAATATATGTGTAAGTGTGAATCTAGTGTAGAAAATATAATAATATATAAAGCATAATACAAAAGGATATAGTTCCCCCATAGGAAAATAAAAATCGGAACAACTAGAATGTCCCAAACTTGATTTAATATGCCCTCAATTGGGCTAGATATAGTAATGAGAACACACACATGTAGCATGCCCCAAGAGATTTAAGGTATAGACCATGGAAACACAAGCACCAAAAAAGTATAATAATAGGCGTGATAAACATCATGGTTATAATAATGGAATATAATAATCCATGATTAAAATCATGTCTACAATCAATAAACCATGCAAGTTAGTGACCGTACCCAATTTAGTGACAAGATAAGTTAATAAGACTGCACAAGTTAGTGACCACACCCAAGTTTGTGACAATATAAGTTAGTGAAACCACACATGGATGAGATCCATGAAACATGATGAGAAGAGGATCTTATATGGACAAGGATGCATAAGTAAATAAACACATGCACACACAAGCATGAATTCATGTAAAATAATCGATGTAACCATGTGACAATCATAATGAAGGTATCCATGTGATATATTAGATCTATGTATTATCATAAGATGTAGTAACAAATATAATATAGCTGAAACCAGTAAAGGATAAGCAAGGATAGATATAACTGTTTCAATATCTATTGAATGGAAATGCCCATAATATGGGACATGTTGATGAAAATGCCACCTCAAAATGTGGACCTATAGTGTAAATCCTAGTTTCATGTGAATTATGGATTTTCATAGCACCCAATTGAGGAAGACCATGTAAACCATATGTGTAAATCAAGGATATGAAAACCTCCATCATAGGTAAATATGAAAACATGTATGGACCAATACTTTTAGATTTTGTATTTTGTATTTTTGTTTGAATTTTATACTTTAAAATGTATTTGAATTTTAAATTTTGCAATGTCTTTGAATTTTTAATTTTGTGAAATGATATCCTACCCCTTTAAATGGAAAGAATGCTTAAATCACATATATATTATGATGACATAATGTGACAAATTGTAAAGTGATATTTAAGGCATATCAACCCATCAAAAGTAATAATGCAAGGCACATATGTAGAATAAACCCCAATCATGAGATAATAACAAAGTGTCATGATCACGTGATATATATGAATGTGTGGCAAAGCCCATAAGTGAATAATTCCTAAGATAGGGATGATGATGTACATGGGGAAGATCACATGCCCCATAATGTATAAAATTCAATAGTATAAAGATATGGAAATTAATGCACCATGAGTAATGACCTATCACATGTCACAGTAAATGCAAGATATGTAATCTAAATAAGCAATGTAGATCCATAAGTGAAATGGGAGTATAATAGATTCTATACATGACATATGCTAATAAGAAACATGCTTAGGTATGATTCCCCTTAGGAATATATAATATAAGATAGAAACAATGGGTACCATGTCTCCAATGGGTGAAGATATGTGGAATAAGATAACAATGATGGGTACCATGCTCTCATAGGAAAATATGATATGATTAAAAGGAAAAAACATGGGTATGATGCCCCCATAGGCAAAAATATTATTGATAAAGCACAAATGTGGGTACAATTCCCCCATATGAAAAGTTATGATCAATAAGGAATAAATGAATCCATTGTTTTTATTTTATAGGAATAAATAGAAGAATAGGAAAGTTAGATACTAAGGCATGTCACATGAGAAAAAAAAGGAACAAGACTCACAAATTAGAATAATGATATGAGTTGGTGATGAGGCCAAGAAATGGCACTCATCCCACATATTATTATCCTAAGAACCCCTTACCTTTGGTTATTTTTGTAGCTCTCACCCATGCTTTTATCCATAATATCATAAACTCTGTCTATGTTGCATATATTCATTATTCAATTTATAGATAAAATAATATTTTTTTATGATTTTATCATTTAGAATTACCAATGACGAGTGAATAATGTGTAACAACCCTCTTGGTGGGAAACAAAAAATGAGCTCATTTTGATTTTTTTGTGACTACCACCAAATGAGTAACTATCTTGATTCATTTAGCTAGTGTTTTGGCATTAGTCAGTATTCTGAAGATCAGTGGGTCATGAGCCTGTGACACTTTCTCTTGTTTGGTAAAATGCCCTTTACCCTATTAACCTTGATTTCTAATCTAATTCTTCAAGATCTATAGATCTCATATTGATTTTGCTCAAGCTTATGTAACACATTAATAATACATGATTTACATTCTTGTTAATTCATGGTATACCCTCTAAGGATTTTCTCAATGGAAACATTTTTCAAATGATGTACAAATTCCTTAGATAATAAACCTAAATCGGTAATCTACTTCACATTATTTTATACATAGATGTATGGTATACCCTCTAAGTATTATATATTTTTTTCACTTTTTCATAGTTTTCAAGAGTAAAGTTTTATGACACTAAACAAAATATCAACTACCAAGGTGAGAATAATACTTTTTCGATGTTAAAATAGAGTAAAAACATCTGGGGATTGATTAGGGTTCTCATCCTTATCCTATTTGGCTTGATTTTAATAATGACTCTACACATGTTTAGCATATTCATATTTATAACTATTCCTACTATAAATATAATTCATTTACCAAGTTCAAGCCATTCATGGTTTCATAATCTATATCCATATTTATAACAAGGTCATACTATTATTATTCTTATCTAATTTACTCATGTTTACCATTTAGAAATATATAAATATATTCATATAAGTAATGGGTTTTTTCACATTAAATATATCCATATTTGAATAAATAAGATATAAAGAGGACTCACCTAAAATTCTAAGGAGTCAAGTGTAATATTGACACAATTACAAGTCAAAACAACTGCAAAAGAGGCTTAAAATTTCCTATTACAATAGCTATGGATCTACCTAATAAAATAAAATGGGAAGAGCCTAAGGATATACCTATTAAAATAACTACATAAAAGGCTATAAGTCTACCTATTAATGTAGCTACGAAAGAGTATTAAGATGGACTTGTAGTAATCAATCTAGGTAGATTATCTCCAAGAAGTTTTATCAAGATAATATAAAATAAAGAACTTGATGTCCAAAAATGGACAAATCTCCATGAAAAGTAAAGGTATGATCTCAAAGTCCTAACTCTTATATTTTATGTTTTTATTAACTTTTCTCTTACAAGTTCTTATTTAAAATGTATTATTATTGGAATACTATTGTTTGGTTATGGTTGATACTAGGTAATAATATATATAATAACTAAAACATTGAATGTATAATTGACATACAAAAAATTATATATTCATATTCAAAATAATTGTTTTCCCGTAATTTGGATTGTATAACCCCAATTAAGACAAAAACTTAAATGTAGTGTGAATGGTTGTTGGCTCAATTGGTGAAGTTGTTTGACTCACAAAAAACCCACTAGGGATCAATTCTTCTTGCTATAAAAACTTGACATGTGAAAAGGGACGAGGTTGGCATCATGCCCTAGGTGACTTTGGTAGAATGGATACCCCTCAGTCCTTGTCTCTTAGCTTAAGATCACTGTGTAAAGCAATGGTAAAAAAAAAAAATTGAATGTAATTTAGATTGTAAAGTATTACAATTAAACAAACCTGAATGTAAACTACGAAAAATATTTAACAAGTGGCATGTGATAAATATGGAAAGTATTAAATAGGTCAATATACTTAGCTTTCCTAATTCACTGACTAACTATAAATGAATATTAATAGTGGGAAAGAGATAGAAGTAGGCCTATGAGTCACTCAAGTTTAGAAATGATTATTTGTGCACATAGGGTCACTAATGTTAGGTGAGGGTTGATCCATAGATGATAGTGACTAAGGCTAACATTATTGTCCTAGGTTAATTTGGCTCTATATGGATGTACATTTAGATTTAATTACTTGTCATACCTTTGTACATGTGATATTTATTCCTAAATATGTGCGTAACTTAAAAAATTATTCTCCTTCTTCTTCAAACCTTAGGTCTATTTATGAGGCACCAAACACCCCCATCATAAATCAGTCTCCTTCAATTGCTTGTCAAATTTTGTATGTGCAATCTTGATGCCTAAATATGTGCGTAACTTAGGAAATTAGTCTCCTTATCCTTAAAACCTTGAGTCTATTTATGTACATAACTTGGGAAGTGTAATAGGCTAATTTAACCCCAATCACTCCCATTGATGTTTAATTGTTGCCTACATATCCAATACTTCAAATAAGGTAGTCAATTTAGACATAGTTATTCCCATTAATGTGAATGAGATATTTTGGTACTTTTATATATAAATGCACCTATAATATGGATTTTTATACTTTATAATATTTACTCTTGACTTGGCTCAGTGTTTTTCAGATGTGGATGGTGATTGCTCTTAATAAATTATTTATAATTTGTGAAGAATATGACATATTTTCTCAATGTGTAATAGTGTAGAGATGCTTGATAGACAAGTGTAAGGTGAGTCCTTAATTTTTTAAGGTTGTAAAATCCCTTGATGATCATTATTTTTTATCCTAATGCCTTTGAAATGTTATTACACAACTCAAATATAATTCTCCTAACATAAGTGTTTCACTATGGAGGTTATAGTTTATGCATTGATCACGAGGGATAATCAGGAGGTCTAAAAGAAGACACATATGATTTTTTTCCACATCTAGCCTATGAAAATATTTTTAATACACATCATATGACTTATAATAAAATAACTTGCTCGTAAAGAAGAAAATATGGAGAGGACAAATTCAAGGAAGATGAACATCACCATTATCATTCATCAATAATTTATCATAAGAATGCTCTAATGGAAGCTTGAGATGGCACAACTCATTTTTAATCATTCCAAGGAAAAGAGATAGTATGTGGCTTCAAATACAAAGTCCATGCTCACATCCATATAGGTAAGAAACTAACGAAAGTAAAATAGGGAAAAATGCTTTGAATTTTTTCAAACACACTCTTGATATTTGACCCTTCAACCACATACTTATTCTCACATGTTTTATCTTTCCTCCCATTAATGATAATAACACAGTGCTCTATAGATGAGAAAAAAATAAACAAATAATAAAGGTGATGGAGAAACATGAAAAATATGACTTTGATTTTTAATAGAATGTCATGTTATTAGATGTTATCATTGACAAAATTTTTCCTCCAAAATAATATTTTCACTATGTGTTATCAATTTAAATTACTGAGAGTGTGTTAGGATGGATTTTTGGTCTACTTGAAAACACAAATGTTTTGAATGTGGTCAACTACATGTCATAATAGGTTAGGGTTTACCTATCTTACTATTTCATAAGATCTTTTGATTTTTTAGTAGCTAGTGTTTGCAAATAGGTGCACTCCCAAGGTTTGGTGATGTAGTAGGTTATTATTAGTTTAGAAAAATGATACTCCATTATGGTTTTATGCACAATTTATTTGGATAAGGTTAAATCATTGAAACAAAGAATGAAGTGTATGTTGGATTTGATGTTAGGAGTTTGTTCACTAGTAGTTATTATGGAGCTTCTAAGACCAGGTGCCAAAATTATTACCATTAATGTGTTTTAAAATGGATAAAATCATGTTATTAAATATTTGGATTAGATCAATTTTACATCTCTTTAGGTTATTTCACTTTGAGTGAAGTTATAAATTGGATTCAATGTAAAGGATAATACTTATATTTCTTCCATTTTTTAATTTTGAATGTGCAATTCGGCCCTCTTTTTATTTTATTATAATTATGGGTAGTAGATATGAGGTGTCATTTTGGGGGATTTGGGATATGACTTGAATATTTGTTATCCATGGTACCCTCTATATGATTTACCATTGGACCATAACCCTTGGCAGCTCTAGCTTATTTTTTATTCAAGTGTTTTTTTATAATATCTATATTAGATAGTATACAAATTCCAAAAATATGTGTGTGATTTCTATTATTTTTGGAGTATGCTTCATAACTTACTATGGTCCAACACAGGCATTATAAAATACACAATGGTTGAGTGGTTGGCTATCATAAAATTCCTTATAATAAATAAAATAAACTCAATTTATGAAACATATTTGATGCATTCCAAACTTGATATAATTTGAAAGGTTTCGCTCTTTGTTTCAATCTATGTATGGATTGTTTTATTAATGTTAAATAACAAATGACTTTTATTTAATTTTAAATCTACAACTTTGCCTTCAAACACAAAACACTTGGGCTTTACCCTAATTCTAGTTTACTCAAAATAGGAATAAACTAATTGTATTTAAATAGATATAAGCATACACCCATGAAAATACATAATGAAGACATATCTAACTAGTTGGGTTAAAGTAAACATGATAAACACAATAAATGAACTAGGCTATGCAAATAAAGTAAAAGAGGTTGAGGAATGATCAAACTTAATTTTTATTATGGAATTTTGAACCCGTAGAATGACTATGTACATTTTTTGGATACTACTTAAAAAATATGGGATTTTGTAACTATTTATGAGTAGTCATGTGTAGGGTTCAGGTTCATTTTAAGTATAATTAGATTGGTCAAAATCATGTTTGTTGCGTGTATCCCTAAGTGGTTAAGTTTTTCCTATGCAAGGTTATGCAAATTTATTTATTTATCACTACTATATCATGTCCTGTATGATGTTATTATGTCTACACTTAACTTTTTTTTGGGTAGGATGTACAAACTTGATGTTCTTCCTCTTTACCCTAGCTTAACACTGTATAGATACCTAAATCTAGTCATATGTACTTGACATTATTAATTCTTGATGTATCTTAAAACACTTGAATTACGATCAAATACATGATTCCTATTCACCATTCATCTAGTCATTTATCTCTATGCGGGTTTGACCCTTCTATTTTTCATCACAACTACACAAGAATTTCCATGTCAATACTCAAACCTCTTTATATCACTCTTAGACTACTTCTAACCTCAAGATAACTATCCATGATTTTTTAGGACAAGTTTGTGTTAGGCAGATAGGTTTACTATGACATACATATCCACCTATCATGGCCTTGTTCATGATCCATTTAACAACTAGTTTCTAAAACTTAAAATATTCACTTGGGTTATCCCACAATTTTCATTAGTTGGCTGAATGAAATTATTTAAAAGGTTCACTATATAAATAAATCAAAACCTCATTTTAGAGAGACTTGATATGTATATAAAAATTATCTATTACATATTGTACATTGAGAAAATCTTCCCTATTCTTTCCAAATTGAATATCAAACACTATGAGAAGCCATAAATCAAGCCTAAAACATTTCAAATCAAGTCAAGAGTTAACATTGTAAAAGTATCAAAGCTAAATATCTAGCTGCATACATATAGTGAAGTAACACAATTGTAAAATCACACTAAGTGGGAGAACTATGTGTGATTTGATTCCCTCCTTTGAGTATTTATATATGTAGGTAGAATTCAATCATTAATGAGGGTGATTGGGGTTAGGTCAACCCATTACACTTCCACTGCTTTTTTTTAGGTTTCTAGCTCTCACACTACACCTAGGGCCTTCAAGGCAAGGATAAGGAGAACATAGTTTTCTACATGTATTTAATATAATAAATATATATTAACCCTCTTAGTAGACATAGGCATAAGAATTGGAGCAGTAAAATTTGCATCATAGTAAAAACAAATAAGTCTACAATCAACAAATAAGATCAACTTGTGTTGTTGTTTGGGGAGCACAGACCTATCCAAACATAGGCACTAACTTTGTTCATGATCATAAGTTTCCATAGTCATATTTTATTATATTTATAATTTTTAGACACCTACTACATATAACCAAAAAATACCAAGTTTCTTACTCTTGGTTATACTTATTATTTTTAGCATATGCAACTTATCAATCAATTTTAATAATTTTGATTTAAATTTAGATTTATGCTTAAATTTCATATATTGAAATTTAAATAAAATTTCAAATTTTATACCTTTTAAACACTATTAAATCTAAAAATATGGTAAAAAATATTGGTGAACCTATTTTTTGGCCTCATGATTGCTTTTTCGATTTTTGTTCTAGTGTTTCAACAAAATTTATGATTTTCATACACTAAAGAGAAACATGATCATCCTTTTTAGGATTTTATTGAATGTTTTTATAGTATTTATCTTTGAAATAGGAGTTTCATATTTAGTTATTGATTTCCATGCACATAAATCTTTTCTTTTTTTGGTTTCTAATTTATTTTTCTTGTTTTTTTCTTGCTTTTTATAACTATGTTCTAACAGTTGTAAAACTCATAGGAGTTGTTGTTCTAGGTAAAGTGGTCATAAATTTTACCTGAGCCATGGTTTAAGGGGTGTTACTCCAATGATAAAAACTTTATATAGCATTATATACATACTTTAGTTTATATGCACCTCACATTATATCAATAACACATTAGATTTTTACTTTTAGCCATAGGAAACCTTTCAATTATTTATTTATAGTAGTGCACCAATAATTGGTTAGCCCTGAGAAGTTATTATCAACATACCTCAAACACAGGATAATGTGGTAAATTTAAAATTTATTCCTCCATATTTATATCCCCGTTGGGCCTTTTTCACTATTTACGAGTAGGATCAATATATTTGAGAACTTATAAATCAAACATGCCTTACCTAGTCACACAAACTGATTTCCTTTTCTCCTTGGTATGATCGATTATTTACTAGTAGTAGGATTGGTGTTTTTTGTATTAAATTTATTTTGTGTCAAAAAAATATAATATGAATATTAAAGATGAAACCCCTAATGGTAATTATCCTATGCATTTCCTTCTCACTAATAATGTTGTAGCTTATGCTTATGATAATGAATAGACTAAAGATCACACTTATACAATTAATCATGTTACTTATATAGATGAGGAATATGAATATGATGGAAATTATTATGATTATGAGTATGATTCTACTTGATAAAATCACGAGGATTGGTACAATAGTAAATATTATAGCGAAGAGGACAATTAACACACTAATTTAGAAATTGAAGATCCAAATTTCCCTTTTTATCCATTTTGTTATTTTCATATATTAGAAAAAAAATAACATACTAATAATGAATATATTATTTCCACTAATCTATTAGATTGATAAAAAATTTAAGATTCAACCATTGGCACACCTTGTTTATCTCTTAAATTTGTTATTGCACTACATGCATTAATCAATATAAACTACAAAGGCACAACCCTTACATAGAAATAGTAAATAATATGAATGAATGTGTTATTACCCCTATTTATCTATAAAATGTAGATGATGCAAATGATATAATAGTCCCCATTCTCCTCTAGACATAGCTAATGATATACAAGATTACGATAAACTCTCTTATCCTTTGGAAATGAAAAATAATGTTGTAACATCCCATGATACATTTTACCTTTATCTTGAGACACCAAAGGATGAAAATGGATGTGATGTACCATATTCTATAAAAAATAATGTGATACCATTACTTTAAATTCACAAAGTGATTATAATTTATTATTATGCAAAGATTCTCAAATAAGTCACATTATATCCATAGACTGTGATTCTCATGATTACATCATTTGTGATGACTCACGCTCTTTTATTAAAATAAAATAATCCATTAAGAATTAGTGTGATGGATATAGATAATAGAATCCACTGATATCTAGTCAAGAATCTAATGACAGTCCATAGTACCACTCTCCAAAATATGTGCAATGTTGACTCATCTCTATACAAACATCTATAGATGTACCCAATCACCATGAGGAATACCCATAAGACGTATCAAAAAACATACACTTATACACCCAATAATGTAATGATATGGTTGAACCTAATCCACCAACTAAACCTTCCCATGTAAACCAATGCGAGTCTCCATATAAATTTTCCAACATTGTTTGGCCCAAGAATACATAGTATTGTACTCCTCAATATCCTAGACATAGAGATGCATCTTGTGTGAAATAGAAACTATGCCAACATTAACAGTGATAACATACGTTACTAATACACACACAAACTTTTACACATGTAAAACATTTAATATCACAATATTAAATGACAATATCATAGTATCATTGGCTATAAACTAGACATTCTTAGTCATATATTGGTGATCCTATCCTATCCTCCCTTACCCACCTTCAATATGGAAGGTCGCATGAGTGATAACCATAAGAAGCTTCAATATCCTCCATACATATTGAAGTGTAATAATCATCTCCCATGTGGGGAGTTAGAAGGTACAATTATCTGAGTCCCACTAATTTATTAGTGTCATCATCATATATATGATGGGTGTGTTGCTTCAACATCCTTACCTACATTCACAAGTTGGTCTACCTTGATCAAACAAATGGTGAGATTTATTTGCATAGTTATTTGAGTGAATTAAAGTCTAAACTATAGAAGTGGTGAAAAGTGAATCATTGTAAAGCTGGTGTGTTAGTCCCAAGTTTATGTGGTCTATGGGCACATGTTTGTGCAAACATCATGCAAGTGTTTATAATCAATTTTATTGGTCTCAAATTTCATGAAGCAGGGGATGGGTTGTCTTAGGTAGAGAGTAATCAGAGCTTGGGAGGGAGTTGTTTATTATAATCATTTGAGTGGTTCTGAGCATTGTCGATTGAACTCGACTCAGTGGTTATTGTGTATGTTAGCTAGTCGGCCCATATTATTATACTTTGGATCAGATTGCCCTGAAGAGTTAATAAAATACATGTTACTCCCAATTCTCTTTAATTATGTGAATGCTCATGTGTGTTGAGTCAATTTCCTAATCTTTGCAAGTGTGTGTTTTTATTTTGTTGTTACTCTTTTCTTTATACAAGTTGTTGTCCATTATGTTTGTGGGTGTACTTATGTAGGTAAACACTAAAGGCACAGTCTATAATCCTTATAAAATCCCATTGAAATGAGGAATTTAGGTTAGAACAAGTGATGCCACATGGTTGGCCAGCTCCAAAGAGTTGGACCTATGATAGTTGGTATTAGAGCACACAATTTGTGTTTTGTGGGATTGTGTTTGCCCAAAGTTAAACAATTTTACGCCTTCCCTTGTCGAGTCATTCCAACATTGTGTCTAGTTATGCCTGAGTCATTATGGTAGGAGATCTATCTAGGATGTTGCTTAAGAAAATGGCCAGTAGGGGTTGAGAGTAGGGTTAGGGCAAAGGTGAAGGTGGTGGCAGTTTCCACGGTGGTAAGTTGAAAGTTGCTACAATGGGTAAAGGCCTTATTGAACAAGTTGGTGCCCAATTCCAATTTATGGGGGACCATGTGGGTACAAGATTTAGTGAGCTTGAGGAGAAGGTGACTACCATGGGGTAGATGATCATGGAACTTATTGGAAGGCTGGAGAAGAGCTTGGTGTTCCAAACAAAGTTACAGTTTGAAGTGGTTTTGTACCGATCAATGGTATCTGGTTTGGTGAAAGCATCAGGGTCTAGTTCTTCTCCAATATTGAAGATGCCTAAGTTGAAAGAAACAAAGTGTTATGATGGTGAGTGAGATGAATATCTTCCAGAGATTTTATTCTAGGATATGGAGGAGTTCTTAGCAGGGTTAGGGGGTCTGTCAGGCACATAGGAGGTGTTCACTACAATAAGGTACCTCACAGGTACAGTAAAGGTTTGGTATAGAACCTTAGCTAATGACATTGCATTAAAGAGTTCTACATGGAGGTTGGACTCTTGGGAGGATTTGAAGGAAGCCTTTGGGGTTTAATTTTGACATGGGGATGTAGTATGGTTGGCTAGGACCAAGTTGAGTCAGTTGAAGCAAATGGGGGAGATGAGAGAGTATATCAATTCTTTCCAAAGCCTTTTGTTGGAGGCCATTGACATATCAGAGGTAGATAAGTTGTTTTAGTTTACTCATGGTCTTCAATATGGGCTTAGGAGGAGCTCCATCACCATAAAGTTTTTAATGTTAGTGAAGCAATTACTATAGTAGACCATGTCTTAGATTTTAAAGACGAGTATTCATCTAAAAACACCTTGGACCCTTGTGTATCCATGTGGGGAGGCATTGGTAAGGGGTTGAGTAAGTATTTAGGGAAGCCAATGGGTGACCAAGGAAGGAAGGCTACTCTAGAGTTGTCAGAGGGATCTTGTAAGTCTTGGATCACTTTCATGGGTGGCAAAAAGAAGTCACTAGTTGAAGAGTTAAGTGGGAAGTAGTTCTATTTGAAGTGTTGGATGTGTGGTGGGAATCACAAGTGAGATTCTCTGAAGTGGAATGGGGGTGTTTGTAGTTTATAAGGAGGATTCAGATGAACAATGTGAGTAGACAATGTGTGTGCTCAGGTGAACTCAATGTTAGGTGAAGCTTGGGTTTAGAGGTGGTCACTGTAAGTTGTTAGGGTTGATTATTGTGGAGTGGCGTGATATGTGTTTAAAACCCTCTTACTTCTTGTGGAATCGAGTAGTATTACAATTGGAAGTTAACCAATTTAACCTTAGAAACTTGGCCTTTAGACCTCTGAAGGTTCAAGTAGGCTTAGAGTAGTTACAAGCCATCCATGTTGTGTTAAGACAGGGTTTACCCAGGTTGGGTAAGGTGATGATTTTTCCTTATATTGGAGTTCTTTTATGTCAGATCCATTGTAGATGTGCGTGGTGAAGATTATGCAGAGGAGTGGGATTGGGAAGAAGAAATGGGTGTTGGGTTGAGTATGCAAAAGAGTGCAAGAATTGGGGAGGAGTCAGTGTATCTTGTATTACTTGGTCATAGTTGGGATGTTAAAGGAGTGGGATTGGGATGTCATAGCCATGGAGTATGCTTAAGGAAACATCATCTTGTTGTGTCATAAATAAGATAATTGATCAAGTGCATCAAGTTGGTTCTAGAGGAGAGTTCTTGGGTAAGGACTTTGTTCCTATTGTTGGGCCTGGGGTGTTTGATTTGAAGAGTTGTCTTTGCCTGTTATACTCTTGTGTTGGAGTTTTAGTACTATTTTAGGGGAAATTTCAATGGGGTTACTTAGTCTTTGCTGGGTGTATAGAGTCTTGAACAGGTGGCTCATTAGGAGCCATTTTCCTCCACCCCTTGCTTGGGGGTTGGCAAGATCAAGGTGATTTTTCAAAGCTACATTGGTTTGGTGTGGCTTGTGTAGGCAAGCTTGTCTACATGCTGAAGTTGCTAGAGATTCAATTTGTTTCTTAGTTTTGTAACCAGTTGGATACCTTAGTCACTGATGAAGTTGAACCAGTGACGACTCCTGCCTAAGTGCCCTTTATGTATGTGATGGGTTAAAATGGAGTGGTAGTTGTAACAATTTATTGAGGTGAAGACAATGGGTTACTTGGCAACCTAAAGTAGAGGGAGTTTCTAGTGGTGTTGGAATGGTAGTTTTTTAGCAAACTGGGAGCTGGTAGAAGCCCTCAAAGTGAAGGTCATGGAGTTTGGCCTTAGTCTCTTAACTCTGGATGGATCTTGATTAGGGGATGTGTTTATCTCTTGGATTTGGGTTTGAAAAAGAGGCGTGTTAATCTCTTGACTCTGAAGAGAGCTTGAAAAGGGGATGTGTTTATCTCTTAGCATTGGGTCTAAAAAGGGGGTTGTGATGGTCTCTTGACTCTGAAGGAAGCTTGAAAAGGGGGTGTGTTTATCTCTTAGCTTTAGGTCTAAAAAGGGGATGTGTTGGTCTCTTGAATCTGGATTCTAGATAGAGCTTGGAAAGGGGGTGTGTTGGCCTCTTAGCTTGGAATGAGTCTGAATAAGGGACATGTTAATAGTTTGGCTATGGGTTGAGTATGAATAGAAGATTGCCTCATAGATTCCTGTCAGTGGAGTCATGCTGGCACCGAGGATGTCACCAATTTTTAAGTGGGGGAGTTTATGAGGGGTGTGTTGCTTCAACATCCCTATCTACATTCATGAGTTGGTTTGCCTTTAACAAATGAATGGTGAGATTTCTTTGCATAGTAATTTGAGTGAATGCAAGTCTAAATTATCAAAGTGGTGAAAAGTGAATTATTATGAAGCTGGTGTGTGAATCCCAAGTTTATGTGGACTGTGGGCACGTTTCCATGTAATCATCATGTAGGTATTTGTGAGTAGTTCTATTGGTCTCATATTTCATGAAGTAGGGGATTGGTTATCCTTGGTAGAGAGTAATCAGACCTTGGGAGGGAATTATTCATTGTAATCATTCAAGTGGTTTTAAGCATTATCAACTGAGCCTGACTTGGTGGCTGTTGTGTATATTGGTCAATTGGCCCATTTTATAGTAATTTGGATCAGATTTCCTCAAGAGTTAATAAAATACACATTACTCCTAGTTCTCTTGCATTGTGTGAATGTTCATGTGTGTTGAGTTGATTTCATGATCTTTGCAAGTGTGTGTTTTTCTTTCTAATGCTAATCCTTTCTTTATACAAGTTGTTATCCACTGTGTTTATGGGCGTACTTGTGCATGTAAAAAATGAAGGTGTAGTCCGTAGTTCTTGTAGAATCCCATCACGATGAGGGATTTAGGTTGGAATAAGCAGTGTTATATGATTGGCCAGCTTTGAAGAGTTGGCCCCATGAAAATATACATGTCATACGATATCATTTATAACTATCTAACATAGTTGATCCTAGTTGCTTCAAGAGTGGATATTTTGCATCACTTAATGGCAATGCATGCACAATATCCATCACATGCCCACATCTAAACTCCTTCACTCGCATGTCGACCTATAATCATAAAAATGTGACATCAAAATTAACAAAATTATACAAATGTGATAAAATCAAATAGAGATAATCTCAATTTTCATCCTTATTAAATATATCAAACATGACCATGGTTACATACATAGGTCCAAATATAATATTATGGTCATGCAGACAAGTTTATGGACAAGTCCATATAAAATTTAGACATGTCTGTGCAACATCTAGATAAGACCATAATGTAATGGACAGGTTTGGCAGATGATGAACTATAAAAAATGTTTAAAAAATCATAAATAAAATAATTTTTTTTAATTTATGAAATATATAAAAATTATGGGTTTTCAAAACATACCAATTTTAGAGTATCCTCATATTATAGGGCAGTCTCCACTTGCTCGAATAGATTCAATCCACAATCTTATTTCTATGCCATTTTTTCATCCAAAGTTCAAAATAAAATATTAACACTATGAAAATGAATCACAAAATTCCATTGAGATAACCTATTTATATGGGTTATATTTTGTTTTTCAAAATTTGCAATTAATCCCTCTAAAATTTGTGTTCCTAACATCTCAAGTGATACTTAGCAAAATTACTCCCCATTGGACGTGTTGGAATACATGCAATGTATTCTTTTGCGTGGTAATATCTTCATCACTCATGCTAACCATTTCAAAAATTCCAAATTTATCCCTTCTTTTCCTATAAATTAATTATTATTTAATATCTCTAGATTCTTTCTCTATACTATTTCCTTAGAAAATCATTGTATGATACCCATCAAACACATTTATCAAACTATAATAAGATATCAAAAAAATTAGAAGTGGTCAAATTCAAAAGTTATTTAATCCAACAAATAAAAAATTGTTCAAACTTATTTAAACTTAAATTTATTTTGATTTGATCCATTTTATACTCTCATCCCTTGCATCCAAAGGGGGGGATGTATTGGGCTTATTATAAAAGCTAATCATCCACAAATGATATTTATAGGATCAATTAATTTGGGCACATTATACATAGTTTAAAATGGCTCAAAATATTTGCACACTATATATTTGTGACATATATTTTATATATTTTTGAAATATTATACACGCTGGTACAAATGATGGTGGTATATGCCATGCATGTACACTCTATCCAACAAAGATAAAAAATATACACTACCAAATATCAGTAGCATTATACATATCTAGAGGAATAAGTAATGCATATGCACATACAAAATACATATCTAAAAAAATTTAGAATGAGTCAAAAATTAGACATGAGATAGATATTTCCACATTGGTATAAATTATGGGGGCCTATGCCATGCATGTGCATCCACTTTATAAAGACTTGATTACAAATTGATACACACTTAGATGCATGTGCATGGGTATATACAAATAGATACAAGATCAAAATTGTAGGTATCACATATAATTATAGTTGATCATAAATATGCATGGTATTCTATATCATTTGGAAAAAATTTAGGGGGCATTATGTTGGTTCATGGGCATATGCACTACAATATAATTTATAGATTCAATGGCAAATGGTTATTATTTCACTAGAAATATATTGGCACTATAATCATGATGGGGCATGAATATTCTTCATTCTATTTTGATCATGCAAAAATGAATATAGCTTTGTCTGCAATAGTGTGATTTAGTCGGTTATAAGTAAGGTGTGTTCGAGTCTAGATATGCTCAATAATGCTGAAATTACTTCTTGCAAATCCATTATGGGTTTCAAATTTTCATCTATGGGTACAAGATTAGAGATAGATTTTTCATTTGAGTTAAATGGATTTTGGTTTAGTGATACCCAATGGCCTACTAATCTCCCATTATTGCTTGAAGGATTGTTCATTTCTCTAGCCATGAAATGAGTAGGATTGAAAGCATCCCTTATTGGTTTGTGTTAGCAGTGGTCCCTATAAACACTTATTAGGACATGTTAGTTATTTTAGTATTCAAATGTTGTAACAAGACTCTAAATAGTTATAGTATTCTGTAGATAAGTTGAGGTTAATGTAGTACATATTTGTATGCCAATATTTATTCTTATTCACCATTAACATATGTGAACTTATAAACTTTTTATCCTTTAAATAATTTTGACATAAATAGTAATCAATAATACATTCATTTGTAAGGAATATGTGATTAATTCAAGTAATATTTATACACATTGAGAGAAAATTGATGACGAAATATTGAATCAAATAGTACCATATATTGATCTCTATTATATTCCAACATTTTCTTTTCCAAAAGCATGGTATATAGAATGTTGTAGAGAAACCACGACTCTTCATTTTCATGACCTTTAATTTATATGATCAAAGGAACCTTTAAACTTTCATATACTTTGTTATCCTATATTTTATACAAAATAAACTATGTCATACAATTGTCACCTATTTAAATTAAAAAAATTATGTGTGACTTATGTTTCACATCTCCCTACTAATACTTTCTTGGACTTAAAGAGTTGTCTAGTCATGAGACAAAGATGCAAGTGGAGTACCACTGACTATAGCTAGGTGGAGTTACCCCGATATAAGTTGATGTGCTGGTCAAGAAGCAAAGGTCATAATTTCATTCCAAGTACCATTTTATGATTTTCACTTCTTGTGCATTACTTAGCCACCCTTTCCATTTTTTAAATAAACAAAGTACAAATCTACTTCCCTTTGTGTATTTTAAAAAGGTTGGTATAACTAGGAGGTTGCCCTTTTCAAATTTTCAACATTACTTGGGCTGCTCTCATAGATTATTGCCCACAAACATTTTCATCTTCAAAATTTGATCAAAATTGCAAGGTTGCAATACCTTACTATGACAGAGGAGGCATAGTCTATGAGGTTACATAAGGGTCATCCTGAGATGATTAGGTAATTACTGATGAAGTTGTAGATGAGCATGTAGAAGTTGATGTTGTACTAGGCTATTTATGAGGAGGATATTGTATTACCTAATAATTCTTTTTCACATGGAGAAGCTTTATGAGTTGATATAGTGGAAAATATTTCAATTTGTTTATGATTTATTGGATGGAATTATTTAGATTCCTCAAATCTTTCTTACAAGTTTTAAAATCCAGTAAGAGGTCACTAACCATGATAAATAACATATGAATGATAACTTGGTTTTTAATGATGGTTTGGATATCATCATCACTTATAACTATAATAAGTGGCCTATGTTCCACAACTTTATATTGTATGATTTGTTTAACTCTATTGACATACCTTTGTGTTTACACACCTGCAAACACACTACACAACATCTCCAACTCCTAAGTGTACATTCCAACCATGGAATTATCTCTTAATAAAAGAGATTGTTGCAAATAATTGTCCATTTTATTCAGTGATGTTTCTCTCTCCATTACCACCTTTGATTTATCTACTCAAGAGAGATCAAGCATAATGTCCATCCATGCATCTTGAAGTTGGTCCTTCCAGTTAAGCATCTTCCTAGAAAGTTATGTAGCTTGAAGTGCAATGACATTCATATTCCTCTAATAGCTCAAATATTGCTCTCATATCACTATATAGTTGTTGGAATTGAAATTTGATGTCCTAAAATCATTATGTTGTAGACTAATCCTGAGTTAATCTCATTAGGAGAGTAGTGAATTGATTATCTTTGGACATTACTTGGTCCCCCAAAATTTGTTGAACTAGCATTGATTATGTGTCATCAATCATCTTATGCACTTTGGCAAATCACCTTTCTAGCTCAACATTATCCATGTATAATTAGGTATTTTGTTGCTCAATATCTACTACCTTATGTATCTAGATGTTTGAAATGTAGTAGGACATTCAATCTACTTTGTGAATGAAAACTATGAATCGTCCAAGGCAACTTCCTAGCCTAAAGTAAGTAAGGCTATCTAGGTCATAGATTCCATAATTATCACTATTTGGTGTCTAATTTGTCTAATTAACAGAGTAAAAGTGATGCATCTAAGTGTTGGTGGTTGGACATCCATCCATTAGGATCTACAAGACTCTTTTTCTTATGACCCTTCCTCCTAGGCTTCTCCTTGTGCCAACCCTTAACCCATAGAATTTAAAGATTATTGCACTTATGCTTCACCCATTAAAACTTGTGTTACTCTAGTTACTTATTGCTATTGATGTGTTGGACTTCCTTGGTTTGTTGTTATTTGGACTTAATATTTGGCTACCCAACTAGATTTGACAACCTTTTCATGTAACTTATTTTCTTGCTCCTACTTATCCCTCACAACATTTTTTACTACATCTTTTTCTATTTTTTCCTCTATGGCCTTTTTCCTTTTCTCTTCTTGTTTATGTAGCTCTTATTTGTTTTTATATGTAGGCTTCTTGGCTACTCTTTCATCCTCAACCTTCCTTTATTATTACTCTTTCCCAATGTTTTCTTTTTCTTACTTATACTACTACAATAAGGCATTATTATATTTTTTGGCCTTCTCTTTGGTTGCTTTATCTTCCTCTATTCTAGCCTTGGTAGTATAGTGTGTTGGATATTCCTCTACTTGAACCTGCACCTCAAGTTGATTTGGATGTTCTTGTTTGGATGGATGAAATAATGGTGTTTGTGCTTTTTGTGTACCTCAATATAAGGACTTGGTAGTGCTATAATTGGATAGAGTTCCTTGCACATGTGTGGGATAATACCATGAGAATGGGGTGAAATTGATGGAAAATATGATGGTGGTACTTGGTGATTGGGCACAAAAGACTTTGGGTGTGCAAAGGGAGGTACCAAAATTTTCTTTTGGCACTTCATAACATGGGTCCCAATGCCTACTACTTCTACTTGTGTTTCCCTTATTGATCATTTTTCACTTATGAATGTTTCCATCCACTCGAATATGGTTATGTGAGGTAGAACATCTCTAGGTGTGTAAGGTTTTTACACCATAAAATTGAAGGGACTATCTTCCTCCATGTTTCTCTATACCAAAATAGATGCCCCTGAGATTTTTTATTTTCTTGAGGAGCTTTTCGTCAATTATTCCACTACACCTGATCTTTATGTGGCTACTTTTGCTTGTGTTATTATTTCCAACCTCGATTCCCCTTCTTGAAACATACCTTGTACAATACACTTGACCTCCTCTTCTTTCCCAACTATGTATACTACAATAAACTCTCAAGGTGGAGTAATATATACTATCAGGATAGATAGGGCATAATTTTGCACCTAACATATGTGAACTACCTTTGATAAGAATAACTCCTCTTCTTTTTTACCATAGATGTCATCTTTGATATCCTAAAGCATCACCCTATACAAATCTTTAGGTGTAACTCCCAATGGATATAAATGATATTCTAATATGATTTTTGGCATGCATGTTTTGTTGAGCCATGGAGTCATTATCCAAGTCTATTTATAAAGTGGTGAAGGTTAAGGAGTCAGTGTCTTACACTTGGATGGAATTGCTTGCAATGATGAGGCGATTAGTTGATCTTATGGGTCAAATTGTGCATGTGCTCTTATTTTGGTTGTGGTTGTGCTTATGTTTCCACTTGTGAGTGAGGTTATGGTTCCACTTCAGGTGATATGGACCACAATAACTAGACACTCTTAGAAATAAAGTTTTTACACCTTACTACTTATGCTTGGGTTATGTGGATGTACAAGGAAAATGGAAGGGGAAGGATGGGTAGTTTCTATGACTCATGGATCCTAATTTGTACTCCATTGTTATTTTTTTGTGATAATGGAAATTAGACCAAGATAATTGAGAACCTCCTTAGGTATGCAGGGGTGCGTTAAGATCATGTTATGGATTTTCACCCACCATGTTGTGAACTTTCCCAATTGGAGTAGGTTTCTCCTTCTTGAGATGTATATTTTGTGAAGTAGAGAAAAAGTATGAGAAATTGGTACTAGAATAATTGAGTTGTTCCTACGAAGTGATTTTTGATATTTGTGATGAATTATGCTATGAGGAATTTAGGATAGTTGAAGTCCTCCCTCAGCCTTATCATTTGATACACAATATCAATTACACCCGTTCTAGCCTAACTAACACCTTTTATTATTTGTCAATATAGATGCATTATGCATTTTGTGAGGACATGAACTGGTGTATCCATGCCTTTATCTATGGTCAATCCTTAGGTTATTTATGCATATTATTCCTATTTTTTTGAATGAATGGGAGAGTTCTTCATATTTTAAGCCTATAAAGACTTCTCCCTTATTGGCAGTCATATAGCCTATGTAATAGTTTTGGCATCGATATGAATTGTGACTTATTTAGATAAATGAATGGCTCCCTCATTATATCTACTGAGTAGAATCATCATTAGTTCTTCATATTGGCCAAAAAATAGGTAATCTAACTAACCACTTAAGGTTGGACTCTCATATCATATCAGGAAGTGCAAGCACTCCTTGCTTAGAAGCAATTGCTTGTGGTTGAGAAAACCACTCTATATGAAACATCGATGAAATGAAGGGCTCAACATCTCTATTTACTTATTTTAAAACTAATATGATGCCCATATATTCCTTCTAAGCCTTAGAAAATGGCAAAAGAATCTGATGCATGCCCATTTTATCTTTTATAAAAAGTGTTATGATTGATTTTGAGTAAATTTTTGATGAATGCACAAAAAATTGGTTAGATTGCAATATATTTATGGTTTAATTTAGTTTTTAAAGTATTAATTACAGCCTTAGGTTTCCCTATATATAAATCTAGCCTAAATATTTGACCTTTCTTGCATTCATCTACCGATCTACCTTTTGGCCCTCCCTGCTTGCCTTAAATTTAAATAGTTATTTTCATTCGACACTTGGTCATTTTATGGTTATATGTAATGTTTATTTATTTCAATTTGTTGATGTGACACATTAGCATTTTATTTCCCCAATATTTCATCTTTTGAATATTAAATAACTTTTAAAAGATGTTTCATTTTCAATAATGTTGTAGTATCCTTTTGTTTTGATGTTAACTAGTTTGTACCGTAGGCATCTATCCACCCCTTATTACTTTTTCTATATTTACTGACATCTTGTTTCCAAACTTCAAACATTTGAAAAAGTAGTACAAATCTTTATCATTAACTCTAACCTATTTAACTTCAAAAAATTTGTATCGAACACTTAATTTTACTATCGTATGACATTGTTCTATAATAGAGATCATAATACACTCTCGTGATTACACATACTTCTATAAATCCTGCAAATAAAAGAAATAAATTGTAAAATTTCTTTACTTTGTGTTTTGTGGCACTTATTTTATAGAGTGGGTGATGCTTTGAGATCATCGGTGGTAGGGTTTAAGCCTAAAACCATTTATTATTCCTATAAGGATAGTTCCTTGGAGATCCCTGAGTCTTTTAATGCCTTATTGTGACACTTGGTGAATGATCTAAGGGCTTTTCTATTTGATGCACAACTTTCCTAGGTGTGTTTTTAATATGTTGTCATATAGAAGAACCATTTATTTTATTTTAAATTATTTTGATCGTAGGTTAAAATTATGCCATGCCTTATAGCTTTTCTATGTACCTCTTGAGTCTAATGTGCCAACTATCTTGTTAAATTCTTTTATTGGGACATTTGTTTTGGGATGGTACGTTATGATTTTATGATGTGAAATTATAAAATCCTCTATTAGGGTCTTGATAGTTTGATTTCAAAATTGTCTACCCCTATCACTTATAAGATTTTTTAGATATACAAACCTTGTTATAATGTTTTCATATAAAAATTTCATAGAATATTTTTCACTACAACTCATTATTGTAGCTACTTCGACCCATTTGGTGAAGTAATCTATCACAATGATAATATATCTAACATTGGACTACTTAGATGCAGGATTGATTCACCTTAAAAGTCAATACCTTAAAATTCAAATGTTTCTAAAACCATAATAGGATTCAATTTAATTTCATCCCTTTTTTTTAGTTTTCTTGCTCCCTGACAAACATCACAGTGTTTAGAAACCCTATGCACATCTTTAAAAAAAGTTGGCCACCAAGGTCCACTTTGTAATATATTTCTCGTACTCATTTCATTTGTGAAATGTCCTTTGGCTACTTCTTGATGTGTTTCTTCCAAAACCTATGTTATTTCATGTTCCAAGGCTACTCTCCATATAATCTAATCCTTTCCTAACTTGTAAATAAATTGATTAATGATGTTGAATGGAAAAATCATGCAACTAGACGTTTCCTATCATGTTTTATATAATGCATAAGGAATATATCGTGCTCTAGAAAGTTTAAAATGTCCTAAAATCATTTAGGAATTGCAGTCACTTTGAATAGATGTGCATTTGGAGATTTATCCTATAGTTCTTTTGATTCCTTCTCTATTTGAATGCAACTTAGGTGGTCGAGTCCCACATTTTCCTTGCTTGGTTTTACATTATTAAACTAGATATTGTTCCTCCCAACATTGGTTTATTTACCAAGTATCACAATACTTGGTGATCATTAAAAAAACTTGGATGGTGTAGCCAACAAGTAGTGTTTAAACTTATATAGTGCAAAAACCATTGCCAGAGCTTCTCACTACATGGTAGTATAATTTTTCTCAGTAGCTGACAACTCGTAACTTCCAAAGTGAATTGGATGATCTAGGCCTCCATCCCATGGTTGTGCTAACATTTCTCCAAATATTGTTCTTGATTCATAAATATGAACATGGAATGGTTTATTCCAGTTTGAGAAGTCCAAAATGGGTGTTTTAACCACATTCTACTTCAAATTTGTAAAGGTTGTTTGGCTTTTAGAGGTCCTTTAAAAAATATTGTCTTTGTGCAATAAATATCTAGTGGTGTGGAAATGGTTGTATACCCACAAATGAACTTGTGATAACACCTAGTGTGACCTAAGAATAATCACACCTTTGTTGAGTTGATAGTTGGTTTTAGTCCCACAATAACTATAATTTTCACTTGGTCTACTAAAATTCCATCACTACAGAAAACATGTCCTAGCAATACACAAAATGGTATGAATAATGGGAATTTATTTAGATTTAATGTGATTTTTAGAGATTAAAATCTTTTTAACATCAATCACAATTTTAATAGATATTCTTTAAATAAGATAAGATTGACCAGTCATCTAAATAGGCTTTTAAAAAGTGATCAATGAAGTCTCTGAATGTAGTAACAACTACTTTAGAGAAAACTATAGATGCATTTTGTAGGCTAAAGGGCATTACCTTATAATCAAATGATCCCCATTTCATTTCAAAAGTTTTTTTGTTTGATATTCAATTATGATAGGGATCTAATGGTATCCACTGAATCCATATGTAAATTAGTAGACTTTATGACTTATAACATATTTGATTACTTCATTTTTGAAAGGAATTAGAAATGGATCATTTACGCAAGCATCATTCAATGCTTGGAAATCCCCAAATACTTTTATCTCCCTTGTATTTTTAGGTTGTACCACCATTAGACTAACCAATTCTAATTTATTAATTGGATATCTGATTTCAACTTATTCTATCTAATCTATTTATGATTTTACCTTCTTTTTCATATTAGGATGCAACCTATAATGTCAATTTTTAATTGAGTTTGTTCACTCCTTTAACTTAATATGTATCTCACCTCGAGAAGGGTCTACACCCTTAACTTTTGATAACATGGTGGGAAACACATATTAATAATCTTATAACAAATGAATTGCTTTCTAGTTTTGTTGTTGCATCCAATAGTCACCAATGGTTGATACCTTTAGTATTATGTCTGTGTTAATGTTATAAGTTTTCTTCTGAATTGGTTCTTGGTATATTTTTCTATGTTCCACCTGAAGGGAATCCATTGCCTTTCTTTGACATTCTTTTAACAAGATATTGAGATTTCACAATTATTCCTCTTTTGTTTTTCCTACATTCTTCATCTCACATATGTTTATGTCTCTTTCAAGTTTTAAAAATCCTTTCAAATACAAATATTCCTCATTGTCATAGTGTTTAGATTCCTTTGTACTTTTTAGATTCTATTACAATATTTCAGCAAAAAATCTTCTTTATCCTTCTTAGCATATTACTCCTTTATAGATATGTGAAGACTTGTGCTTATCTCACCCTATGATGTTTATTTATGCACAATAGGTATATCTTATTCTTGCTAATGATACAAGAAAAGTTCCAATTTCTATAGATCTTGGTGTACCATCAAATTTTTATCTTCAAATACAAACATTTGAATGAAGTATTATTGAATTTATGGCTAGTTTTGTGTCTCTCATCTATGTTCATGATGTATATACCAAGCTTGAGGAAGAAGAGCTAAGGTATGTTGAAAAACATGCACCCAATACCTTGGATCTATTTTATATGATGTCCATACTTCAACACATTTGTGATCATGCGTTTCAGGGCATTGGCCTTCCTAAAAGAAACACCACTTTTTTGAGATATAAGTCACAATTTGAATCTATCCTGAAAAATCTCACACACTTCTTCCCAATGAAGTTTGTTATATCTATGAACAACCCAAAAACTCACAAAAACCCCTTTCAATGTGTATTAAAGCACACTAACTCACATGTTTATATGCAGTACATGATTTTCCATCCTATCAATGGATTGTGTTAGATTTTTTTAGTAATATATTTTGGAAATTATCTTTCTATATTAAACTCCATTCACATTGGTCTTACTTCATGATCTCCACACCCCATATTTATCACATGTTTATATGAATCTGCACTTATTAAGGAGGTTGATTGCCATATCAAATTACCTTCATTTGTAGGTTGAATATAATCTCTATGAGTAGGAGATAAATATTAGAGAAGATATATCTTTGACCTTGTAGGAAAATACATTGAAGGAGAGTTACATTCTTCCAATTTAAATTGTGGACAAGTTCTAAGCATCTAAACTATTTGGTTCCAAGCTTGTTTTATTCTTTATGACTCTGGTATCTTTTGCACAAGTTGTGAAAAGTAAGTAAACTCTCTACTTTACCAAGCTTTTGGTTTTCTCTACATATTTAATTTAAACCAACTATAATCACTATTTTCATATGGAAGAGATGGTTCTTTTGGGATCATGTACGGATTACTCTCAGATTTATTCAATGATATGATAATAACAACATCCTCCTAGTGTGTTCCCAATTGACTGTCTACCATGTTGATGGTCTTTTGACAATTAAAGACCCATTTTTTTTTTCCAATTAGAGAAAGATAATTAGTTTCATCTATTTTTGTGTCAATTAATTCAAAGTCTCCATGCAAACTTAAATCAACCACCTTTATCTCTCAATCTTAAAGATAATCTAGGAATCATGTTTATAATGTTGTCAAATAATAACAACATTACAAATATCATATCCTACGAGTTCAATATCCATTATTGCATTTGCATCCCATGAATTATTACTCTTGACATACCAAACCACTCTTTCTTCCCTTTATTTCCTCTTTGTTCATAATCTAACTAATTACATAATAAATTTTCCATATTTTGGGAAATGTCTTCATTCTATTAAGTATTTACTAGTTTTAGCAAATATGTCACTGTTGTGACTACTCCATCATGTTTAAGGATTCAAATGATCTATCCGTACCTTTGATCATCTACTATCATAAGATCTGCTTCATTGGTATTCTGATTTTGGATTGATTGTAATAGTTGGGGTGTTTCACTCATCATAACCTTCTCTCTCATAGGGTCTAGATACTTGTCCTTTTACACTTATGATCATATTTTCTTGAGGAATCCCTAGAGGTGGAAAACCTTGTTATTTATGTTGATTTCTAGTAACATCTTGGATAAAATCTTGATTCTTGGGATGAGACTATGCCATGTTCACATTTCACATTATCTTCTCTTTCATATACTTCTCTAGAACAAGATAATCCTCAATATTATGTTGTCCTAAGATCCTACAATATATTGAAAAAGTTTTAATATGCATATTGCAAGGACAATTTTTTGTAATGTGATTCATTTCTCCACACATGTAGCAATTAATAGGATAACTTGGTTATCCATTCCCTTGATTTATATTTTGATTACCACCTTGATAACTTCCTTGTCTTTGTGGAGATCCCCATCCTTATTTTGTATTAGAATACCCTCTATATTTTTTTTGATTCAAAGAAGGTGCCCAATTAAATTTTTACTATTGTGAAACATGGGTCTATTCATGTTTATACTATAGAGAAGGAGGCATCCACCCTAGTTGATATTGAGGACAAAGAGGAGTCCACCCTTATGGAGACTTAGATATCCACCTTGTTTGGTATTAAGGTGTCTGAGGAATTCACCTATGAATAGGTTGTGCTTCTAAGATACCCCATCCTCCTTGTGCTACAATTTTAGCCTCCTACACTATTGCAATTGGTTTTATCAGTGGGGAAATTTTGAGTGATGTAATATTTTAGTTCTTGTAGAACCATATAATTCTTTTCATAATGACTATGAGATTTATAGAAAGTGAAAAATAAGTTGCATGTCTATTGTGCATACTACTGTAATAAATGAAACTTTGTAGTTTCATGTCCTACAATGCAACATACTATTCAAAACTTTATTTTGATTTTTAAACATTCATTATGGTGGAACCCTTCTTTTCCATATTCAATGCACCATACATCCAATCTTAGTTTCTTACCTTCCTAAATTTCATCCATCATGCACAATACAACATTTAACTTAACATCAATTTTTGTAATGATAGGTGGGCATTCTCCATAGTCTTCTATTTTCTCAACTATGATCACATCAGATATTGCATTAGCTTTTATGTTAAATTGAGCTTTGACTATGGAAACCCAAATATCTATTTCCAAGACTTATACAAAACAAGTGGTTTTATCTAAGTCTTTGAACTGAAAATTCACCCTATTCATCACATTATAAAACAACCAATCATAATCCCATTTGATTCTTCTAGTTTTTTATGATCTCCAAATCTTAAATTGTTTGAATCCCACACTTCTATAGTTTGAATTCTCCTATCAATTTATCCTTAACATGTTGGAATGATTATTTTTAAAGATAAACTCTATAGCTTGACCAGTCAATTCTCCTATAAGTTTAAACTTTTTATTTACTTCATCAGTCACACCCTTAACCTACCACTTCATTTTGAGGCAAGTAAATATTGCTTTAGTTATATTGACCCATCATATAATATAAAAGTAACATAAGATTGTATAACAAATGACATGTTTTATGTGATTATGATAGATATGATTGTTTATGTGATGATGATTTTAATATAATTTGTAAACTTACTATGAAGTAATTGGAGTACCAAGAATATTAGATTCAAAAGTTGTGTTAATTCCACATCTAATTTCCTTCTTATTCCTACCTAATTTGTTTGTAGCTTCTTCAAATAACTTTTTAGTTGAGGCTAATTTAATGACTACTTTCCAACTACTATTATCTACTATTAAGATAGGCATAAAGGATGTGGTATATTGGAGTGAATGAACCATGTTTGGAGTATTCATCATACCCATTCATGAACCTAACTTGACCTTGCATTTCATCATTATCATTGAAATACTACCCTGATTATTTCACATATAATTATTACCTCTATAGTTGATATTTAAATATATTACGAAGTTATTATAACTTCCCTTTTATAATCTCTTCACGTTTTCTCCATTTTTTTCCTTCCTCTGTTTTTGGGCCAGTTTCCAATTCCTAGTTAGATTCTACATTCTTTATAGTTACTACATTCCCTTCCTTCTCTTCAGATGCTCTTTGACCTTCAACTTTGGATTCTCCTTATAAACATTTAGTTCCTCCCATTTTACTTGTAGCTTCTTTTTTACTCCTACTTATAGGTACTTACACCCCTTCTATGTTTTTTACTTATTCCATATTTTTTGCTGTTGTAACTTTGTTTGAAGCCTCAAAATTACTTTCTCATTTTGATTATCTATGTTATCCATTCTCTAGATTTAGGTTCAAGTTCATTGGTTGAATTAATATCCATTAAAATCCCTCTCATTCACACCCCATAGTACCCTAAGTGAGTACACTACATTGGCTGGAATCAACACCATGGCCTTTTCCATGACCAACATCTTCAACAACATATGGGGTCACTTCAAAAAATTTCCTACGATCCCTCTAACAAATGAGTTGTAAATAAATTCAAATGTAGTATACCCTTGAACAAAAATAATCGTACTGTACCCTTCAATTGTAGTTTTCCAAATTTTCTTCACTCCACACAAAATATTCTATTTCACTAGTCTAAAACAATACTATTTATGTTTACCCAACCATGCTACTAGCAATTCATGTAACTCACATCATAATATTTTATAAATTTATCCATGGATGTGTTCATAAATGATATCCTCTCTAAAAACTTGTATTATCATGGCTTCTTCCTCTGTGAACATAAGTGTCCTTGCATCTAGCAAAATTTTAAGGTCCCTTTAACTAGGTAACCATTTTAACATGTTAAGGTCATGATAATGGAACCATTATTAGCAACCATCCTATAAACACTCATTAAGACATACTAGTTATTTTAGCCTATAAATATTGAAACATGACTCTGAATAACTATGAGAATTTGTAGACAGGTTGAGGCTAAATGCAATGCATATTATATTCATATGAAAATATTTCTTCTTGTTTACCATTAATGTATGTCCTCTTATTGAGCTTTTGTAATTAAAATAATTTAGAGATAAACAATAAAAATGCATTCAATCACAAGGAAGATGTGATTAATTCAAGTAATATTTATACATGTACACTTGAAATTTGATGACACAATATTAAACTAAAGAGTACCATATATAAATATCTATTATATTCCAAACTTTTATTTTATAAAAGTAGGGTATATTTAATGTTTCCAATTTATTGATATCTATTTTATTCCAACTCTTCTTTTTCATTAACCTTTATTTGTAGGATTAAAGGAACCATTCAAATTCCATATGTATTGTTATCCTATATTTTATATAAAAATAACTAAGTAGTACACTTTTTACATATTTATATTAAAAAAATGTGTTTGATATATGTTTTGTATCTTCCTACTAACATTTTAGTTGGGTCAGCTTATGATCCATGATATCTCCACTCTTCACATCAAAATCATTCTCCAAAGGCAGCATAATGTTACATGCTTGTAGGTGTACTTAATTTTTTTTTACTCTTTGCCTTTCAACCTCAATTCCAAAATTTCAGATTTTATATACAGACATTGATTATGACATGTGTTATTGTAGGTTTCATCATTGAATGTCTTACACATTTAGAATTTTAGGTCGAAGACAAACTATGTCATACACACTCAGGTATGTGTTTCTCCTTTCCTTAAGTAATTTGATTTATAAATTTAAAGGAAGGTAAATATAGACACTCAAATTTGGTACAAGCCTATCTTTAATTCCTTTTTATGCAATTTTGCACATAGAAACTATTGATGATGAATGAAGTATCTATTGTTACATTTTTTAGGGTTTTCCCTCTTTATTTCATACATGTGTGTGGTCACTTTTCCAATTTTTGTTCATCTTGTCAATATTTTCAAGGGGATCCCAAATTCATTTCTTCTATATTTTAATGTGTTTTCTAGATAAGTTTGTAGTTTCTGGATAGATCCAAACCCGTAAAACTGTTTATGAAATATAGACATATAAGGTGTAATTCATGGAGTTTTTCTGGGTCACATTTCATTTGGGTATTTATTTTTACCTGTTTTGGTCTTATTGAGTCAGCTTTTGCACACCAATAGGTCTCTTAATTATAAATCAATATCTCTATAAATATAAAGCTATTATAAGGTATTAAAGAATACACTCTAAACTTTCAAGAGCAAAACTAAGACTACATGTTTCATTTACATAATTTTTGAAGTGAATGTGAAAATTAAAAATGCTAAATCAATATTTGCATGTATGTTCCAAGGGTTAAATAGGAGAAGGAACATCTAGACTTGTATTCAAAATTCCACTTGTACACATTAGTGGGATAAATAAATTCTAATTTGAGCCCTCTTTGGAGTATTGATAATGTAGTGCAGTGCTTGGTCAATCAACGAAGTTAGGCCAAGTTCAATCCAACTCAATCCCTTTCCCCTAAACCCCATATTTGATATTAAATCAATTTGTGCATGAACCAGGGTTTCATATTGTAGGTATATCCACACAATATGTTAAATATGGTATTAAATAAACATAATCAATGAACATAGGTATAGGTGGTAGGTTTGTCATATTTTTATCATTTTCATAATGGATAAATCCACAATCAATGGACAACACTAGACTACATTATTATCCATGGAGCATAGACTTGTTTAGAAACAAGCATAAACTTTATCCTTGAACTTGAATGATCATAAACCTATGCTGATGTGTTTTAGATGACTGCATCTAATCATAAATCAACATAATCTAAGTTATGTTTTCTTCTTCATAAAATTTTCCAAAAATTAGATATTAGCATATTTAGTTTTTTGCAATCAAAAGTATTGGTAAATTATATATCTTTAGCATTATGATATATTCAATATTTTAATATGTATTAAACACTATTACATCAAAAAAGAGGGTAAAACACAACAAAAAAAATAAATAGTTATGGAATTGGGAAATCATTGAAGTGATATTGTAAACCACATATCTCGCATGCTCATAATCAAAACTCTATTTATTCTATGAGTGTGTCTATGGAAATGGATTGAGTGAGAATTTTTAATCTCTTCCTTCTTAGAATCGATGAATGAAAATATATGCAAGGTAATACCCTCCTTTGGCACAACGCTAATGATGAGAGACCAAGAAGAATAACTTTGTCACAAGTGTTATAAACCATGGACTCTATCCCTAAACCTGAATGATCATAGACCTATGTTGATGCATTTTAGATGATTGTGCTTGATATTAAATCTAAAAAATCTTAAAATCTAAGATAAGTTGTCTTATTCTTGTTGTTTTTTAAAAATTATATATTACCATATTTAATAAGTTGCAGTCAAAAGTATTGGTAAATTATCTACCTTTATCATTATGATTTATTCAACAATTTTATAAGTATTAAACATTATTAAATAAAAAATAGGGAAAAACACATTTTTTTTTTAAAGTTACAAAATGAGGAAATTACCAAAGTGTCATTACAAACTACGTATCCTGTATGCTCAAAATTAGACCTTTACATAGTTTTATGAATGTGCCAATGGAAATATCTTGAGTGAGGGTTTTGAACCTCCTCATCCTTATAAGTGATGAATTCAACTATATGAAAATTAATACCCTCCTTTGACATAAGGGAAATGATGAGAGACCAAGAAAATAACTATGTCACAAGTGTGTAGGATGTGATTCATTGAGGATAAACTTGAAGTAGGAAGAAATATATTTGATGCTTGGATCTAGGATTGATTATTAATATCATATTTTGCTATATCTTCTCTATCTTTATTTTTTTAATTACTTGACAAAACCTAATACATATAATATGATAAAAGATAAGTTATACACGATATACCAATTAATAATTGACAAGGGGTGAGGTAAAATAAGCATAATCAATGACAATAGGCAAATGAGACCACAAGGCTAAAAGGGATAGACATGAATTGAACACATCTAACCTAGAAAAAACTTGTTTAGAACATGTCTAACTTGGAGATGACACAAGCTCTATTTTTAAGTCAAAGATTGATAAATATGTGATGTATAGTCCAATGGTGTTGATGGATAGTTTTTGATAAGTTTAAAAAAATACTTTTTAAGATCAAGGGATAAATAGTGACCTTAGATATAATATTATGGATCAAGAAACATACCAATATGTAAAATTATACCAAATACAATAAAATTAGGAATAAGACACTAGAAATAAGGATCTTGTGCCAAATTTGGGTGTCTTCATAATGCCTCCACTTTCACATGGGCATAAGAATGTGAGCAAATGCATGTGTTCATGAAAGCATTTATTTTTTGAAACATGCACCTTCACTTACCTAGGGAAGGGTAAAGGGTATTTTTACGTACACTAAAAAAAAAAAACATCCATCCACATAAATTTTGACGTACCTAAAACAAATGATAATTACTACAAGTAGTTAATGCTCCTGATAAACATTTGAAGCCTAAAGTTTAATTTTTTAAAGATTTGAAGAATTGAATAATTAAATTTTGAAAAGAGAACATAGGAATGATTATATTTGGTTGGTATTTTCCCCAATTTTTCAACAAGGGTTTTTCCATGACATAGCCAACACTTCTTTAGGACTCACCAATGCATAATCCACTTCTTGATAAAGGAATTAGACAAATTTGTTCAAGTTCATTCGAGTTGCCTCCAATTTTTTTTTAAAAACATATGCCCATATATATCCCCCCCTCTTGAGGTGAGGGATGAAGATGTGATTAATCACTCATATCAAAAGATAATGTTAAACGTCCCATATGTTAGGAAAATAATATAGCTGAAGAGTCAATAACCTAAACTTATGCCATTGAAATTTGAATTTAATTGATACCAATGAATTATTTGTGAATATATATGTGTGTGTGTGTGTGTGTGTGTGTGTGTGTGTGTGTGTATGTATATATATATATGTATATATATATATATATGTATATATATGTATATGTATATATATGTATATGTATATATATGTATATGCATATATGTGTGTGTGTGTGTGTGTGTGTGTGTGTGTGTGTGTGTGGGAATATAGCATATTAAATATAGTACCATATTAAACATAATGTAAAGGGGTGAAACACCCCCGTAGGAAAATCAAAATGGGAATAATTAGATTGTCTTGAACATGATATGGTATGCCCTTAGTTGGGATAGATATATCAACGAGAACACACACAAGTAGTTTCCTCCCAAAGATGCATGGTAGAGACCATGGCAATGTAGGCACCAAATAAATATAATAATTGGCATGATAGACGTCATGGCTATAATCATAAAATATAATAATGCATGATTAATATTATGGCTACAAGTAATAAACCACACAAAATAATGACCACACTCAAGTTAGTGACAAGACACATTAGTGAGACCAAACAAGGGTGGGACCCACAAAACATTATGATAATAGGATACTAAATGGATATGGATGCACAAGAAAATAAACACTTGCATACACAAGCAAACATTCATGCACAATAATCAATGTAACCATGTAATAATCATAATGAAGTTATCCAAATGATATATAAGATCTTTCTAGTATCATGATATGTAGTAACAAATGTAATCTAGTTGAAACTAATAAAGAAAAAACAAACACACACACACACACACACACACACACATCATGTAAGATCTGCTCAATGACAATGCCCTTAAGATGGGACATGTTATAGATGAAAATACCCCCTTAGAATGTGGATCAATAGTGTAAACCCCAATATAATGTGGCCTATGAATCTACATAACACCCAATCAAGGAATACTATGAAAATCATATGTGTAAATCAAGGATATGAAAACCTCTAGCATAAGGAAATATTCAACCATGTATAAATCAATGTTTTTGAATTTTTAATACTTTGTAATTTTTTTAAATATTGAACTTTGAAACTTTTTTGGATTTTAAGATTTGTAATCTCTTAGAATTATGAATTTTGTAAAATGAGATCCTACCTCTTTGATTTGAAAATTGTATAAATCACGTATATAGTATGATGACATAATGTGATAAGATATAAATTGATGTGTAAGGCATAACAACCCATCAAAAGTAATATTTCAAGGCACATATGTAGAATAAGCCCCAATCATAAGATAATGACAAAGTGTCATGATCACGTGATATACCTGAATATGTCAAAAATATTATAAGTTAATAAATCTTAAGATAAGGATGATGATGTACATGGGGAAGACCACATGCCCCAAAATGTATAAAACTCAATAGTATAAAGATATGGTAATAAATTTACCATGAGTAATGGCCTATCATGTGTCACAGTAAATGCAAGATTTAGAATCTAAATAAGTAATGCACACTCATATTACTAAGAAAGAAAGCAAGAGACTAGTCATCTACTCTGACTCAGAGGAGTCTTACCATTAAGACTATGTTTTTAGTTAGATTTTTTATTATTCCTTGTGGCTATTTATTTTTATTGATACTTAGTGGACTTTTCTTGATATTCTAATGTCTTTTTGGCTAAAGACAACCATGTTGTGTATCTGCCCATGGGCTTCTTATTTTATCTTTATTTTTATTACTTCTTGTTTAACATTTTGTGGATTTTGTATGGATACAAGACCCTCTAATCCCATTTTTTAACCTCAAAAAATTAAAAAAAATAATGCACAACCATAAGTTAAGGCTGTGTATGATAGATTCTATATGCGAGATATGTTGATAAGAAACATGCTTGGGTACAATGTCATTATAGGACAATGTGATATAATATACAAATCACGGGTACCATGCTTACATTGAGAAAAGATATGTGGAATAAGATAGCAATGATGGGTAACATGTCCCCATAGGTAAATATTATATGATCAATAAGGTGAAAATGTGGGTACAATGCCCCAATATGCAAAGATATGATCAATAAGGCATAAATAAATATATTTTTATTTTATTTTATAGTAATATATATAATAACAGGAAAGTAAGACATGACACAAGACATGAAAAAGAAAGGAGTAAGGTTCACATACTAGAATAATGAGATAAGGAGGTGATGAATCCAAGAAATTTCACTCATCCTACATATTACTATCCTAAAATCCCTTTACATTTTTCCATTGTTATATCCCTTTCCCATGATTTTATCTGTAATATTATAAACTCTATCTATGTTACATATATTCCTTGTTATGATTTACAGATAAAAGACTATGATTTAATTATTGTATCATTTAGTATTACTAATGGTGAATGAAAAATGTATAACAACCCTCTTGGTATGAAACCATTTTTTTTTGGACCACCACCAAATGAGTAACCATCTTGATTCATTTGACTAATGTTTGGGAGCTATTAAATCTTTATAAGATTAATGTGTTATGAGCCCACAATAATTTCCATTGTCTATAAGAATGACCTCTACCTTATCAACCTTAATTTCCAACCTAATACCTCAGAGTGTATAGGTCCCATATTGAATTTTCTCAAGCTTATGTAGCAAATTCCCAATACAAGATTCACTTTATTATTAGTTGAAGGTATTTTAGATACTAGAATATGATTTTATATGACATATTAGTCTTTTAAACTTGATAAAATACCATCATGGCTCAACCCTTTAGTTCGTGACCTACCCACAAATCACATATAGCATATAGTATACATAAAACCTGATTTCCATCTTACACAGATAGTTATAAATCCTCAACAAATTTTTAACCTACAGGATACTACCATCCATATTAGGACACTAGTGTTGATGTTAGTGTCCCAAATCAAATGCTAGTGTCCTTGCCTTCCAAAAATTAAAATTAAAAATCTATTGACATTCATAGGCCAACCTATTTGTCTTATTTAACCCTTTAGTGAGATTATTTAAAAAGGTGTGGTATAAATACAAATAAAAATTCATTTATTATCCTTCTATAAAACATCTAGAAAATACCAAGTAACCACCTCTCAAGCTCACATTACATTACTGAAAATATTTTTCACAACTGAGCTATACCACGCTATTTCCAAATCAATCATAGGAGTAGTATTCTTATGAGTTTGAAACATTAAAAGAGAAACCTATGAGTAATATCTATCAAGTTACAAGTTATAACACTAGATGTACTTGCATATAGCATACTACATAATTATTCAAACACAAGCCTACATAAGGGGGAGAACTACATTGATATGAGGCCCTCTTCAGAGTATATGGATATGTAGGTAGTGTTCATTAATATAGGGGTCTTTGAGGTCAAATCAACTTCACTTGAGCCCACTAACTCCTATTTTACAAGGAGACATGCCCTACTAAGAGGACCTAGGGTTTTTAGGAAAATATTAGTTTTAGGAACCTATGCATGTGATATGAATTAAAAACCTATAAGGTGACAATGAATCCTAACAATCACAGGTCGATGTTTCAAAAAATAGTTTGTATCTTGAGATGGACATAAGCATTGATGGTAGTGTTTGATCTGACATAGAGTAAATTTCTAGAATCTAATAAATCAAGGTGGAACATTAGTCTACCTTCTTCTACAGTTGTACTTGGTAGATTGGCCTACACATCTTTGAATAATCTAAGTATTGTTTCTTCTTTGTATTACAACTTTCAAAATATTGTTTGGCATTATATTTTTTAATATTTAGCATATTCTCATATTCACTATATTTATCAAAATATTGTAAATCTAAATTCATTTAATTGGCCTAATTAGAATAGTTTACTCCATAATTGATTAGGCTATCCCCCCTTAGAACAATTTATTTCCAAAAAGGGTTAAACAGGTATACCCTCCAAGGATTTTCTCAATGGGAGCATTTATCAAATAATTGTAGAAATGTAACAAATAATAAACCTAAATTGGTAAGTTGATTATCATTGTTTACTAAGTAGATGTGATCTAAAGCATATAAAAAAAATCATATAGACCAATAAGCAATTGATATTGTGTTCTCTAGTTTCTAGGAGTAAAGTTTCTCGATGTTAAATGAGCTATCAACAAAAGTTGATAAGAATAGTTTTTGATGTCATAATGGATTAAAAATATTTGGGGGCTAATTGAGATTCTCCTCTTAATCCCATATGGCCCGATTTTAACAATGAATCTATCTTCACATTCTTAAAATATTCATATTTATAACCATGTTCTTGCTATAAACATAATTAATTTACCAAGTTCAAGCCATTCATGGTTTTGTAATCCATATTATCATTTATTACAAAATTATAATATTATGATTATTCCCTTATTTACTCATGTTCACCATCTATAAATATATTCATATAAGTAATGGGTTTTTACACGATAAATATATCCATATTTTAATAGATGAGATACAAAAAGGTCTCACCCACAAGCCTATGGAGTTAGGTGTAAGACTAGAATAAGTGTTGGTCAAAGCAGTTGCAAAAGACATTGAAGAATTACCTATTAAAATAGTTGTTTAAGAGGCTACAATTTTCCTATTAAAATAAATTTAGAAGAGGCTATATATTTTCCTATTAAAACAACTGCAACACATGCTACAAATTTACTTATTAATGTAGTTATAGAAGACGATTAAGATGGCATTGTGGAAGAAGACTGATCAATCTAGTTAGATTAATTATAATAAGTTTTAACAAGATAAGATAAAATAAATAATTTTGTACACAAAGGAAAAAATCTCCATGAAAATTAAATATATGATCTCAATGCCCTAACTCTTATATTTTAGGTTTTATCAGATTTTCTCTTGTAAGTTCTTGTTTGAAATGTACTATTCTTAAAATCCTATTGTCCAATTATGGTTAATATTAGGCAATAATATATATAATAACTGAAACATTGAACTTATAATTGACACATGAAAAATTATATATTCATATTCAAAATGACTATTATTCCCTAATTTGGATTGTAAAAACCTAATCAAGGTAGAAACGTAAATGTAATTCAAATTTTAAAGTATGACAATTCACCATAAATCTGAATGTAAACTATTGAAACATATTTGACAAGTAGCATGTGATAAATATGGACAGTACTAAATAGATAAATATGTTTAGCTTTTTTTATTCACTGACTAATTATAACTTAATTTTGATAGTGGAAAGGGTTGTAAGTAGGCCCGTGAGTCACTCAGATCTAGAAATTACTATATGTGCACATAGGGTCTCTAACATTAGGCTAGGTTAGATATTTCAATGTTAGTGACTAATTTTAATGTTATTATCCTTTGTTTATTTGGATCTTAGTGGATATACAATAAGCTATCTTCTTGTGATATGTTTGTATGTGTAATCTTGACACTTGACTGTGTGCATAACTCCAAAAATTAGTCTCCTCCTTGAAACCCTAGGTCCACTTGTAAGGCATAATGTATACACCTAAATTTAACTACTTACACTAAACTAACTAACTCACACTACTAAAATACTCCCTTCTACATTTCCTACATCAATACTAGCCTTATAACACCCTTTTTCTCAATAATATTTTTTATTAACACTTCATTCATCCTTAATCTCTTCTTATACAATATCTAAGAAAATTTAAATTACTTCTCCAACTACCTCCACTACATCTCCTAGAAATACTCCTATTAATTACATCCTAAACATCATTAACTAATCTTAATGGACTCTAAAAATTTCTAGGATTCTTAGAGCCCCTCACCAAACTTCCTCTAAAATTCTCTAAGAATTTGTAATTCCTATAAAATTCCTCCACCCTAGATCTTCATCCTCCAAGGATGAAATCTGACCCTTCATCTCCTCCATCAACCACTATTTAATTAGCTAAACCCCCATGCAAATTCAATATTTGAAATCTTTTGGAATAATGCTACCACCTTTGTAAAAATCATCCTCAATCAAGCATCCATAAACTCCATTACTAAAAATTATTGAGCATTCAAAGAGCAATCCAACATTCATATTCAAGCATTAATAAACTCTAAGTCACTTTAAGTGCATCTACTTCATCAAGGAAGAATGATTCATTTGTTCTTTGGGTATAAAATTGTTTACATTTTATTTATATTTGCATGTGAATCCCTTTCTTCCTTTGCTCATTCTTGAGGTGTTGTGTAGATTGGATTAGATTATGAATTGTGATTTTGTTCATAATTCCTAGTATAAAAAATCTATATCCAATTTTATACACACATTTTATAATGTATTCCCTAATTTGAGTCCTAGGGGTTAGATAGAAAAACAAGAAGAATTTAGTCTAAGCTCATTCCCTCAGCAAATCAAATAAACATATGATTAGAGATTAAAAAAAACATTAATTAAATGCAAACTAAATGAAACATAAAGATCAAATTTTATACCTCAAATTTTCATGCAAGAGAATCCCTTTTGATGTTGTAGATTTCTACCAATATACTTGATGTTGAATGCTTGATGCTTGGAATATTTGATTGTTCTTGTGGACTCAAGATTTGAACAACTTGTTGATATGATTTGGCTGATTGGTTAAAAAAGGTAATGGAATGATGACACTATAATATTTTGCATTCAAATATCTTAGATTTGTATGGGGGTGTAGCTCAATAGATAGATCCACATGAGAAGGATCAATGGATAGGATTTGGCCATGGAGGATTGGAACCATTGGCTTAGATTAGATCATGGAATTAAAAATTCCATGGAGGATTTAGAGAAGGTGGTGAGGGGATCAAGGTGGATTAGAGGATTCTAAAAGAAGATTAGGATAATTAATAAGGATTTTTTATGTGGATTAGTGATGTGATTTGTACGAGTGTTAATGGGGGTAGGTGAGGGTAGGTGGTGAATAATTTTAAATTCCTTAAGAATTATATAAGTGTGAATAATGTTTAGATGACATGATAATAAATATTATTAATTGGTGTAAATGATAATGGGATGAAATGTAAGACTAGAATGAGGAAGAAATACATAAGGGGGGATGCTAGGATAATTCTAGCATGAGGTTAATATGTGAAATGCTAATAATTATATAATTAGTGGAAGTAAAATATTTTATATGTATAAAATTTTCCCCTCTTTAAAAGGTCATACAAGTTAGTAATTTGATGAAAGTTTGGATGGGTGATGCCCCCTCAAGGGTCATGTAGGGAAGAATGAGATATATGGCCACTCAAAATAAAATGAGGGGTGGGATTCATGGATAGAAGAAAGAGGGGTTGGGTTGGATGTGATAGATGTGATGGATATGATGTGATGTTATTAATCCATGAACTATAATTTGATTAATATTTAGATTGATTAATGGTGCCCTAGACAATGTTATATATGAGGGAGTGAGATAAAAACATTATACCCATCAATGTGCATTAGTCAATGACATATGAAAGGCGGAAGCTATAAACTTTAGATAGATTGATTATGAAGGCTATGAGCTTTAGACGTATCCCAATTAACAACATATGCCTAGGAGAGATACAAGATTTGATGGGATTGATTGACTAGATGATTGATTGATTGAATGATTGATTAATTAATTAATTTATTTATTGATTGATGAATAAAATATGGATATCATGATTTGTCATTCCTAATTGACAAGTATAAGAGATTGATGGAAAGATCAATGAAATGAGTGAGTTAATAGTTGAGCAATTGATTTAATAATTAATTGATTGTAGCTCAAAGATTCTTATAATTCATGGTTTGATGATGATAGATCATGTTGATGAAGTTTTTTTTAACCTATACTAGATTGGATTAGAGGACATGTCAGACTAATGTCTACACACTTAGGTTATGAGGATGATTGATTAGATAATATAACTAGTATGAATAATGACGAAGGATTCAAAAAGATTGTAGTTGATTATGATATTGCATGATGGTGAATGATTATGATATTATGGATGATTGAAGATGATTATGGATGATTATATATGATTGTGACTGAGCTAACCTCAGACACCCCATGTGATTAAGCATTTCCTACATAGTCTACATGGACATCAAGCTGATGTAGTTCTTCTTAGGAGGGAGTTATGTGATGATAGATAATAGGATTTACTAGATAATGTCGATGTCCCAGGGGTGCCCCTAGGAGATTGATTAAGATTGAGGAGGATGGTGGATGTTAGCATAACTATTAGATTAGTGATTATTGTGATAGTTATATATGATTATATGCATGATAGATGATTGGATAGATGATTGTTAGATACGATTAGAGGAAGGATAAATAATTGGATTTAAAAATGAGTTGATTGATTCAATTAGATTATATTATTAGATAGATAATTGAATTAGATATATGATGTGATTTGGTTGTTGATGTGATCAGATGGATGATTGGATTTGGATGTTTTATTGAGATTTGTGATGATTTGTGTTGCCATGGTCTTGAGTCATATGTGTAAACAATCATGTTTAATGTAGCATTAGGTAGTATGCACCATGATGTGTGTAACCATGATGACATTTTGTCATAATTCATTTAGGAATAACATAAAAGATGAAAAGATTACAAACAAAATATACAATTGACACGTAACGTAATGTGCCCTTGGTATGAAGAACCAAGGTAAAATATCTAATTTATGTTATAGCATGAACACAAAATAAGATAAAAAAGATAGGATAAAAGAAAGAGGATCATGACTTGATAAAAATGATATTATCAAATAAAATATACATAGTTAATTAATTACAGATAAAGATATGAACATTTGATAAAATCCAATCACCAAACAAAAGATATATACATGACCAATATTATGCAAAAAATTAGCACTCAAGGATTTATATGCTAATTACATGATGTATGCGATTTTTATGTGATCAGTGTCTTGTTAGTTGTTTGGATGAAAATCCGTAGGGTGGGTTGAGCTAGCCATGATTTGATTGGTATCATTTAATTTTGCCCCTAGGTAATGATATATTCCATGAGATTAAATTTGATAGAAAATTGGATAAATGACAATTAAAATGATTTTTTGGATAAGGGATATGAATTTAGATTATAAATGTGGATTTTGATGAGGATAAGGATATAGATTTTACTTAAGATGTAGGATAAGACAACTGTGACGTTTTGGATTTTATTATTTTTTTGTCTTTTTGGGATTTTTTTGATTTTTTATATGTAAAAAAGGGGTCATTATCAAATGGAAACCCTGAGCCTAGTAACGAAGATGGGGAACGATAGTAGATGGAATAGTGAAAGGATTGTGGATGATGTATAAAGGGAATAAGGACCAATAAGGAACAGGTTAGGGATCTGCAAGGATGACATCGCATCAAAACCAAATGTCCAATAATAAAAGTGTCATTTGCAAGATATGCCAAGATGTTTCCAAAATATGTCTCAATATTTCTTTCACTTCCTTACTAAGATCAAGATGGGAAGAAAATATGGACACAATAGGATGGAAAACTAGATGGCACTAAATGTTTAGGATGGATAAAGATGGTTATAGAATAGGGATTTTGAAGATATGAGACTAAAGAGGGATATTAGGATATCAAGGAAGGTATGAAGTGGAATTCACCCCAAAGTGTTGAAGTTCTTGTGGATAATGGATTATTTATGCATGACATTAGAAAACTATTTTTCATCATGGTACTTACTCACAATGCCAAAAAACTAGTTATCACCATTGGATGAATGATTTTAATTAATTTATTTATTTATTTTTACTTGATAGTATCTTTATTGATTTAAGACATACAAGATGCATGATGTTGATGCCTTTGATCTTCAATTAATGCCTATTCTAGATAATTGTGCCTCTAAGATTTTGTTGCTTAAATAGGCTCCACTAGTGTCATTATGATCTTTGTTGATTATTGATTCAACTTCCTCCAAGCATCTCAACAAGGGGTATCCATATCCCCCTACAAAATATAATTTTACTAGGGAGGATAAACTATGATAAGAATTGGATTAAGGATTTGATTATATATAGGATTTTGATGGATGATAGGAGACAAAAAAATGGGCCTAACAGTCACACACACCATGGTTGATTCTAGATGTTCAAGTTGTGTTTTATGCGACATGATTTTGGATGTTATGGGTTCAAAGCACTCAAGGCTATTTTTTTCTATGATATGAATGATTTGAGGATTATTCTAATTTAGATTTCCCACTAGTGCCTCAGGGAGGTTTTCACTAGGAGATGTTAATTTTTTATTTTGTTAATTATTTGATTTGCTTTGATGGAGGGATTATTATGATTCCCTAAGACATGATATTAAATTGGAGTTGATTTCTTTATTATGCTCTTCTAATTGGATAGTGTCTTTTATTAAAGGAGTCCAATAGTGTGTGATTATTTTAGTCCTAATAATAAAATTGTGAGAGATTAAATGTTAGGATAGGGGAAATGATTAGTGATGTAAAAAGGATGGGAGTATTAATGAAAGGATTGGTGATGTTGATGAAAATATTGAGGGAAGAATAATCCTCTTTGGGGTTACTAAGAAGACATGTTTCATTGCTGATGAAAAAATTATTGAGAATCATGAAAGGATCACTGAGGTTATTTTACTGATCTATATGAGGTATTTAGCTAATGCCATACACTTTTGATTTTGATGTAGACATTGACGATGATTTTGACATTGAATTTGATACTAATTTAGATGTTGAGGCTAGATTTTATGTTGATATTGATACAAATGACATCGATGTTGACCCTATTATTGTGGGTGTTAATGTTGTGATGCTACCAGTATAGGATGTTGAACTTGATTTTAATTCTGATAGTGCTACTGTTGTCGGTATTGATTTTGATGATGTTAATGTTATTTTGATGATGATGATAAATGATGTTTAGATTGTAGTTGTAATGAAGGCATGTTGGATTTAATTATCCACAAGTACCTTATTAACTTTATGCTTGGTGATGGAGGCTTTAGAATAAATGGATTTATAGAAATGAGAGATTTTGTGTGTGAAGAGTAAAAGATGGGTTTTTGGTTAATGATGGTTTTTTTGAAGATGGGATCATTGAAGTGGGCGTTCAATAAATATGGGTGGACTAAACTCATCAAAAATAAGATATCTGAGGGTATGTGGATGGTCGTAAAAAGTCTCATCAAAGTGAGGTTTGTAAAATAAGAGTTAATTTTCAAGGATGTGTTTGTTGTCTTGATATTGATTTAGAAACAGAAGGGTTTGATCATGATATATAAATAAATATTAGCATATCCCCTTATGTTCTCTCTCAAACATATATGTATCCAATTCTATTTTGATTTCTATGTCATCATAATTGATTAGGTTGTGGACATAATTTTTTAATGTGAGGCATCTATTAGTAGAGTGCCCTCAAATTATGTGGTAATGACAATATTGGCCTTTTCTATGCCAAAAGGGATTGGGTTTGGTCAAATTGAAAGGACTGGTGCATGTATACACAATCAGATTTGTTGTGGATGGTTAGTAAAATATAGATTCTAAGGGTTCATTGAGAGGAGTATATTGTCTCCATTTAAAAATTTGTGTGGATGTGGAAGCATGTGATTCTAGATGGCATAATTATCCTTGGTATAGCTATGGTAGGACATAGTTACATGACTATGTTTGATGTGACTCAGGGGCCAAAATGGTATTATACAAAGTTGCCAAGATAGGTTCCCTTTGTTAATGTGATAAGGGTGATCATGATCAAGGCTATAACTAGTGGATTTTTTAATTTATTGTGATTGGCTAGCATAGGAGCTAAGAGTAGGTTGAGTAGGATATGGATGGATTTGATTGTTCCTACTCATGATGGAAATTATATTTAATGGGATCAAAATCTATAAGAAGTTGGGGCCCCATTTCTAGGAGCCATAATAGGACAATATCCTTGTTTATAAAAATGTATTGTTTGATTTGGGTGGTATCTAAATATATTTTAGGTGTCATAGATCAAGATAGGAGAAAGGATGGGTGTTGTGATGTTCATCTACCCCAATTGATAGGTATAGGTGATTGAATGGAATGATAAGGGAAATAATTTTTGGATGTTTGGATGAGGTGGAATAAATTTGGATTATGAATTCTTGATATGAGTTTTCTTATATTGATTTCAAGTTTGATTTATGATTCGATTGATCAAATTTGATATGGATCTTTTGATGGTTGGATGTTAAATTATTGATGTTGATTATAGATGATAAACTTTAGCTGGTTGATTTATTTGGTGGTAAACTAACTTGATTTAATATTGATTAGGGTATAGATAACCCTATAATGTTGATAGGTGATAAGCTTGTACAAGCTTTGAGATTGATGTTTGATTGATGGGATTTTTTGAATGTAACTCCAAATGATGATTTTATTGATAGATGTTGTCTGGGTTATTACTAGCTTAGATGATTGGATTATTTCACAACCTTAGGTCGGGATAGATTGATTGATTGGGGTGAAAGTGACCCTTGATAATGATTTTTGGATTGATTGGTTGACCTTGGGATTATAAGCTAGCTCAAATGATGGCTGACTCAAGTTTAGTTAGATAAAATGGATGTTAGATTAGATTAACTAAATGAGTGAATTATTGGATTATATATTAGATTTTTATTTAAACTTGATGAGGTGATTCAAACTTGATTAGTATTTTATCAAGTGCATGATGTTGATTATGGTATGTGAGGGGGTTGTCTCGATGTAGATTAAGGCAAGCTTATTTTTAGTTGGTTGTGATATCTGATTGGGGATGACTATAATATTGGTGTGATTATGGTTGATTGGTTTGATAAGTGTGGATATGGGCAAACTTAGACTCTAGGCTGGATTAGGTTGACAAGGTAATGAATGAATTGGATTATGTTTACTATTTTAAATTGTCTAGATTGGATGAAAGATGTTGGTTGATATATGTTCATATTAAAAGATGTTGATATGTATTTAGATTAGGGGATGTCAATTAAGGATGTCTATGTATAGGTTTATTTTAGATGATAGTTTTTGATGTTATGGTTAGTTTAAGATTAGGTTGGTTTATGGATGTTGATGTGGATCTTATTTGGTGTAGGGTTTGACAAACAATATAGGTCTCGGTAACACATAGATGAGGTCAAACAAGCCACAAGCCTATGCTTGTAGATAAGGGTGCACAACACAACTAAAAACCCACTGATCTACTCTTATAAAGTGGTGACTAGGTTTTTCTCCCAACCCTCATTCTATGTATGTATGTGGTGAGTAATATTTGGGGATGTTGTTTCCCCTGCACTGGTATTTATTTATGGTTAAATGGTCTTAATTTAGGTTGTACAAGGCTCTCTAGGTGAGTCCCTTAAATATGTTATGATACAATGGGGCCCAAGTTCATATATGTTAGATTTGGTTTTATTTATTTTTCCATATTTATGTATTATGGTTTTTTTCCCTCACTTGGAGTTTTCCTACTTTCATGGACAAGCTAGCTTAGGTGTATAGTCTGACCTAATGAGTAGGAAGTAACTCCCTTGATTGACTATTTTGGGTATGGGAATTACTCCTCTATTCTTGGGTCCATTTACCACCTTTTTTGGATGATTTACTATTTTATTATGAGGGTTTGTTGACCACATTTTGTGGAGGAGTTACTCAACACTCTCTTATATGTACATCTCACTTGGTGAGCCTTTTCAATTAATGAAATATTATTATTTTGTATCCTATTTGTCTTATGAAATATTATCATATTGATTTCACTTAGCCTACAATTGTGTATTGTGTGTTGTGTAGTGTTTGCTTATTTATCTCTCACCTATCATGAACTTATATATCTGCATGATCTAGTGATCCTAGCCACAACTCCAATATGGTATCAGAGTGCCACATTGGTAATCATGTGTCTAGTTTTATGTTGTAAGATTTATTTTAAAATATTGAGATTGTTTAAGGAAATTTTAGAGGGTTTACAAAAAATTAGGTGTTTTTTAAAATCTCAAACACTTCATCACCCAAAGTAATCAAAAAAATTGTAAGGGTTTTTTTGCATGTAGTTGTGTGGGATCTAGTTTTCTTTTAGCTTGATTCTTATGTGATTATGAAAGCTCATTTTGTTTGTTATTCCATATAACCTTTCTTAATTTTGTTAGAAAGTAATTTAAACATCCTCCTTTATTCCATAGAATACCCCACCAGCCTTCCTTCTTGGCAAACTAACCTCAGATGACTCACAATGGTTTCAACTCACTAGTTTAAGATGGTTAAAATACCCTCTCTTGGTCTAAGATAAAATCCTATATATATTCGTATGCATCTTCCTTTGGCCAAGACTTGCTATTCATTTACTAAATGTATGCAACAAAAGATCTACTCAGATTCATGGACTTCTCGCATGACAAAGCCCATCTAGAATGATCGTAGACTTACTTGTTCATCATTTTAGCTTGTATCTATGGTTTTATTGAGAGGTAGATGGACTGATTATTGGTTTGAGTCACAATAACACCATTTTTAAGATCTAATTTGGCCTTTTAGAGACTTAAAATGGCCTCCTTTAGATGTCACCCACCTCCTTCTTCCACTTGTAGCTACCCTAGTAGGCATCCTCTTATAAAACCACATTTGTTTGTAAGTGCTTTCACTTACCACTCAGAAATAAATCCATGTTTTTTTAAATTTTTTATGGAAAAGTCCTTTTTTAACAAATTTACTTAACCACTTTCATCGATAGCACATTTTAATGTTTTTAAAAGTCAAAATACTTTATTGAATTTAGATATTTGTGAAGGTGGTTTCTCTTTTTTTAAAAGGAGGAGGACATAAGTTTTGATTTTTTTTTTAACAATATTATCATGGGAATATATTGCTAATGGAGATTCTTTTTTATTATTTTTAATAGAAACAATATATTGTGAGCCTATTAAAAGATGGAAAGTTGTTTTTTTAACAAACTCTTCATTTTTTCACTAGATGGAGACTAGAATGTGAGGTCTAGTTTGGCGGGTGGCCAAAACCCCTTGAATTCAAACAAACACCTATTTTTATCTCCTACTCATTATGTGTACTCTTCTTGGATGCATTTTCAGTTGAGCCCAATATCCTCTTTTTTTCTTTGTAAAGCTTGTCTTTCTCAACTCATACACTAATTGCTCTAGACACATTCTCGATTGTGTCCAATATATTTTCAAGCATGCATTGTATTTTCATCATTAGGGGTTCACCATTGATAGTTCATGGGGTTTTACTATTTTTACATCACTCTTTAATTTTATTTACACTTCTATTTCTACAATAACTACAACTACAAACCACTACAAACTTCATTTTTTCATAATGGATACATGTTCAATCAATATTCTAATGCCATTTAACTACTATGAATGGAAAAACAAAATGTAAATTATATTAAGGATCAAGGGTTTACATCATATTAAAATGGGTAATGAAACTGAACCTAATACAAAAGAAGAATAAAGTTAAGTGGTACAACCATTGTGATGAATCCTATGGTTTGTTATGTCTATTAGTTTCTCTTGACATTCTCTTTCATGTAGAGTCTGGTAAGACTCCTAATGAATTTTGGATGACCTTGGAAAATATATTTTGGAAGATAGATTTAGTTAGAGGGCATGAACTAGAGACTGAACTCATTTGTTTGAGTCCTAGTAGTTTTGACACCCTTCTGAATTCTTTCACTAATTTTAAGTCCTTGAGATTGTAAATTGAAATAATATGGGATACTACATAGAAGATGACTTTGTTGTCAACTTGACTCAGGATCAAAACAAGTTAATACATATATGCACATTGAAGTCCTCAAAACCTCAAGCCCTTATTGTTGGGAATGGGAAACCAAAGGCTTCAAATAAAAAGAAAAAAATTAACAAGGATTAAGACAAGAATAAATAATCAACCTCTACCAAAATAACCACTGAACCCTCCTCTTCCAATGACAAACCTAATAAAGAGAAGGTTAAATTTTCCTATTACAAGAAAAAAGGGAATGACGAACACAAGTGCATGAAGAAACAAATTAATCACCTAACATATGTTATAGAAAAGAACAACATATGTGTTCCTAAGTCTATCAAGCAAAATTTATCAACTCAAGATTCTTCTAGGGTAAAAGGCAAAGGTAAATAGAATAAAGGGAAAGGCTCTTGTAATAGTTGTATCTCCAACCTCTTCATGGATTATTGACTCAAGTGATTCCAACCACATGGGCTCTTCACAAGTTGAGTTTTCTTCCCTAGAGCCTTGTATCATGTCTTCTATCATTTTGGGTGGTGACACTTCCATACAAGTTGTAGGGATAGGGTCTAATGAAATAGATGGAGGAACATTAAAAAAAATTCTAAATGTTCCATCACTTTCAACTAATCTCCTATCTATGTAGCAAATCACTCACACCAGTAAGGGAATGAGGGTAGAGTTTTCACCATATTCATTTATAATCAAATAATTACATAATGATTCTATAGTGGCATTAGGTAGGGTAGATCAATAAGTTGTGTTATATGCCTTCTCATAGTTTGCACCTAAATCTTTTTTGACTACATTATTGACTCATTCATATGGGGTTAATAAATTATGGCATGAGTGGTTTGGCCACCTCAACTATCACTACCAAGAATAACTAAACAAAAATGACATGGTCATAGGCTTAGCTTGAGTCCATTTATCTAAGGGACTTTAGGAGGGTTGTACCCTTGGGAAGCATCTCAAAGATAAATTTGATAAAGGCAAAGCTTGGAGGGCTTCACAAGCATTGAAGTTAGTACATAGTGATGTATTTGGGCATTTTCCTAGTCTATATTTCACATTTATTGATGATTTATCAAAGTACACATGGGTTCATTTCCTTAGGTATAAATATGAATTTTTTGACAAGTTTCAAGACTTCAATGTTATTGTAGAGAAATAATCAAAGAAATGAATCAAGGTTATTTGAACAAATAATGAGGGTGAGTATGTTAATAATAGGATTGATTTTTAGTGAACAATTTCATGCAATCCTTAGCAAAATAGAGTTGCAGGACATAAGAACAAGTCCTTTAAAGAGATGGCTAACTATATGATTAACTTTAAGTCACTTGTACCATAGTATTAGGATGAATAAATCAATTGTGTTTAATACAATCTAGATAGGGTTCCCCATAAAGCTTTAAAAGGAATAACTCCCTTTGAAACTTGGTATAGTAGGAAACCCACAATTAAGCATTTTAGTGTCTTCAAATCTTCAACTATGGCCTGGATACCTAATAAGAAACATAAGGCTATAGAACCTCAGAGTAAGTCTTGCATCTTCATAGCTTATCTAGATGGTGTCAAGGGGTACCACCTTATTCATCTAACCACACATGAGTTAGTCATCAAAATAAGTGTTCACTTTTATGAGAGTCCCACATACTTAACACTTGACACTTATTCAACTTCATTGGACTCACTTGGATTCAATTTAGATGATTCATATCATCCTAGGCACATTCAATAGGTTGTAGACACTTTTTCCAGTTTTAATAGTGAGAGTAGTGATGAAGATTCATCTCCATCCACATCTAGTGACACTTAAGAGGAGAATGTTTCTATACCTTAATCATCCACTTCTAGTTCTCTTTGGGCTAGGCATATACTACAGAGTGTAGGTAAATGGGTCGGGGATCCTTCAAATGATAAGAAAACATGTTCAGAGTTTTGGAGTGGTCCACATGCTTTCTATGCCTTTGCCTTGGATCCATAGACATTTTAAGAGGCACTAGATATTATTGAGTGGGATTATGACATGCATGAGGAGTATAACTCCATAATCATGAATCATAGTTAGGATTTGACACTTATTCCTAATGTAGGAAAGATGGTTTGATACAGATGGATATATTGGATCAAGTATGCAATATATGATTATGTTCACAATTTCAAGGCATGATTAGTCATAAAAGGTTTTTCATATGTGCCTAGTATCAATTATATATAAACCTTTGCACCAATTATAAAAATTAACTTTGTTAGACTCACACTTTATATTTCCACAGTCAATCATTGGGATGCTCATCAGATGGATGTGAAGAGTGCCATTCTTCATGGTGACATTGAGGAGGATATTTACATAGAGTAACCTTTGGGATTTGTTGAGGATTATTCACTTATATGTAGAATCCAAATATATATATGGTCTTAAATATGACCCTCAGGCTTGGTATGCCAACAAAGCTTCCTTCCTTCTTGTAATAGGATTCACTAGATGCCATTTAGATATGAAGGTCTATATTTTATGGTAGGATGATTTGATCTTGATTCTAGTTCTTTATGTTGATAATATTTTTATCATTGGTAGCTCTTCTTCATCCATTAAAATGGTGAAAAGGGATATTCATGACACTTTTTCCATGATATACTTGGGCTTGTTATATTAATTCCTTGGGATTTACATTTCTTAGTTTGATTTAGGAATCACTCTTGCATAGCCTAAGTATGCTCTCAATCTACTTGTTCAATTTCACATGGCTAATTATAAGCCAACTCTAACTCCCTTTATATCTAGATTCAAGATTGAGTTAAATTATACTTTACCTTTAGTTGATGCTACCTTGTATCGATAACTTGTGGAAAACCTTTTCTACTTAACACATACCAGACCTAACATATCATATGTAGTGTGCTTAGTGTCCAGATTCATGTAGGAACCCCATGAGTTAAACTAAAAATCAACTAAGAGGATATCGCACTATATTCAAGGCACACATAGATTTAATACTAACTATAGACCTGACACTAACCTCAGCTTGATTAGTTTAATTGAATAGGAATGGGTTAGAAATATTCAAAATCATAAATCCATTTCACATTATAATTTCTCCATTCGTTTAAGTCTGATTAATTGGCTAAGCAAGAAGTAAAATGCTATTTCTTTATCATCTACTAAGATAGATTATAGGGGGTCTATCAATACTACCACTAAGGCCATCTAGCTTCAGGGGATTCTCACAAAGTTTGGTATCCAATTCAGACAACCTACCATTATCTACTATGATAACTAGAGTACTATTTAGATTTGCAAGAATCCAATCCAACATCAACAAACCAAACACATAGAGATTCACATGCACTTCATCAAAGAGCTCATTCATGGGGACATCACGGATATAATCTATTACCAGATAATAGATCAAAGAGTAGACATCATTGCCAAACCTTTTATGGAGAGTATCTTCACTTGCAGGCTCTTCTTGAAGTTTGGGATACTATAACATCATATTTTTGGGGGACCTTATAGCCTTTTCTCTTATGTATGTCTTTTTAGGGGGAGTTATTTCCTTTGGGTTTTTTCCCTTTCTCTACTTTATGAGATATTTATTTGTACATGAGTACCTCATTGAGCCTAGTTGTCGAGACCCATTTTTTTACACTGCCCACCTAAGTTGTGCTTATGGGGGGTGTTAGAGTAGGGGTTATTTATTTTTCCCATATTTATTCATTATGATATTTTTTCCCTCACTTGAAATTTTCCTACTTTCACAGAGAATCTTGCTTAGGTGTATAGTTTGATCAAATGACTAAGAAGTAACTCCCTTGACCAACTATTTTGTGTATGGGAGTTACTTCTCTATTCTTGGCTCTATTGACCACATTTTATGGAGGAGTTACTATTTTATTTTGAGGGTCTGTTGACCACATTTTATTGAGGATTTACAAAACACTCTCTTATATGTACATCTCACTTGGTGAGCTTTTTCAATTAATGGAAGATTGGTATTTTGTCTCCTATTTGTCTTATGTGATATTATCGTATTGATTTCATTTAACTTATAGTTATGTGTGGTGTGCTTGTTTTTTTTGCACCTATCATAAACATGTGCATCTGCATGATCCAATAATATTAGACATAATTTTGATAGTGTAAGGATGATGTCTGACACATGAATATTGGAGTATGACTTTCTCACTTCATGGAATCCTTTATGGGTAATCTTGCTTAATATTATGACAGTTGTCCTTGATATTTATACTCCATTAGAACATAGAGTGTGGATTAGTGCATGGTGATTAAATATACATCACAACTTACCTAATGACTATGACAAGTGTGTGGGGATTAATTCCATACATTTCTTATAGAAAAATAAAATAAGGAGGTGTTGATTATTTTTTATCCCAAGGTTGCCCTACGGGTGTGAGGGGAGAGCACACACAATCTATTCTTCAAGTGAAAACAAACACATAAAAAATGATGTATATATAATATATTAATCATAAACAAAGGTAATTTTGATTACTTTTTATCCCCAAGGTAGCCCTATAGGTGTGAGAGAAGAACATACACAATTAGGTCACCCAAACAAGATAAATCGATTAATTAGATTAAAAACTTATTATCATTATAAAAATATACAAAAGGTTTGACTATTGACTCTTTGATGGGTGGTCTTACAAATAAAATTTATTAGTTTAATTTTCAATATTGATGGGCAACATAAAAAACATGTTATAAAATCAAAATTGCTTTCTACAGGGCAAATCCTCCAAAATATAGTCAAATACACCATTGCATAGATCAAAGCCGCTACAAATAGGTTAGTCATTAGTAAAAAAAGCAAAACTACCAAAGATTAAGCAAAATCACCAAAGTTTATACCAAAGTCAAAAATAGTTAAAAATACCAAACATTTTTACATAGATGGATGTGGCTTTTCATTAACTTTATTTTACCACAAATGGGAGGTCAAATGAACACTTGAGTTAAAATTTTTGGCCTCTAAAAGATGGATTGTCTAGTGTAAAATTTTCATGCAAAACCACCTCTAAGGATGTAAAAGTTTCCTTTCATGATTGCAAAGGCATTTTTTGATGGTGATGGCTTTGAAAATAGACAAAAACTAGGTTAATTACATATGAAATAACTACAGATAAGGGCAAAGCCATTTTTTGTGATTGTGAAGCCATTGATGAACAAAACAATGTTGTTAAAGAAAATAAAATAGGTAGAAAAAAAAAATCCATTAATAATTAATCAAATTTGATAATGTTGATGTTGAATCCATTGATCGACAATAGTGGTTTCACTGCAAACATAAATTGTTAGCCTATAGAAAAGAATTAATTGAAAATTAAAGCCACTAATAGGTTAAACGAAGAAATTGTTTTCATGATTAAATCTATAAATATGTAGTAATGATATCACTAAAGGTACATAAATAGGTTATAAATAGTACACAATTACTACAAATAAAGTAAAAGCTTTTAATAAGTAAATGAAGCTACTAATTCATGAATGGAAACTTTGTTACAGTTACACAAAATAATCAAACTATAAGTAGAAACTATAAAGTTTAGTCAAATAGTTGAGGTAGGTCAAATAGTATATTGAGTGAAGTTGGTGGTGCCAGTGAAGAAGCTACCGTTACACAAAATGAATTTTCTATTACACATAGCGAAGCTACAGCTAACCTAGGCATACATTTTCACATAAAACACTTTTTTCTTATGCTAATTAGACTTCTAATGATCTTGCAAGCTAGTCTAAACAACCTAAATGCCTAACAAGTAAATGTTAAGAAATTTATCTCACCATGGTTGCCATAATGTATTTTCTAATTTTATTTATAGGGGTTAGATAGAAAACCAAGAACAATATAGTCTAAACTCTCTATCCAAATCAAACAAACCTCTAATTGGAGCTAAAAAGAAGATCAATTGAATGTAAACTAAATGAAACATAAAGATCACCTTTAAACCTAAAATTTGTATGAGACTCCATTTTGATGATGTAGATTTCTCCCAAAATGCTTGATGCTTGAAATGTTTGATTGTTATTGTGGACTCAAGATTTGGACAACATGTTGATATGATTTGGTTGATTGGTTAGACATGGTAATGGAACAATGGAATTATAATATTTTACATTCAAATCTCTTGGATTTACAAGGGGATGTAGCTCAATATATATAACCACATGATAAATATCAGTGGATAGGATTTATCTATGGAGGATTGAAATCAATGGCTAAGGTTTGATGAGTGGATTAGGTAGTTGGATTATGGAATTAAAAATTCCATGGAGGATTCTAGAGAAGGTGGTGAGGGGATAAAGGTGGATTAGAGGATTCTAGTTTAGGGTAATTAATGAGGATTTTAGATGTAGATTAGTGATGTTATTTGTAGGCATGTTAGTGGGTATAGGTGAGGGTAGGTAGTGAAGAATTTTAAATTCCTTAAGAATTGTATAAATGTGATTATTGTTTAGATGAGATGATAATAAAGATGATTAATTAGTGTAAAGGATAATGGGATGAAATGTAAGGTTAGTATAATGAATAAATATGTACGAGTGTGGATGCTAAGATATTGTTAGCACAATGTTAATGTGTGATAATTCTAATAATGATATAATTAGTAAAAGCAGATGATTTTAGATGTATACATAGAAAAATTATTAAAAATCAGCAAGTGAAATTATTTGAGCTGATCCTAATCACCTACATTGATGATTTACCTTTACCTACATATCCAATACTCTAAAAAGGGAAGACAAGCCACCCATAGTTATTCCCCTCAATGTGAATGTGTAATTGTGTTCTTTTATTATACAAATGCACCTAAAATCTATCTTTTGATACTTGACAATAGTTGCTCTTGACGTGGCTTAGTGTGCTTCAAACTTAGTTGATGACTGCTCCTAATGACTAATTTTTAATTTGGGAAGAATAGGGTAGATTCTCTTAATGTTCATCAGTTTAAATGTGTTTGATAGATAAGTGCCAAGTGAGTCTTATGTTTGGTTTTGATTTGTGTTTATATGATTCCATTTGGGTAGTTTCTCATGCCACTGACATGCTAATAAAATGTGCTAACCCATAAGAATGATTTAATTTTGAAAAATAACCATTTTTGGGTGAGGGTCACTAACATCACCCTTATGTTAATTTCATCGATAAAACTATTTGAGCTTGATGTTAGTGTCCATGAGATACTAATACTGATTTAATGATTTGTAGATATCTAGGAAAGATATTTGGTTGGTTTGACATAGATTGAGAGGTTCTTATAATTTATTAACAATAAAACATGAGTGTCAAATTCATAGTAAGCATGTGGATGTGAGAGAATGGTGAATAGGAAGCATACATGTGTACATAAGTCATGTAGAGTGAAGGTATGTCAAAATTGATATTTTCAACTGTCTAATTACATATTTAATTCTTTACAAATACCCTCATTTTGGTACAAATATTATAGTAAAAAGTTAAAGTATTCCTGAGTCTATACAACACACTCTTTCTTTGGGAGATGGATCCAAATGTAGAAGTTTGATTCATGCAAAACATAAAATGAGAATGAAGTAGTCAATGTCCATATTTGAAATTTAGAATCTAAAATTGAAAATGTTTTAAGAGCAAGAAAAGAGTACATGTGTGTGAGTAAAATGGGTTTCCCAATAACTATATTGGTGTATTAACACTCTAGTCCAGTACCAAAAAAATATATTATATTATTTATTTAAACATTATCCTTTGAAATTTTTATTACTAATCCTTCCTTGTATTATTAAAAAAAAATACTTTGTTATGATCAAACATGAAAACTAACTCAAGGACAAGTTATGAGCATGAACATAGTACTAGCAAGTAATAAAACAAAGATTATTTATGAAATAAATTCTTCACTTATTCAAGTTTCATCATTGTAATATTAATTACACATCTACATCTTATAAACATATTTCACACTTTTGCTAAATCTAGGTGTACATCATAAAATACATTTCCATCAACGATCATTTCATAATATATATTTGCATTCATAACAAGAAGTTTAAACAACTTTTACAATAAGAGACTAAAGGTACATTTTTAATATCTAAGTATATAATTCATCAATTATCTTTGGTAAATCCAGTTTCATCTTTGTATAATATATAAAATAAAAAATGATCATAACAGAATAAGAGAATAAAGTGTTTACACCATTATTATAAGCTAATGAATTATTATTCTCAAGTAATAAATACTCAATAACTATAGTTGTCTCACTAAAATGTGTGAATAACTCTTCATAATGAAATCCAACAGAGTTTTGTAGTCCATCGATGTCACTAAAGACCAAACAAAAAAATAAAAGAGGGAGAACATCATTGGGGTGCTTTTCCTCCAACCATAGAGCCTTTTGGACTCCCCACTCTCATCTCATCCACTGAGAGTGGCCCTTCCCTTCCACAAAGGTGATAAATATAGACAATCAATAAGTTAAATATAATCCTAGAGGGTAGACACAATTTAGCATATTGCTCCATGTAGTATAATAGTTTTACATACCACTCGACACAGTAAAATAGTTTGACATACCATTCCATGAAGTAAAATAGTTTGACATACCACTCCATGTAGTAAAATAGTTTTATAAATAGCTACATGAAGTAAAATAATTTGACATATTTCTCCACATAGTAGAATAGGTTGGCATACTACTCCACATAGTATAATAGTTTGGCATACTACTCCACATAGTAGAAAAAATTTACATACTACTCCAAGCAATAAAATAGTTTAGTATGCTGCTCCATGCAGTCAAATAGTTTGAAATGTAATGTGCATTCCAAATTTAATATTAGGGTATATCTAGTAGCTATAGATAATTTATGACCCAGCTGTAAATTATAACCCAACTCTCTAGTTTATCAATCCTCTTATAGGCTCTTAACCCATCAAACAAGACTTAAAGAATCTTTATGAGGTCCCAAAACTAATTCCTAAAATAAAGGTCTATACATACTATGCATGAAGCATGTCATAAACCCAAGGTAAAACCCAAAATATAATCTGGAGACCCAAAACCATATTTTAGCACCAGATGCATGATACACAAATGTGTTTTAGTTCTTGATGAGTTTAACATCAACAAGGTTTCATATAAGCTTAGATTCTACTATGTAAGACTTTACTATCCCCATATGGGATTATTCAAAATCAATATTCAAGTTCAATAAGGAATCATCAACATGATATAACAATTTTTCATGTCCTAAAATTATTTATCTAAAAGTATCCCCTAATGAAAATATCCAAAATGTATTATATTATAAACTTTATCAATCATTTGAATGTTCATCATTGTTGCCTATGATCGCAAGTTTAGGACTTTCAAAGACAAGTTTTTGAAATGGATATAAGCCAAGAATAGTGTTTTTATAGCTCAAATTTTCACCCTTGAGAGGGTATTTCAAGCCCTCTCAACTTGTGTTATGCAATATGATTGATCTTAGGCTATGGGTGACCTTTAGGTGGACCAAACCTCTAGATTATAGGGCTAGCTCCCCTTGATGTATCAATTAGGATCTAATATTAACTTGATTGAAAAATAAAATGGAGGGAAAATACATGAAATAAACCTATATAAGGAGGTCATACACCAAATAAAACACCCTCCACTTGACTATCATACACTAAGAATAAATATTAAGCCTAAATTTAATTACACTAGTCAAACAAGGACCTTCAAGCATGAGTGCTTCAACATAGAGGTTTTTGAGAATGTATTTAATGAGAGGGTTAGTCAAGAGGTCTAAACAAGTCACTAATGATTGAAAATACACTTTCAAGCTATGCAAAACCACATCAAACTCACCATGTGACCTGTAAGAATATAATCCATTTACAAATAGGTAGGAAAAGATAAATGAGAGAGAGAGTACAAATACTACTACTAACATTAATCAAAAATCACACTAGTACACTAGTTACAAGAATTTTATGAGGCAAGAATCAACTTCATTCATTATCCAAAGGCATAATACAAGTGTTTTGTTGAGGAAGGCTTTGCCATACCCAAAAAAAGGATCTATACAAAGCTAAACAAGGTTGTATTTATAGAGAATGAGATTATAAGAGAGAAAAGGGGTGTAGAAGAGAATAATGACAAGTTTCAAGGAGTTAAAATAAATAAATAGGTTTAATAATAGTTTCTTAATAATTTCAAGTACATGTGTTTCTTCCTTGAATATGCTTCCTCTTTCAAATGGTGTAGGAGTCTTCATTTCTTCCATGATTCATCATCCATCCAAAAATTGCCCATCTTGGCTTATGAGGAATGACAAGTGGGAATCCTTGGTCATCACTTTGAACTACATCCTACGTTCCTCTTTGAAAACTTGCATATCCTTGAAGATTCATCATATTGAAGTTGTGATAATCATCTCTTCTTAGGTGTCTTGAGACCCATTTGGTCTTACTATGCCTTTCTTACCCAAATGGTTCAAATATTTCTTTCATCCTCATGAATAAAAATTTTATCTATGGAAGGCCTCTCTCAGTCTTAACCAACTTATATAAACCCATTTTGATTCATCAAACACTCACAAACATCTCATTTTTCACCTAAAGCCTTCACTTGCCTTTAATTCCTTATAACATTGAAAACACACAAAGTTCCTTGTGTAAAAGAATATGCAGATGATCTTGGAAAAATAAGCATGGATTTGATTACCTAGTATTCCCTTATATATTTATGCAAAATTTCATGGCCTGACATCAAGTACAAGTACACTTATCCACCTATTTTCTCTCTCTAATTAGCCCTCAATTAGGCCTCTAGGCCTATAAATTGAGTTTTGGCTCTAAAAAATGGCCACACATTTGAAACTAAAGATAAGTTTTTGATTCACTTTCCATACCCCCTAACCATACTCCATGCCAAATTTTGGTTTGTGAAACCTTGTATGTATGGGTGAACCAATAAATGGTAAAAACCCTAGTCTAAGTGCTTATTCATGCATGATAGGTAATTGAAGTGGTTTAACAAGAATTTTTCAGGTTATAAATATTGATAATGGATTTTTGAGGCCTATAACACCATGGGACAACTCAATATATTGGAATATATCTCTCTTTTTTTACTCCATATGTTTGTAGATAGGCTTCTTGGCTAGTAAAATAGTACATATATATATATATATATCTTTTTAACCCACTTGGTGACTTTAAAGTATTAGATGTCACCTTAATATACCTATGAAGGTGTATATATGGTTATGGAAACTTTTACTTATCTTTTTTAGTGTCTGTACTTGATTTGGGAGCTTTCCCCAATCCTACATACTCACCATTAGGCCTACAACCATGCATTTAAGCCAATTTTATACAGTCTACCATTGGCACATGCCAAACACTAAAATTTTCAGGTTCCCATAATACCTATTAAGTTAATATTAGTCATTAACAATACAAACCAATCCATTATAATACATTTGATCCAACTTCTCTCTCATCGGGTCATTAGATGGCTTTTTGGCAGCTTGAGACCAATTTGTAGTCTTAGCAATGGTTCATAAAGACTAGAGCCTTCTTTCTTTCTCCAAATTCAAAAATAATAAATTAGGTGAACCATACAACATATAAAATTACCATTTTTTCCCATTTAAAATTTCAACATATAAATGAGCACAAGAAAGATCCTCTTGGGCTAGGCAGATTGCAATTGTGAAGTCTAGGAGAGTCATCTAGCAAGAAAACACACTAAATTGTTTGATTTTACCTTGAAACCTTGTCTTAGTATTTATGATATATATTATGAAATTTTCAAATGGTAATATTAATTAATTTACCCACCAATCCATTAGAGACTGACTTAAGCCCAAAACTAGTGTTTATAGTCAATCATGTCAAAGTGACCCTAGCAGGTTGTTATGAGTCATTTCCTCTCAATTTTATAAGTTTTAAGCATATTATATCCAATTTTTATGATCTATAAACCTTCCTATGGGTATTAATACCCTAATTTTATCATTTCCAACTCAACAAATCATCCAATTTTCATAAGTAGGCTTGAACATTCTTTATTAGGCTTGTAGGTCTTCATGATCCAAGAGCTCCCTTTTTTCTCATTGTTGGAAGAGTATGAAACCTCATGAAATGTCCTATTGAATTATTTATCACCTCTTAAGAACATATATGTTTCCATATACTCACAAGAAATAGAAATTCCTTCGAATTCTACACATAGGCTTGTGTGTGTAGGGTTGGCTCCTTGACTGTAGTATGCATTAAGATTTGAGTTTTCATTATTGGCTTTGACATTTTAAAAAATATAATAGGGATAGAAACCTTGTATGTTATTTCTCTCACCTATCCCAATATATTGACCCTCTAACCCTCAATCACCATTAAGCATCTCTTACATT